>JANBXA010000642.1:30052500-30492500 GCA_030556225.1 Cricetiscus sungorus
CCTTTAATTTCACCTCTGTAGTTTTATTCTTCCAAACCCATAGCACTAATTTATTCTGGACTCAAGTAATATCTGAGGGAAAAATGACCCAAATTCTCACTACAAAGCAGTTAATCATTGTGTCTCAAAATTGTCATTGATGTCAAAACAAGTCTGTGCAACTGCTACCATCACATAAACGCTAAAGAAATTCAAGACCTATTTAGAGTGAAATCTTACCTAGCAGGAGCCCCAGAAGAGAAAACAATGCCAGATTGAGTAAGAACAATAGATTTGGCCTGGCATGGTGACACTTTTTAATCTCAGCATTCAGGGAGGCAGAGGCAAGTAAAGTTCCAGCTCTCCAGGCAAGTAGACCTCTAGGCTAGCTTAGTTTGCATAGAGTTACAGGCCAGTTAGAGAGATACATGGTGAGACCCTGCTTCAAAAATAGTACTAATGAAGTTTTAAGAGGCAATTAGAATGGGGCTGGGAAGGTGGTTCAATGAGGACCCAAGCTCCAATCCCTGGAGCTCTTGTAAATGGATGCAGCAGTGCATATCCAAAGTCTCTATGCTAGAGAAGGCAGAGTCGGGAGTCTGCAACAGCATGAATACCAGCTCGCCAGCTTCACCATGAACAATAGCAACAAAACAGACCCTGTCTCAAACAAGGCAGAAAGTGAACTCATGTCAAAAAATGCCCTCTGATCACATACATATCAAGTACTAATCATTCAGAGGATAAAGAAGACAAGCCAGTGTCAGTGGAAGCAGTAGACGTCCATCCCAGAAAATGAAAACCATATCCAGTCAAGCAGAGAAAATCCCTCTCAGGCCAGCTGCAGATTTCTAGGTGAGCTGGACCAGTGGAGAGTTAGGAAGAGAACAGTGACAATGATGGTTAGGACTCAGGCAAAGAATGGGGATATACCCAGTACAGGAAAAGATAGGTTTAAAATTGAATTTGATTTCCGTGATTTTATGTGCACTAGGTATTAATAGCTATATCAATGAGTTAGAGTTTAAGTTACAAGATGGTCCAAATTTTAGTAAGATGAGTCAATGGAAAGCTGTGAAAAATGACAGGGTGTGGATAGTAACATATAATTCCACAGAGCAGTGATTAGCAAGAAACAAAGTCACTTAACCTTCCCACGCTACCAAGGTGAGGCTTTGATAAACTGGTTACTGAATAAAAGATATGTAAGATGTACTATTGTCCTTATCCATCACGAGCTTGTGACTGTGCATCAATTGTGATAAAAGAGATGAACAACAGGAGCTCCTTTTATTTATTAATCTCAAGAAGCTATTATTCACACTCAGCATGGACCATTGAGCATCATGCCAGCTGCTTGCTGCCCATTCTCCTGGTTACAAAGCCCACTGGAATACAGGCCTCAGCCCCTACCGCCATTTTCCTTGACATTTCACTCACCTGCTTTTTTCTCCTATCATCTGCCTCTGAGAGAGAGTGGCCACTGAGGAGGAGAACAGCAGCTTAATATCAGGACAGTTGATGCAGCCACTAGAACCTGCTTACTTATGGCCCCAGCCAGAGCAGGAGCTCACAGATGATTTTTCCAAAGGAGAGCTGACCAATCAGAATGTTTCTGAAAAGGGTAATATCACTTCTCCCCTGCACCCAAACAGCAATGTCAATGTCAGAATTATGTTCAATGTTAGAATACAAGGACACAATAACTTTAACAGAACTAGATTTCATTTTAGTAAAGAGAAAAAAAAACAATGTTATTTTAAAATTATTTTTGCACATTTTATACATGTGGATAATGTGTTTTGATCATATGTACCTTTATAACCTTCTCTCATATCTTTTGCCCAACCCATAGACTCTGTCACAGCTGGTCCCCAGTCTACTTCCATGTCTACTGTCTGTCTGTCTGCCGGCCTGCCTGTCTCTGTGTCTGTGTGTGTCTGTGCCTTTCCCTCTTTGTGTGTGTGTGTGTGTGGGCACGTGTGTGCACCCTACTGAGTTTAATAAGGACTACATACACTGGTAAAGGGTTGCTCACAAGGTAATGGAAAATATATCATTGCCTACAACTCTGAAGAGAATATCTCTTTTCCCCTCTACCAGCATCTGTTAACTGCCAAACAGATCCTCCTAGAAGCCTTGTCTTACAGTGGACAGCAGGTGCTGCCAAGATACATAAGTAGTTTAAGTGCTAAGAACACTGCCCCAGTGAGATATCCATGTCACCCACTCTAAGGCTAACATCCCAGAAGGGGCATGAAGCATCTGGGCAGAGGGGCAATGCTTCAGAATACAGTCTTTGGTTCATGACATGACCATACTGAGAAAGTCATCACAGCCATGGTTATCTGCACAAGACTCACACAAGAGCCTATCAACACACTATCACAGATGGGGAGCAGCTCATGAGACCCCACCCCACCCTGAGGAGTTACTGGCCACTAATGTTCCACATTTTAAAATAATTCAAAATGGAAAATTGTGCAAAAATGAAAATGGTAGAAAAATAATATTTGAACACGGTTCTGACTTTATTGCTTATTACCTTTTGTTAATGTTTTGCTTTCTTAACTATGGATCTGTGCTCTTTTCTGTTCTGAACCATTCTAATATGATATACGGTGTAGCCCTCTGCCTCTTATACTTCATGCATATTTTCTGGCGATGGAGATGTTCTATTATACCGCACCAGTACAGCTGACACGCTCATAAATTTACACTAATACCTCACTTTGTCAACTCACCATCCATTTCCCCCCTTTGTCAGATGGTTGAGTAATAGGTTTTATAGAATTTCCAAAAGTTCTTTGAAGTGAGATCTTCAGAGGAGGAGTGACACTCTGAGAAGTGTACATCGAAAGTTGGAGGGAGTTGACTTTCTCTAATGTAGCAGTGTGCCAAGGAGACCCATGGAGTTACAGAAAATCTTTGACACCTCAACTTACGTCTTGTTATTGGTTTTGCCAATAGTTATGAGAAGGTGATCAAAAAATAAAATAAATAAAACACAGAAATATTACTTTAGATAGCTTCCTGGTGTAATCAGTCTTCTAGGAGAATTTCCTACTAATATGGCAATTATGACCATTGCAGGGTATGTTTGTCCAGGAAGAACTCCAGGTGGAGTCCATGATTCAGAGTCCATGATTCAGTTCACTGCCAAGCAAAAGACTGTATTATTGAAATTCAAGAGCAGAGAATCTGCTCAAGCTGGCCATTTTTTCATCACCCAATAACACTCGTTTTAACTCTCTCTCTCTCTCTCTCTCTCTGTGTGTGTGTGTGTGTGTGTGTGTGTGTGTGTGTGTGTGAGAGAGAGAGAGAGAGAGAGAGAGGGGGGGGGTGGGAAAGGTATATACATGGTTTTATGTCCAGGTATGCCTGTTGCATGAATGAAAACAAGAGATCTTCCTTCTTCATTCTTCCTTACACTTTTGAGGGATGGTCTCTTCCTGAACCAAGAGCTCATGTTTCTCAGCTAGGCTCTAATAAGCAGTTTAAGATAATGATCTCTCAGCTCCCTGTGGCTATTGTTACGTCTGTTTTATGGTGCCATGCCTCAGCACCATGATGGACCCTTATGTGTTTGGAACTGTATATCCAAATAAAGCCTTTCTTTCCTATGTCACTTTTGGTCACCACATTTTATCACAGCAACAGAGAAGTAATTAAGACACCAGTGTTTCTTTTTGCTGTTTTTGAGGTTCCCCAGAATATGTCTTGAATGTTATCTGAATATGAACACGTGTATTTCAACTCACATTTTCACACAGGAACCAACTTTTTTTAAACATGTAATTTTTTATTATTATTTAATGTTTTTTTTCTTATTTTACCTATCAATCCCAGTTCCCTCTAACTCCTATCCTCCCATGGCTCTCACTGTCCCCCTATCCAAATCTCCATCCACTCCCCAGGGAGGGTAAGGCCTTCTATGAGAAACACATCAGTAGAGAGAGCCATCATAGGTTTAAAGAGTAATCTGGCACTAGGGAATTGTACAGAGATCTACAAAGATGACCCCAAATTGGAACCAACTTTTTTAGGATGCTTTAACTTTTATAAGTGAAGTACAGTTTTTGTATAAAATATTATCAACAGCAAAAGTGGAAAAATCCAGAATCTGTGTATAATTAGTTGTAGGGGCCAAGAACTTACATGAAAAAAAATAATAAAAAGAGAAACAAAGGACACAACAAGCCTAGATGATGGAGCAGAGCCACAAGGAGGCTTCCCATCTGTCTACATGGTTTGGGAGCATCCCTGGCAGGTGGCAGAAACATAGAGTGATGACCTCTGGAGAGTCCCTTCCCAAACTGTGAACAAATGAAACTGAGGAAAAGCAGAGTTAATAGAGTAATTAATTCCTCCTCTGATTGTGTCTTCTCAGTCTCTCTCCCTGGATATTTAAAATAATTGTATTAAAAGGAAGAGCAAGGCATTTTCAGAATAATTACCTCTGTGTTTTGATTGGCTATTCTTCAATACAGGAGGGAAAAAAAGATCCCCCATTCTCAAAAGAATGTGATGAGGAGAGATGTTATTAGATTAATTAATTCATCGCTCTGATTGCTTCTTGTTCATTAGCACAAATGTGAGAAGAAAGTTCAAAATCAGAGTTCATTGTATTTTTGTTTCTGAATTGTGTTTTACTAAGAAACTTTTGCAAGCTGACTATAAAAGGGAAAAGTCTATGTATTTCTTCAGTGTGATTTCTCTTATAAAACAGAAAGTAAAAGATGGTGTGTAAATTGTAATTGGTAGTTTCAGGTGAGTACTTTTATGTCATGTTTCCCAAGTTTTTAAATTAGGCTAACAAAATGCTCATTTTGAATTTCTGTCTAATTTTTTTGTGTATACAATGGGAGAAACACAAAATGTCACCTCAGGAATGTAGACATCTTTAAAAGCAAGTGCAATCTATGCTATTGTCAAAGTCAGTGGAGAAATTAGACCCTCCTCTTCAGGAATGTTATTTATTAATCATCTCAACATGTGTTCTGCTCTGTGTTAATATGCAATATAGCCCAAACTGTAAAGAAACAAAGCATAACCAAGAGCAATTTGCCAACACACATTCAAGATGCATGTATGGAATCAATAACCACTCTTAAAAAACATGGGATGCAAACATTCTCAAGACTATAATATTAATGGCTGGGGGTGTCTAGGCTGTGGTATATGTCTGTAATCTCAGATGTTGGGAAACAGAAGTAGAAGAACTAGGAGTTCAAAGTCATTCTCTGCTACTTAGTGAGTTGGAGGACATCCTGGTCTGTCTAAGACCTTGTCTTTTCCCCCATGACAGCGCCCCCTACCAGCAGGAAGCAGTTTGGAAAGAACGACACCCAAATTCCCAAATATTGTTTATATATGTTTGTTTTCATTAAAAAAAATAAAAGGTATGTATAATTATGTCCAGCATAAAATAAATAAATGTTTAAAAAAAGTAAAAGTATAACACTCAAAGATATAGGGAAAGTTGGTTTCATTTGGAAAGGAGAGTATGAAGGTCACCTGTTGCCATGGTTTGGAATCTGAGAGCGCTTCCCTCAGGGTTCCTATATATTGTATGTTTTTTTTTACAGGCATAATGGGATGTGGCATGGAGGGTTCAGAAGGTGAGATTTAGTAAGAAGTAATTAACCCAAGGAAAGTGCTGTCCTCAGAAGGGGCTGGCTGCTTTTCAGGGGACACTGGTTAGTTTTCATTAAAGAATTCTTACAAGAGAGTGGGTCTGACCTTCTTTGGTCTCACTATGCTTCCTGACATCTCCTCTATGACTGCCTTCTGAGGGTATGTGATTTAGCCAAGAGGATTCTGCAGATCCAGTACTACCTGCAAAGGAGAGCTGGGCTCCTCTGGCAAAATATGATAGCTCTAAATAACACTGATAGTAAAAATAAATCATGCAAGTCAACAACTGCCATGACTCTGAGCAATCCAATTACCCCTCTTTCATCTCTTGTTGGTTGTTCTAAATGGCTTCACTTTCAAGATTTGAGCAGGTGTGGGGGGTGAGGGGGAGCTGGTACATCATCTATGTAGGGTCTCTATACTTTTTAAAAGCACATTTCTAAATCCTCCAAACATTAGCAGCTACTCAAGGTAGTGTTCTGACAGTAGCAGCTGTAGACCCAAAGACAGCAAAGTCAAGTGTGTAGAATGTGGGACAGAGGAATGCACAGATCATAGTGGCAATGAAGCGTCACTAAAGACATAGGAATTGCCCATCTAGTGGTGTCCTGGGAATGTAATGAGGTAAAGGTGCAGAAAGTGTTTTGAAACATGGAGAATTTGATAATGGCCATTATTTCTTTCATGTTGATTAAACATGTTCTCGTTTGCAGTGACTTTAAAAATACCTATAATTACATGTATTAACAATACTATTTTAGGAGACCTCGAGGCTTAATTCCATGGAAGCAAGTGTCAGCGTCATCCCTGAACAGCACACAGGCTGAGAAAGAAGCAAACTGGACAAGAAAAAATGTGAAGGAAGGGATACGTGTTGCATAAAACACCTCACTGCATGAGGGGGACAGCCTGTGTGACAACTGGGTACTTAAGAGTACTTGTTATGCAAGTATGAGGACGGGAGTTCTAATCCCCAGCACCCATGGAAACCTTGGAATAGTTATGGGCCCCTGTAAACCCCCTGATATGGGAGTAGAAATAGGGAAATCCTGAAAGCTTACTGGGCAGATAGCCTAACCAAATTAATCAGCCAGCTTCAGGATCTATCTCAAAGAAATAAGGCAGAAAGTTGAAGCTGGAGGCAGCTGATGTTCTTCTCTCACTTGAGGGTTTCCATGCATGGACACATGTACCCACAGACACAAGCATATGATACATGAACAGGGATTTAGACACCCAAGCCATAATGACAACAATGTCAATTTAATAGTGAAACTAAGTGACCTAATACATACTACCTAAATTTTTGGACAGCATGGAGCTTCTGATTCAAGGTTGTTGATTATACATCCTGAAGCTAAAATGGAAGGGGTGCAAAACACAAACCCATCCTGTTATTTTCTTGTTCATAATATATTTAATGCAATACAGATAATCTAGGATGCCTCTGTCCACCAAACCCCACATAGGTACACAAGGCAGAAGGAGGACACACTTTGAGAATGGGGTAATTTGCCTATGTTCATGTGAGAACTCTTAGGATAAACAACCTAGCATTATGGTGTTGTCTGTGCTCATCTACTAGTGACACCATATGGCATGTCCTCAGTGGGAAGGCTCTCATAAGCAACCAGACAGAAGAATTCCAGAAAGATTTCAAGTCTTAGTGCCGCAGCAGGGAATTCCCACACAAGGCTCCATTGTAAATAGAGCTGTGTCCCAGACTAGGAGAATCACATGTTCCCCATCCTGGTTTGATTTATATCACCTTGACACAAGCTAGTGTCTTGTAGGAGAAGAAATCATAACCTGGAAAATGCCTCCATATGATTGGACTGTGGGCTCATCTGTAAGGCATTTTGATGGGCCCAGCTCACTGCGACCAGTGTCACTCCTGAGCAGGTAGTCCTAGATGGTGTAAGAAAGAGGGCTAAGCAATCCACGAATAAGCAAGCCAGTAACTACCACTCCTCATGGCATCCGCACCAGCCTTTGCAACAGCTTCTACATTTAGTTTCTTATATTTGAGTGGCTTTAGTGACTTCCCCAGTGACACAGTGTGGTGTGGAACTGTAAGTTGAAATAATCACTTTCCTCCTGTAGTTGCTTATGGTCATAGTGTATTGCCACAGCAATAGAAACTTTAACTAAGACAGTCCTTAACACCAGCATGTCTTTAGACTGAGGAGGAAAAGCACTGACTTAGAACTCAGATAAAGGAGACATGACTGAAAAAAAAACAAAAAACAAAAAACAAAAAACAAACAAACAAAAAAACCCTGTGTCATAGCAGTAAAAGCCAAGAGGGGAAAGGGGCCTTTGTGCAGTCATTGGCTCCCATCCTTACTGCCCTACACAAAGCTTTCTGTGTTTCCAAATATTAATTTAACTGAAGAGATATTTCAGCTGGTTAAGCACTTGCTTTAGAAGAACGAGAACTTTGAGCCTCAGAATCCACATTAGAAAGAATAAAAATCCAGGTGTGATAATGTACATATATAATCTCAGAGCTGGAAAGTGGAGATCCCTGAGGCTTACTGTATGGGTGGAGATGGGAAGAGCCCTGGGCCTATCTGAGTAGTTACCCTAGTGAAATAGTCTGTCAAATAAGAATAAGAAGAGACTAGGAGGAGACAGAGACAGAGGCTTCTGAGAATGTCCTTTGGCCTCCACAACCATGTCTACACACATGTATATGCACTTGGAGAGAGAGAGAGGGAGAGAGAGAGAGAGAGAGAGAGAGAGAGAGAGAGAGAGAGAGAGAGAGAGAGAGAGAGAGAGAGAGAATAGTACACAACGAGCTGAAATCCATGTAGATGGTAACTGTCAATGAAGATGGCAACAGAGTGGATGGACATAGTAACTGGAAAATCACAGACCACAGATATTTGTTCTGTGTCTGCCAATTAACATCATCCTTTGGAGTCCCTGGCCCTTTTGGTCTTGGAGTTTGTCTCTAACCATCACATCTACAACATAGCCCTCTCTTTCATTGCAGTGAGTTTATCATGAGCTGCATCAACAGCATGTCTAGCAGCAGAATATTTGATTCCTTGGCCAAAAGGCAGACAACTCTGTGCTAGCCATGTCTATTAACCAAAGCCCTTCCTTCTCTCAGGGTAGGGAAGACTTCTCCCTCCAGGCCTCTAATTCTAGATCAATAGGATAAAAATCCTCCCCCAAATCCTGCAGTCACAACTTTGCTCTCTACAGTTAATGATCTTGACGTGGATAAATAAATAACCCTTCATGCATCTAGTATGAATGTAGCTTTGTGTGTTAGTCAACTAGATAGGACACAGAGTCATCATGGGAACACACCTCCGGGTGTGTCTGTGAGGTTTATCCCAGATGATGATAATTGGGGTGTGTGGACTTACCCTACATAAGGTCAAGGGGTAACTCCGGCTGGAGTCCTAGATGTCACTGAACAGATAAAGGGATCTGAGAACATGCATTCATTGGTCTCTGCCTCCTAACTGTGGACACAATATGACTCATCACCTTAAGCTGCTGCCAACCTGCATCTCCCTCTCCCACCCCAGCCCGGCCCTGCCATGATGGACTGTAGACTGAAATTGCTTTATTTTTTTTCATTTTGAGTAACTAATCAGAGGCAAAAACTACTATATAAAGTGTGTGTGTGTGTGTGTGTGTGTGTGTGTGTGTGTGTGTGTGTGCAGATAGATCTTTTCTGAGTCTTCTTTAAGAAAGGAGATCCATAGTTTTATTGAATCATACCAGAATGTAAAAAGAAAACCAGCTTCCCCCATGAGCACTGAACATATTTTATGAAATTCCAAATGGCTGGTGGCAGTTATTTAGGCTGTTTGATATTCTTTGTACAGCACTTCCCACCCACTGATGTCCATTTTTAAAGCTGTTCTCCCCTTTCCCTTTGAGATTCCCACAAACCTCTATAGTGGAGCTTATCTATTATTGTAGGAAAGCTTGGTGCATCAGGAAAAAGAACAACAGCATAGAAAATCTCTATCCTGACCGTGGCCAAACAATAGAACAGAAGGTGTTTTTCTGAACTCTGAACAATGGGCAGGAAAGGATAATTTCAGTGCGGAGCCAAGCAGTTTGGATTGACAACAACATAAATCAGCTTTGACAATGCACCTACTTTGCCAAGTTCACTCATTCATCCAAATGAGAAAATAGAAGCTTGGGATCCAGGTACTGACTATTGAAGAATAGAGGACATGTTTGGGGAAATTGGCTTTTGTGTAACATTGTAGACAGGCTACAAAATGATGTAGTCTTTGGTTGAGCTGTTTGCAAAATCACCAGCACTCTTTGTCTGGGTCTGTGATAAAATTGCTCCCCCCCCCCCTTTTTTTCTTATTTCATGTGTTGGTTCATGGGTAGAAACTGGGAACAAACTAAAGTAGGATTAGTGCGCTCGTGCTGAGAGTGGAGTTGGAGTCATAATGCCGAGAGTAAGTTGGAAAAGTTAGTGTTGCTTGGTAGCAGGAAGTGAAGCTTGGAGAATAATTAATTCATCTAGCACAGATGCCAACCACTGGGATTAAATGATTACTGCTACTGTAAAATAATATTTGCAGGTCCCCTTTACCCACCCTGCTGTTTGCCAATAGGGGGAGAAAATTAACAATATTTAATATGATGTTTAATCAAAGACAACCCTCTCTGAGTGACACTTTCCCTGCCTATAAATACAAATTGAAGAGAAAATATATTCAATGTTTGGCACTCATAGGGTCTTTATAAGTCCTTACTAGGAAGCCACTGTACAGTTATGTGGACAATTGGACTGGAGTAAGATAGATTACTTTAGTAACATTTGCAGATTGCAAATGTCACCTACAAACGTGTTGGCACATGGCACTTATTTCATTGGGTTGGAACCCAGATTTTTCCCTCTCCTTCTAGTGATATTGCTTAAACAGTGTTAAGACAATTACCACCCCTCTCTCAGTGGTTCCAAACTCTGGCTATATCCTTTACATTAGTTACACGATTGTTTTTTGAAAACATCAAAAGAAGCCATGCCATTCTTTTGTCTTTTGATGCTTTATATTAACGAGTGTTTGATGTAGAATTCAAAGTGTCTCATGATCCAACTCCAAAATACTTTTCAGTCCTAGCCTGGAAGTCAGGAGACACTGTAGAGTTCCTGGGTGCTGATAACAAGCAGTGTGTCCTTGGAGTGACCTTTCTTCTCCAGTGAGCAAGCTTACCCAATGCCAAGAAGAAAGCAAAGGAAGGACAGGGAAGGGGGGAAGTGAACACCCCAGCTAACTTAATGATCAGTATTCGTTTTTCTATTAATGTGTTCATTTCAGACCCCCATTTTTGTTTTTGCTTTATGAGTCAGGGCTTCTCTGTGGCTTTGGAGCCTGTCCTGGAACTCTCTCTGGCCTCAAAACTCACAAACATCCAACTGCTTCTGCCACCCAAATTCTGGGATTAAAGGTGTGCATCACCACTGCCCAGCACTCAGACACTTTTTTTAAATACCATTTTTTTTTCCTCTCAAATACAATAGACCACTGGCATTTGGTACCCCAACTCAAAGGCCGCTTTTACAAATAAATCTGGGTGGTTGTTCTTGGTTTCTGCTTTACAAACACTTGAGTTACAACAGTTGTCACATTAATCATTTTTTAATAATAGTTAATAAATTCCTGGCCATGGCTTCACTAGAGCTGTCAAAAGTGTCCCCGGAGTGAACACGCTGGTGTGATGGCTGGTTTTAATGGCAAGTAAACACAAATTGGAATGATCTAAGAAAGGAACCCCAACTGAGGGATTCTCCTAATTGCCTTATTTGATTGGCAAGACCCACCCCAAATGTGTGTGGCACCTTCTGGTAGCAGCGCAGACAAGAAAATGGCATAGCAGAAGGAGCCTGGTTTGCCTTTTGCTTGCTTGGCCAAGAAGTTAATTTACTCTGTTGATGATTCCTCCTGACATCGGAACCAGTGTTTCCAGGCTTTCATTGTTGACGAAGGTCTTAGGAAGCCTCCAGGTTTGGGTGCTAGATTTGGACTGCTGAGGCATCTGGCATGGATTGAGTAACTGTTGAATTTTCAGCCTCTGCAAGGTGAAACAGCCACCATGAGATGCACCCGGCCTCGAGGACTGAGAAACTACGAGGTTCTCAGCATCTCAGGGGTAACACCACTGCCAATATTATTTTACTGTAAGCTAATTTAAGACATTCTTCATGCACATATGTGTACACCTGTAGCCTGTCAATTCTGTTCCCTTCAAGAACCCTGACTAACACAGATGTCTTCATTGGGGATAGAAGAGCAGACACAAGTTATGGCAGTTTCAAATCTGTTCTTCATGATGCAGGGGCACAGAAAAGCAGTCTTCTTTCCCATTGCCAGATGAGCCAGTGCAAAGCAATTGCAGAATAGGAATTATCAGATGTTGGCAGCTTGATTATACTTTCTTTAGTGCAAAGCTCTTCAAAAACCTTCTATGGTCATAAGATCTACATCAAAATTTGGAATTCTAGAGAGATGGACCTTGGGGCTGATTTAGCATAATGGCTGGATGTAGCAGAACAAAAATTGTAGCCAAGAGAATTGAGGTCATATCCACATTAGCTTCATTATACTCTCTAAATCCCCAGTTTTCTCCTCATGTAACCCTCCACCAGCTCCCATCTCCTCAGGAAACATCTTTCTCTGGCAGGTTTATCCAACCTGTGACTCACCTGCCCCCTGGAATTATAAACCTATGAGATTTTGTTATTGATGATGCCATTGTGTGGTTCTCATGCATGAATTTTAGTAGATTTTAACGTTGTAGTAAATGTTGGAAGATTGGACATACCTGCTACCATATCTCAGGAAAGAGGGAGTTTTCTCATTCTCCAGCCAACCATTTAATAACTGTTCATCTCCTGTTAGCTTCCTACAATCATTTCTTCCTTCAAGCCATTTCATGTTTACTCTGAGGAGCTGCTTAGAACTATAGGAATAATCCATTTTAGGTCTCATCCCAGGAGTCGCTGGAGGGGAGAAGACTTGTAACAGATTAGCCCTCATCATTACCTCATCACAGCATTGCTTAGAACACCATATTCTACTTTAAAATATACAACAACTTTAATGATTAATAATCTTATTGGTAAAGACCATGACTGAGAGAATAAAGATGTAGGTAGATGCTTCCTGGGAATTCTTTTTCATAGCACAACATAGAAAACTATGCTACAAAATTTAATGCCATCTCAAATGGTTTAGGTATGTCCTCGTTTTTCATCTTGATATCTTACCATACTTCTTGCTTTATTGTTTTGATGTTAGAATTATCTTTAAATGGACACCACCCTACCTAATAATGAGTTTCATAGTTCCTTCACAACTTAATCTAAGGGAGCTTACTGCTTATTTTGTGTCATTGTATTGATGGGAGATGTCCTTCTTTATGCTGTGAATATATGTTTCTCTTATTGGTTGATCAGTAAATGCTGATTGGCCAGTAACCAGGCAGGAAGTGTAGGCAGGACTATCAGACGAGAAAGAGGCTACCAGGGCTCAGAAGAGAAAAGGCAGAGAAATGCCATGTAGCCACCAAAGGAGTTAAATGCTGGAGCATTAACCATGAGTAAACCACAGTACATCATTTAATAGAAATCTTTTAGTAATTAAAACAAAGCAAGCCAATAAGAAGCCTGAGCCATCAGTCAAATATTTTATAATTAATATAAACCTCTATGTGTTTATTTGGGACTAAACAGCTGTAGGACCAGGTGGAATATAAACTTCAGTCTACATTGTATGATAGAAGTATGTAAGACATTTTTTTAATGTTATAGGAGTTCATAGTTAAAGGGACTTTGCTTTGGATTTGGAAGGTTGAAACAGTTCATGTCTGTGTCTTTTGGTTTTGAACTAGGTATGTTTTATGTTATAAGATCATCATGTGTCTATGTGGACAAAGATAGAAGACTATGGCTTAAAATCAATGTGCTGGGTGTCAAGTTGACAAGTGGTAGAGATGTGATGGCTAACATCAATTGTCAACTGACTCTGGAATCCCCTATGGGAAAAACTTCAGAAACATGTGAGGGATTATTCATCTTCTGTTTGGACCTGTGGGAGATTTCACTTATGAGGTTAACTGAAGTGGGATAACTCACATTAAAAGTAGGTGCCCCCATTCCCCAAGCTTGTAAAAAAGGGGAAAAGCAAGCTGAGCATGGCATCTATTCCTTGAAAAACATAGTGTGGTTAGCTGATTCTGGTCCCTGCTCCTGTAATTTCTTCACCATTATATACTGCATGTAAGGTAAAATAAATTGTTTGTCTCTTAAGTAAGTTCCTTTTGTGACATTTTATCAACATGATAGGAAAAGTAACTAAGACATTTATCAATCATTAACATTTCTCAATCCTAAATCACTTCATTCAAATAATGCCACTATTGCAGCTTCAAGAAAAGAAGAATATTTTCAATAGAAGATTCTAGAATCCACCTTGGTTGGTATTTGATATAAGAAAACACATGGGAAAATTGGGTGTAAATTCCTGAAAATAAGTCTAAAGGCTGCCTCTTGTGATAAGACACTAGGACAGAAATTCCTTCTTTGAGAAATTCTACCATCTGTCTATTTCTATGTACACCAGCTCATGTACCCCTATTATTACATAGACAAAATTGCCACCTATGTTTGTGTTGTAGGAGGAGTTGTGAAGCATGGCATGGGCCACATTCAAGAGTTAAAAGACCACACAGTGCATAGGAAAAGAAAGTATGACTGGAGTGAGAAGACAAAGCTATCTGGAGAGAAGCACTGAGGTGTTAACAGCCCTGTTACAGGTCTAGGTAAGGCTCCTCTTTAAATGCAGTGACACTGACTATTTCAACTGTCAACTTGACACAACCTAGAATCATTGGAAAAGAGTCTCAACTGAGCAATTATCTAGATTAGGTGGGCTCATGGGAATATGTGGGTGGCAGCTATCTTGATTGTTAATTGATGAGTGAAGATACAAAGGTGCTCATTGTGGGAATGTCTATTCCCCATGCAGAGTGTGTCCTGCACAATGTAAGGTGAGAGAAAACTCAAGGAGAGTAAACAATCAGAGATGCAATTATTATTTATCTGCTTTTAGTTATGGACATCATGTGACTAGCTTCCAAAGTTTCGTCTTGACATCTCAGAAATTATGAACTGCAACCTGGAATTGTAAGCCTACCAAACCATTCTTCCCTCAGTTACTTTTGGTCAGGGTGTTTTATCAAACAAAAATTAAAGCAGTGCAAAGGCTTTCCTTTCTCGGTGAGACTTTGCACAGGCAACATACACTTTCCCATCCCTTTTCATATGTCAGCCCTTCACAGACAGAGAAGGCAATAACATGACACCTCCAAGTATTGTACTCACTATATGATAGAAGACACTTGGAAAAGATTTTGGACATGCTCTCCAAAAGTTGCCAGGAACAGAATCAGGGAATGACCCCCCTCTCCCAAGTGTCTAATGGAGTTTGTCCAAGAACTAGATCAAAATGAAACAGAGCACTACCCTACTAATGCCAGTGTTCATCTATGATTAGAAAAATGGTGGTGCAATCAGAGGTATGCACAGTTTTTATCCTGAAAATGACAGAAAACAAATACATAAAATTAGGCTTTATAACCCTTAAAAAGGTAAATAGAATTCTCCTCTCTTGGGTTGTGTTGAAAATGTCTATAGGGCAGGTTTGTCTCATGGACACAATTGGAAAACCCCTTACCTATGCAAATGTATGTTTTTTTAAGACACAAACTTTTACAAAAACTTTATTATTTATTACTCACATGTGTGTGTGTATATATATATGTGTATGAGTGTGTGTGTGCATGCAGACACATACACATATACACGCATGTGTTTTTGCACCCTAAGAGGCTGGAAGAGGCAAAGGAGGGTGTCAGATGACTTTGAGCTAGAGCTGTGGTCAGTTGTAAGCTGCTTGATGTGGATCCTGGAGACTGAATTCCAGTTTTCTGCAAGAACAGCTAGTGCTCTTAACCACTGAACCACCTCTTCAACCACAGGGTTCTCAACCCCAGGATCCTGGCTTTAGTAATAGAGTACAAATAGATTACAACCAATGCATTGTGAGATATTTCTAGCACACACACACACACACACACACACACACACACACACACACACACACACACACAGGACCTTCTCCTAAATATCCTTTTTTTTTTTTTTTTTTTTTTTGGCAATGCAGATTGCCTTGACTTGGATTTCTATTTTAAACAGCACAATCCACGTAGGAAGGTTCAATACCATTCTAAAATAACTTGAGTCAACAATATGCGGATCCCTCTAGAACCCATTGCCTTTGTTTATGGAAAGTTCTCAGATCCCATAAGCAAAGCCCTTTGACTGAACCTCCAGAACATGACACACTCAGAATGCAAAACATTCTTTTTTAAATTACTTTTGGCACTGAACGTCACCTACTGTTTTCCTGAAGTGATTCTTGGCGACATGTGCTTGCTCTGATGGAAAAAATTAACAAAGGATTATTGCTCCCTGTAAGTCGATTAGGTGGAAGACAAATGAGGTTTTTTTTTTCTATCTACCAGCTTCATTTCTAAGACATGATGGTTAGGAATGGTATTATGTAGATGGAAAAATTGCTGGAAGTTTTCCCATCTTAGATGATAGATGATACTCAGGCCTTGTTTCAGTCTTATTGAAATTGAATTCTGAATGTCTACTAGAGGTAAATAAAATCAGAAAGACTTAGCAAACACACATGGCTTGCATAATGAAGAGAAGAATTTAGGAGTGTGTGTGTGTGTGTGTGTGTGTGTGTGTGTGTGTGTGTGTTTACACAGTGTACAAAAGAGAAGACAGACTGAGAAACAGAGAGACAGAGTGATAGATAAAGAGAGAGGCAGACAGAGAGGGGAATATGTTGCTACTTTTCTGAGAATAAAATGCTTCCACTCACAACAATTAAAGGAGAGAAAAACTAAAGCAGTATATCTTCTTATACGTTTCCCTCAGACATAGTTCTTCATGGATGAGACAACAATATCCGTTATCTCCTAGAAATACTTTGGGTTCATTAACTGGGATCATGACCCAACACAAAAGAGGCAACCTTTTGTTTTCCAAAGTACCCAAATGAATGTTATTAATTGCTTTGCTGAGCAAGCATGTTGTCTGTGGACCAGTTCCACTTTAGAAATCAATGGGAATAATTTGCTTATAAGGTGCCTGGAAGGAACTTGAAACAGTGGTTTTCATCGCAGTGGGGGGGGGGGAAGAAGAGCTAAACTCTTCAATTAAATTGGATAGTACATGCAAGTAGCTACATGATTGGCAAGCCTAAGTTTAATCATAAACACACACCTATACATGTATACATATACATCAGACATTAATAAATCTCATTAAGAAAAGTTGAACTATTTCATTCAAAACCTTCACTTTTAACACAAAACAGTCTGTAAAGCTAACAGAGTCCCATAAATATAGGCAGATTCTCCCCATCTATCCACCCAAAGGATCATGATAAAAGTGTCTAGAGCTAAAAGGTCTAGGGTACAAAAAGTGGTTAAGGGAGACTGTGAAGAAAGGAAGAAAAGAATAAAGGTGGATTCTTGATGTTCAGAAGCACTGATGCCTCTGGGTTAAAAGGTGCTGGGTCCAAAAGGTCTGTGTTTGATACTGTGAAATGAAAGACACTTTTCAAAGGACCAAGTACAAAAGCACTGCTTCTCCTTGCACTGTGAGATTCCTAGACCATTCCTTCTCCATGATGTTCCTGGGATTGCCAGCAACTGCTTCTAGGGTGACATAGAAGTGGAAAGATACTGTTTTGATTTTATTCTACATGTTCTGATCTCTCCTGAATATCTCTTTTGGGAAGGAGCTAACATGAAGTTAGCAGGATATATGCATATATATACATATATATATATGTGTGTGTGTATACATATATATATGTATATATATATATATTGAACAACAGTTTGTGAACTCAGAAGAAAAGAACAAGCTATAAAAACATTGAATAAAAATTATATATGAATAAACAAGCAGAGAATTACCAAATGTTATTACTCTTCTTTAAAAATTTGAAAAATGGTAATTTTTGGAGGTTGATCATTTTTATTTTATAAGAGTTTGCCTTGCCTGCACACATGCACATGTATGTATTATGTTTATTCCTGAGAGGCCAAACGAGAGCATCAGGTCTCCAGGAACTAGAGTTATAAGTGGTTGTGAGCTGCTGTGTGAGTACTGGGAACAAAATCTCTGTCCTCTGCAGGAGAAGTGCATGTTCTTAAAACTCTTGGTCCTTCTCTCCATCTCTCTCTAATCATTTTATAGTATTGGTTATAGATCATTTTCATCTATTGTTTTCTATGCTTGGCTGTAGAGGTCTACTGCTGGAGGGTTTTGGAGCTGGATCCAAAGAAACATTTAAATGCTTTAGTTTGAGTAGCTGTGGGTGAACAGTACCCAAAACTGGATATGAAAGGTAATGATGGGTATTCTGAGGTAAATGAACAGAAATCTGACCCACAACTTGCATCATCTCAGAGGCAAATGTGTTATATGCAACAATTAATACATTATAATTAATGACTTACTTGACTAACATAATAAAGTGATTAAAAACTAATAATTTGCTAGCTCTAGAAACTAGTCTAGGATATCAAATGAAATGTGTACTGATCGGGTCAAACTGGTAGGATATGAATTACAACTTCTCCCCAGACATTGGTGGCACATGCCTTTGATCCCAGCACTCAGGAGGCAGAGGCAGGTGAGTTTGAGGCTAGCCTGGTCTACAAACCTACATAGACAAACCCTGACTCAAAAAAAAAAAATCAAAATATAAAATAAAATAAAAAAAGAAAAAAAAAGAAAAGAAATGCAACTTTTCTTAGCCTTTCTCATTCTTCCACTCAGGACTAAAAGCAGAAGACTAAAGCTCCCCTGTTAACAGTCATATGGAGTATTCCGCATCTTGCTCCCTCCACCAACAGCAGCATGCACCTAAAGCCTTTCTGGCCTAGAGAGATCACTCAGTGGCTAAGAGTACCTACTGCTCTTGCAAAAGACCTGGATTTGGTTCCCAGCACCTACACTGGGATCAGATGCCCTCTTCTGGCTTCTGCTAACATTACAGTCATGTGCACAACACACACACACACACACACACACACACACACACACACAACTTAAAAAAAAAACTAAACTAAAATTAAAAAGCTTTCCTTCTCCACCTAAGTTAGAACCCAGGCAAAAGCAAAAGAAAGCAGCTGACACTATCACTAGCAAATCTCTGAGCAAATAGTCTGCTGGTTTTCATTTGTGTGTTTTTCATTTATTTTTATAATCGAGAAAATGAAATTCATCTCCAGGAGGGAGATGACCTCCAACCCTGGTGATGATGACATTAATTATTCAGATCCCTCAAGATATCGTCAGAAAACTCAGGATCTGAGAAGTTTGATGTATAGGTTTATAGAAATCTTTACTATTAGAATCTGTCATGTGTCTTATAGGTTGTGTAGAATAAGGTTTGACCTCTTCTCACTAGGTTCTGATACTTATTGCTTTTCCTATGTTGTGACAACAAAATTTGTTCCACTGCACTGTTAAGTACTTCTAAGAAGAGGAAAATAATTATGCTCTACATGAGATCCCCAGCCCTGGAGGATCCCAAATTAATTTTTCTATTTACACTACTTTAGTCTTTCTTTTCTGTATAAATATGGCATAAAGTACCCAGCCAGAGTCAATTTAAGGCTGCTGGTAGTGTTTCACTCAACATCTCTGAAGTCCTAAGACCCCAGAGAGTTCAGCAATTCCTTCATTCTTTTTCAAGAGCCTACGAGCAATCAATTGAATAATTACCTGTCTTTCCCATATAAATAAAAAGAAGATGCTTTGTGGATTGTAAATATACAGCACATATAAATACTACACATAGATGCATCTTTATGGGGTTTATACTAAAATGTCTTCAAAACTGAAAGATGTCTAATCCCTAGTATTTGTTGTGCTTACAAGACATCATTATTGTACACTTAGGCCATCTTGTTCTTGGTGACTCCTTGACATGCTACACACCAAAGGCTCTGAACTAGAATCTAGGAACTTGAGTTTTTAAAAAATTTTTATTGTCATTTGTGGTTAGTGCTGTTCAGACAACTAGAGTCTATAAGAAGGGAGGGGGAGGAAGGGAAGTAAGTAAGGAGAGGGGGGATTGATTTAAACTATGGGAGACAATCTACTTTATTTGAAGTCTTCTGATTTCAGTATTAATCACATCTAAAACATGCTTTCACAGAATCACATGGGCTAACACTTGACCTAGAGTCTAAGTACCACAGCTTCACTAGGTTGACACAAACCATTAGTCATATCATGGAACTACATACAAGCTATGCAGAGATCAGTTGTACCTAGGATGAGAGTTCTTGAGATGTCATATTAAGGATGGAGGACTTAGCAGGTAATCAGTGAGACTTCCAAGGTGGAGGGGGATGTTGAGCAAGACTTTATAGTTTGAATAAGAACAGATGAAGTAATGGGAAAAACTTTGAATAAGAAAGACAAGGCTGTCTTTGAAAATTTGACCTTGCCTAATGCCCTTAATGTCCTTGGAATTCCATTTATTCATCTACAAAATAAGTAGAATAATTACATTAAGTCCTGGCCTTATAAAAAAATAACTTCTACATGGTAAATTGCTAAGCAAAGTGGTAGCTATAATTTTGATTGCTGCATTTTGGATGACTAAATTGGGAAATTGAGTATTTTCTTGATCAGGAAAGAGGTGAAATTTGAAGAAAGGAAATAAAAAAGATTGCTGCTGAATTGTTGATCATTGACATGAACAAGGTCAGGGAGTTAGATCAAATATAATGGTCTTACCCAATTCCATTTTAGTATGATTTAAAAATTATAGAGGCTAAAAACTGGGGAGGCAGTTCATTGATGATCTCTTCTCAGGTTTTCTCTTGTTGGAATTTTCTTATTTCTTTTCTTTCACTCTTCTAGCTCTCCAATGAACATGGCTGAGAAAGAACATAATTTCAAATGGTTATCTGTCATCTTTTGAGGCACTGTCTTCTGAGAGAGATGAAGGTATGAATTCCCAATTCAGAGTCTCTTATGGTGCTTAATTGAAATGGTGTTTGTAAATCAAACAATGTTGTGCCTACTGCCTGATTTTCAATTCTTCTCCAACTGACATTGAAAACATAGATGACACAATTTTATATGGCTATTCATGACCTGTGTACAAATATTCCTTCATTAATACCCATGAAAAAAGTACAGTATTTGCCCTGCCATGGCCATCTGCCATTACTTTCCTTATTCCTGTTATAAAAGCAGTGATCTTTTCTAAATCCATGAATATTTCCTGTTAAATCCAGGGAGACTCATATAGAAGAAAATATCAGACAAAAAAATTAATTTTACAATAGTATAAAACAATTCTCTATTATTTTAGATAGAGAGCCCCATTTTTTTTTTTTTTTTTTTTTGATGAGGTGGTTAGCAAGATCAGTATGGTTCAGTGCAACATTCTTCATTTTTGTAACAAAGTTCACCATATTGCTCAAATTACTCTCATTTTCCAATAATTGCTGAGTTCTTTGGACATGCCAGGCAATATGCTAGACAATAGTAGTAAAGAAACGCATATGGAAATGGTCTTGATTTCAAATGTTGTAGATTCTTTACTGCAATAGTCAAATTCAGGGTGTACAGCTTATTCCCAGTATAGAGTATATTTGACAAGGTATTGAGAGAAAGGAGGGCAAGTATTGAATGGAACCATAGACAGCATTTAGGCCATTAGCTTACTGTTGGTAATTGCAAACTCAAAAGGATGGATGAATAATAATTTTTAAAATGTTCTGCAGGGGACCTGAAGCTTAGTTGTCACCTGCTTCAGATTGCTTAATAGTGTTCTGAAAAGGGTCTCAAGGTTAAAATCATATCTGATTTAGAGGGAAGTCATGGGTGGATAGATGGCTCTCTATGTAAAAGGACATACATTTAAACAGACTCAATATCAGACTATTGTCTGATATTGTTATATGGGAACTGTTATGTGGGAACTATTTCTTGAAAACAAAGACATAAAAAGAAGACACACCCTCTACCCATAGGCAGGTATTCTGAGAGTAGATTCACTCCCAAGAGTCAGCTCTGATGTCAGGAAACGTAGGACACTGTGTGGTTCTATGTCTAGTTCTAGAGCATTCTAGACAAACTTGTAGGATTATTGATATTTAACTCTACTAGTGAACACTATGAGTTGGATATAGAACGTATTTGGACCACCTCCCAATTAATATTATGTTTAATTCACATGGAAAAATTGGTAATTAAAGGAATCTTTGTGACAAGCCAAACCAGTGGTGCCTCTGGACTATCCAGGACAAATAGAATCAATTAAAACCGATAGGAAACTCCGCCTAGCAGATGTCTCCTGCATTTTTCATATAGTGTCTCTGCTAATTAGGAAACACACAATGTAAATCTATTGGCTGTGGAGATTTTATATACTAGATAAGCAAGAAAATTAACGTGTGTCAGCAATAAGCACATATTGGGCTTCAATTAAAAAAAGAGTCTTAGTAGCTAAATATATTTCCCTTTATTTAAAGAAACTAAAGTATGTGGCCCTGCTGATGAAGCATGTTTATGGTGAGGGCTTAACATCCTTAACATAGCTTTACGTGATGGATGGCTTTCCCCTCATCCAACACCTGCATCCCAGATAAGCTCTACTTAAGAAACTCTGTGACCTGGACGTTATGGTATAATTGCCTGTTTTTGAAAAGAGATAAATGGTAATCCATAGGCATGGCAGTAATTTACCCTAGTGTAACTTGATTCAAAATATTTTTTCACATCTCGTAGGTTAAGATCTATTTGGCTAATAAATGCTCTTCTTGGTTGTTCATTGAGCATATCTCTTTTCCAGCCTGTATTTTCCGTGTGTGTGTGTGTGTGTGTGTGTGTGTGTGTGCATGCAAAAACACTATATTTCTGGCTATCCTCTGATCAAGATACAAACAAGACTGAGAACTCTGCAGTACTCCCCTAAACTCCTTCTGTGTCTGTGACCCTCAACTCCCCTAAACCCCTTCATTGTCAGTACCCTTATCTCTTGATATCCCCCCTTTATGGTTGGATTATTTCGTCATACAATAAGCAACATATAATAACACTGTTGTATATTTGCATTCTTAAACTCAACATTTTGTATGTGGAATTCATCTGTGGCCCTGAGTATATCAGGGGTTTATTTTCCACAATAAAGTTTAGTGTACACTGTAACAAGACATCAGGATATACTTAGACACTGGATGGTGAATTTTACTCTCTTTAGTTGTTGCATATATTCCTACATATGATTTTTATGCATAAGCAGTTAACATCTTCTGGTTTCTTTACCAGGTATGAGATTGCAAGAGCAAGGGGAATTTATGCATTTACCTTGAATAGAAACAGAAAAAAATCTTCCAATATGATTTTCTTTTTAAATAAATTTATAATCCAACCAACAGCATGCAAACATTCTTTCAATTTTTAGATCTATCCCCTATGTGATATTTCTAGCTGTCTTAATTTTGGTTCTTTTAGTTGAATTTAAGGTAGATGTTTGCACTGGCTGGTTTTGTGTCACTTGACACAAGCTGGAGTGATCAGAGAGGAAGGAGCCTCAGCTGAGGAAATGCTCCTTGAGATCCAGCTATAAGGCATTTTCTCATTTAGTGATCAATGTGGGCGGGCCCACTCATGGTGGTGGTGCCACCCCTACCTAGGCTGTTGATCTGGAGTTCTGTAAGAAAGCAGGCTGAGCAACCCATGGGAAGCAAAGCAGTAAGCAGCACCCGCCATGGCCTCTGTATCAACTCCTGCCTCTAGAATCCTGCCCTGTTGGAGTTTCTATCCTGATCTCCAGTGATGAACAGTAATGCTGAAGTATAAGCTTAATAAAACTTCTCATCCCCAACATTCTTTTGGTCATGATGTTTTGTCGAAGCAATAGAAACCCTAATACAGCATCTTTCAGTGTCCTAAGATAAAGCACAGGGCTGAATTTGATGACATACCAAGACTGATCAAACAACAACAGCAAAAAAAGTCTGAGACAGGAGGTGGTGCATGCCTTTTATCCCAGCACTTGGAAGGCAGAGACAGGCGGATCTCCGTGAGGTCAGCCTGGTCTACAGAGCTAGTTCCAGCAACAGCATCTCTCTTTCTCTCTGTCTCTCTGTCTCTGTCTCTGTCCCTCTCTCTCTCTCTCTCTCTCTCTCTCTCTCTCTCTCTCTCTCTCTCTCTCTCTCTCTCTCTCACACACACACACACACACACACACAAATAAAATGGAGAGAAGGAGAAGAGAAAAATCATTTGTAGTTCCTAGGTATGGCAGATGTTTTTCACCCAGCTTTTTCATGTGCGGTGTGAAGTGGGCTAAGCTGACGAGGAATAACCCTCATATTCCTTTGGATTGTCTTTTGCAGAGTAACACTAGGTAACACTTCTGTAGAAGGCACAAGAGCCAAGTAGGGTTTTAGAAATGGGTCTGGTAATGTTTTCTACCTGATTCCCATCTCACCATGCTGTTTTCAGAGCTGGTGCTAAGATGCTGTACACAGCTTAAAGGCAGGAGAGGGAGCAGCCAATAGCACAGACCCTGCAGATTTCACAGCTGCGTCTAGTTTACAGCAACAGCTCAGCTTAACAAAGTAGAAAGGAATCCAACCCTCAAGGTCCAAAGTGGATTCTCGAAAATAAACACAAACAGACAAACAGCAGGTCTTGTTACGTGCAGGTTTTTCCCTGCCGGCCCGGGGCCAAACCGCCACACCAGCCACAAATAACACACAGAGACTCTGTATTTGATATAAATGCTGTTGGCCAATTACTAGTTTCTTATTGGCTAGCTCTGTCTTAAAGATTAACCCATTTCTACTAATCTAAGTATTTCCACGTGGTCTCATCTTACCTGAGAGAGGGCCTGGACCTCTGTTTCCTCTAGTCTCTACATGCTGACTCCTCCTTACTACTTCCTCTTTCCTCCTAGTTTCCTAGTCCCACCTATATAGCTTTCCTATTGATCAACAGTGCTTTATTCATTAACCAGTAAGAGAAACATATTTGCAGAATGACATCTCCCATCAATGTCTTAAACAAGAACAAACAAATATATGAAAATAATATTTAAATTTACATGATGAAACTATATATATATATATATAGTTCATGTTGTATATGAATACATATAAAGTGAATCATATTGACATTCTTAATTGGTTCATTTCAGAAAAATGATCTGTTACCTATCCAATCTAGCATTCCCTTCAACGGTTACATCAGTAGAGCATTTTACCTAGGAAACATGTGTTTTGTTAATGAAAGGTGACTTTTTCAGCAGCTAACCTTGTGCTGACAGGAGCTATATTTAGACACATGAACACAGTTAATTCTAGGGGATCATAAGTTCCCAGTTATTGTTATGTTTGCTGTAATTATCAGAATTCTGATTAACTATGTTAGCCAAGAAGACCATTAATATGCCTGAAAATATTAACAGGGAAAGCAGAATCTAACATAGGTTCCCATGAGTCCTTCCAATTTATCACATACACACACACACAAAAAAAATCTCACATCTATTTTATTCTTGCCAGGGCACCATGTTTTAAAGATCTCCTCTATGCAAACTAAAAATCTAAGTACTTCAAACAAAGGATACTGGTGGCAATTAGGAAGAATAAGCACTGAGGAAAACATAGGGTAGCTTTTGAACACACAAGAAATGTCACTACTATATTAGAAGCTAATCAGCTGCTTAAACTCCTTTTGTTTTCAAGTAGAATTTTTATTTTAAGCAGACTGTGTTGAAGACTGAGAGGCCTCCTACCTAGAGCAATTGCTTTTCTTCCCTGGTTGTTTTGGAGATTATTCTCAAGAGTTGAGTAATATTTCTCATTTTTTTTTTATGTTTTGTTTTTTTCAAGTTACATTGACACAAATTCAAAGTGATTTAAATAAGAGTATTGAGATATTTGGTGTTAGATTCATCAGGATATTTGTCATTTTCTGAACCAGATAATCTTTTGTTTGCACACCGGTGTTCATTCCAACACTTGTATTACACTGCATGGCTCCACACCACAAGCATGTCACAGTGCATGTGTGGATGTCAGAAGACAGCATTGTGGTGTACGTTCTCTCCTTTCATGTTTACCTGGATTCCAGGATTGAACTGTGGTGATCAGGCTAGAGTAGCCAGTGCTTTTATTCTCTGACCCTACTCACCTGCTCAGAAACATCTTTAAATAAGACCAGTCCCAGCACTCAAGAGCCTGGATACAGAGCTTGAGAGGCAGACAAGAAGTGTGGTACTTATACAGAAGAGGCTAAAGGGACCAAAGCTGACTCGCACTGCAATAGGGTTGGGCATTGGGCCATGCCTGGACAATTCAGGCTAGAGAGCTACAGAACCATTTTCTCATTTAAAAAACTCAAGGAAGAATGATGCTTGGGTTAAAGTGAGCGGCTTGGGTAGCATAGGAAAACCTTTAGAAAAGGAAGCTCTGTGTGACAATATTAGAGAGCAAAAAGACTGGGTGGCAAAGAAATAAAATCAGCACCGAATGGTGAAAACATGCCAAGAGGGACAAGTCCAAGAGCTGGCTCTGTAGAGTTTGTTTCCAAATGGAATCTGCTCCATTGTCCATGTAACAAAAGTTGTCTTTGTGGCCTGATCAGATGACTCAGTGGGCTAAAGTGCTCCCCTCAATGAGGAGAGGTCTCATTGGTCTGTCACCTGATGGCCCGAGTTCTAACCCTAGAACCCAGGAAAACGTGAAAGGATAGAACCAACTACATAAAGCTATCCTCTGACTTCCATATGCACCCACTGATGTGCACACATACAAAAACATACATCATAATATACACAATAGTGTTAATAGCAATAGTAAGTTACTAAAAGCACTTTTAAAGTAGCATGTTCCATTAACAATGAAAAAAATACTTGGGACTAGAAGGATGACTCAGCACTTAACAGAATTGGTTGTCCTTCCTGAGGAGCTAGGTTTAATGCTCACAGGGAAACTTGCAACCACCCATAATTCCAGTTTCAGGGGATCTTACACTCTCTTCTGGCCATGACGTGCACCAAACACATACATGGTGGACTGGTGTTCCTGCTGAAAAACACCCACATGTATAAAAAATGTTCACAGTTATTGAATTGTTTAACTTCTGACTGTAATAACTTTCCACGAACATCATACTCCTTACAGTTTATAAAATACTACCACAGACTTGCAGACTTTTACCTAGAAAAAAATGTATCTCTGTTACCATCCATAATCCTTGAAGTATAATTGCAACAACCAATGTCTGGTAATAGCTGGAGTGTCCACTCGGAGTAACTGGAAAAGAGAATGTGCAAAATACTTCTGAGCCATAAAAAAGAAGGAAATCTTATTTGTTTGCAAAAATATAAATCAAGCTGTAGGACAGAGAGTGAGAATGCAAGATGGAAGTCAATATACCAAGAAGGTGCAAGGGAAAACCCAGGCAGCATAGCTATTATTAGAGCAGATAAAGTAGATTCCACTGCAACATTATTCAGAAGAACTCAAAGATATCAAATTCTAACAAAAACATTGAGAACACACACACATTAAGGACATGAATGTGGAAAGAGACTCTTTGAAAAAGTGGGTTAGTAATAGAACTGTAGGAGTAGGGAGGGCAGTGAGGAGTGAATGTTAGCAAATTACAAAGATACGTAAGATGAAATGGTCATAATGAAGCCCTTCAGTTTATGTACTGACTAAAAACATTCATTTAAAACAAAACTGAATTTTGTGCTGGAGAGATGGCTCCATGGTTAAGAGAATGTCCCTTCTCTTACAAGGAACTGAATTTAGCTCCCAGTACCCATATCAGGTGACTAACAACTACCTGTGACTCTAGCTCCAGGGGTCTGACACCCTTTTGTGCTCTCAGTAGGCACCCACACACATGTGTGCATACATATATGCAGTCACATACATATAAATAAATAAAAATGAAAACCATATCTTTAAAAAGTAACAGATTGTACAACTTAAAAATATCCCAGTCTCTTTTTCTAGAAAGAAAAAACAATGCCTCTTTGAGATTTGGGGTACATAAATTACTACATACCTTAATACAATTAGGCACAGTACACCACGGTATAATTTCCATATTATAGTCATATCTTGACAGGGAGAAATCATTTGTACATGTGCATTGTTATCAAAACTCATAGCACTGTAAATTTGTGGCATATTCATCAACCAGGAAGGCAGCTCAGAAATGGTCTGTCCATCATCAGCACACTGGGATGATGGGGCTGCTGTGTCTCTAATGATGGTGGTGACCGCAGTGCTGGGGGGGATGGTGCTGAGTATAGATACATGAAAAGTGAACATTCCTGCATCAACCTGACCTCGGCAGATAAAGCATAGACTGAGATGCCCAAGGAGGTTGCCTGTGGGCTTCCAAGGAATTCCAGAGGTAACAGAGGAAGAGAGCTCCTTTCCAGAGATTACTTAGGAAGGGTTACAAACCCTTAAAATGCAGGGACTAGTTCTCACAGCCCTTGGATTAATATCATAACCAGAAAGAGACTTTAGATGATGAAGTGATTTTTTTTAAAAAAAAAATTATATAACTAATGATAAGTTAGTGTGAGTCTATCTAAAATAAACGCCAGAGACTAGAAATAATTGCACTTTCAAACTAAAGGCGATCATTTATTTGATAGATGGAAGTAAAGAGAAAATTCCCTAGAAGTAAATGACTATAAATGAATCAACACCTTTTCAGTAATAATGGAAAACTATATATAACATAATAATGTCATTAAGAATCCAGAGGAAGCAAATACAAACCTAGAAATCTGAGCACAATCAATTCAAGCATGTTTAAAAGGAAACAACGCTCTACTTTTCAAAGACTGAAAAAAGTTAGCAATTATATGTTAACATAAAATATTACCTTCTCCACAGAAGAAGACCCCACGAGAAGGAAATGGAATGCAGAAGGATGCAATAGGAAAACAGTGGATTATCTAATGACAGATAAAAATGAATAGTTCCTGTAGGGAAAATGATTAGCATATCAGAAAACTTAAATTTAAAACACAAAGAAATATTTGTAAGGAGAAAATGCAAGATGGGTATAGATACCATAAAACATATATAGTCTTTCATTTCTTTCTCCCCCTCTCTCTTTTATTTACTTATTATTTATTTATTTTGGTTTCTTAAGACAGTTTTCCCCTGTGTAGCCTTGACTGTGCTTCAACTCACTCTTTAGACTAGGCTGGTCTTGAACTCATAGAGATCGAACTTTCTCTGCCTTCATAGTGCTGGGATTAAAGGCATGCACCACCTCCATCTGGTAAAACATGTATATCTTTTATATAATATATATGATGTATAGTTTTTCCATAATAATTAATGAGAAGGACAGAGACTCAAGTCTACAATCACTAATTTAGTATTATCCCTGAACTAAAGACATTGGTCCTTGAAGGAGCTGTATCAGCATTTAAAAATACAGGAAATGTGTCTGGGAAGATAGCTCAGCTATTAAAGTAACTAGCTGCTCTTTCAGATAGACCCTTTGTTTGATTTCCAGAACTCACGTGGCTGCTTACAACTATCTGTAACTTCAGTTGCAGAGGATCTAACACCTTTTGGCTTCTGTGGACATTGCACACATGTGGTAAATAGACAAACATGCAGGCAAAACACCCATAAAAGAGTTAAAATTAAGAAAGAATCGAGAAACACTGGCTCATAGAAGCACCTGTTATCAGAGCACCTACATATGTTATTAAGAATCTTTGGTGTTAATTTTATTTTAAGGATTATACTGCACAGGATAAATAGATAAACAATTAAGTTAGCTACCAGGCATATTACTAAAACTGGAAATGGGAAGAAATAATCAACGTAATGAATTTATGAAGGCCAGAAATGATCAAAAAAAAAAAAAAAGAAGCAGAGACAAAAGTGATTGATGGTAAACAAAAAGACCAATTATGTATAAAAATATCAGATCCATTGCAAAAAACATAATTTGAGTCACAAACTAACAATTCAAATGAGATCCCTATGAAGATATTGTAAAATGTAAGGTGTCATCTGTTGTTGTTACATGGACTACTCAGCAGGTATCAAATGCTCCCTGTAAAAGTTGTGTTTTCATTTACACTTGTTAGAAAATTTAATATTTCTCTTGGAATATTTAATATTTCTATCTTATTTGGTTCATGATTCATTTAGAAGTGTGTTAATTGATTTTCAAGTGTTTTTAGTGACGCCTTCTATTTTAATACCACAGCAGTCAAAGAGTACATATTTTATAATCTTGATGATTTTTGTTGATTTGCATATTTAAGTTGTATTTATTGGTATGTTTTGTATAGGTGATATGCATTGGATGCCACAGCATGTATAGGGGTCAGAGGACAATTTATGGACACCAATACTGTGTTTGTATCATACAGGGGCTGGTGACCAAACTTGATTGACAAGGGTCTTTACCCACTAAACTGCCTCACCAATTAAAGTGTTTTATGGTCCTACCCGTAGGTGAGGCACTATTGGCAAGTGATAGCTACAGGTGGGAAATAGAATTGATTTTCTTTAAGGGAATGGTCCCTGATCTATCACCTATGCTTCAGTGGATGGCCTCCCACCAGGGAGACCAAGAAAAATTACGTTTTATTATCCAGAATGTATGCTCTATGAGGAACTAATGTTTATTCTGCTTGTCTTGGATGAAGGACACTCTAAGTATCATCCACTCCAGGGTAGGTGGTACTGATCTTAAAGTCATCTGCACCATCTTTCAGTCTTTGTGATCTATCAATAACTAAAAAGAAGGGCATTTAATCTGCACTCTAGCAGTAGATTAGTGTCTTTTCTTTCCTTTTATGGAGGCTTAACCTTCTGCATTCAGTTGTGCTGTTTTGTTCATGCATGCTAAAGTTCATATGTCATCTTAGAGATGGGATTTTATCGTATTTCTTTTGGAAATCAGTTTTCTGTGTATATCTGTAAAAATAATGGAAGTTCAAATTCAAATAACCCTGTACCACTCTCTGGTACTATGGATCCCTTGTGACAAACATTTGCAATTTCCTCCTCTTGTCACTTACAATGGCTGTCATTCCACTTATCTATCTGCCATAACCACTCGATGTAAGCTTATTATCATTGCCTAACTAGACACTTAACTTTTGTGTAAATTGAAAATGGGAACCTGAGATCTTATTTCACAATCCCTTATGCATTCTCTGGCATCTAAACACAAAACTATGGTTTCTCTTCTGTATCACCTACATCTGCCTTGAATGATTCTTCTGATAGTTCTCATAAGGTAGGTTTCTGAATGTGAATTTAATTGGTTTTTGGCTTTTTGTTATGTTCTGTGTTTGAGAGGCCTCAGGTAGCCCAGGGTGCACTCAAACTTAACATGTAGCTCAAGATGACCTTGAACTCATGATCCTCCAGCCTTCACTTCCCTCCAAAGTGCTGGGATCACAGAAATAATGCTGCCATGTTTAGTTTATAAATTTGACTTTTGAAGAATAACTTTAATTGAAACAGAAGAATAATGGTATGCTTAAGGGTAGTTCTAAAAATTTAAAACTATCCTGCCATTGTCCATTTGCTTGCATTAGGAAGACAGTGGTAATCTATGTTCTTAGTATTATTTATTAAGGTAAAATTAGTATCTTCAGCCTCCTTCAATATTTTTCTTTTCCTCCAGTTTCTCGCAGTTTGAATATGATATTCTTCTTGGTGTTGTCTCTCTCTTTGAACCTTGGGATCTTCCTGAAACTAGTTCTTCAAAAAGTTTTCTGCTTACTTTTTGCACTTGACATTTAAATTTTATTTTTATACATCTTGAAACACTGTCTCCTATATATTGTATGTTCTGTTTGTGATTTTTCCCTTCATTTCTCTTTTCTATTTCCATTCCAATGTGAGAGGTTACTATAGGCCCATCTTCAATTTGGCTGAATCTAACAGAATTATTATTCCTATTATTGTGGAATGTTTTTTATGTATTTCCCATTGATATTTGGAGCTTACATCTCTCTCAGCATTATTCTTCTCTTTTTACCCATTTAAAAATACAAACATAATGGTTTTGAATACTTGAGGAATTACAGTGTCATTAGAATTGTGTTCTTTAAAAATTGCTTGGACAGAATCTGTTTTGAGGATCCTCTGGCTGTAAACAATATCGTTTTTTTTTGTTTGTTTTTTTTTATAGGGATGTGGGGTGATAGCAAGGAATGACTGAGGAGGAATGTTTTAAATCTGACTTCAGTTGTTTCGTCCTCTAAAGTGTTTCAGTAACTGCGTCCTTCAGACACGTTATGACATGACTGTGTTCTCCTTTTCCCTGCATGATCTGTTGCCATGTTATTTTCTTAAAGCTTCATCTCCTGACATTATATTTGTGATTGAGAACAGGAAGTTAAAAAAGAAGATCTATAGAAGATTTTTACCCCGGGTAGAGTTTTCCTAGGTTCTCCTCTTATAAGTACTCAGTGGAATTTTTGACAAAAAACCAACAACAGTTTGGAGTCCTAACAACCTGATGTTTCTCCCAGTAGCTTTCACAAGTTGGTTGGCATATAGTCTCCATAAACTCTTCCAAATAATTCTGCATGTATGTATCCTCCCCACTGTGAGTAAGTCCAAGTTTCTCCACATTGTAAGTTGTTTGGTCCTTTTGTCTCTCTGAAGGTACATGTATCAGATCTGGAGAGATGGCTCAAAGGTGGAGTCATTGTTATTCTTCTTCAAGACCTGTGTTCCCAGCACCCACATGGCAGTTCAATTGTCTATACTACCAATTCCAGGGGATCTGACACCACTCTGGCTTCTGCATGCACTAGGTATTCACACAAAGCACAAAAATAGATGCAAGCAATACACTACTATACATAAAATAACAACAAGTAAATACTTTAGAAAAATACTTGTATCTCAAAGGCTCATGATTATAATGTATCCTACAGACTTAATCATCCAGTAATTCTAACAAAATGTATGCTTTTTAATTTATCTAGATCTTCTAGTGTGGACTATAAGAAAGAAAGTAATAACCTCCAAGCACTTTATGTGTTGGAGCTTGACTTAGAGACTTTAACACTATAGAAATATTTTTTTAAAAAATAGTAAGCATCAGAAAGTTCTAAAAAGTGTAATAAAAACAGGTAAATGTTGTGAAAAATTGATAGTGTAAAAAGCAAGTGTCAAAATACGATTTCCTAGTTTCTGCAAGTTTTATTTATGATGTACTCAGCAGTGGAAAAGAACTGTCTAGAACTTTAATAAAAAACATGCTTTGTCTTTGACCTGAAAAAAAAAAAACAGAGGCACAAAGAGCCTATGGTCACAGATATTGGAAAGTGATTTGTTACTTCAGAATAAATGCTGTGTAAATGACCAAATGTCCACGGGGTGAAGTACATGCAAGATGCGGTCAAGCACTGTTCCTGGAACAATTGACCAGGACAGAGGATTTAATTGTCACTTCAGAGATAAAGTTTTTAGCTTGGGTGAAAACAAATCAGTTGCCCACTGAATCATCGCCAAAGAAAATTAACATTGTTCAATAAGAAGATACAGCAGAGTTTGGAATCTCCATAAGTCCATAGTGGAACATTCAAACTATCCCAGCTTCAAAAATACTGTACATGTGAGTGAGTCTAAGCAGAAAAGTCAACCAGAGGAGTCTAATGTTACACTTGGTAGACAGAATTTGAAAACAGCTATTATAAAGGTTAAATAAAAGTAAATGCACTTTATATTAATAAGAAACAGAAAATCCAGCAAACAAAGAATGAAAGATATTGAAAGTGGGTAAGATGACAACTGTTAACCTGAAGAATATAACATATCCCATAATATACTTACTGAGCTTGTTAGCAAATGTTAGACAGAGAAAGATACTCACTTCAAAGTATTGAATTTGCAGGAAGTAAGAGAAAGAAGATAATGAAAATGAATGAATGGGGCTCTGGAGTCCAGAAGACAATGTAAGAATTCAGATATGCACAATTTCTCTACAGAATAAATGAGGCAGGGAAAATGGAATTTCAAGGAATATGGGTCAATTCGGTCCAGAGATATGACTCAGAAGTTCAGAGTACTTGCTTCTCTCCTACAGGGGTCAGGTTCAGTCTCTAGCATCCACATTCCAGCTTGCAATCAACTGTAACTCTCGTCCCATACCTGACACCATCTAGTTTTCTCAGGCACTCTGCATGCACATGATCCATGACATACATAAAGGAAAAACACCCAAACATGTAAAAAGTGAAAAATAAAAATTAAAAAATACCGACTTGACTGTTTTAATGTCAGATACTATATGTAGATATAGAAATGCCACTGGGAAAAAGAGAGATGTTTTAAAATGATGAGTTTTTTCATCAGTAAGATATAAAATATAGGGTTTATGGGGATCATCAGCCAGTAGAATGCTTGGCACATAAGCTGGAAGCCTTGAGAGCATTCCCTGGACTCCACATAAAATGTGGGATGCTGGTATGTGCCTCTAATCCAGCACTAGAGAGGTAAGATAAAGGGATCCCTGGGGTTTAGTAGTCAGCCAATATAGGGCCTTCTTTAAGCTCCAGGTTAAGCAGGAGACCAATTCTCAAAATAGAAAGTGAAATGATTTCAGAACATATCTGATTTCAACCTCCCCCCCCCCTCGCACACGCACATATAGTGTAATTTGACTATATTGACTATAGGCAAAACTGGAATAATTATGAAGTAAAAAGCCATCCACGGCATGATAGGAAGCTTTATCTCCCTTTTCATCATGTGGGATGATGCAGACTCATGGCAGCTCTGTGATTTAAGTGGGTGGTGAGACTGATCTTCTTATGTACCATATGCATATTTGAACACATAAGAGACCCAAGGAGGCTCCCTGTGGAACTATTTATCAGATTTATCAGTTTGCCGCTTTCCATGGCTGGACATCCTTTTATAACTACATGCTGCGTACCTCTAGGACAGTGGTTTGGATACATGTAGAGGGGTGAAGGGAAACAAAATCTGTGCTGTGCCAGAAGAGGAAATCCCTGCTGTTCAGGTTGTGCTAAAATTAGGTCATCTTTGATTGTTGAGAAATTTTCATATGTGTTCTTGAGTCCTTTGATATGGACTGGGAATGCCCAGTCTCTCCTAAACTACTGTAAAGACAATTAACACACAGTACTGTCCTTCTCTCACCTATCAGTTGCAAGCAGGCAGCCTTTCAGGGTGCTGAATCCATAGCAAGAATTCTGAGGGTGTTGGAAAAGTATATGCTTCCTCCTCTGTGGGAGTTTCCAGGGGTCAGGACATCTCTTCCTGGCCTCTAAACTTCAGACACAAGAAACTAGATTAAGGGGTGACATAGTTGTGAACTTGAGCCACTGTCTATGGTCTTCCCATTTAGAAATTGAGACAGAGTCACTGCATTTGCTGTTATATGGAAGGGAGAATATGCTAGCTTTTCATTACATGAAGAAAGCACATTGCATTCCTAATCCAATAGATTCTCTCCAGAGCATGCTTAAGTCAGGCCATGTAAGCACTTTTCTGAGGACTCAGCGCTAAAATTGCAAACCTCAAGTGCGAAATGTCACATAGAATATCCAGGAGTAGTTCGCGGTTTCTAAGAGTTTGCTATGTGAATCTGTGCCTGGGGAGACTTGTGACACATGCCCCAGAGGGGACTGATGAAAGACCAAAGTAAAAGTACCACCAACTCCAATTTGGTAAACCGGTGATTTCTTAATCTTTTATTTATATGATTATAGTATAATTACATCCTTTCCCCTTTTCTTTTCCTTCCTCCAAACCCTGCCATATACCCCTCCATCATGCTCTTTTAAATTCTTTGCCTCTTTGCTCTTTGTCTTTTGTCTTATACATCCTGCCCAGTCTGTAGAGTGTTACTCATATTTATGTTTTCAGGGCTAACCATTTGGTATTGGATAACCAACTAGTGTAGTCTTCCCTGGGGATGACTATTTCTCTCATTTTCAGCACTTCTTAGTTGCATGTAGATGAGCATGTGAGTTTTATTGTGTTTAGTTACAGGAATATCAGTGAGGGATTACTTAGAGGAGCAAAATAAACTTGTTAACAGCTCTATCTTCAAAATCTCACTCCAGCATGGGTGACAGCTTATGAAATCTATAAAGCTAGTGTTTACTGCATAGCTTACAAGCAACTTGACAGGTTGTAGAGTGTCCTTTCTAGGTAGCTCTCTTGGCATGAACCTGTTCCAGATGGTTCAGCTGGTAGGTCTCTTCCATGTTGCAAGGCTAGCCTGATCCTCATCCAGACAGCTCAGCTCATCTGCAAATGTCATCAGAAATTCTTACAGCTTATTGACCATAAGCTTGAGAGGGGGGAGGAGCCTAATGAATCTAATCAGTGTCAGGGACTTCCTGGAGCCATTGAGCTCTTTACTTTCCAAGCCTAATGAGCTTCGCTAAAGAATGGAATGTTTCACTTCCCCTTAGAACATCCTGGGTCTTTATAATCTTCCCTCCAAGATGGAATATTCATGTAGGGTATTGACAGACACCCCATCTTTAGGTAACTGGTAGAAATGGAAAGTCTAATCTATTGTCAATAAATATAAAAGTGAAATATAACCATTTTTTTCTAAAAGATTTATTTCACATACATCTAGACAAACTGTTTCTTACTAAATGAAACAATAGCAAACTGGAGAGCATAAGCTTTACTTAGGGAAAATTGTACTAATGAGTCCTTTTGATCATTATTGAGAGCAAATTGGCTTAAATAGATATTAATGAAAAGGTAACTGGGAGGGTCTTCAGATGTTAAATAAGTAAATGCATGCAAAATTCATTTCTCTGCTTCAAATGGCTAAAGCGGGGATATATTAATGGAGAAAGCAAATACAATTTTGCTGCTTTAAAAATATTTTTTAAGAAAAAGATTTATTTTATTTTTATTTACACCCCCAGTGTGTATGTGTGTGCATGTTTGTGCGCGTGTGTGTGCATGTGTGTGTGTGTGTTTGTGTGTGTGTGTGTGTGTGTGTGTGTGTGTGTGTGTGTGTGTGTGTATGTAAACAACTGTCTAGGACTGAAGAGAGAGTCTGGTCACTCCTCATGGAGCTGTTTTAAGCTATCTGATGTGGGTGCTGGAACCTGAACTCTGGTCCTCTGGAAGAGAAGCAGGGGACTTATTACTGCTAAGTCATGTTTCCAGCTCTGAAAGGAAAAAAAAAAGACTAACAAAACATAGTTACCAATCACCCTACCCTGCTATCCTGAGTGCCTACATTTTCCCATAACACAAGAACTCAAATACTCCTTACAACTTCTGCAGATTCCTTAGGCAAACACAGCCTCCTGAGAGTAAAACACTATAATCTTGGTATAGAAAGTTGGAGGTGAGGAGGGATGGAAAATATTTCTGCACAGTCTCTCTCTCTCTCTCTCTCTCTCTCTCTCTTTCTCTCTCCCTTCCCACATTCTTTTTCCTTTCCTCCCTTTCTCCATGCCTCCTTCCCTCCCCCCCTCAACTATGGTGAGTCCTCACAGGTAGTTTTGCAGTTATCTCTGCTTCTGCCATGGTTTTCTTCCCAGAGAGCAACATAGGACACAGTGCTGGGAATGGAGGGGAGGAGATACCTCTGCTGAGGGGACACCTATGTTCTACCTGCTTGCCAGCAGCAAGCAGAGAGCCCTTGTTAGTACCTCATTTATCCCATGAGAACTCTGCCCTGCCACTTCCTGACAAGAAAGAGGGGCAGGGATGCTTTGGGGCCTATTTTGTCTTGGCTGGTTGAATCTGTGCTTCTTTATTAACTGTGACTTGAAACACAGATAGTGACTTGAAACACAGAATATCCAACTGTAAACGAGCTCATTCAAGACAGGAATAATGGAAGACATATGCTGACAGCTAGTCCACGTGGACCTGGAGACATAGCTGGGGATTACCAGCAGAGGAGGATTCTCTCTCTGCATCTTGATGTAACTCCCACAATATACAGCTATGAGAAGCAAGTGACTCATACAACTGCCTAGGGCCCCAATGACACAGGCCTTTGGTATGCTCTAAAATATCACATTTTCTTTTTTACTTTTTAGTCTGTGTATATGAATGTTTTGCTTGTATGTATGTTTGTGTGCCATGTGAATGCGGTACCCAGAGAGGTCAGAAGGGGGCATCAGATCCCCTGCCAGTTGGTTGGGAGAGGCTGTGTGGGTGCTGGGAACCATTTTTCCAGCCCTTTTGCCTCTACTATTCTTACAGAATATAGATTTTCTTAAATGAGCATTTGCTGCTGTACATCCTGGAGACAATTTCAGGAGACTAAATTACTGGTTATTTTTTATGATTTCCCCCAGTTACATTACCACTTTATTGTGAAGATGGTTAATTAAGCCCATTATTCTGTCATTTTAGAAGTACTGGTCTGTCAGTTTCATTTTAAAATTCAAGTAAGAAATCCCTTTAATTAATGCCTTCATGTTGAACTACCAATTCTGAAATGAAGACTATTTGTCAGCATGTATAGTTAAATATTTTATCAATTTCATTTTATTTTCCACCATAATTCATTGTTATCTCAGTAAGTGTTTTTGGTTCCTAAATGTGGTGAGAGGGCTAAGGAAACAGCTGGTGGGCTCTTTTAAATTGTTTATTTATAACTCTGTCAAAATGAAGCCAAATACTGTCATCCAAATGATATGATTGGTACCTTTCTTTTGGCTTAATTGATAGCTGTATTTTTTTAAAGTTAGCAAGTTTGTGCTTTCTCGTGTGTGTGTGTGTGTGTGTGCATGAGTGTGTTGTGTGTGTATGTGTGTGTATATGTTTGTATGAGTGTGTGTCTGGGTGCATGAGTGTATGTGAGTATGTGTGTATGAGTGTGTGTGAATGTATGAGAGAGTGTGTGTATGTGTGTGTATGTGTCTATGAATGTATGTGAGAGTATGTATGTATATATGTGTGTGTGTGTGAATGTGTATATGTGTGTATGTGTGTGTGAATGTGAGTGTGTGTGTATGAGTATGTGTGTAGGGGTACATGAGTGTGTGTGTATGAATGTGTAAAAGTGTGTGTGTGTGTATGAATGTGTAAAAGTGTGTGTGTGTGTATTAATGTGTAAAAGTGTGTGTGTGTGTGTATGAATGTATGTGAGAGTATGTATGTATATGTGTGTGTGTGTGTGAATGTGTATATGTGTGTATGTGTGTGTGAATGTGAGTGTGTGTGTATGAGTGTGTGTGTAGGGGTACATGAGTGTGTGTGTATGTGTGATTGTGTGTGTATGAATGTGTAAAAGTGTGTGTGTATGAATGTGTAAAAGTGTGTGTGTGTGTGTGTGTGTGTGTGTGTGTGTTTCCTTTCCTACCTTGATGAGGCAGGTTTTTTCTTCTTGTTCCCTGTTAAACTGTGTGCTGTAGGCAGGATGAGTTGTGAGTCTAGCTGACTCCCCCGTTTACATATTCTATCTCACTGTAGGAGTGTTGTGATTACACACATGTACCACCACAGCTGACCTTTCCATAGGTTTTGGAAATCAGACTCAGGTCATGAATAAGTGTGTTTGCCCACTGAGCAATCCTCTCAGCCCCACAATTCTGTTTTTAAATATGTATGTACATACACCTACAATATCTTTCTCATGAACATGTTAACTCTTACTCAACAATTATATCCGTATTAGCGTTTGCTTTGTAATTTAGTGAAATTTCCGGGAAAAGCTATACAAACACAGTTGCTGGTAGTTTCAGTTTTTACAGATGTACAATATTCCAGTGTGCTATCAGAATTGGCTTTGGAAATTTTGATGGTATCTATATATAAACATAGATTTTAATTTCTATATTTGGCTTTCAGTGTTGGAAATATTTTCCATTGAAGAGGTCCTAACAGACTTCTGTAAAGTGGAACACTCCTGACTTATAATGAACATGATTCTAGCTATGACATTATAATTGCTTAAATTAGTGGGGTGTTTTACGATTTCGATATTTTTCTCCACATGGAAAGGGTCAAATAAAACTATTCACATGACCATCAGCTTATGTTGTAACAACACAGGTAAAGTTTGTTCTTTTGAAACATATATTGTTATTAGCTATAGTCACTCTGTTGAAGGAAAGTTTAGACTTACCTTTATTGTCTGTAACTTTATATTATTTACCAGCATCCATTGCCCTCACCATCCTTCTATAGTCTTTGATGACCAGCATCCTGCTCTCAATGTCTGTAAGTTCAAATGCTTGGGTTCAGTAACACGTGGTACTGTGCAATATCTGTGCCTGGCTCATTCCGCATAGCATAGCATAGCATCCTCTGGTGAGTTACATTGCTGTAAATGATGGGGTTTCATTCCTTTTAAACCTGTCCCCTTGTATATGTCTCCCACATCTTCTTTATCCAATCATCTGCTGCTGGGCAATTGGATTGACACTGCATCATAGGTCTTAGCTAAAACTTTGCAATGAACTTAGTGTTGTAAACATCAACAATTTGGTGTCAGTTCCTTGGAGCATGTTCCAATATCTGAGATTAACAAGGTCATGTGTAACTCTATGGTTAAGTTTTTTGAAAAGACTCTATACTGTTTTCCAAAATGATTGTGCATCTTTTTTTTCCAACTAGGAGTCTGTAAGACTTACCATTCTCCTGTGTCCTTGCCCAGACTTGTCTTTATCTTTTAGGTATAAGCCATTCACTATGGGTTTTGTTGTTGTTGTTGTTTCCCTAATTAGTAGTACAGAACCTCTTAGCCATTTGTATACCTTCCTTTGAAAATGTGTTTGGGTATTTTATCCACTGTAAAGTTTAAGGATTTAAGATTGATTTTTAGGTTTGCATACTTACATATTTTAGGTATTAATCTTTTATTAGAAGCACGGTTTATAAATATCATTCTCCCTTTCTGTGAGTTGTTCTTGCATTTACACAGTTGTTTCTTTGCTGCACAATTTTATGTAATCTCATTTTTTTTTTCATTTTATTCCCTCTACAAAATCTTTCCTTTATTTCTCTTTCCTAATTTCTATGGCCATAACTTGATCAAGTGATGCCCCTGATCATGAAGGAATACCTTTCCACTGTGAGTGTGAACATGGGTTCCATGGCTGCCATACAATGCCTTTGTTGTGTCAGGGTTCATTATACCTAATGAACCCCAAGGTATTATGTTATCAAAATATATTAAATTTTGAAAACATTTTATATACTTATGTAAATAAATATATTTTGATTTATGGCTTATTTTATCATTTTCATATATCTCTCTGTGTATATGCATGTGTAAGTGCAAGTGGCCTCGGAAACTAGAAAATGACACCAGATCCCACAGATTTGGAATTACAGAAGATTGTGAGCCCATTAACATGGGTTCTGAGAATCAAACTTGAGTCCTCTGTGAGTAGAGTACGTGCTTTTAACGTCTGAATAATCTTTTATTTCTCTTATTAAAATGAGGTTATACCATTTTCTCCTTTCTTTTCCTCCCTCAAACTTCTCCCATCCCCTTCTCTGTTCCCCTCTGAAGTCCTGGGCTTATTTTTTTAGTTGTAAGTATCAGATTGGTTATACAAAACCAAGAGTTAGCTCTGAATTCATATACATACAAGTAAGACAAGATGGACTGAACAGACTATATTTATATTCCTTAATTTTCTTAATGTGGAATGAAATTTGACAAATAGGAAATGACAATTTGATGGGAGATGTCATTCTGTAAATATGTTTCTTGTATTGGTTAATGAATAAAGCACTATTGGCCAATAGGAAAGCATGATAGGTGGGGCTAGGAGTCAAGGAGGAAAGAGGAAATAGTAGGGAGGAGTAGAGATGTAGAGACTGGTGAGAACAGAGGTCCGGGCCCGCTCTCCTGTAAGATGAGACCATGTGGAAATACTTAGATTAATAGAAATGGGTTAATCATTAAGACAAAGCTAGCCGATAAGAAATTAGTACCTGGCCAACAGATTTATATCTAATACAATGTCTCTGTTTGATATTGGGGGCTGGCGTGGCGGTGGTACAAGGCCGGCAGGGTAAAACCTACTGGTAACAAATGGTGTCAGAGGGGGAACTGAGAACTTTCACTTAAAACTTGATAAAAGCTTAAAAAGGGGTTTTAGAATCAAAAGAACAGAGACAAGAAAGACTTCTTGGTAGCAGCATTTTTCTCAGCTGGACTCTGTTTTGCTAGAGACAAACAAAGATTTGCGCAGCTCCTTTAAAGGAGGTTTCCTGACTCAGCATAAGTGGCAAAAAACCTCACAATTTTTAAAGAGCTCTGCTAATGTTAGGATGGAAAAATATAGTCTAATTCTCAAGTGATCCCAGGAAGCTGGGAGTCTTAAGTCCCAAGCTGAGGGTCACCTACTTTAATGTTTATGGTAGCCTGTGAGTGAATGGACACAGGAAATGAGCCGTGTCGCCAAACCCAGAAGCCTGTGTGAAAGCAGACTTCCTGGTCTAAGAGCGGGCTTGGATGCTTTAAATTAATTGGTCCATACTGGATGCTACAAGGTGATTGGTTCACGATGCGTGGGCATTGTTGTAACCCTATAAAAGCTATCTCAATTCTGTGCTAGGGGTCGTTGCTGAGCCCTCTACCCTGCATGGTGTATGGCTGACGGCCCCAGTATACTAGAATATAAAGAACCTTATGCGTTTGCATCAAGACCACTTCTCGTGAGTGATTTGGGGGGGGGCCTCCTTTCCTGAGTGGGAGCGCGAGGGACAATGCTCTCACGGGTCTTACACTAACAATTCATTGGGGTGTATGAGAGTTGTCAATGGCAGGGACCACATCTCCAAGCAGACAGCATGCTGCTGGATGGCAGCATAGACCAAGGCAGTGAACACAGCTCCCAATGCTGGCAGTAAAATAGCCACCGCCATCTTGGATAGATTGCAGCTAAAATTGTGGCTTTCATTTATCAGTGTTGTTGTTTACCAGATACAACTCATGGCCAGAAAAAGATAAAGATTTACAGTAAAGACAGATTCACATTAAGAAAAAGTGCTAAAGGTTTACACTGTGTTCTAAAATATATGTAGTCTTGGGAGAGAAAAGGAATAAAATGGTTTTAAAAAGACAGAGAGGAGCTGGGTATGGTGGCACACAGCTTTAATCCTAGCACTTGGGAGACAGAGCCAAGCAGATCTCTGTGATTTCAAAGTAAACCTGGTATGCAGAGTGAATTCCAGGACAGATAAAAGTTACACAGAGAAACCCTGTCTCAATATATATATATATATATATATATATATATATATATATATATATATAAAGAAGTAGAAGAAATAGAGTACTAAAAAAGCCATGTAAGATGGAAAGCACAGAGAAACTTTGGATATTATATGCTATACTGTTGTCTTTAAATTGTCTGACAGCTGAGGAAATAACAACTGTTAAATTAATGCTGCTGGATCAATCCAGTTTATATATTTTAAAAAATGCTTTAACTTCAAAATTTAAGTTCAAGGATAAATTACTGGGGAAAAGGATTTCTAATTTTGTTTCCTCAGAAAATGAAAAGCTGTGGATTCCTTCCAGACTAAAATGGTTTGATCAAGCAAGAGCCCCTGAAACAGCATCCCAGGGGATCCAACATTCAAAACAGTTGGGACAAAGCAGCTTTGCAGACTACAGCCAAGATTTCTGCATCTTCTTATGGTCCCCATGACATCGCCCCCTACCAGCAAGTCCCCATGACATCACCCCCTACCAGCAAGAAGCAGTTTGGAGAAAACAACTCCCAAATTCCCAAATATTGTTTATAAATGTTTGTTTTCATTTAAGTGAGCTTGGTTATAAATGGTTAATGACCACAACCAATCTTTTAAAGGTAAAAAAGGAATTATGGTATAGATATGAATACTTTGTTTTGGAATGGATTTTCATTTATTGATACAAATTTAAGGTCAATTTTGTGACAAGTATATTTCTCCTCTTGTTTAGGCATTATGTTTATATAGCGCATTTAAAAATGTAATGTATAATTTAGTACACATTATAGATAGTTACCATAATAGTCAAAACTTTAGTTAGGTGAATAAGATTTTCTAGATATACAGAGATGTATTTGAGAGGAATAGGCATTCTTCAAACCTTTCAAAGACCTACAGAATATGGTATTTAAAATAGTTTAGGGTTTTTCTTGACAGGGAAGCACAACTGCTCCTGGTAACACCACCTGCGTCAGAAAGGAAGATGGACATCTAACAAACGCCTTATAGAGTTTGCTTCTAATATGGCAAGACTAGCCATTTGGACAAGATACTGCTCTTGTCTAGACTGTTTGACTATATGCTGTATAAACTGGATGTGCCGGACCCACAGAAAAGTGACTGCTGAAACAAGATGGGCATTGCTACAGGATTCCTGCTTCATGGAAGAGGCTGCCAGACACACTATGGCCTATGGGCTGAAGATGGAACATTATAGAAAAACTTCGGGTGACCAGGTAGTGAGTTGTCTCTGTCATTTCTAGAGTTTATATATTATCCTTCTGTAGTCTTTGAAGGAGTTGAAGACAGATAGTTATGGCTATAGTTTTCCTTAGTTAGGCTTAAAGATAAGTTACATATAGAACTTTAGACTCACAAAGATAGGATAGATGAAAGAATATTTTCTTAAATCTTGCTAAATGTTAATGAACAAAATATTGTTAACTGTGATTTTTATTTGATAACTGTTGTGTGATATATTTTGCTATGTTAAGGTTAAAACCCTTCTTTTTATTTTAGACAGAAAAGAGGAGATGATGGGAGATGTTATTTTGTAAATAAATTTCTCATACTGGTTAATGAATAAATCACTGTTGGCCAATAGGAAAGCAAGATAGGCTGGGCTAGGAGACTAGGAGGAAAGAGGAAGGGGTAAGGAGGAGTCAGCATGAAGAGACCAGAGAGAAGAGCATGCCAGGCTGCCTGGTAAGATGAGCCACGTGGAAATACCTAGAATAGTAGAAATGGGTTAATCATTAAGACAGAGCTAGCCAATAAGAAATTAGTACCTGGCCAACATATTTATATCTAATACAATGTCTCTGTGTGATATTGGGGGCTGGCATGGCGGTGGTACAAGACCGGCAGGGAAAAACCTGCTCATAACAACAATTCAAAAATTATTACATGTTGTATGTGTGTGTATATGCACACATGTTTCTACATGTGTGCATATCCCCATACATATCAATAGTACATGTGTGATATCAGAAAACAACTTTTGGGATTTGATTCTCTTCACTCCTCTCAAAAATCAAACCCAGCTGGTCATGATGACAGACAGCACCTTTGCCTGAAGACTCACCAGGATGGCAGCTTTACTAAGTTACCTAGATGAAATTATAAGAGATATTCATCTAGTAGATGTGTAAGTCTCAACAAAGTGACAAAAACCATAAAAAACATGGTATGACTCCTCTAAAACATTAACTCATCAGTTACAATACAACGACAACCAAGGCTAGCAAGCACTTAGATAAACTAAAAAAAAGAGAGAGGGGAAAGGTGAGTTAGGTGTTGGGGAAGGGAGGACCTACACAAATGATATTAAAGAATAAAAGTGAATATTCTACATGGAACCCTTGAGATTATCAAGTAATACTTTGAAGACAAATCTTCCTCAAAGTAGAAATTCTTAAAAAAAAAAAAAAAAAGAATAAATTCCTGCACATATGATCTATCAAAATTAAATGAGGACATAAACAGCATACACAAAGCAATGCTGAACAATAGGATTGAATCCATAATGAAAAAAAAACCAAAAAATAAAAAAACAAAAACAAAAAAACAACGTTCTAAAATAAATATCAGGCCATGATGATTCTGTGTCAACATTCCTGAAATTAACACCAATATTACTCAAAGTATTCAGTAGCACAAAGGGGCAATATATATTACCCAAACCATTATTTGAACCCAAAATTATCCTGATATAAGATAAGGAAACATAAACTATTTTTTATACAACACAAAACTTATCAACAAACTATTTTTAAACTGAATTCAACAACATTAAATATACAAAACATAGTTTTCTTAGTTTGGGTTATCATTTCTGTGATGAAACACCATAACCAAAGCAAGTTGGGTTGGAAAGAGTTTATTTTAACTTACATTTCCAGAAAAATGTCCATCTCCAAGACAGGACAGGAACTCAAACAGGGCAGGAACCTAAATGTGGCAGCTGTTGCAATGATTCCTGAGGCTTGCTCAGCCTGACTTTTTAAAGAACCCAGGACCACCTGCCCAAGAATTGCACCACCTACAAGGGGCTGTTCTCCTATGTCAATCACTAATGAAGCAAATTCCTTTTAGCCAGATCTGAAGGAGGCAGTTTCTTAGTTGGGTTCTTTCCTTTCAGATAACTCTAGCCTGTGTCAAGTTGACATAAAACTAGCCAGCACAACAGTGATTCCATTGTTTTCAAAAACTGCAACACAGGATATAGATGGAAACAGGAACAGAAATCACATGTTCTTGCAACAGGTGCAGAGAATGCTTTGACAAACCTCAAAACACTTTCATCATAAAAACCCTGGAAAAACCAAAACTATAAAAAAAAATTTTCCCACCAAAACAAAGACTGTTTGCAACGAACCCATAGCTAACATTGCACTAATTAAGAAAGCAAAAAGAAAAAAAGAAAAACCTGGAGGCATTTTCTCTTAAATCAAGACTGAGACAAAATATAATAACTTCTCTGCTCATATTCAGCAAAGTAGGAAAGTAAGAGAAATAATTAAATGGGATACGGATGCTTAAGGAAGAAGCCAAATTATCCTACATGTGCATGGCATGCTCTTATACTGAACAAACCCTAAGGAATGCACCTAACAACTTTTAGTAAAGCAATAGCACATATAATTACCAATAAAAGTGGAAGACATATGTAGTACAAATAGAAATGAACTTGTCATGAAAGAAGTCAGGAGGGGAAGATTTTTCAGTGGCTTCAAAAGTGAATAAAAATGAAACTAACTAATAAGATGAATGACCTCTATAGGTCATTCAACCTTTGAAATAATAAAGAATTAAAAACTAAAAGGTTGAAAGAGCCCATGTTTATGGGCTGGAACAATTAAAATTATAAAGATGGCTGCCATCAAAAATGATCTTTAGATTCATCTCAGTCCCCACTAGTGTCCAATGATCTGCTTTATAGGCTTAGGAGAGATTTGTAAAATTCATATTGACCACATGAGACACTGAATAGCTCAAGTAACATCATTAGGCAGAAAGAGCAAATCTGTGGTTATGATAATACTTGATGTTAAACCATATGCAGTAACACAAAAATTGTGGCATTGACAGAAAGCCGAATTGACCATTGGACTAGAATAGAAAACAGAGACATGAACACAAAACTACAGCCTTTATTTTCAACAAAGATAGGCCAAAAATTATGTTCAAGAATCATTATCATTAATACATGGTGATAGAGAAACTACAAATAAACATAGAAAACAGTGAACATGAATTCTTTCCATTTATCAATTCAAGGTGGAGTGAATACTTTAATATAAGGCCTGAAACTGTGCTTACAGAAGAAACTAATTAGAACCAGAGATTCAGGCTTTCTGAAATATATACATATACATATACATATACATATACATATACATATACATATACATATACATATACATATACATATACATACATACATACATACATACATACATACATATATATATATATATATATGATGCCAGAAATAACTACAGGAATTGACAAATGGGATCACATGACATTAAAAATTATGCATAGCAAAGGAAACATTGAAAAAACTGAAATGTAGATGTAAGTTTCTGATGGGAGATGTTATTTTGTAAATATGTTTCTCATACTAGGGGCTAGGAGACTAGGAGGAGGAAAGAGGTAGTAGTTAGGAGGAGTCAGCATGGAGAGCCAAAAGAGATCAGATGTGGCCTGCTGCTCTCTGGTAAAATGAGCTACGTGAAAATACTTAGATAAGTAGAAATGGGTTAATAATTAAGACAGAGCTAGCCCATAAACAATAATGGTAATTGGACAACAGGGATTGTATCAAATACAGAGTTTCTGCATGTTATTTGGGGCCAGCGCACCAGACCGGCGGTGGGCAGGCTGGCGGAAAACTACAAGCTACAGTTGGCACCCATCATGGCTATAAGAACTTTCACTTAAAGCTTAAAAAGGGATTTTAGAAACAAAGGAAGAGAGACTAGCAAGACTTCTTGGTAGCAACATTTTCTCGGTTGGATTTGTTTTACTGTAGACAGAGATTTGCACAGCTCCTTTAAGGGAGGTTTCCAAAATTAGCATAAGCAGCAAAAAAACCGCTTACTTTTAAAGAACTCTGCTAGTGTATGAGAGCTGCAATGAAGGTTTACATTGTGTTTTAAAAAAAAAATACGCCAGCTTGGGAGAGAATAAGAAACAGGATACAATGGTTTAAAAAAGAAAAAAGGAAGTAGAATGGATGGGTATGATGGCACACGCCATTAATCCCAGCACTCGAGAGGCAGAGGCAAACAGATCTCTGTGATTTCAAAGTAAACCTGGTATACAGAGGAAATTCCAGGACAGAAAAAAGTTACACAGAGAAACCCTGTCTCAAAATATTTAAAAATAGAAGTAGAAGAAATAGAGTAATCAAAAGGCCACGTAAAGATGGAAAGCACAGAGAAATTTTGGATACTATATGCAATTCTGCTGTCTTTAAATTATTTGATTGCTGAGAAAATAACTACTGATAACTACTGATAACTACTGATAAAAAATGCTGCTGGATTAATTCAATTTATATAATTTAAAAATGCTTTGACTCCAAAATTTAAGTTCAAGGACAAGTTACTGGAGAAAAGGATTTCTAATTTTGTTTCTATAGAAAATGAAAAGCTGTGGCTTCCTTCCAGACTAATGTGGTTTGATCAAGCCAGACCACCTGAAACAGTGCCCCAGGTGACCCAACATTCAAAGCAGTTGACACAAAGCCTTGCAAACTACAGCCAAGATTTCTGCATCTTCTTAGGATCCCCCATGACAGCGCCCTCTACCAGCAGGTAGCAGTTTGAAAAGAACGACACCCAAATTCCCAAATCTTGTTTATAAATGTATGTTTTCATTTAAGTGGGCTTGGTTATAAATGGTTAATGACCTCGACCAATCTTTTCAAAGGTAAAAAGGGAATTATGGTATAGATATGAATACTTTGCTTTGGAATGGATTTTCTTTTACTGATACAATTTAAGGTCAATTTTGTGATATGTGTATTTCTCCTCTTGTTTAGGTATTGTGTTTATATAGCTCATTGAAAAATGTAATGTATAATTTAGTACAGATTATAGAGAGTTACCTATGATAGTTAAAACTTGGAGTTAAGTTAGTTAGGATTTCTAGATATACAGAGATGTATTTGAGATGGATAGGCATTCTTCCAACCTTTCAAAGACATATGGAATATGGCATTTAAAATGGTTTAGGGTTTTTCTTGACAATGAGGCACAACTGCTCCTGGTAACACCATCTGCATCAGAAAAAAAGATGGACATCAAAGAAACGCATTATGGAGTTTGCTTCTAATATGGCAAGACTAGCCATTTGGGTAAGGTACTGCTTTTCTGGACTGTTTGACTTTATGTTGTAGAACTGGACATGCAGGACCCACAGAAAAGTGACTGCTGATTCAAGATGGACATTGCTACAGGATGCCTGTTTCATGGAAGAAGCAGTCATTCTGCAGGACACAAAGAAAAATGACTGACAAACTGCCAATACAGGTGGACAGTTTAAAGTTTCCTGCTTTGTTGAGGAGTCTGGTGATACACTATGACCTATGGCCTGAAGATGGAACATTACAGAAGAACTTCAGTTGACTGACCAGGCAATGAGTTGTCTCTGTCATTTCTAGAGTTTATATATTATCCTTCTGTGGTCTTTGAAGGAGTTGAAGATAGTTAGTTATGGTTATAGTTTTCCTTAGTTAGGATTAAAGATAAGTTACATATAGGACTTTAGACTCACAAAGATAGGATAAATGATATTTTCTTTAAGTCTTACAAAATGTTAATGGACTAAATTTTTTTAACTGTGATTCATATTTGATAACTGTTGTATGATATATTTTGCTATGTCAAGGTTAAAACCCTTCTTTTTATTTTAGACAGAAAAGAGGAGATGATGGGAGATATTATTCTGTAAATACGTTTCTCATACTGGTTAATTAATAAAGCCCTGTTGGCCAATAGGTAACTAGATAGGCGGGGCTAGGAGACTAGGAGGAGGAAAGAGGAAGTAGTTAGGAGGAGTCAGCATGGAGAGCCAAAAGAGATCAGATGTGGCCCGCCGCTCTCTGATAAGATGAGCCATGTGGAAATACTTAGATAAGTAAAAATGGGTTAATAATTAAGACAGAGCTAGCTCATAAACAATAATGGTAATTGGCCAACAGGGATTGTATCAAATACAGAATCTCTGCGTGTTATTTGGGGCCGGCGCACCAGACGGGCGGTGGGCAGGCTGGCGGGCTGGCGGGCTGGCGGGCTGGCGGGCTGGCAGAAAACTACAAGCTACAAGTTTCTGTCTCACCTTGTCCCACAGATCCATTTATTTCCAAATAAACAAAACACACAGAGGCTTATATTAATTATAAATGGTTTGACCAATGGCTCAGGGTTCTTATTGGCTAGCTCTCTGTTAACTATTAACCCATTTCTATTAATCTATGCATCTCCATATGGTCTTGGCTTAGTGAAGAATGCCCAGACATTCTATCTTCCCAGCAGCTACATGGCATCTCCTTTGTGACTCACTCTCTGAGTTCCTCTTCCCAGAATTCTCTTAGTCTGGTAGCCCCATCTATACTTCCTGCCTGGCTACATCCTGTCAGTCACTTTGTTGAAATAGTTTTATTCATCAATCAGTAAGAGAAACATATATTCACAGTATACAGAAGTGTAGGCATCTGGTCTGTGGACCTGAAATGGTGGCCGCACCCATTTGGGTGTGGCTTTAGGCAGACTGATTTGGAAAGAGAAGAGCTTGAGGCATAGCTTTCTGTTGCCTGATTTTTCTGTTGGGTCAGCAGATCTGGTAGGGAGAGAAGGAAAACACTCCAGTGGGTCTTCGTGTTTTTCTATGTAATTGTTCCACAATAAACACCCATATATCAGTTATCTTGGGTCTAGTGATGTAGTTACAGCCTTACCTTCACAGAAGGACATCCCTCTTCAGTGAAGAGACAATCCACAGGGTGAAAACTAATTTTTGAAAACTATGCATCTGGCAGGGGTTCTTATTTAGATTACATATATAGAATTTAGGAAATTAAACTGCAAAAAGAATCCAATCTATAAATGGTCAAATGGATTAAACAGTTATCAGAAAATAAACACAAATGCATAAAGATATGTGAAAAGTTTTAGCATTCTTACTCACCAAAGAAACACACTTCTATTAGAATGGCTCTACCAAGAAAGCAAATAATAAATCCCAGAGAGTATGTGGAGCTAAATGAGCCCTTGTAAAATATTCTTGAGGTATATACTTGTGTGTACACTGATTGAAAATCAGTAGGGAGGTCAACCAGGAAGCCAACATCAGAATACCAGGATTTAGGTAAATCTCTCCTGGGAATACTCAAAAGATTTTATGTCAGTTTACCATAAGGAGAACTGTACAATGAGGTTTCCTGGTGTTGCTCTCAGTAGGATCAACCTGAATACCCATCAACATATGGAGGGCTAAACATGTTGTATATGAACACAATAAAACACTTGGTCATAGAGAGGGAAATTATGTCATTTACAGAAAATTGAATGAGTCAAACATCCATCACATCAAGCAAACTACATCAGTAAGAAAAACGTTGTGTTTTTCATAAGCAGAAACAAGATTTAAATATGCTTGTTTCTGTTAAAAAAAATAATTAAATTTCAAGGAACCCTTTGGGAAAACAGGGAATAAGAGCAGGGGATAGTGCCAGCAAAATAAGCCAGCATAATGGTTGCTAAGCGTAACCGGTACCCCAAGGCCAAGATCTACCATCCTTGGTTTAACTGAAGTTCTGTGTTCAACCCATCTGCACAAAAGTCCCAAAGCAAAGTCAGACAGGAGACAGTAAGACACAGAGCCCTCTTTCCCTCATCTTTCCTCAAGACATTTGTTTCTGACCTTAAATCCTTTCTCAGTGTTGTCTGAGTGAACCACTGGGCTCTTACAACCTTAATTCCTGAAATGAGTGGCAGACAAGATGATTCCTTTTATCTGGGGTCATTTAGCATTATGCAGCCAGTAGGATTTCTCTCTGTGTAAACTTGAATTCCTTCAAGCTGGCTTCTTCAGCATGTGCCCTCTCTGGTGTTGTCAAGAAACTCTGACTCAGATGTATGCCTAATTCTAAATAAGATAGAACTAAAAAGAACTGTGTGATGGATATGTAGGAAGGATGCTAGATTTCTTGCTTTTTAATAATTGAGTATTTTAATCTCTGTTAGGGAAAAGATTTGCAGTACCTTACAATATAAATACTTATCACAGGTGTGTCAGACATAGACACATGAAAAACCTCATCGTATTAAAGAAGCATGTGCCAAGTGTGGACCCTCCTAGGTAAACCTAGGTACTGGGATAGCTAATGTGATTAAATATTGTATCTAATTCTAAGTGTTCTAGAAATAATTAGGGTAAAATGGAGAACCCACCTTTAATATGAAAAAAGATCATGAAGCAACTCGTCAAGGAATGATCTGTGTAGTAAAAGGCTGGGTTGATTTCAAGTCTAGTTTCCTGTGCTCTGGTACAGCTAATTCCTTATTTATTTTTCTGAATTTATTTTGTACTAAAACTTAAAAAGACACTATATTAGAATGTTAACATTTAAACATATTAAATTTATTTATCCATTTTTATATACTCGTGTAGTTTCCTACAACATTCAAGTTTCATTTCTAAGCAATGATCTGCAGGAAGAATATTTTGAATTTACAAAACCTGCAGAGATATATATAATCCTTTATTCATTCCATGTATATTGTGGTATATTTAACTAATTCAGTTGCTATAAAATTTGATTTATGGAGCAGTATTTCACATGCACTTTTGACAAAATGTAATTTTTTATTGAATTCTTATGTAGAAATAATCATTCAAAACCATGGTTATAATTTCAAGTAATGGTTATATTTCAGTTAATAACTCTCTCTCTCTCTGTGTGTGTGTGTGTGTGTGTGTGTGTGTGTGTGTGTGTAGTGATGTATATGTGGTGAGTGTACATGTATGTGTGAGTATGTGGAGGCCAAAGGTCAATGCTAGACATCTTTTCTCCATGGCTGTTCACCTTTATCTTTTAAGACAGGATCTTTTGCTCAAATTGAGTTTCATCAATTTGCTTGGGCTGAATGGCCAATGAGCTTTAGAGCCCCACCTGTTTCATGCTTCATCACCCCCAAGGCTGAGGATATAGGTTGGGATCACAATGTATGGCATTTTATGTGAATTCTGGGGATATGAACTCAGGTCCTATGCTTGCTTGCAAGCACTATAATGATGAAGACAATCTCTCCAGCTCTGGACATTTATTATTTTTATCGTCTCACCCAGAAATAATACCACTACGGTAGGCATTCATCACTTTCATGCCACAACATAGGACAAATTGATTTTAAAAACATACTGAGTCTTAAAGTAAACAAAGACATTAAGGGGTAAACCAGTCTAATGATGTAATGGTGACAATATTTATTCTTTAACCAAGGAAAAGGTTATTGTCAATGTACCTGATAAAATAGAGCTAGTGAAATATTTACTGATATAAAAATATAACCCAAGAGTTGAAAGTATTAAACTTTTAGAACATGGAGTAGTATTTAGATGCAGCCTAGCCTACACAATTTCATTATACAGACAAACATATCCATCTGTGAGACATTACTGGTTATATATTATAGTCAATTACAAAATTGCAGTGTAATTTTCTTGGCAATAGTGTTTTGTTATTGTTGTTAGTAACCATCTCCCTATTAGTGTTGCAATATATACAGTACTTTTGTGAGTGATGAGTCCAGCAGCTCCTGCATCGGACAGCTTACTCAGATGCAATTGTTTAATATCACTTAAGAGGAACGTTCTGAAAATAGGTGGCCTTGGCACTTCCACCAGGTAGGAAATAACCAATAAATAACCACTGACACATGTCTACATAAATTGAAATGTATTTAGAAAGACCTGAGGTCATTTGCAAAGGGCAGAGTCCACCATTTTAATGCTTCAGAAGAGAGAGAAAAAGTAATTCATGCTTTTAAATTAGCTTTGAGTCATAGTGAGGAGAGGCCTGAATAGAAGTAATTGTCAGCTGCGTAATCTCATTAACTTGAGGCAGGACTGAGCTGAGGACTCCTGGTATTAGCTTCTCAAATCTGTTCATGCAGTCACATACATCACCTGACTTTCCCCCTGTGTCACCAGCTACGGGTACCCAGAAAACAGCTCACTGGGATTAATACAGGATTTAGGCAACATTATTAAAAGGCTATATACAAATGAATTTTGGGTAGAGAGAAGTAAATGAATCAAGGGATATTCATTAGGGTACTTGCAGACTTCCACTTCAAACTAAAATGCCCTCACATAAATTCTCTGTTTTCATCATTTTTGAGATTAGCAAAAATTGTATATTCATAAACCTGAAAAGTTCTAGCAATCTATGGTAGTGGTTCTCAGCCTGTGGGTTGCACCCCCTTTGAGGGTCAAATGACACTTTCACAGGGGTTGCCTAAGACCATAGGAAAACACAGATATTTAAATTGTGGTTCATAACAGTAGCAAAATTACAGTTATGAAGTAGCAACAAAAAATATATTCATAGTTGGGGAAATCAGCACAGCATAAGGAGCTGTAATAAAGGGCCACAGCACTAAGAAGTCTGAGAACCATGAACTAGAGTTTATGAAGCAATAGGAATAATAGCATGGGAGTCCTCTCTTAACTTCATCTTTAGCATATAACTTATGTGCCACTCTCATCGTATAACATTTGCTGGATGAGAAAATGATACTCACCACGAAGAAAAACACATACTTCTCTCATCTTTATCAGTTACTCTTTCACTTAAAACATCTCCTAAGTCCCTTTCCCTAACAGTTTACATTGATCTCTGTTAGAAAGCTTGAAGAACCTTCTATAATATAAGTATGCTATCATTTGTTTCTCCAGCATTTTATTGTGGAATCTTTGTGGGGTTTCCAATGGTTTTTGAATTAAACATGGTGTCACAGGAATGTATTTCTCATGAGAATAGAACTGTAAAATGGCATTTATGGGGTATTAATAAATATGGCGGTGTTACTTTGAAACATAACTGCATGATTAAGAATATCTAGAAATTTTCCATTAGACATAGAAATTTCATCTAATAATGGAGTGAATCAACGTTTTACTTACATTATTAGAAGCCACAAACCAAAAGGGTCATATACAATTCAGTATGATCTTTAAAATAAAATTGTATTTTAAAAACAAGCAGCATGGATGCCGATGTCCCTTGCTTTGCTTTCAGTCACTTCTCTTTGTCACATCTCTACTTCCATTATGTTAAACAAAGCTCCTGAGGTCTCTAGGATTGATTACTGGGCTATCTCATAGATGAGTTCTTCTGGACCTTGAAATTCATTTGTTTCATAGTCCCCTAAAATAAACATTTCAAACAAATTATTTTATATATGGTAAAATTGGTGAAGATGGTCGCAAACAAGAACATCCCTTTTTGCATATGCTTTTAAAAGGAAGGAAAATAGTAAGAGCGAGCTAATTTACTTTCCCGACATGTGATTTAAGCTGCGCTGAGACCTACTTTGCAGATTGATACACAATGGAACTAGCCATGTTGTCAGTTCCCCCCATCACCTCCTCTGTCCATCTAGTCTCTTTACAAGCATGGCAGCTACCAGAGGAAGACTTTCAAGTACCCTTCTCAAGAGAGAATCCATGCAGCTCAGCGTGCTTGAGTGTCAAGTGACAAGGTAGGCAGCCAGAGATGGTACAGAAGAGAATCAGAGATTCAGGGCCAGGAAATAGCATCAGGACCACAGTCAAGAAAGGAAGGCTTGGGAAAGTGAATACAAACAGAAGGAGCCCCAAAGACGAAGTTTTGATCCCCCAAGTGTTGGTGGAAAAAAATCCTTTTATTCATTTTTTAAAATTTCTGATTTATTTATTTCATGTGTTTGTAGAGGGGTTGGAAGGTCCATGACACTATGGTTACATGTGGAGGTCAGAGGACAACTTGCATATAGGTCCCAGTGTCCAACTTAGGCTGTCAGGCTTGGTGGCAAGAGCCTTTACCCACTGAGAAGTCTTGCCACCAGTCTCAACAATTACTTTTAAGGTCACTGCAGTTTGAGCTCATTTATCATTCTGCAGTTCATAAATATCACATTTGCTGTTTACAAATATTTGATAATATCCCATTTTTTAAAACAATCTACCATATTTTATATATAGCCTGTATGACCCTGGCTAACTTTTTCATAGTGGCACATGCTACTTTTTCTTGATTGCACTTATTGCCTTCAAGCATCCTCTTTGTCTGAGGTACTTGACATAGTGTCATCTCTATTGCTAGAATTCTTTTGTTCCTCTCCTCCATTCACTTATCTTCTGCTATGCCAGCTGTAGTCATGACTCTGATCTCTCTGGCTGAGGTAGAACGCTGGTTTACATCCTGCACATACACTACTTGGGAATCACAACCAGGTGATGTAACATATAAATCAGTGTGCTTGTTGTTTCATGCAAGCCTTTTCTATGTCCTTCACCTGGCACCAGCATTCTACCAGGGTATAACTTACTACTAACCCTGTAAAAGGGTTAACACCATGACTTACAAATTGAGATGTCTCTCTCTGTCAAATGAAACTTTCCTATAAGCAAAGCAGAACGTAGATCATCATCAGGCACCACACATAGCAGGCAGGGGGTATATGTTAGTATTCCTGCATCTGTACTGGCCTGCTCTTGGGGTTCCAATAGGACATACCCTCAGCTGCAACCACGAAGAGTAGCACCTGTGTCTATTCACTATGTTCCCTTTTAAATGAGCCCCACCCAACTTCCATCTTTCTCTTTCTCTCTCTGCCTCTCTTCTTCTGTTCCTGTCCCCAGAGGCTGGTCTTCCCTCCCCTTCCCCCCTTTCATGATGCCTTTACCTTAATAATAATATTTTTTTAAAAAAAAAACCCTCTGCATGATCTTTGACGTATGCATTGCGTTTTAAAAATTACACCAATATACACATTGGCCTAATGAGCAGGATTGAGCAGGGCAATTGAACCAAACTATCATGGAGATGCAATGTGAAGAAACAGCAAAACATTGGAAGAAAGGGAGTAATGTAATGGCAAGAAGATGAAATGATAAGAGCCACTGCAATGATATAAACCAGCTAAGGATTCCATTCCCTATCATGTGCCACACATTCATATGCATGCATGTGTGCACACATACAGGAATAGATGTGTGCACACACACACATACATACATACATACATACATACATACATACATACATACATACATAAACATACTCATACACACATGTATATGCAAAATAATTCTTTAAAATGTACATGCCATTTTTGAAGTGACAGGGTTAGAGTATGCCTTGGCTTATATACTCTTCCCCTTCCATTGAGCACACTCACAGCTTCCTTTCTGTGGTCGCTGCATGGAGAGGCTTGGAAATAATCTCACAGGAAGCCTGTCCAGAGATTTGTGTGACCTTGAGCTTGGGATTTCATTATGGCTGTGTATTACCAGGAGTGATTTTTTAAAACTGTCTTTGCATCAAGATGTTAGGCATCTTCATGCATTTCATCCCCCGAAGGTTTCAAACATGCCTTTCCAGTAGCAGAGAGGGATAAAAACTAAAGCACGACTATTAGGTATCCTTTCAGGGGCAAGCATGGAGCATCATCTCCTTATTATAAAGGAGCTTCTCATGGAATCGCTGCAGAATTTTATGCTCTGAGTCAGTCATGAGAGGAGAATTACAATATCAAGCCACTGCGACAGAAATCTTGCATTACAAGGCTCCCTGAATGTCTGATACCCACTCTCGTGTCTCATTTCTGGACTATCTAACTACATCGTCCAAGTGCCATTTTGCCCAGAATATTTGGAAATAACTGATTCCTTTTGAAGAAAGCTCACCATTTAAAAGAAAATGATGCATTCTTTATGACACTTTGAGATTGTACATGGTTCAAAGCCACTCAGGATTTATTGTTATAATGCCTGCAATTGCATACGTTTTACAAAATAACACATTTCACCCTGCCATGAATAGCTCTGTCTTGCTGAATATTGAGTAAAATCTAGTCTTCTGCTGTGAGGCTCACAGTCCTACGAAAGAGATAGCTGTGGTCTATGAAGGAAAAGGTGGAGAAGTGTCTGTCAGTCCCCAAGAATAGGTCACCTAGAAACAGACACGAGGAGGCTGAGGGACAAGAATCATGACTACACGCATGGAGCCTTTAAATGAAGCCACAGATCTCACTGTCACACTGCGGATGTCCCACATGTGGAGTTGGAACAGCTGTGCACGTGGCTCAGTTCCCACCTTCAGCACAAACTGATCACCAGTTACAAACTGATCATCTCAATCCTCTCTTCATGCTCAACCAGTCATACTCTGCAAACAAAACCTTGTTTGCTTGGCCTTTCTGCTGCATCTTAGCTATCTCAGAGCTTGCCTTTTGCAAACACTATCAAGCTGCCCTCGCGACCAGAGTACTGAGCAGGCTGAGGATGTCGGGATTGAAGCATTTAAAAGACCACCACGAGAAGTGAAGAAGCTGTTGCCTTTTATTACAGGGAGTAATGGGCTTATATACCCAAGCCAGGGGATGGGCTAAGCATAGGAGGAGGTCATGCACCATCCACACTTGGGGTCAAGGTACTGGCACTGCGTACCAGAAAGTTCTGAGAACAACCTTGTTTGCACAACCTTGAGAGCAGGGAAGATCTGCAGCTGGGTGGGGAGGAAGAGAGCTGTAAGAGACAAGTACTTAAATTTCCCAACACTAAGCCTGGTCTGGCAGATCTCCTCTTCCTATGCAAGCCACACCCTGGCAGCTATCACAGAACAGGGATGTAGAATGGGAAATTAGCACAGTCCCTTTAGGCTAGTTATGTAGAGGGTTGAGGAGACAGTCCAGGGGGTACAGCATTTTGCTTTGTTAACTGGTTGTGTTTTGTTAGTTTGTTGTGTCTTTGCTCAAACTTGACACAAGCTAGAGTCATCTGGGAAGAGGAACCTCAATTTAGAAAACTGGGTATAGGTAAGTATGTGGGGGCATTTATTGATTAATTATTGATGTGAGAAGGCCCAGACCACACTGGGTATTGACACCCCTGGACATGTATGTGGTCTGGGTGTTATACAAAAGAGGCTGAGTGAAGCCTGGAGAGCAAACCAGGAAGCCATGTTCCTCCACTGCCACTGGCTCAGTTCCAGAGCCCACGTTCCTGCCTCGACTTTTTTACAGCAAGAAAGTTTTAATCTTGCAAGAATGAAGATGTGATGCCTGGAGCTTGCGGAGCAGTGTGTGTGTGTGTGTGTGTGTGTGTGTGTGTGTGTGTGTGTGTGTGTTCAAATGAACCGTAGAGCATGTGTGGAGGTCAGAGAACAACTTTGTAGAGTAGGTGATCTCCTTTCATCTTATAGTGCATCTTGAAATTAAATATAGGTCTCTAGTCTTGTGCTTAAACCTTTTAACCCCAATATCACCCCTCCTGTTTCCCATTCAAAAACAAAGACATTTTCATGTGGTATGTTTACCTACATGTATGTATACCATGTCCATTTAGTTTCCAAAGAGGATGTCAGAACCCCTAGAGCTGGCATTCAGGATGGTTGTGAGCTGCCATGTGAGTGTTGGGAACTAAACCCAGGTCCTCTGCATAAAAGATCTGCTAGAGTCATCCACTGAGATGACTCTCCAGGCCCCTCTTGTTTTTCATATTTTCTTACATTCTACTATGCTCTTTCCATTAATGTATACCCTCCTAATGGCCTCTTCCATTTTTTAAGAGAGTCTGAAAGGATGTGTCATGCTTTTTTAAATAAGGCTGCCACAGGAGCCCCGAGTTTTCAAACAAAACCCCAATGCCAGGAATGGGATCCCTCTTTGGGAGTTGGTCAAGGAAGCCACAGAGGCCCCCCAAACAACAAGGTTCTTGCCATCCCTTCTAGTTCCCCACCAGAAGTGGATGATTAGACCCTTCTGCTAAAGATACCACACACACCTAGATATTTGATACAGATAAAACAAGCTGGAAGCTTCCTCCTTACCAAATAACTTTCATAGTCCTAGATGGTGCTATGCAGGCTTCTGGAGGACAAAAGACATCATTGGTCTTGTCTAGCTAAGAATCTTACAGTCCATGAGAACAAAGTGTCAGGCAAAATATGCCAACTCTCACAATACCAGTACTACTGTCAGTGGCAATAACCAACTTATCTCAGGTAGGATGTTAAACCTATTCCACAGGAAGAATTTCATGCCTGGTCAAAAAAAAATGGTCAAAAATCCATAAGGGCTGAAAGATTAGGTGTTAGTAGGTAATATGGTTGTAGACCTAAATGGACATAATATGACATGCCTTCTAAATATTTATTTTTATACCCATAAACAAATGCTACTCTTGGTATAAATCAGAGAAGCCTTTTTGTTCAGAAAATGGTGCAGACTACAGAGACTTAAGGCTGTACAAGATGCTGATGGTAGATGATATATGAGTACTCTGCCATAACGGCATTTCTATCAATCTGTCTAAGACCCAGGAGCTATTGTAGCAGGAATAGAGTGAGGAAAATGTAGGAGCCAGAAGATACAGAGACAGGTTTAACCAGCCATTTATCTTTCGGCTTAAATAGTCGCCTGTAGACTTGGTGTGACTCTGGATGTGACTCTAGTTCCCCTGTCAAATACATAAATAGAGAAAATTCAACCAATTCTTTTTCTGGGCTATTTAAAGTAAATTCTGTTCAAAGACATTAGGTGGAAAAGGTTAATGTTAAAATAATGCAGGTAAATGGTGGCTGATAAAATTGCAATGATAGATGGTCTCTTGAATTCCATCCACTGTGGAAGCACAGGGTGCTGATGAGCCCCATGTATGGTGCCTCTAACCTCCATTTATCATAATCACAGCATAGATTTCAGGTCATTTACTGACGGAGAGTGACAAGAGTTTAGTGTCTAACAAAGATGTTCTCTGCTTAGAAATCTTTCTGGAATATTTATCATCTAAGATAGATGATAAATGGTCCCTCACAAATTGAATGAAGCTGAGCATAGTTGAAAGGATGATCTCAGAAGACTCATATTTGTTCATTCTCTTCAAAAACATGTGTCGAGCTCTGTTCTTTTCCCTGGTCTCTAAAGTTGAGAAGATTCGTTTATAAATATATTGATGTCCTGATATCTTTACCTGTCTCCAGTCTCAAAAATAAGCTTTCTCAGATCTGATTCTGGGTATGTGCTTTCCTAGAAAGTGTCTGCTACAATCTCACATCAGTTAATATGCTATTTCTGTTTACCAAGAATCTAGATATTAAGAACCAACTCCCATAAAAAACAAACAATGAGAAGCATGCCAAGAAAACTCTAGCCCCACCCCTTCATCTCCACTATCATGTTCAGTAGGTGCCTATGATGGCTGTTCTTGGGTGTCAGCTTGACTGCATCTGGGACAAACTACAATCCAGAAGTAGAGGGTATACCTGTGAGAGATTTTCTGCATGGTTTGAAGTGAGCGAATCCACTTCTAGTCAGAATGTTTGGGTAAGAAAGCCACACATCTTTGATCCAGATCTTAAGGCTGGAAGACACAGGCCTTTAATTTGGATCTTGAGATGGGAAGGCAGGCCTTTAATATGGGCCTTACCTCCTGCTAGAGGTCTATATAAAGGACACAGAAGAAGGAAGTGTTTGCTCTTTGTCTGCTTGTCCTCACCTTGCTAGCATATCCATTTCTTCACTGGCATTTGAGACTACATCTTCTGGGCTCCAGCAGAAAACCAGCTCTGTGTATGGGGGCTGAGAGAGAGAGAAAGAGACAGAGAGAGAGAGAGAGAGAGAGAGAGAGAGAGAGAGAGAGAGAGAGATTGAGATTCATTCCTTATGTGCTGTGACTCTAGATAAGCCTAAAAAATACAGTGTCCTTGTTTATAGTTCAACTGAAAGAACTGTGGCAGGAACTCCTGTATGAAGGCTCCTCCCTAAACCAAGCCACTCACACATAAGGACAGATACTCTCCTCTGTCTTCATCATCAAGTAACAGCAGTCACCAGGAAGGGGCCTTCTAACTATTCAAAAGGCCTGATCATATGCCTTGCGTTTCCTACCCTTAGTTTCAAATTGACATTGAGATGGGCTATTATCTCCACTTGAACACAAGCCTGTGAATTTGCTTCAATCTCCAAAAGCAGTATCTCAAACACCAAGAATTGGGAATGTAATCTCAGTGGTACAGCATCTGGTTTGGTAAATAGTGTTAACCTTCTACACTGTGAGAAAAAGAAGGAGGAGGAGGAGGAGGAGGAGGAGGAGGAGGAGGAGGAGGAGGAGGAGGAGGAGGAAGAGGAAGAAGAAAGAGAAGAAGAAGATGATGATGATGAAGAAGAAGTAGAAGTAGAAGTAGTAGTAGTAGTGGTAGTAGTAGTAGTAGTAGAAGAAGAAGAAGAAGAAGAAGAAGAAGAAGAAGAAGAAGAAGAAGAAGAAGAAGAAGAAGAAGAAGAAGAAGAAGAAAACCATGACTTGGAAGTGATGAAAATCAATTGGTTCACATTTTCCTTTGGCTGTATCATTTTTATAAGGCAACATTAATTGAAAGGAAAATGAAGAAATATAGCAGCATCATTTTCAAGCTCATTTTTATCCCCTGTTTCCCATGGCAATGTCTAAAGGAAACAAGATCATATCAAGAAATTCACTCTTAAAGCCATACTCCATAAAAGGTGAGGTCATGAGCGTTTAAATAACTGATGCAAACATTTTATACCTCTCCAAGAATGGGGATTTCATACAAATGAGGCTTTCCTTGCCTTGTTCACTGATACATGCTCAAGACATCAACATATCTGGAATATATATAGATGGACACTTAACTTATAATGAGTAGTGGAAATTGAGTTTTAAGTTCACTTCACATTAAGGATTCACCCCTCGGCAAAAATTGCACTTATGCCCATGAGCAGGTGGGTTCTATCTTTTTATCAATTACAGAAATAAAAGAAAAAGAATTTGAAGCACAGTTTATTGACAAGTGTTATAGACTCCTTACATATATGAACAGAGGCCCCAGGGATTGCCAATCCCCCAGAGGAAGGAGGTATCTGGGTTTCATATGCCCTATGTTGAGATTCCTTCCCTTCTATAAACTACTGGATCTAACTTGTTCTCATGTTTTTATAGTACAGGGATTGACTGTCTGTCTCTGTCTCTGTACACAAACATGGAAATAACTGCATTAGGACATTTATACATCACTAACACCTCACATAAATAAAAACAGTCAAAAGATAATGACATTAATGTAAGTAACATTGCATTAACTAGATAGCCTTAATAAAATGGAGAAATTCCTAGAAACTCGAGGACCTACCAGACCATATAACCCAGTACTAGAATGCATGCATATAACCATTGCTAGCAAGAAGCCTGTAACAATAACCAAATTCTTTCAATAGAAGAAAGCTTGGGGTCATATAACGTTATTCAAATTTATCAAATACCTACAGCAGAACCAACACAAACCCTTGATATTTTTTTGGAAATAATGAGGATAAAATAATTTTAACCAATGTTATGAGACTAGTGTTACCTAGAGATCAATGTAATGTGAGTATACTTTCAGAAAAATCAAAGATAATCCAAATCCTAGGACTAGTGAGATAAAAATCCTCAACAAAACCATAGCAAACTAAATCAGGAATGTAGTGAAAGAATCATATACTACAGACAAGGGTGGTACTACTCCTGACGAATGCAAGAATTGTTCAACCCATGAAAGATCTATCAATGTAATGCATCCCATTAACATAATGGAGAAACAATTCAATGATGATCATAATCCCTTTTCCTCAAATATCTCAACTACCTTAATCACTAGACAAAAACTCAAGAATTTGTGACTGGAAAAATTGCTCAGTGCTTAGAAGAACTTCAAGTTCTTCTTCTAGAGGACCCAAGTTTAGTTCTTAACACACACATCAAGTGGCTCACAACTGTTTGTCACTCCACCATGGAGTGTTTAATGTCTTCTTCTGGCCTCTGTGGGCACCTGCATGCATGTGGCATAAACAGAGACTCCTAGTGAGATCAAGGTCAGCCTGATCTACATAACAAGGCACTACACAAAACAATAAATCAAGAAAAACAAAAATTTAAAAAGAAGGAAGTGAAGAAAAGAAGATAAGAGGGGGAGAAAATAGAGGAGGAGAAGCATAAAAAGCTGAATAAATCTTTGTCTTGTCATAGTGGTTTGAAATCACTGTGCACACACTGTAGAATAAGAAGATACTTGTGCCCTCATGCTACCATCAGGCCATCAACATTGTATCCACAAAGTTTATACTCTGTAGAAGGCCAAATGTCAAACTGATTTCTAATCACCCAGAGTAACACAAACATGGCACAAAGACTAGACATTTGAAGATGGAATACTTACTCTGGTGCTACTGCCTCACAGAAGGTCTATAAAAGGAACAGCATCAAGTGCCTACTGGACAACATATTAGCATAGAGAAGAGCCACACCCTACAAAACAAAACAAAACAAGTTGGCTGTTCATCATGATGCAAGACTCAAAGTACTGGAAACCATCCTGAAATCCAGCCAGAACTCAGAAGTACTTCTGTGTAGAGTCTACCTCATTTTTTATATTCTCTCAAATGAAAAAAAAATATCCTTTTGTTTCTTTAAACTTTGTGCTTTTATACCAATCATATTTTTTTACTGTTCCATGTCATTTTCATATTTGCATAGCATAAATTGAATAATGATTTTAAGCCACATTTTGTATTTGTTGCTGTTATTTGTTTGCTTGTTTGCAAATTTGGCTGTTATTCAAATTGTTATCTTGAGTATACTGATTATGTATGTAAAAATGTAGAATTTTTTCAGTAAATGAAGAAATATGCTTTAGCTAAAAGGTAAAATTTTAGGATCCCCTCACTGTGAGTGATGGCAGATTGTCTACATAGATATCTCAGACAGCTACTACATACATTTATTTGGGATATATAATATTCTGCTAGTGTTTTTCATTTTATTATACTCATTGTGTTGGCAATTCATTATTTACCTATACCATGTATTTATATTTTTAAAAGTAAGTTATTATTGTTCATTTGATAATGTAATATGTTTTATAAAATATGTTATCATGTGTTTGTGCTTACCACACAAATAACCTTTAAATGTAAATATGTACCTTTTAAGAAATCATTAAAGGCAGTTGTGGCACAGTACTCAGAAGCAGGCAAAGCTTTGAGTTTGAGGCCAGGCTGTTCTACAGAATGAGTTACAGGAAGTCTGAACTACATAGAGAAATCCTGTTTCCAACCACCCCCTGAAAAAAAAGAGAAAGAAAAAAAGAAAGAAAGGAAGAAAGAAAGGAAGAAAGGAAGAAAAGAAAAATTATTATCATTATTTTTCCTACATTTCCTAGATTTTTTTCTTCGGTATGTTCAATGAGCTGATCTTGTGAGATTTTTTTTTTTTTGTTTCAGGATTCCAATATTTGGGAATTTCAACATTTTGGGAAAAGGCATGAAGGAGCTTTAAATAAAACCTTATTGATCATAGTGCAAGAGACAACAGCTGGCTGGGCAGTAATAAAAATTTTAATGGTCAGAAATAAACTGTTCAGATTGTGATCAAACATCTATTCCTAAGAATGATTACCTAAACAATCACAGAAAATAATTTTTAAATTCTATACTGTCTCATGATAAAAAATACTCAGTAAAATGGCAACATAAACCAGCCCATCACATACAGAAACGTCAAGAAAGAAACCATGAAGACTTCTGCTCCACATACAGTGTTCTAACAAAAGTAATTAGGCATGGAGGAAAAAGGTACATAGACTAGTAGAAGTAAGATTTTGTTTTCAGACAACCAGATCTTACTCATAGGTAAGAAAACATAAATATTACACAGAGAAACACACACACACACACACACACACACACACACACACACACACACACACACACAAATGAATCCAGTAAAATAGCACAGTTAATATCTAAAAGGTCAATTTCAGATCTATAAGATATGAAGAATTAGAAAGAAAAAAAAAACTTTAAATTACTTTTTTAGTCATTAAAAGGAATAAGATACTTGGGAGTCAAAACAGAAAAAATATTTGTATAACTGTAGAACATTCCCAAGAGAAACTAATGAATACATAATCAAATAAAAAGACATCCCATGTTCACAGATTGTGAGATTTGATACTAACATGACATTGTCACTGGTAGTGACATGCAGATTTGATGCAACTTCTATTAAAACTCTCATGGTTCTTTTGTTCAGAATAGAAGAACCCATTTTGAAATTTTATGTGGCCCCAAGTAGCAGGAACAGACAGAACAAGGAAGCTCAAATGCACACTTTGTGATTTGATACTTTCTGCAAGTCCTAAAGTCTATGGAATGAATACATAAAACGACTAATGGAACAGGTTAGAGAGGTCAGAAACAACCATATGACCAGGTAGTTTTTATTGGAGGTTAGTATTTGTTATTTTTTCTGTAAGTATCATGACCAAGGAAACTTACAGAAGAAAGATTATTTTTGGCTTATGGCTTCACTGGGTTAGAGTCTACTGAGCCTGGGGCCATGTGTCAATAGGCAGTTAGAGTGGGAAGCTCAAAGGTTGCATCCTCAACTAGAGGAGAATCACAGAAAGCAAATTGAAGCAGGGTGAATTTATACATTCTCAAAGAGAGGGAGAGCCTATTTTCTGTAAGAGCATGGCCCCTGAGAGGTTAATTGTGCTCCCTTTGAAGGTTCCACACCCTAAAGTATTTACATTGGATTGGAGAAGTTTCTAAAAATAGAAGAGATACAATATTGGCTGGATGGCCAAGAGGCAAAGTGGAACTTGAGGAGCTGGTATAAGGGATTGATGAAGAGCTATCTATATTATATGAAATTCTCAAGAAACTAACAAGAGGATGAGAAAAAATTGAAAAAAAAGACAGTTTTGTTCTACTTCTTTTCAATGTCTATAAACAAAGTATGACATAACTGATACTAAAAGTAGCCAGACCTATTCTCCAGGAAAAGTCAGTGAAAGTAAACCAATATCAAGTAGTCACTGTCACGATTCCCCACATAGTTCATCTCCTTTATACTAGTAAAATTATTCTGGCTTTGTGTAGCATGAGATGATAAGTTCAATCTGTATTCTCTTGCCTTGTAATACCTTATTTGAGACAACTTTCCAACACAACTGGCATAGGGTTAGGGTTAGGGCACAACTAGTTGTGCCCTTTCTAACTATGTCCATCTCCCTCATCAAACCAGATTTTCCATGTCCTAGTTTTTGTCTTCATTGCTGAGATAAAGTACACCAACCAAAAGCAACTGGAGAAGGAAATGGTTCATTTTAACTCATACGTTATATTCCATTGTTAAGACAGGAGCTCCAGGCAAGAACTGAAACCAAGACCATGAAGAATGGTGTTTATTGGCTTGCTCTCATGCCTTGCTCAGCCTTCCTTCTATGACACTCAGGACCACCTGTCCAGGGAAAACAACTCTTACAGTAGGTCGGGCTTTCCTACATCAATTAGCAGTCACAAAAATGCCACACAGACATGCCTACAGGTCAATCTGATGGAGGTAATTCCTCAGTTGAGGTTTCCTCTTTCTAGGTGACTGACTCTAGGTTTGAGACTTGTTGACAGCTAAAGCTTCTGGGGACATTTTAAAGAGAAGTTTTCATCTGTATATAAGGCAGTCAGTGTGTACTTCTCTTTTCCTTTTTTAACCTTTACAAGCAACACAGAAAGATTTACAGGAATGGTAACTAGGCAACCAAAACAAAAATCTAAATAATGTCATCTTTTTAGGGAGATCTGGGAACATGCTGCACAGGCCCTACTGTCTTGCTAAAGGTCACTGATGCTTCCCAGTGACACATCTCCTAGTACAGTCTTCATTGCAATAATGTGAGCATTTATCAGCCATCATGGATTCTTCAATAAACAGACCATTTCAAGTGTGCAAACTGTAGCTCAGAAATGAACTGATACAAAGTAGACACTAGAATGAAAACACAGTACTTACATCAGAGCGAATATCCCAGCAATTACACAGGGCAATTTAGAATTCATAAGAAAAATCAATGCATTCTTGTATCTTTCACAGAAGGAAAGATTCTCATAGCCTAAGCATCCTCAGCCCGAATTTAGGCAGTGTGTATGCATGTTATCATAAAATAGCCATCTACTGCCTCCCAGGTATAGTGGTCTATGTGTTTATGTGCGTTATTTTATTTAATCCTAAAATCAGTTCTGTGTTATCATAATAATCTTATAGATAGGGAATAATATTGCTATGTGAGGGATAAACTGATATTAAGCTTGTTTCTATTTGATATAAATGATGACACTGTGTCTACTGACATGCATTGGGTCATTCATCAAATATTTATTGACTGGCATTCCTGTTGGTATGGTAGTAGATTTTTTTTTTTTTTGTTAGAGCTGGTTGAGATACAGTGCCTCTTACTTATATGTGTGCTCACTTGAGGGACAAGTGCATTGAAAATTCATGTAGTTATAACATAGGGAGGTGTCTGATAAATTCAGTGGTGCAGAGGAAGTATCATCAAGGCAGTGGTTCTGGTTGATGACATGACAAAGTGGGTGAAGATGACAGTGAGATTTGGTAGCAGTTGTAGATGGAAGTTTATGTCCCTCCTGGTTCCACAGCTGTTTAATCCCAAGTAAACACACAAGCTTATATTAATTATAAATTGTTTGGCCGATGTATCAGGCTTCTTATTGGCTAGTCTCTGTTAATTATTAACCCATTTCTATTAATCTCTGTATCTCCATATGGTCTTGGCTTACTGGTGATGCCCATGTCTCTTGCTTTCTCCGCAACTACATGGTGTCTGGTGTGTCTGGTTGGCAATTCACTTTCTGCCTTCCTCTTTCCAGAATTCTCCTAGGCTAGTAGCCCTGCCTATACTTCCTGCCTGGCTACTGGCCAATCAGCATTTTATTAAACCAATATGAGTGACAAGTCTCATATTGAGAACAAGAGCATTTTCCCACATAAGGCAGTACCTATGGATTTCTTTAAGTGGCTTAGAAAGAGGACTTAATCCCCAGACACTGTAGTGAAAGACACTGACTCAGCATGTTCATCACTACTGATGACAACTGGATTAGGGTTCACTGTGAGTGCCTAAAGGATCTGTTAATTAGACTTCAGAGTTAAAATAGCATGTCCAGCAAATCTGTAAACACTGGAACTAGGCAGACTAGTGGTCATCTTTTTTCTCAGTGATTGTGGCCCCTGGAAGTGCTGGAGCATGACTCTGTCAGCCAATATACTAGTCATATATATTGTGGGAGAGGGAGCAGAGCAAGGCTCCAGGCCTGTTATATGGTGTTTATGGATGGAAAATAATTTCCATCTCTAAAAACCTGACAGACCTTAGGCAAGGAAGAGTAAAGATGTTAGAATTTCCTTTAGGGCAGCTCAACTGAAAACTAGTAAAAACTTTATAACGTTAAAAGCTAATATTTATGGAGTCTTGCTGGGTGCTTTATACAAATTAACTCCTTGGCTTTGCAGTCATCTCATGAACAAGTACATCCCAGGGTACCTGGGGTATATGGAGCAGCATCTCACACTCACACATCTAGATATGCATTGGAAGTGAAGGGAGGAAAGAAACAAAGGAACAACCTGAGGTTTCAAGTCTTAAAGTATGGCATTATCCTGTCATTAGGACAATAAAAAAGAAGCATCTCGTTTTGTGGCTGGAGAGAGGGATCGGCAGTTGTAACCCCTGTTACTCTTCCAGAAGACTTGAGTTTAGTTCTCAGGACCCTTGCCAGATGGTTCATAACTGCCTGTAATTCCAAGGGCTCTGAGGCCCTCTTTTAGCCTCCAAGGGCACCCATATGTGGTGCACAGGCACATATATGCATGTGTATGCACACATACACTTTAAAAACCAAATAAATAAAATGCTTAAATACAAAGAAAAATTGGGGGAACAATCCAGGAAAGAGCAATAATAAAAACTCTGCAGGCTATGCTTAAATGTATCTCCCCAAAAGGCAGCTCAGTTAATATCCATGGGATATGTCATGAGAGCCTAAGATTTGGATTCAGGTTGGGAATAATTTCCATGCAGATTTTATCTCTGGGTCAGTTCCTGATCTATAGTGAAAGGAATGTAGGTCAGATTACAAACCAGTCATTGGTCAGAAATAAATACTCATCTTAAAGGACTGAGGTGTGACCTAGGGAGCAGGAGAGATGGAAACAGAGGTACATAGGAGATCTGTATGAGAAGACACTGAGGGAGAGAAAACTAAAACTTTAATCAAGGCATTAGAAAATGCCTACTTCACCAATGAAAGTGGGAGCAGGATACCTGAAAGGAAATCAGCAAAGTTAGAACTGGAAAACCATAATACTCAGGAGGGCCTGATGAGAGCAGACCAGAAATAAATCTTTTCCAAGAACAGCATGAGTGTTAATATAATATCCTATTACATTTTTGAAACAGAAGAGCAAAGAAATGTGGTTTAGTGATTGTCAAGTTGGTCTTGACTTTTGTAAGATGTTTCCGCCTAAGGAAAGGACTGTAAACAGGAGATTTGACCCTTTGCAACGTACAGGAGCATCATGAGCTATCTGAAATGCTTGAAATGGCACAACAATGTGACAGAAAATAGTAACTGAGAGTTCGTCACTGGGAGGATGAGGCGGGAGACGAAAGGAGGGGGGAGTTACATGTGTGATGTGTGTACACTTGTGTTTGTAGGTGTATGTACCTTCATATACATGGAGACCAGAGCAGGACATCAAGTGTTGATGTCCTGTTTCATCACTGCCCACATTGTTCCAGGTCTCTCACTGAATATGCAGCTGAATAGTAGCCAGTAAGGCTTATTTATCCTCCTGTATTCACCTCACAAAATACACTGAGAATATAGACATGTGTGGCCACACCTGGGATTTTTACATGGGTTGTGGGGATCTAAACTCAGTTCTCATATCTGTGCAGCTAAGACTTTAGTCTGCCAAGGCATCTCCTCAGCCCCTGGGAAAATGTGCTGTAAAACTAGAAGGCTATGACATAAAAATACTGTTTGAAAGACAAATAAGAAACTATCAAGAGACAGGATGAGAAGAAAGCTGAAGCTGGGGGTGTAGCTCAGTGGTGAAACACCTGCTCACTCTTTGGAAGACCATTGCTTTTAAAGAAAGTGACTCTGTTCCCCATGATTCCCATTTACATAATTGATAAAAACCATGACTACTTATCATAATTGTTATGATTTTTTTAATTTTTCTATGTGTGTGTGTGTGTGTGTGTTTGTGTGTGTCTCTGTGTCTGTGTGTGTGATTTGTGTTCAAGTTCACTTGTATGAGTGCAGGTATACACATACTAATATGTACTTATGGAAGCCATAAGACAACCTCGACAGTTGGTCTTCACCTTCCACCTTGCTTTAAGGCAGGGTCCCTATTGTTTGCAATATGCATCTGCCAGACAAGCTGGCCCATGACTTTCTGGATATTCCCTATCTCTGCTTCCCATCTTTGCTACCTTGGCAGGCCTTATGTGAGTTCTGAAGATTTTAACTTAAATCCTCATATGTGTGGGCAAAAGTTTTACTCAGAGACATCTCCCTGACATGCCGTTGGCATATTTTTTTCTTGATGTGGATCCGTTCTTAGGACATGCAGAAAGGTAATGGTAGAAACAGTAAAAACTGATACTATAATATTTTTTCAATTTCTCAGTAAAATCTTTTAGCAACACACTTGGCAGGATACTAACCCAAAAAAGAAACCCCAAGTGGTCAAATACCAGGAGTTTTAAACCAAAGGCAGCCATTCTGGGGAGCTGGAGGTCTTGGGGCCTGAACTGTAGAGATATCAAGCAGAATAAATCTTGACAGTCTTCTTGTGATTAATAATTCTCATTTATCCATGTAAAAGGACTTTAACTCCCAATGGGGAATGATTTGGAAACATAAGAAAGTGAGAAGCAACGAGTACCAGTGTACCAAATGCACAACACTTTTAGTTAAATTTTTTCATACATAAATGAAAAATCATCATGCAAATGAGATCTTCATGAATGGTGATCTATTGTGGCTGGAATGATTAAACATGTGTGCGGCTCTTGCAAAGGACCCGAGTTCCCAGCACTGTGTAGGATATCTCACAAATGTTTGTGAACTCCAGCTTAAAGGGAATCTGATGCCCTCATCTGGCCTCTTCATACACCCTTACACACAAAAGCACACATATGAAGAAATATACGTGCACTCACATAAATAAAGACAAGTCTTGAAAATAAGAGACGTGCAGTTTGTAAATTGCCTGGTGAACTGAAAGATAAGCCTCTGATGATTTCCTGGACATGTTCCAAGAAAGTGATACATCTCTACATCTGTTAAAATCTTTCTGAAAGTTTTGTTGTCTGTTTATGAAAAGCATTGATTCATTTATTTAACAAATTCTAATTTTTTAAGTATTGACCTGAAAACACAGCCTTCTATAAGTATTGCTGGATATTACTTAGAATTCTTGCAAATGCATTTCACTTTGTCAGTAGAGTATACCAGGCTGTGATACTGATTAAACAATATCACTGCTGTGTTAGGAAATTAACACTTAAAAGAAATATTATTCAGAAGCCTATATTTATGGAAATAATAGATTAAGATAATTATCTTCTTAGCAGTACTTGATACTTCAATATCTGCAAAGGCAATACAGCTTTTACCATAAATAATTTTTTAAAAATGCAAAAACAATAGCTGGGCAATCACTGAAACCCCCAACTCATGGGCTAGAGAAATGAACCACTGAGTTCTAAAATATCATATAAACATTTTGATAGAGATTGCTAAGAGCTTGATGACTGGAAATGGAATGTTTTAGGGATGGAATGTTCAAAGAGCAGAGCAAAAAGGATATTATCACCAGAATGCAATAGCCTCTGGCAACGTCAGTCCCCTTCTGAATTGTTGTTACAGTTGATTTTTTCAGTCTTTAAGCTGCTGCTTGGCCAAGACATGCAAACTTTCTAGTTATGTTCAGGTGATTATAGTGAAAAAAAACAATAGAAAATAAGTTGTCAGTGTTGATCAATGTTTTGAATAAAGATTGTCTATTATCTCAGATGTATTAGTTCACTCCACTACTGAGGAAAAATCCCTGAGATAACATAGCTTGGATAGCTTTAGTTTTAGTTTAAGATGGGCTTGTTACCAATAGCAAGGCAGAGCAATAATGATGGAAACCATTTTTAGAGGACAGCTTCTCATGTCACAGTATAGAGAAAACAGGGAGAGTAAGGGAGAGATAGGCCAAAATTCCCTTCGCGGCAATGGCCCTGGGGGTGCCTCTGGTCCAACTTCACCTACCACTAAATAGCCCATTCAATAAAAACACAACAGTCGACTGACACTTTGAAGTGAATGCCCACCTTATCTACTCACACTCAAGCCATTACCATCTGGAAAAAAAGCCTCCAGTATATGGGCCTTTGGGAAATATTTCATGTCCAAATATAACAGGCACTTAGGCTGCTATATTTGGTGATAATATGAAGCTAAGCTTCTTTCAACCAGCTCAAGTAAGCATCATTTCCAATATTTTGTCAACCACACTAATTAAGTTCTTCATCCCCTAGCTTTCCTTGAGAAAGAAAGGAAGATAAAGTAGACAATGATCTTGCTTCCTCTGTCCTCCTTGATTTTGTCTCTGGTACCCTCTTGAATCATGTGACTGCTTTGTATGGGAAGACTTTATAGACTCTAGGAGATACCCTCCTTTCTAGAGACTCATGAATTCTTTAAATGTTCACCTGAGACATTTTAATCCCCTTTTTTCATATATGTACACATATACATGTATATATAGATATATATTTCATATATACATGAGAAATGTATGAAGTTATATGTGATATGTATATACATACGTATATATACATACATACACACATATACATAAATACATCCTCTCATACTTCTCTTGGGAGCTCTCTGAACCATATTCTTATTTCTTTGTTTCTCTCTAGTTCATTATAGGGAATCAACTCTCTAGGCAGTTTGTATTTTTATTGCACTGTAGCTACCGAGATGTCTCTCCAAAAATGGGTGATTTAGCTCTACTGACAGAGGCCAGTGTAGCATTCCTTCCTATAACTTAGATGTTAATCTGATTGGCTAGGAAGAAGTCAACTCCACCAAATTCTACTAGATAGATCTCAGAATATCTGTTTGTAAAGCTGAAGTGAGGACCAAGTTGTCTCCATCCTACAAGAATTATCTGTATTTGAAGAGTTATTGCCAGTATGACAAACAGCCAAATAACCAAGAAAAGAACAACTTATATTTAGAAAAGTTTAATAGTTTCCAACTTGTTACAATTTGTATTATTTAAATTTTCAACAAGAGATGGAAAAATAGGAGGGTAAAGTTAAGGGCATATTGCAGAAGGAGATAGATAGAAGAAGAAAAGAAAAAATAGGAAGGAAGGAGGAAGAGAAAGGGACACACACACACACACAAGGACAGAAGAGGGAAAGAAAATCAAGCAATTAGATGAATGGACTTACCATCGATTCTATAAGATACCTACTCTTTCCACTCATTTGAAATTAACTTATATTCACACCTAAGATTCAGCAGACAATTGTCTCCATGGAAACCATCTAAATGTGCCATATGATGGAAACATTAAACCAACCATACCTTAAAGCACATGTATGCATGCATACTGTGTGGGAATGAAATCTGAATATTCTAACTCATAGGAATGGGTTGTTTTGTGATGATGGATAACTCCCAATGAATATTTTAAACGTAATATCTTACATTATTGAAGAACTCATCTGATGGGGATTTTTTTAGGAACATTCTTAATAAATTGAATAAGAATGTCTGATCTGCCAGAAGAAGAAGGGGGCATTTTTTATAAATGTGTGATATAGAAACACTATACCATCAGCTGTGGCTCTAGTTACAAAGGAACTTTGTTAGTAAACCTCCAAAGTTATTAGGTCTCAGTAAAGAGAAAACACATGAAAATGCTGTTCTGTACATACTCCTTCCAATTGTATTTATTTTTATTTGGGAGGAACAAGAGAACAAAACTATGTCCGCACTTAGGCTAGGCAGCTGGTGTACTCCATAATGCACACCTCGTGTCTCTTTTCTCCAGTCTCTGGATTATTTACTCTCTGAGTTGTTTCACTGAGGAACAAGCTACTGATTTTCATGGAGCTGAAAAACATCACGTCTGTCTGATCTGTGGTTATGCCACCCAATTTTACCCATTTTTCCTATGTTGCTATGTGGCATAGCCATGAGAAACTTTGAATTCTCATCAAAATATCCATTCGCTCCTTTTTCTTTCTCTTTCACATTTCCACACTCAAATTTGGACTCTTACCCAGAAGCAAACGTCATCAACAGTTCCAAGGGGGGAATCTAGTCAGACTGACAGTGCTCACATTACTTCCAAGACATCAGTCAGATCACATTGGGAACAAGTGACAACATGAGGCCGCTAATATGCTGTGGAATCACAGAATAGTTCCACATCATTATCAGAGATAGCACAGATTGAAGGGGTCTGAAAGAAATCTCAGGAGACTGAAGGAAAGCTCAGACACTCAGGCAGGCCCGAACTACATGGAACATTTCTCACCAAAAAATGTTTTCATATTGTTTCAGGGGTGGGGTTAATTATTCTATTTTTCTTTATTTATCTACCAATTTATTTGTTCTCTCTTCACTGCCCTTTTCTATTTCTCCTCCCTACACCTCTCCCTTTCAAAAGTGTGTGTGTGTGTGTGTGTGTGTGTGTGTGTGTGTGTGTGTGTGTATGTGTGTTGGGGAGGGGTGTTACCCATTCATATGTGAACTTGGAAGTGCAGCATACAACAGCCTGTATGTTAAGGTCAAATGATGCACTCAGATGCTGGTCTTTGCCTCCCATCTTATTTGTCATAAAATCTCTCGTTTGCTGTTGCATATACCAGGCCACCTGGCCCATGAGCTTTTGGGGATTCTCCTGCCCTGCCTTCCATCAGGCTGGAAGAATGTTGGCATCCCTGACACATAATGCTTTTGTCAAGATTTGTGTAGTTTCTGGGGAAATATACAAGAGCTATACACACTTAGCCTTCTCCTTATCCCTCAGGTGTATTTTCCATTTAAATTCAGAATGAAGCTGGACTTAGTTAAGTTTTTTTTTCCTTTTGATATCCTTGAGTAAAATAAGCCTGAGATACAGAACCGTTGATGGGAATTCATCTCCAATTAGCATTGCATCTGGTTCCAAATGTAATTGTGGGACTGTAATAAAATGACACGTCAGGAGCTCATTTGACTTAAATCATAATATTCAAGACACTGAGTCTGCATACTGTAGTACAAATATGTATGTATGTATGTATGTATGTATGTGTCGTTTCTTTCTCTGATTGTCACAATAATATTTTTTTCTATAAGGTTCTTTACTGTAAGAAGGCATGATGATGCATGATTATAAATTGAGAGAGGATGAAAGAGGTGAAATAAAGTTTTAGATCTGAACAACACAGTGAGACTCTATGTACAAAATCCAGAGGCTGTAAGTGGAGATTAATTATAGAGCACTATCCTTTCATGCAGAAGACATTTTGTTTAATACACACACACACACACACACACACACACACACAGACACTATACCATTTTAAAAACATATTATGCATACTTAACTAAACATATCAATTCCTTTTCTAATTATTCCTTTCTATTTTTCATGTATTTACTTAGTCACATATCTGAAAAACAATAAAAATCTATTATAATTTGAATAGTTCATCTGCAGATGGTATACAATGATGTAAATATCATCATATTTGATGGCATGCATGTTAAAATGTGTCTGCCATGTCCTGTTGTATCTTTTCTAGTCTCTAGTACAATGTTGAGGTGATAAGACAATTAGAATTGTCACATTTTTCTATTTCTCACTGTAATTACTTGCAATGGCAAAGTAACACTTTACAGTAAAATAGTTTCATAATTCCATGGTTTGTAAAGATAGTTAAGGATCAAAACATAAGTTAGAGTTTACTAAAATGACCTGTATCTGATAATTCAATCATATGAACTTTAAATTGGGAAAAATGACAGAATATATTTTAGTGGATTATTTATGATCAATAAAGTATCATTTCATTATGGAACCAATCTAATGCGACATTCTAGTTTCCTAACTGTAACTGACCTTTAATATACTTTTGTTTCATATCTGAATTCACATCAAGACTCTTTTCATAAAATGTTACATTTTCAAATCATCTGTGCTTCATATTTCCTTCTGAGTGTTTATTCACATTTTTCTTCAAATCTCTGATCATGGCCTTTTTCTGTTTTTGCTGGTGTATCTTTTCAATGGTAATAGACGCAGGCATTAATCATTTTAGTGGAAAGTAACTACTTTTACATTTCTTCATCTTTCCTTCTGATTTATTGATTGATTGGTTGATTGGACTAGAGTTGAAATATTTTAGGCAAGCCTTACCATTGAACAATCCATTATCACTTGGTTTTCGGAGAGAGAATCTCATCATGCAGTCTAGGCGGACCTTGAACTAGATTGCTGCATTCTGCATACTGGGATTATAGGCATGCACCATTACTCCCAGAAAAATATTATTTTATTGATCCAACAGTAGTACAATTATAGACTGATATAGACTGTGCCTTTTTAATTAAATATAATTTAATTAAATACACACACACGAGCCTGATAACCTTTATTAGTACTCTTCATAACAATGCCAACATAACTACAGTACTGTAGAATAAGTCAGTATTGAGCTAGAAAGACTATTCAGAGTGAATGCTATGGATCTGGATCCAGTGTACTTTTGCAAAAGGCTGGGCATTGCTGAGCATTCCTGTAAGATCAGAACTGAGGACCAGAGATGCTGTATCCTGAGAGCTTACTAGCCTGTCATTACAGCCAAAATAGATTCCAGTTAAGTTCACTAACTGTTCTCACCACATTAATTTAGAGAGCAACAGACTAAGATACCTGACATCCTCTGAGGCCTATAATGCAAGCGCATGACCTTGTGCTTGTGCAAACATATTCATGTACATGCCACACACATGTACACCACATAAAAGCATGCACGCACACACACACACACACACACACACACACACACACACACACACACTTGTACACACAGCAAGACAGACAGACAGACAGACAGACAGACAGACAGACAGACAGAGATCATGTACTTGGAGCTTTTAGTCAACATTTTCTATTTGAAAAATGACAAAGATTTCCTGGGGATGTCACTATCAATTTCCTATTCTCAAGTTGATGTAACTCAGTCTCCTGAATCTTAACTGATTTGCCTGTGACCACCACCCACACCAAGGTTTCCAACAATAAATCTCATAAACTGGATAATCTTTAATCTCTTAAGCCAGTTTGCTGTGAAATAGAAAGCAGTCAGAATTACATGATTAAATTCTATGACCCTCAGGGTTTATTGCCCTATCACTCTGTTCTACCAAAACACTTAATTTTTTTTCATTGCTTATCCTCCCCAATGCATTCACCCCCTTTCAATAACTCCTCAAGATACTTCTGTAATCGTGTGTGATGGTCTCTGCAGTGCTGAATGCTGGAGTGCTGAGTCTTTGATGCTTTCATAGTGTTTGTGGAAGAGAGTTGAGCTGGCATTAGATCCTGTTTAAAGTTTACATGAGTCTTACCTAATGTTTGATGTTTCAATATCAAGAATACAAACGATTTTGCACTAAGTCATAAAATAAAATTAGAGGCTGAAGAAATGGCTCTGCAGGTATGGGTACTGGATACTCTATAGAGGACCACAGTTCAGTCCCCAGCACCCACATGATGGCTCACAATCATCTGAAACTCCAGTTCCAAGTGACCCAACCCTCTCTTCTGGCCTCAACAAACACATACATGCATATGGTACACATACATGAATGTAGGCAAACACCTAAACATAAAACAAAAATAGATTAATCTTTAAGGTAAAAATGAACCGATAATTTTCAAAAATATGTTAGAAATAATTTTGAGATAATTCGTGGAAATTAGTTGAAAAAACAATCATTGTGTTTGCAAATAGAAGTTGTTGTATGTAACTTCCAGAGTTATTCAAATTTCAAGCCTTTCTTTTACATAACAATCACTTCAGAAAAGTAGCACTCTTTATTGATGACATCAATGGCTTATCTTTTCAGACATGAATGTGTCAAAAGAAAAGTCAAGTAAAAGGGATTGGGGATAAATTATTTTTCAGTTAAGACAAATTGCAGGACAGTGAACTCAAGGACAGCTTGAGAACTCTTAATCTCTGACACAGCAGGGGTAAAGTGAGAAACAATCTTTCTCAATTGTAAGGAAAGAGAATTGGACAAAATAACAAGGCCATTTGCAGAGAATGAAGAGATTAAGGGGAGGTAGGGGACAGCATTTGAAAAGAGGTCTTTAAAATGCTGTCAGCAAACTCACACTCTTAATTTTCAGAATATAGTTTTCTGGGTTTGGGGTTTGGTTTAAAATAGGAATTTCTCTTCTAATGCTGTTTTCCCTCTAGCTACTTGGCATTCAGATGTCATAGATTATACAGACATGGTTTTAAATATTATTTTTAAAAATATTCTCTTGTTTTCTACTCTCTGGAAGGGGAGATGGGGTCCTGCAATTGGCTCCCAATCTGTGTGGTGTCAGATTCAGGTTACAGATGCTCTTGGGCACAGGCATTGTGGACTCAGCTATTATCTATGAAAAATGAAGTAGCAGTTTCCACCTGGAGTGATAAGTATGAGAACAGAGAACTAACCTTTGCCATTGCTCACTACTGCAACCACTCTAACCTTTACCAATTCTGCTACCTCCACAAACCCACAATTTGGTTACTTCTTAGCAAGGAATCATGTTCTCTTTTTCCTAGTTTGAAATGTGACCCATGGTATGGAATACCCCACCTGTCCTCTGCCTTTGCCTTATTTTGTTACCCTTGTCACATTGTCCTAGACAGATAATCATCTGCAATTTATAAATCACACATAGTTTCTTTAGGTAATTTAATTTTTGCTTTCACACAACATGTACAATTATTCAACAGTGTCATTCCTTCCAGCCAAAGACCACCAGGGACACAGCTGCCATTGAATACAGTAGGCTCATTAGTACTTGAAAGACAGAGGATATGCACTGTGAGGAATGGCTAAATTATCTCCAAGCATTCAATTTGTATTGGTTATCCTCCCCAACCCATTCAGCCTGTTTGATACCTCCTAAAGATAACTCTAATCTCATACAATGATTGGACTTGAGTTGGATAATAAGAATGTGATCAATATATTGAAACCTTGGCAGAAATGGGAGTGATTCCATAGCTATGTATTGAAATAAACATTATTTGCAGGGAGGGCAGACAAATATCAAGTATGATGCCAAGGTCCAGTTGTGATTGTTACAGATGTAGCAGTTACTTCTTTTAACATAACTCAGTTCTGTAACTTAGGTTGACACTGGTGTCCATGACTTCAGCACCATGGACATTTACTCAAGTCTGCCTGAATGTACTTTCTGGGGAATGTCTCCCATTCAACATCAGATAGCAAGATTGTTACACCATCCCCCAGGTGTTCATCCAGTTGCCTCATGGGAATATGAGAACCAGGCAAGCTTCAGAGTCAAGCTTCAGCATCTACTTGTCTCAGGGTCTCTAGTCTTCCAGTCAGCCCTGATACATCTTCCTCGCCAGCTTTCATACTCACAGGAGGCCATGCCATTCTTCCTCTCTGTCTGTCTGTCTGTTTTCTCTCTCTTTCTCAAACACACACACACACACACACACACACACACACACACACACACACACAAGTTCTCCGAACTATATTATACATAATGCAGCACACCTGTTGGCCTTTCTAGTAATGTATACACATAATTTGAGCATAAATTTTTATCTCTATACTTTGTGTAGAGAAATCAGAATGGTACCCAGCCCATAGTAGAGATTCAGCAAAGACCTATTTAATGAACAGAGAAGTTCAATAATTTGTCCAACTCTCATGGCAGATAAGAAGGCAGAGTAAGTAGATAGAGCTCAGAAAGGAATTCTACCAGGTACAGCAACAGTGATGTTTACAGCTATAAAATTATTAACTTTGATACTGGGCATATATCCTGAGATAGGAAATGAGGGTGGGGACAATTTAGTCTGTGATAATAACCATCTTAATGTTTTACACTTTTTCTTTCAATACAAGGTTTAGCTTAGTGTTCCAATTCTGAAAGTTTACATATTTTGGATATAAATATCTTAACTAGACATTACTGCATCTCTAATTTTATCCAGAAGTGAATTACACTCATCATGAGAGACTTGTCCTCTGTAACTGTATACTCGTATAAGAAGAATGAGAAAAGGAGATGGAGAAGGCAAGGATTATCTTATATGAACAGAACTTATCAGGGAATTAACAATTCTATATCAAAGACATATACTCAATATTCTAGCTGCTTTTCCAATGCACAAAACAAAAAGGACAATATTACATGTTTTAAAAACTGTGTTACCCATGTGAGAAGTCAGTGCACTACTTGCTGGCCTATCTGCCACTCTTCTGATGAGGGATATACTCATTCTGTCTGTTGAAATGAAAGCCGCAATAATAAAACTGTCACGAAGGGGGAAAATTGAAAATTGTTTTCCTAGAATAAAGTAGGGCTCAGTGAAGAGGGTCTTTTCTTTTCCTCAGTCATTGACAGCATCGCAGACAAATCCAGGTTTTACTGAAGCAACTGTGGATATCTCCAGTCTGACCAAGAAGAAACAAAATGATGAAAAAAGAAAGGCATGCAATCATAGGAAGCTGAAATTTACCTTGATATTACTACTGATAGTGCTATTCACAGCAATGATGGTAAGGCCAGCAGTGATTCTTAACCTTTCCCAGGGCAGTTCATCCATGTCAGGCCCATGTGCCATAATGTTGACCCCAAAATTAGAAGATGGCTCCTATATTAATGGTGACAGAGTAAGGCAGCCTCATAAGCAAGGTAAATCTGACTGGGGGTCTGCTTTTTAACAGACATCAGACACATTACCTTGAACAAAGCAAGCCTGGTCTCAGTAAGTAGTGTTTCATAATCTTTACAACTATCTTAGTTGGGTAGTAATTAATAAAAATATTTCAATAGAGAGGAAATTAAATACCAATGTTATTAGTCACCCATGAAATATGTGGCAAATTCCATGCTCCACTGCTCATGTGCACCTTGGAATTTAAATTTTTCTTGTATTTCTAAATTATAGGGTGTTATCCTATTATTATTTAGAGCCACATTTCTGAAAATGCCTTTTTACAGACATTGGGCCCTTGGATAAATTGACAATTACAAGCTTAAACATTATCCATACAAAAAGGTCACATTTGTATTGGCATTTGAACTGTTTTAGACTCAGAAAATAAACATTAAACATTATATATGTGACTGAAATCAACACAGCATACAGCTACCTACATCTCTATATATAGGAATTTTTAGCCATGAGGTATTATATAATTATTGCCTTTATTGTTAACTCAAAGTTAAAAAGTTAATATGCAAGTATGAATACAATGGTGTTACGGCAGGTGCTGGTTCTGCCGCCATGGTCCCACAACCACGTGTGCCCCAAATAACACTCAGAGACTCTGTATTTGATACAATCCTGTTGGCCAATTACCATTATTGTTAATGGGCTAGCTCTGCGTTAATCATTAACCCATTTCTACTTATCTAAGTATTTCCACGTGGTCATCTTATCGGGGAGCCGCGCAGCAGGCGTCCTGCTTCTTCCACGGGCTACATCTCTACTCCACCTTCCCACTTCCTCTTTCCTTCTCCTAGTCTCCTAGCCCCGCCTATCTTGCTATCTCATTGGCCACAGAGCTTTATTAACCAGTATGAGAAACATATATACAGAATAACATCTCCCATCATCTCCTCTTTTCTGTCTTAAGTAAAAGAAGGGATTTAACCTTAACATAGCAAAATGTACCATACAAAAGTTATCAAATAAGAATCACAGTTAACAATATTTAGTCCACTAACATTTTGTAAGACTTAAAGAAAATATCATCTATCCTATCTTTGTGAGTCTAAAGTCCTATATGTAACTTATCTTTAATCCTAACTAAGGAAAACTATAACCATAACTACCTGTCTTCAACTCCATCAAAGACCACAGAAGGATAATATATAAACTCTAGAAATGACAGAGACAACTCATTGCCTGGTCAGTCAACTGAAGTTCTTCTGAAATGTTCCATCTTCAGCCCATAGGCCATAGTGTGTCTCCAGACTCCTCAACAAGGCAGGAAACTTTTCTCTGTGTCCTGTAGGCTGTCTGGCTGTCTGACAGCCTCTTCCATGAAGCAGGAACCCTGTAGCAATGTCCATCTTGCATCAGCAGTCACCTTTTTGTAGGTCCTGCATGTCCAGTTTCTACAACATAAAGTCAAACAGTCCAGAAGAGCAGTACCTTGTGCAAATGGCTAGTCTTGCCATATTAGAAGCAATCTTCATAATGAGTTTCTTCAATGTCCATCTTCCTTTTTGATGCAGGTGGTGTTACCAGGAGCAGTTGTGCCTCACTGTCAAGAAAAAACCTAAACCATTTTAAATGCCATATTCTGTAGGTCTTTGAAAGGTTTGAAGAATACCTATCCATCTCAAATACACCTCTGTATATCTAGAAATCCTAACTCCAAGCTTGACTATCATAGCTTGACTATCATCTAATCTGTACTAAATTATACATTACATTTCTAAATGAGCTATATAAACACAATACCTAAACAAGAGGAGAAATATACATATTACAAAATTGACCTTAAATTGTATCAATAAAAGAAAATCCATTCCAAAGCAAAGTATCATATCTATGCCATAATTCCCTTTTTACCTTTAAAAAGATTGCTTGTGTCATTAACCAGTTATAACAAAGCCCATTTAAATGAAAACAAACATTTATAAACAATATTTGGGAATTTGGGGCGTCGTTCTTTCCAAACTACTTCCTGCTGGTAGAGGGCGCTGTCATGGGGGTCCAAAGAAGACGCAGAAATCTTGGCAGTAGTCTGCAAGGCTTTGTCTCAACTGCTTTGAATGTTGGATCACCTGGGGAGCTGTTTCAGGGGGTCTGGCTTGATCAAACCACATAAGTCTGGAAAGAATCCATAGCTTTTCATTTTCTGTGGAAACAAAAATAGAAATCCTTTTTCCCAGTAACTTGTCCTTAGGTTTAAATTTTGGAGTCAAAGCATTTTTAAAATATATAAATTGAATTAATCCAGCAGCATTTCTTTTATCAGTAGTTGTTATTTTCTCAGCAATCAAATAATTTAAAGACAACAGAATCGTGTATAGAATCCAAAATTTCTCTGTGTTTTCCATCTTTACGTGGCTTTTTTTATTACTCTATTTCTTCTATTTCTATTTTTACATATTTTGAGACAGGGTTTCTCTGTCTGTTTAACTTTTATCTGTCCTGGAATTCATTCCATACCAGGTTTACTTTGAAATCACAGAGATCTACTTGCCTCTGTCTGCAGAGTGCTGGGATTAATGGCATGCCCCATTATACCCATTCATTCTACTTTCTTTTTTCTTTTTTAAACCTTGTACCCTGTTTCTTTTTCTCTCCCAAGCCAGCGTATTTTTTAAAACACAGTGTAAACCGTCATTGCAGCTCTCGTACACAGCAATGTATTGTTAGCAGAGCTCTTTAAAAGCAAGGTGGCTTTTTTGCCGCTTATGCTAATTTTGGAAACCTCCCTTAAAGGAGCCGCACAAATCTCTGTGTACAACAAAACAAATCCAACCAACCGAGAAAATGCTGCTACTAAGAAGTCTTGCTAGTCTCTGTTCCCTTGTTTCTAAAAACTATTTTTTAAACTTTTGTTAAGTTTTAAGTGAAAGTTCTCAATCCCGCTTCTGACACCATTATGTTAAGGCAGGTTCCCCGCCGGCCTCCCGGTCCTGCCGCCATGTGGGCCCACAGCCGTGCCAGCCCCAAATAACACTCAGAGACTCTGTATTTGATACAATCCTGTTGGCCAATTACCATTACTATTTATGGGCTAGTGCTGTCTTAATTATTAACCCATTTCTACTTATCTAAGTATTTCCACGTGGTCGTCTTATCGGGGATCCGAGCGGCGGGTTTGCTCTTAATACATAGCTTGCTTAGAGGTTGCTTTTTTCATGTTTCTTTGAAGACTTTGACTCAAGAAGCTGAGGTTTTTGGTACACAAAAGCTAGCATATTCTATTAAAATCATCCTTGAAAGTTAGACTTTCAGAGGACTGATTGCTAATCTGTTATTGACAGGATAAGTTAACATCTAAACCATGGGGGTGACTAGTAACAAGCCTGAAGATCTGAGTAAGTTCTGAGTTCAATATCTAGGACCCACATTGTAGAGTGAGAACTGACCCACATAGGTTGCTTTTTGCCCTCCATATGTTTCATACACACACACACACACACACACACACACACACACACACACAGAAAGAGAGAGAGAGAGATAAATAATTAATATTTTATAAAAATAAGGCATAAATTTGAGTGTGAATTATACTTTTACTAGTCACTTGTTCTGTGAATTTGGACCAGATGAGTCTGGTTTGGGATTTCCTCTTGTAGCATTTTCTGAGTTATAGATGTGAAAACTTACGTGACAGAACTTAATGATTGTGTTTGTGATGGGCATGTACTCTGAGACATATTGTTCCTATTCGATCTCACTTTAATGGACACAATATCCATTTACTTATGAGAAAACTTTAGGCAAAACTCAACGGAAGGACAGTTTGTGAAATAACTGTCTGATATTGTTCAAAAATGTTGAAGTTTAAAAGACAATTGACACGTCTATTCATGGGAAGAAAAGGAACAACACTACAGGGAGATAGGGTTTTGCCTGTGAGAAAATATCTTGATTGTATTAGTTGAGGCAAAAGCCTCTCCCACTGTAGGTGTCACCATTCCCTATACAGGGGATCCTGAAGTGTATAAAGGTGGAGCATGAGAGCAAAACACTAACAGGCAAGCACTCGTTGCTCTGTTTTCTGACTACAGATAGAATATGCCCAACTGCTTCCTTGCCTCCCCCGCACCCCCAGAATGGACTATAACCTTGAACAAAGAGCTAAATCAAACTTTCTACTTTAAGTTGCTTTCATTGGAGTATTTTATACAGCCACATGAAATAGATCAAGACAACAACTACAGAAGAAAGATCTATCTTGTGAAACTTGTTCAAAAACACACTTCAAACTAAGATTCAGTATTAATGCAGAATCATGGCTCCCCATAAAAGACTAAAAAATCAGATCACAGGATGATTTGTGGTACAGAAATTTAAAAATTCAGCAAAAGATGTGGAAACATTTTGATAACAGGACTAGAGGTAAGTGGAAGTATCACTAAAAATCCAAATTGGAATGACTGGGATAAAATAATAATGCTATTTTGTTATATGTACATATAAATACCACATTTGATTATAATAAAATTAATACCTTAACGGATATAAATAGAAATAGATGGGTGGATAAAGTAACTCTAGCTGAAGAAAGAACATAGGAGGAACTCCACATTAGAAATTAGTAGGGCAGAATTAAATGGTGGATGATAGCATGTGCAGGTGAAATTACATGAAGAACTCATTATTCACAAAGTCTAAAATGTATTTCCTGCAAATGCACCTATATTCAGAAGGCTCAAATTTCTAGGCACAGTGGGTTTATACAGCAAAATTCTGACAAAAATAAACAAATAAACATGACTTTAAAGTGGTGAAACATAATAAAGTCTTTAATTTATTTGATAATATATTCTGCATATTGATATATGTTACCATTTATAGTATTGTACATATTATATATAATTATTTTTATTTTGAACATTGTATTATGGGTGTTCAAGATATTTGCATTGAATGACCTTGGATGAAGGGTACATGGGTAATTCTACACTAGATAAGCAAAGTTCATTTAAATTTTAAATCTTCAAAATTAAAAAATTTACTGATTTGCCCATGTTCACTGATACTGAATTTGAAAAAAATAGTAACTCTTAAAAACAGAAATTTAAAGCAATGGTACTAAGACAGCAAAAATATACTAATATATCTTTTAAAATATAATGTTTGTAGAACATTGAAGATATAAGTCAAGAAGAATATGGAATTCTAATGCAGACATTGAAAATGCATGCCATGAGGTTGTGTAGCTGTAAGATTAGACTCAACATTATTTTATCTAAGAGAAGTAAAGTCAGTGCAATATCAACATTGATTCTTCACAGACATTAATATGGAGCTAAATTACCATATGTGGCATACATAGAAAAGTGAGTGATACACAGTAGGTGACATAATTTCAAAACAGGAGCATAATGTTCTTTGGTGGTCAGTGGTGTTAGGTTTCTGGCTAAATTGAATTGACTGACAAATTTAAGATCTCTATAACTCAGCTTCCTCATTTGAAAAATTATTGTGCATGTGTTTTGTGAGCATTCACTTAGAATGTATAGGACAGGGCAGATGGTTTCAGTAGGTAAAGTTCTTGCCACACAACATGAGAATAAGTCAGAGTCCCCAGAATTCCCATAAAGCCAGGCATGGCAGCCACGTCTATAATCTTAGGGATCTTACCATAGATGAGAAGCAGACATAAAAGAATCCCATAGAGTCTGTGGACAAGTATGTCTGATATGTCCGGCTCTGAATAACAAGAGATCATATCTCAAACTGGGCAGGATTGGAAGACCTGAGGTGTATTCATGCACATGAGCATGGACACATATACACACCATACACGAATGCACACAACAAACAAAAATTAAAAAATATAGGACAGCCTGAGGTGTATTCATCCACACATACCCACATCATACATGCAGGCACAAAACAAACAAAAATAGAAAATATGGAGCATTTTAGTAGAAATTTGTCAAAATAAAACCTACAAACAACTTCAAAGTATCATGGTTTGCTACTCTATTTCAGAAAGATGGAATTACAAACAGGAAGTTTGGGATTAAAGTAAAATAACACACATCCATTAAGAATATTATCATCATGAAGTGTAAGACAAGTGATGGTCACATTTTCCTAAGAAACTCTTAGAGCTTATGAAAATATAACTTGTTTGTTAATAATATATAACATATCTGTGTTCAGTAGTTTTCTGGTTTAGCACTTTGGTTTAGATTCTAAGATGTGGCAGTGGAAGCGGTGTGGTCAGTTGTGGTGCACTAACAATGGTGTGCATGGGAGAAGATAATCTGAGTCAGGAAACAAATCGTGAGCAGAGCATGATTTCTGCAAGCCCTGGGAGATCTGTGTCTCAAGCAAGAGGAGAGCCCTAAGGGAAAGCTCACATGCAGAGAACAACATACCTGGCTGTTCCTTATAACAGCAATATGGCGGCATGGTTTAGAAGATGGACCACAAAATGTCTTAAATAAATCTATAACTTCTCATGTTAACTAAAAAGAATACAAATAGCTAAATATGAAAATGAGTTATAAGCCAGACTCAGACAAATGCATGATTCTCTCTCTCTCTCTCTCTCTCTCTCTCTCTCTCTCTCTCTCTCTCTCTCTGTTCTCTCCCTTCCTCACCCCTTCTGTGGTGTGTTTGTCTTCCCTTTCCCTCTCTACTGATTGTATCACACACATACACACACACACACGCACACACACACACATGCACAAACACACACACACATACACACACAATGTGTACATGTACATGGATGGTATATATGTCAATAAAGAAGGGAGACTGTAAAAGGAGAAGTAAGAGTCTAAAGAGAAGGAAGGCATGGTATAAGAGAGAATGATGGGCAGTCAAAAAAGACACAGTTTGTTTTCTTACATGGAAAATCTGGAATTAAGTATTTAAAACTCAGAGCAGAGAAACCAAAAATATCTGATAAATATACAATGTGGATATGCAAACAAATGTCAGTACTGAAATGTGCACTTAATATACACATACATATACATAGGTAACATTCTGTGTCTGTCTTCAATCAAACATGTCTATAGTAGGTAAAGCAGAATTTAACAAGATAACCATGTGTACACCATATCTCTGGACTATCTCCTTCTATATTTGTATCTTTTAAGCAGAAAACCAAAACTTACAAATGATTATTTACAAGAAGAATTTTATCACACCCAGGTTAGAAGTGTTGGTCGAGTTTCATTAATCTTATTTTATGTCTTATTAATATGTTGTGAATCCACAGTTTTCAAAATCTGCTCTGTTGGAGCTTCCCATCTGTCATTTGAGCCTCCATACATCCCACCAGACAGAAACCAAATATTTGCAACCATGATACCCTCAAAGACAGAGAACTGGCAAAGTCTACAGCATTGGACTCCATCCCTGTAGAATTATTAGATATTTCTTCCTTATGAGCCAAGCTGGCACCTCTATCTTCTTCTATTTACTATCTCTGTATTTCTGATGTTATAGAAAGAAAAGTCCATTTTCCTGTTATAGTGGTGTTCTCTATCATTTGAGTACAGCTGTAAGCTTTCATAATCTTCTCTAGTTCAAGACCGCTATCACCAGCTCAACTCCTGCCCTATGTATTTGGATGAAACTACTCAAATCTGCAGGAAACCCTATGGAAACGTCCCTCAGGCTCAGGGACTTGGAAGAAGAAATCTTTCAAATGCTAAGTGCAGCAAAAGTCATAGTAATAGAAGAAAGACAGACTATTATTTTCTTCTGTTACTTTGGGGGGCATAATAATGGGGTATGGTAGCACAAAAATGTAATATTATTCAACACCTATGGACAAAATTAGCCATTTTCTAAAAGGTTTTACATAATCTGCATTTCAGGCATTGTTTGTCCCTATAAATGCTGAGTCTTTCGACATCGTTGCCTCTTAGCTTTATTTTGTAACTGGTTATTTGTATGTCCACATGCCAATTGAGACAGAACAAACACTACTACCATAAGTATGAGTCCAGACTGGGCTCTAACCCTCTCAAAATATCAAACACAAAGTAAAAAAAAATAACAAAGAATAGTAACACATACCAGCATTTAAATATTAACTGTGACTATGCATCTTAGACTTGTTTTGACTTATTGATAGAATGCACAGGAGACTTTAAATATTTCAGGATGTATCAAAATCCTAGTAGAATTTATCCAACACTTCCACTTCATGTATTGTGAACTGATATACTTTGCATTACATTGCACAGAGTACAGTATACATTCATCATTGATAAGATTTGAGCTGTTTCTACCTTGTGGTTAATGCCAACAATCTGAGGTAAGTGTTCATGTAAGAGGGTTTGTGTACATCTGCATTTATTTCTCTTAGTAACATGCAGGGAGTGAAATTATGGGTTCATGTGGTAACTCAATGTCTCATGGATGCTTTCAGGTAACAGATTGGCTGGGTTCAGAGGTATCTGGAATGGGAAAAATGCACCTGTGCATCTGTTTTGACATTTTCAGAGAAGAAAGACATGTAAGATATTGCAGGTGTGGGGGCAGGGAGAAAGAGCTTATCTTTTACATGGAAACACATCCAGCTGGAAACCTGACTGAAAAGGTTGTGCAAGAACAAAAGCCCCGTGTGCACATGAGTGCAAGCGCTTCTTTGAGTGGGTCTCTTGCTGCTGATACGGTTTTCAGCTGGTGTCAGATCATAGCATCTGACCTTTCAATGTGGAATTGATATCAGTGACTGCATGGAATATCCCAGATTCGAGCACCAGATTGAGACTGTTGAACTTCCTGGATGGGGAAGCTGCTTGGCTTGGCTTTCTGCCTCTGCAATGTCCAGACAGGCATGGCTGGATTATTCATTCTCTTTCATGAAGTACATTAAATCCCTATGCATTACATATACACACATTCCAGTTCTATCTGTCCATCCATCTATCTATCTATCTATCTATCTATCTATCTACCATCTACCTATCTATCTCTATATAATTTATTTTGTTCCACTGAAGAACTCTGCCTAATATACTATGCTTGATGCTTTGTCCTTCGAATCTTTACTGTGGCAGTAAGAGAATGAAGAAAGAACAGATACATGGACATAGGTACAGAATATACTGGGATCAGGTAAGTTATACACACCTTGCTGGAGAAGCACCAGCAATAACACAATTACCCAGAACCTCAGTGTTTTCATTCTGTACAGCACATATGTTTGTTATAATATAATAACCCATATATAGAGCTTTTTTTATACAGTGTCATATAATCTGTGGCTATATAGTTTTTTCTTCCTTTATCTCTTTATGTCCTTCATGGCACTATGTTTTTTTCACCTATTAACTCTAATTCCTAACAAAATGCTGAAAAAATGTGCCTGGTATACAGATCAGTTATGGTGAAGATACCCAATATTCATGTATTATGATGGTTATAACTGTGGGCTTCTCAAAGTGTCTGTTATCATGTTCAGGATATTCCATTCCAGTCTTCTTACTGACTTTTTATCATGAAGACTACAGGATATTTTTTAAAATTTTCTGCATCTATTAAGATGACTAAAAGACATTGCTTCTATTCTAGTCAGTTACATATAACATTTGTTTATAAATAAATAAATACTGAAATAAACTTACATTCCTATGATATATCCTTTTTATTTGTGCTCATGGGTTTCATTATATAAGATGGGTTGGTTTGTTTGCTGAAGTTTGCTATTTTAATATTTATATTCATAAGCAATGTTGACCTCAGTTATTTTAACTGATTTTGGCAGGATCCTATGATGGGGTGATATTTACTTACTAGTCTGTGTTGTTTTAAATGCTCCCTTCTTTTGTATTACTGCAAAAGTTTGGGAAATTATATGATCCTTAAATATTTGATAGAATTCCACAGTGGAGCCATCTGGGCCTGGTCTTTATGGGTAATTCATGTTGTTTGTAGTTTATGTCACTTGCTGTAGATATACTCAATTATAAACTGCTCCTTATATCAGTTTTAATAATTGTGTCTTCATGGGGATTTGTATATTTTATAAAAGCTATTTAATATCATGCATTCTTTGGGCCTCATAGCAATGCACTCTTTCTTAATTCCAATAACTTTCTTCCTTGTTTAATCTATCTACAAATATGTCAATTTTGTTCATACTTTCAAAGAGGCAGCTTTAAATTGCATTGACTATTTTTTGCTATGTATTTCATTACGCAACATGAGAATGTGCATTATTTATTTCCTTTAGCTTGTGTTAGGCATGTTTGCCTTTCTTTTCCTGCTGTCTTTGCAAGAAAGATTAGATCATTGATTTAAGATAATTCTTGCTCCTTAGTAAAGTACATGGGCTATGAATTCCCTGCTAAGCATGCCTAGACACATATAACACTATCTCTTTACTTTTAATCTCAAAGGGTTACCTAATACTTTTCATTACTTTTTTGATGAGTATCAGTTGAGGAGGAGGGTATTTTTAAGTTTCTATGCAATTTTGATGCTTTTAGCAATGTAAAAACCTACACATTTGTAGTTTACCTAAGGAGTGGGACAGAGGCTCCTCATTCTTTCATGAGGGGGGTCAGTACAGTCTGGTCTTTCAGTAGAAAATTCCAGGTGCTTCCAAGGGAAAATGCAATGCACTGTCATGTCCTTACACAGCTAAAAGGACTTGATCTGGCATGACTAGGGAATAGAGAAATGATGAGCCCATATGGACAGAAGATTTGGGATTAGGTATGACTGGGTATACTGGGATCTCTGACAGGAGAGCTTCAGCACTCCAGTAGCTCAGGGTGTTCATTGTACAGACTTGAAGAGAGGTCTTTGAGGGGGCATACATGTGAACAAAGAGGCAAGATTATTACAAACAGATAAACAAGGTTTAGCTAATCCTTGCTGGAGCTGAATTAAAGAAGTAAGATTTATCTTATTTCCATATGAGCAGTCTCTGAGGGGAGCAGTTTTCAGAGCCTAAACATAGAGACAGAAATCTATAGTGGAAATTTTCTGCACTATCAATATCTGCACATGGACCAGAAGAAGGCTTTGTCACCCAAGAGGGGTGGTGGCTGTGCCATTTTTCCATGGGTTCAAGGCTAAGTTGATGCCCATGTCAACAACACATATTCACTCATAATTTTACTCACTCATAGTTTCCAACAATGAAGGCTTTTGAACAAATGTGGCAGTTTGCCATCTGTATGCAAAAGAGAAAACATGGGAGGGGTTGGAGGAAGGAAAGGGAAGGCAAATTGAAGTAATTATATTTTAATTAAAATTAAAAATATTAAGAAAAAAGAGGAAGGATTTGTGTCCTCTATCTCAAATCACATACAAGTTAATTAAAAAGGAACAAGGCATAAACGTAAGAACTAAAATTACAAAACTGTCTAAAAAAAAGCTATGTGTATATCTTATGATAGATTAAGCAACACGTTCTTAGATTTGACATCAAAGCAAAAGCAACAAAAGATAATTGGACTTCATTATAATTAGAAACATTTGTGCTTCATTGGGCACCATTACAAATTGGGGGAAAAACAATCAACAGAACTGGAGAAAACTTTTTCAGATGTTATATATTAAAAGATTTGCATCTTCAAAAATGAAAAACAAAAAAAAATTGCATAACTGAAACTAAAATCATAATCTAACTGAAATTGGAAGCCATATTTGTGTGGCCATTTTAATCACATGAGAGATCAAACGGTTGATAAATAATTAAACACTACTTATGTAAGTCAAAGATAAGATACAGCTTCATATCCATTGAGAGGTGATGATTTAAGAACTGAAACAAAACAGGGACAACGACCATAATTTTCTTAAGAATGTAGAAAAATAGAACCTTCAAATAGTTCTCACTGAAATGTAGATGGCTATTATTCCTCAGGAAAGCATCTCAAAATGTGCAATATTGCATTTCTGTAAGGCCCAATAATTGTTCTCCTGCGTATACATCCAAGATTTGAAGAAACGGGTCCACAAAGAATAAATGTGTATAACAGAATTATTTCTAACCTCTCAACATTCAAACAGCCAATTATATACCAACACATCAATGTACATAGTTTATTCTTCCATCCACACATGTTGGGATCAAGATATATTATAAATACATTTTAAAACATGCTAATGAAAGCAACCAGTCATAGGAGTCTATAGTCTCTATTACTCCATTTATACAACATTTTTCCAGAATGACTAACTTCACAAAAACAAATATCAAAAAAAAACCAACAACAACAACAAAAAAAAACAGATCAATGATTTCCTCAAGTTTGCTGAGCAAAATATAATAGAATGGTTACTGAAGTATTTATACTTAGGTAATTTATGACATGCTGTACATGTACTAGGTTTCATAATGTTGGCAGCTATGCCACTCTGTAAACAGACTCATAGTATTGATGTTTTATACTTCAACTTTTTGATTTATGAATTCTATTTTTATCATCTGCAGATTAATTTAATGGATGCTACTGAGGAGTAGAGAGTAAAAGTCATTCATGAAGCCTAAAGGAAAGCTCCTTCTGTCACTTTCCTAAACCAGCACATTCCCAATTACATTCTAAATATTATTCCTGTAGTCAGGGGAAGTTTAGCTTTTAGCTCTCCTGAAAGAATCTTCTTTTTGAGGCAGAAGGAGACCATTGTGGAAAGCCATACTGTTCAAACTGCGGAGAACAATTTATCATAGAATTCTATCCCCAATCAACACACATATAACACAGATTCTCCACCTAAAAGTCAGGGAACATCACGGAAGAGGGGATGGAAAGATTGTAGAGCCAGAGGACCAGGATATCTACTATAAGATTATGTTTCCTATATATGAGAAGAAAACTACACCTATGATAGCTAAACAATATGGCTAACTAAACAAAACCTGAACAATGACAATACTAGTGAACATGTCAACATGGATGGAGAAATCTCACAAGATTCCAGCCCTAAATGAAAAACTATAGGTAAACAATGATTGCTGAGAGAGGGAAAATTAGTTTTCCCTAGGGATCATCCCATATCTAGTGATCCAATACCAAGTAGTAAGGCTTTAAAATATATACATACAGACAACACTAAATGGACTCTGGGTTGTATTTATATATTCACAAGCATGTGAATACATATAATGGTAATAAAGGAAAAGGAACAACAATAACTTCTTGCTTTAGGATTATTTAATTATAATCTCTTTTAAAAGAGAGGCACTTAATGTCTCTCTTAAATGATGCTTGAATTTGATGTTTGTTTTATACTTTCAAATCAAAACAATGGTTTTCTAACTGATACAAATATATAGACAAATGTGTTACAAAGTAGGTTTTTTCCCCACCACTGGTTTGGTCACCACGCCAGCCGCCAATAACATGCAGAGACTCTGTATTTGATATAATCCTGTTGGCCAGTTACTATCATTGCTTATGGACTAGCTCTGTCTTAGTGACTAACCCATTTCTAATACTCTAAGTATTTCCCCGTGGCTCTCTTGCTGGCGGTATGTGGAGAGAAGAGCATCCGGTTCCAACTGCTGTGTTCATCTGTCTGTGTTGTGAGTTATTTCTCCCTGAATAAACATCTGTTCAGCCTATTTGTTTATTCTGGTCCTTATTAAACTGCAATACAAATGTATATACATGCATATACAGGCCAGAAAATAGAGCCAGACCCATTAGATAAGATTCGTAGCCATGTTCCATAAATCCCAAACTGCTAGCCAAGTACTCCTGCCCTGGTTAGGTTTCCATTGCTCTGATAAATACCATAACCAAAAGCAAGTTAGATAGGAAAGGCTTTATTTCATCTTACAGAGTATAGTGTATCATCAAGGAAATCAGGGAAGGAACTCAAGGCAGGAGCTATGCCATAGGGTTTCTATTGCTGTGAAGAGATACCATAACCAAGAAAGTCATAAAGAAAACACTTCATTGGAGTGGCTGACTTACAGTTTCAGAGGTTCAGTCCATTATTATTATGGTGGGGAGCATGGTGGCATGCCTGCAGACATGGTGCTAGCTACAGCTTGGCTTGCAGACAGCAAAAAGTTAAATACAACCATACTAAGAGAAGCTTGAGCAAAAGGGGCCTTAAAGCCCACCAAAACAGTGACATACTTCCTCCAACAAGGCCACACCTCCTAATCGTGCCAATCTCTTTGAGGGCCATTTTCTTTCCAACCACTACCAGCCATGAGGCAGGAACTGAAGCAAAAGCCATGGAGGAACACAGCTTACTGGCTGGTTCCTGATGCCTCATTTAGCCTTCTTTCTTATATACCTGGCACCACCTCCCTGTGTATGGTAATGTCCACAGTGAGCTGGGCCCTCCCACATCAACCATCAATCAAGAAAATTCTCTAATGATTAGCCTTAAGGAAATCTGATGGAAGCATTTTCTCAAACAAATTTCCTTCTTCCCCTATGACCCACTCTTGGGTCAAGTTGACAGAAATAAACAAATACAAAACAAGAACCAACCAACACAAATGTTACCTTTGCCCAGGCCTGAGGTTTGAGCACCCAAGATTGCCTCTAATTGCAGGGCCCTTACTTTCATGACAGAGAGTTCATAGGAAGTCACATGACAATGGCTTGGCCTAACTCCGCTATTCTTCATCTGCATTACCCTCATTTTGGATGCATGAATCACATACATGAAGATTGTATATAAAGAAATTCACTCTAATTCAATATGTCTTTCTCTAAAAGCAGAGACGTCTGCCTCCCACTGTGCTAAAGAGGCTACATTAATCATTACACAGCCTGCCCCTCAATTGCAGTTTGCCCAACACATAATTCTTTTACTTCTAGTGTAAGAGTGAATTTATTCACTACCTTCCAATCTCTTCCTCCATTTCACAGTGGTCAGAACATTACAAAGAGTTTGTAAATGAGAGTCATCTTATACATGATGTTTTATGAGAACCAAATCAAAACAGACATACCAAAAAATGGAGTGAGACCAAAGCCACCTGGTCCCACATGAAACAGGAATTGGATCCTTTTTATCAGACCAGAGCACCAGCTCCTAATCTCTCAAGAATTTATCTAATGGCTCACAGCTGTTCATCTTCTCTAAACAATTGCTTCCATGGCTCCAATTGCTTATAACTGGTGGCTGGCCCACATGTGTAGGAAACAGGTCAAGCTCTTGCCTTAAGGAAGGATGGTGCTTTAGGATAATGTATGCTCATGAAGTCCTGGAAGACCAGAGCCATTTTTTTATCTGAAAATTTTCAATTTTGCACAGTCTTCATTGGATCTGACCTCGGAAACACACTGCAACACACTGGACTGGGCTTGCCTGGCACACCCTCAACTCTCAGCCCCTTCCTCATTACTCTTCTTAGTCCTGTATGTCCTTCTTCTCTGTAGAAATCCCCTCAACCAATCGCATTACACTGGTTCTCTGGATCCAGCTGTTTTCAGAGAACATGATTTAAGGCATTAAATTCAGATGTCTGTACCACATCAACAAATCAAATAAAGCATAAGTTATTTCTAATTCTTCTCCAAAGAAAACATGTTCCTTTAATTTTTAAGAAGTAATAACACATGAAACTTAGATAGGGAGGAAGAAGGAGAGGGGGAAGCAGGAGAAGGAATTATAGTTAGCTATGTAACGTTCATCAGAAGGAGAATTGCAATTGAGAACATTGGAGATTTGCTGTCCAGACCTACTAGTGACTCATTTACTGTTCTGTTGCTGGAGAAACTAGTGGTTGTCACTACATTCAAAAAAGGTTTTATGTGATAGTTCCAGATGTTAATTTGGACACAGAGGTAGGTAATGAGTTTCTACTATGTGTGTAGTGATGTATTATTTATAATTTATTAAAGCTCACCTGAGGATTCAGATAACAAAGTTAGCCCAAGATATAGAGATCAGGCAGTGGCGGTACATACCTTTAATTACAGGACTCAGGATTAAGAGGTAGAGTGAAGAGTAACAGACTTCATGCCTTTGATCACACACCTTTAATCCCAGCATTAGGGAGATATATAAGACAGGAGTAAGGTCTCAGAGCTGGCATTCAGTCTCTGAATTCTCCAGCCACACTGAAGAGAGAATAGCAGTCTAGGATTATAGTCTGATAGTTTGGTCAAGCCAGGATTGCTTTTCAGTCTGAGGTAGAGGTAATAGCTAGTGGCCAGATGCTTTGCTTTTCTGATCTTCAGCTTAAAGCTTGAACCCCAATATTAGTCTCTAGGTCTTTTATTTTTTATGTTACAATGGGGATTAAAGAAAACTTAAGACAATTCACATCTGAGTCTATGATATTCTAACCATCCACAATCATTAAGTTCTAATCACTCATTAACATATGTGACTTTTTTTGTTTCAAACCTTAGTTCATGTGAATGCATATCTCCATGTATATATGTATGTATACAGCATGTCATGAAAAATAACAGCAAATGGAAAATACTATAGATCTTTATAAAGTTTAAACTGCTGGAGGAAAAGGCTAATTGTGAACTAATTGTTTTTTGTAATTGATAACTGTAAACTTACTTTTAATGACCCAAATTATTTCCATCAAGAATATATTTTTAATTAAAAATGAGATATTAATGCAATTTTGTTATTTTGAATTGTATTCATTAAAATTCACTTTACACTGACAAGTAGCATGCTTATCTCATTACCTCATGGCAATTTGGAGAATATGTATGTTCTGGGATGATGAAGTCTTGATGACAGATGCATTACCTCACACATCATCTCATCATTTCACTGGAAGCAAGGATCTCCTTCTCTCTACATTTTCCATGAATACTATATATTATTATTCTACCAAGGCTATTCCTCAAGGCATGAAATGACTACCCTATAGGCATCATGGAGTCAAGGAAACCTTAGTTTGGTAGACAAGAAAATAAGAAAATACAGTAGACCCCAGGTCTATAGTGATGAAACTATTTATACTTTTTAATGTGTAGATATTGTCATAGGACCCTCACAGGGGATTCACACAATTCCTTCCTCCCACCACAGTTCAGATGCAAGTGATCTTGGGAAATATTACATTACACACAAAATGTATAGTTAATTCAACATGTCATCTTGAAGTAGACTTCACAGTTCAATTTCTAGGAAGTCATCATTATGGGATTTGGCTGTTTATGATTCACTTACACTCCTATAAGCACTCACAACCAATGGTCCTGCAAACACCCCTCAACTATAAACCCAGTAAACACATTGGTTCACCAAGTTGGACTTGGGTGGAATCCTTAATTTAGTATTTATCAATGCTCAATATAGAGTGAACATAGAGTTCAGCATTTCCAAGAGAAGTTAATTCAACAACTATCATTAATTGTAAGCCAATTATCACATAACATAAAGGGATCTACCAATGTAATCCACTATCAATCAAAATATCGATAAATGAAATGTCAGAAACAAACAAATAAAATAATTATAAAATCTATATGAACTGACAACAGGAATGGTTAATCTTAGTTGTGAACTTCATTGAATTAATAATTGGCTAGAGGAGGAGTATAGTTCTGTGAATGATTTGGAAATACTTCCAGAGATAATTATATCATGAGGGCTCTGACCTTATCACTGTATTAATCCCTTGATAGAGTTACAATATGATAAACCCATGGGAACATGAACATACAGAAGCATTCAACACATGCAAACATATATGCAAGTGAGCACACACATACACACCACATATTAGAGAAATTTATCACTATATTAAAAATTAACTCAATGTAAGATAAGGAGTTAGATGATATTTTCTTTCAATATTGCATTTGTTTAAAAAAAAGAGAGTGTGTGTGTGGTGTGTGGTGTGTGTGTGTGTGTGTGTGTGTGTGTGTGTGTGTGTGTGTGTGTGTGTGTGTTTGGGTGTGCAGACATGCACTCACATTCTTATGAGGTGAGAAGAGTGCATCATTTGCTGGAGCTGGAGTTACAGAAAGTTGTGAATGCTGGAGATTAAAAAGAGGATAGGAGAGGTGGGCATGAGGGAGCAGGAAGATTGAGTCAAGGAAAGAATAGAGAAGAGCAAGAAAATAGATACCAAAATAGAGGGAGCCATTATGGCCGTTAAGATAAATCTGGCACTAGGAAAATGTCCAGAGATCTACAAGGATGACCCCAGTTAACAATATAAGCAATAGCAGAAAGGCTACCTTAAATGCCCTTCCCTGATAATGATATTGATGACTCCCTCATATGACATCCTAGAGCCTTCATTTAGTAGCTGATGGAAGTAGAAGCAGACACCCACAGGTAAACACTGAGCCAAACTCTTGGAATCCAGTTGCAGACAGGGAGGAGTAATGAGCAAAGGGGTCAAGACCAGGCTGGAGAAACCCACAGTAACAGCTGACCTGAACAAGAGTTCATGTACTCCAGTCTGAAAGCTGGGAAACCAGCACAGGCTACCCCAGACTTCCTGAATGTGGGTGTTATTTAGGAGGACTAGGCAGTCCATTACTAGTCGGTAATGGATCAGCATTTATCCTTAGTATACAAATGGACTTTGGGAGCCCATTCCACGTAGAGGGATACTCTCTCAGCCTAGACACATGGGGAAGGGTCTAGGTCTTGCTTCAAATGATATGACAGACTTTGAGGACTCCCTGTGGAAGGCGTCACCCTCTCTGAGGAACAGAAAGGAAATGGGATGGGAGTTGGGGGGGGGTAATAGGGGAGGATGGGAAGGTGTGGGAACTGGTATTGACATGTAAAACAAACTTGTTTCAAATTTAAATTAAAAAATATATTTAAAAAAGAGCTTTATGTGTCCTTCACTTCTGTGCTAACTCAAAAGCTGTCATAGATGCCTTAAGTACCCAAAAATGTTGTGATGAGGAAGCAGGATACCGACATCCAAGGGTAACAGGATGGCTAATGCAGCATTTGTGATTATATCATCTGAGTGTGTGTGTGTGTGTGTGTGTGTGTGTGTGTGTGTGAGTGTGTGTGTGTGAGTGTGTGTGTGTGTGTATATATATATATATGTATATATACATATATATATATATATAGTGAATTTCACTGTGAGCTTTATTATTAGACATTTACTCAGGATTGGTTGACTTTTCTTTGCCAATTAAATTCTCTTGCATTATTGGGACAATCTATACTTATTATACAAATGTTGCATAGTCTCCCTGTTGGTTTCGACACTGTAATCAACAGCACCCATTTAACACTGATGTGTAACCCCACACATTTTTGTGCAAGTGTCAATCTGAAGTAAGGGCAGCCATTGTGGTAATACTGCTATTATTTTCAAAATTCAATAGAGAAAGTACAGTTCCAACTGTTAAGCATCTGCAGAGTTTTCAAGAACTCCGATATGAAAGCAAGCCCCTCTAGAGTACTGAATCGTTCACCAATCTATTTTTAAATGACTGTCTAAATATAAGCAAAGCGAGATAAAGAGAAAGAGGCCTTTCATGTCTGTGTTGCTCTCTGGGGTCATACACCCTAAACAGGAAGGAAATGCTGCTGCCAGTAGGCTTTCCATAAGTGGGCTTTGTCAGAGTCCATCCTCTGTTCTCTGAAAAAAAAAACCCAATAATTAATGGGTTTTGCACTATTGTGCTGTCTGTAAGGTAAGGTCTGCTTGAAGAAGGCCCTCTTTGCAGAAGAGATTTGTTTACTGCACCTTGGTAATAGCTCAACGTTCTGAAAAGAAAATTCATGAAGAGAAAAAAGTTCTGCTGAATATAGAAGAAAAAAAACACGAAACCATTGTCAAGATAAAAGTGTCAGAGTCAGAGAAGTGCTCAATGCTAAGGTTGTTCACAGGGGTTTAAAAATACCTCCATACAGGCTAGCACAATGAGGATGCTTCAGACACTCTGCCCAAAGGATCCTGAACAGACTCTCTCTCTCTCTCTCTCTCTCTCTCTCTCTCTCTCTCTCTCTCTCTCTCTCTCTCTCTCTCTCTCTCTCTCTCACACACACACACACACACACACACACACAGTGAACTTTCATGAGAACATAAACTTGATGACTCTCACACTTAAATTACATTCAGTGTCTTCTTTATATATTTTTTTATTTAAATTTGAAACAAGCCTGTTTTACATGTCAAACCCAGTTCCTGTAACCTCCCTTCCTCCCCTGTTTCCCCTACCAACTCCCATCCCATCCCCTTTCTGCTCCCCAGGGAGGGTGAGGCCTTCCATGGGCAGTCTTCAAAGTCTGTCCTATCATTTCGAGCAGAGCCCCATGTATCTAGGCTGAGGGAGTTTCCCTCTATGTGGGATGGGTTCCTGAAGTCCATTCATATACTAGGGTTAAATACTGACCCATTACTAGAGGCTCTATAGACAGCCCAGTTGTCCCAAATAACACCACATTCAGGGAGTCTGGGCCAGTCCTATGCTGTTTTTTCAGCTATCATACTTCTAACAGAGTATGATTTGGGGCCAGTAAAATGTCTCAGTGGGCAAAGTAGTTCACTGTCAGATCTGATGATGCCTGGAGTTCAGTCTTCAGGGACCATGTGATGGAAGCAGAGGATGATTTCTCCAAGTATTCATTTGACTACCCTGCACATGTGTCACCTGCCCACACCCCATGCAAAATAAATAATCACAAAAAAGTAACAAAAAAAGAACACAGCAAATTGCAGATAGCATTTATGCATATGGATCACTGTCCTGAGAATGCTTCCATCCAAATCTTCAGATACTTCTGCCAGATTGGTGTCCAATGTCCCAACCACCATCAGATCACATGTCATAAGTAGTGTCTTACTGAGGGAGGCTCCAGGGTATTTTAAGGTCATAGAAGTCCATTTAACATTTTCATGTCTTAGAACTAATCATAGGAATATAAATAAATCAAGAAAGCTGTTTTCTGATTTTATATATATATATATGTGTATATCATGATATATGATATACATATCATATATATATATCATATATCATATATGATATGTATATCATATATCATGATACACACACACACACACACACACACACACACACACACACACACACACATATATATATCATGGCTGCAGTTCCCCTCCCTCCTCTCCTCTGTCCCCCTCCCACCCCTCTCTGTTCTCATCACCTCAATTTTGTCCTCCTCTGTTTCTATTCAAAAAAGGACAGGACTCCCACAAATATCAACAAAACATGGCATATCAAGTTGCAATAAGATTAAGCACCTCCCCATGTATTAATGAGCATGGACTTCCCTTTTTATCCACAGAGATCAAAGTCTCTCAAACACAACCTTGTGCAAGTCTTAGTTAATTTGAGAGAAGGAGCACTTTAGTACCTTTCAATGGTTGATGATGACACCAAGGCTTAGCAAATGATGGTACCTTGAAGAGGCATTTACCTTGTGGCACTATAGGAACAAAACTACAGCACCTCTGAGTGTTGCTAAAGGTTACTTCTGCTGGGTATGTACAGGAAAATTGTTTTCCAGCTCAGAAAAATTGGGGCATGTTCAAAGACATGGCCACTTATTAGAGATTGCTCATTCCAAAAAGCAAGTCCCCTCTCTTGGGAAGAAAAGAAGTTAACTACTGCATCAGAACACATCAGCAAAAACTGAGAAAGCATCTACAGAGTGATTCTGTGCTTCTGGGCAGTACTTCAGCACTTAAGCATTTTCCTATATGCATCTAATTTGATTGCAATGGTACTACCACAACAAGGTCAGTGCTATTAATGCTGTCTGCACATGAAGAGAGTGTGAATTGCAGTGTGCAATAGGGGGAAGACCTGGAGTTTAGAGGGAGGAAACATAGGGATGAAGTCAGACTTGCCACTCCATGTCTGACAGCTTCCCTCCATCTCTCGGGCTTCTGGTTCCTACATGATAAAGAGCTATTGGCTTTCACACATCACAGTGTCCTGGGGCAGTGTGTATGCATAATATCCTGCCCTTCCTCCCTTGGGATGAGACACATCAGTGAGCCAAATTCTTATGAAACAAAACATCGCATGCTTAAACCATAGTCTAAGCAAGTGAGGGATAACCCAGTATTCGTTCATAAGTATTGTACATCCCTTTCTACTGGCCACATCCCACAGGAAGATCTCCATTGCCTCCTGGGTAAACCACTATTTGACATCTTTTTTGTTAGATGGTAGATGACCTAATATTCAAATATCCTACATGATTCCAATCCACTTAAATAAAAATGGTATCATGTAGGGTCATGGTGACTGACTGATGGGATAATTCATTATCTATTTCTTTCTACTACAGCCCTGAATTTTCACAGCATGCTAGACATTACGTCTGGTGCTTATAAATATGATGTAATCTAAGCTCTCAAAACTGTGGTCAAGACTATACTCCTCTTGCTTTCTGAAAGAATATGAACCTTAAATGACTGCTAAGATGGCTCGGGAGGTTTTTAAAGATATTTGCTGCCATGCTTAATAACCTGAGTTCAATCTCCAGGACCCACAATGTAGAATGAGACAAATGACTTATACAAGTTACATATGAATGCATACACACATGCGCACACGCACATGCACACGCATGCATGCGGGCACACACACACACATACACACACACACACACACACACACACACACACACACACAAAGTTGAATGTCTTTTATGAGTTAAGGGAGCATTTGCCTGTTCCTTCATCATCCTACAGTGATTTTGTAGTGTTGAAGAGAAAATTTTTATCTCTGAAGATTCCAATGCACTGTGACCTTCCAGGGTAACTCATAGACCTGCTTCAGTAGATTACCTGCAGGGATTCTTAGAGTTACATAGCTCAAATAGGCAGAAGGGGCCAGGCTGCGTGGCTGGCATCACAGGTGAGCATTTATGATTGTGTGGATGTTCATAACTTTTAAAAGATCATTTATTCCCCAGCCTTGGAACAGGTAAATGGGAAAAGAGAAGATTAAAATGGCCTGTGGAGGGTTTTCAGAGCAGGTTCTTTGATGTGTTAAAATTTCCTTGGTCCAATTTTTAAGGGCTCATGGGACTTCTGGGAAATATACACATTCCTATAAATTGATACACTGGAACTATAAGAAACAGAAGAATGTGATGTGGTAGTGTACGACTCCATCTTATATTAGTGAACTCCAGCCCAAGCAGGGGTTTCTTCATTTAGTGAGAGCCAGGAATAAGTTCTTTATTTTGGTAGTCTTTGTCAGAACAATTTTCAGACACCGGGTATACACATATAATAAAGCAATATGTAACATGAATTATAAAGACTCCATTGGGCAGAATAAGGAGTCCTAAAATGTTTTGTTTGTTTTTAGTATACAAAAAAAGATCTGAAGAGTTTCTTAAAGTAATCCTGAAGTAGAATCATTAATTTAACCTTGATTTTACCAAGAGACATGAAGACATAACATCATGACATATAAGCATTCATAGAATAAAAGGTTTCAAACCAATATAAAACTGAATCCGATTGTAGGTCAAATGCCTCCAACTTTGAGAGATTTCCTAAATATATTTTAAAAGATTTATTTTCAGGTGTGTGTGTGTGTGTGTGTGTGTGTGTGTGTGTGTGTGTGTTTGTGTGTGTGTATGTGTGTGTGTGAATGCAGTGTGTACAGAGGCCAGATGAGGCACTGTATGGTATCCCATACTAGCTGGAGTTATTGGTTGTTGTGAGTCACTCACTGATTGCCAGAAACCTCTGTCTTCCAGAAGACAGCAAGGGCTGTTAACTATTGAGCCTTCTCTGCTGCCCCTTTAATTCATTAGCAACATAAGCAAACAAGTAAATAAATTTGTTGTGGTACTTTAGTAGACTTTTAATTGACCACATGAGTAAAGGCATTCAGAGAGGTCAACACTCTTGGGAAAGTTCTATGGAAGGCAAGAAGTAGGAGTTACTCATTGAAGTACAACTCCAATACAATACCTGGTTAACTTGGCTCTAGTTATTGAATATGCTAGAAAACTCTTCTATTTAACAGTAAATTATTTACTCTTAATTAATTAGAGATTACTTTTATCTCTCTTACCTATGGGGAAAATTCTAAATTATGCTTTTCTTAATTATTTCTCACCTATGTAGATTATCACCCAGGGAGCTGGTTCTAATAACTTTGTAAAGGTTTAAAAGTATTACATTTCCATGAACAAATAAACCTGGGACTACATCCATATGACATGACTGTTTCAGAGACTCATAATGCACATGTGGGTAACAGAGGTTCTTTTACACAAAGACTAATTTACTTAACTAAGCCCTGAACTACATCCCTGGCCCCTCATTATTATTCTCTATGATCCCCCCCCTGTTATCTTGTCATCCTAAATGTTAGCAACACCTACATGGATCTGTCTATCTGAACAAGAGGTCCTACAATCTAAAATCAAAGTATAGATGGGATCATGCAATGTAAAACATGAACTTAAAATATCAACCTGACAGACTAGTTTAAAAGATTAAACGTTTCCCTTGCAAGGTCTTTAGGAGCCTATGCTAGATAGAGACACTCATATTTGGGCCATGTGTCGGCATTACTTGGGGGATTATGAAACACTGGCTGCCTGTTGTAGCACACTGTCAGGAACTCTGACTGTCTGTCTAAGGTAGCCTGAGGGTCTGCATTTCATGAAATCTTTCAGGTGATGAAGAGGATGCTGCCTCAGACCTGTGAGTTAAGAATGGATTCCCTCTTATGATTCTGTCCTTACATCCTCACTTGGTTCAATGAACTCTATCCCTTACCAGGATGCAGCCCCACTAACTTTTCTTCAGTTGTGTTTTTGCCCTAAAACCTCCTACCCTACACACTGGCCTCTGGCCTCTAGTTGGCTTTCAAGGCAATGATGTCTTCCTATGCATTTTTGCTACCCTGCTTTTGTGAATAAGCTTTCCAATGAAATCATCTGATAATTTTATCATATTAACCCATTTAATCATGTTACCATGTTTTGTTAATGTTATACCATTTCTGAGTGATGTTCATGTGTAATCAAACTGCTCAGAAGGATGGGGCAGGAGGATCGTTTGAGTCCTAACAGGGCTACAAAATGAGTTGAAGACCAGATAGGGAAACTTACACTACCTCAAAATAAAATTAAAAGAAGATAAAGAATGTAGAGTTATAGGAATAGTGCTTGTCTAGCATTCTCTAGCCCTGGCTAAATTCCAGGTACACACAAATGCACACACAAATGCACACACACTCACACACACACACACACACACACACACACACACACACCAACATTCAAGACTGTAACAAAGACCATTTAATTACTATAAAATTCAGCAACATAATCCCTATGAGAATAGATACTTGGCCTGTCTTTCAACACTGTCTCTGAGCTCTAATTTAGATATAAATTCTTATTTTTAGAGAACATCTGTTATCAGATTATCATGTAGTAGTTATTTAAAAAGCACTACCCTCTTTGACAGAAAACAAGTGTTGGGAGTTAACATTTTAGGGGCACAGAAAGAACTCGATTCTCCCTATGTGTGACACCAGTGAAAGAATGTGTCTTCATCTGAAAATTTGTTGAAACACTCACAGAGATTTTAGAAAGCCCTTGAACTCAGTTGCTATTTCTTTCTCCTTTCTTTTTAGAATTTATATTTTTAAGTGTTTTAACCGAAATAGAATCATATCACTTTTCTGACTCTCCTTCCTCTATCCAACCCTCTTAGCTTCCTTCCCTTGAATTCTTCAAGTCTCCCACTCCCATTGCTTTTCTTTGTTATTACTGCATATATGGATATGTGTGTACACATGTATGTCTATGCACAAATATATATACACATATACATATATATACATAAACATATATATACATGTACATACATATATATATATATATATATTTGCTGAGTCCATTATTGTTACTGATTCTAATACTCGTGTGTGTGTGTGTGTGTGTGTGTGTGTGTGTGTGTGTGTGTGTGTGTTTGCTGAGTCCATTATTGTTGGTAGTTTGTACATGTTTTCAAGTTTGACCTCTCTACATTGGATAACCAATAAGTGGCCTCATCCCTGGGAAAAAGATAGTTACCCTTCTCCCAGCTGACATTGGTTTTGGCTACGGATTAAAAACAAAGTAAAGGAGATTGGGAAAGAATTGTGAGAGCGCTTTTAAGTGTGGAACTTCCAGGTGGCCTTTGCTTGTGAAGCCATGGACAACATCTATCTCTCCCAGCAGTAACTTGAAGCAATATACATGGGGTCCATGGAGCATCCACCCAGGAATGCTCACCCAAGGCATGCTGCATTCTATTTTGTTTGGGCTGATGATAAAAAAAAAGAGGTAGATCTTCTACACATTCTTCCTTCAATCTCCAACTTGTCCAGGATAAACATGATGCTTTACATATTATAGACTTCACTCAAAGTCAGTGACCACTCAGTGTACCCCAGGTTTCTGTTAAAAGCTTGAATGTGTAAGGACCCTGACAGGATGATTTGAATATATTGTCCCCAGTCAGTCAGGATGTTAATAGATGTATGTCACTTGGGGCAGGGATTAGAAGGTTGCAGTTTGTTTGGGTTTGGTCACAATCTCTCATTACTGGTCAGTCAGGATGAACTAGCTGATGTAGACTGTCATATTGCTGTAGAGCTAGCTGCCCATATTGTGACGTAATTGCTTTAAAGGACCCATACTTAAGGAGATGTGAGCCAAAATCAGTCGTTTCCCCCCTTGAAGTTGTTCCTGTTGGGTATTTTACATTCTGTTCCAGCGATAATGATGTAATGAAAATAGTCCCAGACAGGATATCACAAAAGTCTAAAGATGTAGAGATAACTCCTGGACAGCTGAGATATGAGAATTCCTCTGCTGGAGTTCAGTTCTCTACTATGCAATAGCTCTAGAGTCCGAATGATACATTCTTGTAGATGCACAACACACATTTGAGAACATTGCTTACCAACCATTTCTGTTGCTCGTTCATTTATTCATTTGCCTCATGGTGTGCTTGCTTTGTGCTAAACTAAGGTCCTTTTCCTCAAGGAGCCTAGAATATTACAATGAAGACAAACATGTAAACAATTGCTGTCAAAGAACTCCAGCTGAGAAATACAAGCTTTTAGGAAATTGCAGAAGGAAAAAGCCCTTATTTATCCTGAGAGTGAGCTGACATCTAGCAACAAAAGTCCATATGAAAAAGTAGTAAAGTGGCCTTGGCTAGTCATTGCTTAATACCAGACACTTAGGTGTGACCAACCCAGATGTTCTGATAGCCAGCCCACCTATCAGTTGACCACATCCATGCAATAGACCATGCAGATCCACTGTGGAGCTTAAACACTTGATCTGCACATTTGTGGGTTCATAACATTTTTAGTCATTGGTTTTCTGGTGTTTTATTATACAGCCCAGAATACATGAATATGGAAAAGCTGATAACCCTGGGATAATCCCAGACCATATAGGATATGGAATTATGATATCCAATGCTTCCAGAGAAAAATTTTCATTTATCCTTGGAAAGTGTTAAGTATGAGATAGGCAGATTTTGTGGCAGGAAAACTTAACATCAATCATAAATTCACAATCAAAATTTGTTCAATTGTCTCTTCTTTGTGGGTCATAAGCAATGCTTAAAATTTGCCCATATCTGAAAATAACAAATAACAGGAAGTGTATTAAAAATCCAAGAATAAAACATTTCATAGTTTGTTATGTATTCTTATTTCCATTTTTCACATCTATCTGGTTCTGTGTCTAGAGCAGAAGGCTCTAAAGTTATATGTAAAACTATAGTGATCAGAATGCAATTATACTACTCTTTGAAGCCATAGCTTCTCTTGAAAAACACATCAATTAAAACTATTGGAAAATTTTCATCATACCCAATATCCCTTTACTCCAACGCTTTCTCACCTTACCAGAGTCCATCTGCAAGAAAAAGTGTCTCAGAACTCACTTGAGAATTTTTTAAAAGTTCTTTCTTTTTATTTGAGTTGAGAAAAAGAAAACATTAATTGTCTTTCAAAGAACAGTTTTCAGGGAAACCTTGGATTCCCCAGAGGGAGCATAGATAAAAATCAAGTAAGCATGTAAATTTTGCAAGGATTCTCTGAGACACTCCAAACACAGACCTCAGGAGAGACACATCTTCATTCTTTGGGGGATAAGAAACCATTGAAATCTTGCCTTTAGCTCAGAAGTTGACATGAATTTTAAAATGATATCCTATCTCCAAACCTTACTTGAGGTCAGAAATACAGGTCATCTGTATGTTCAAGCACATTATAAATTCTTGCTGACCTGCTGGATTTTATGAAGGCACAAATTAAAATTTTCATAGATCTGTCTCTCTAAGTATAAATCTTATCAAACTTCATAGAGAAGGGCTCCTGTCTTGTTCAATCCACTGGGGACATAAAAGTGTTTGATAGAAATGGTCTCCACACTCTTCATCACTGATGGTGTAATTGTTGTTGATTAAAGAATACAGAGACTTGGGAGAGAACTCAGTTAGTAATGTGCTGACCTTGCAAGCAAGAGTATCTAAGCTCCATCCTAGAAGCCATGCAAAAATATATGTGTGGGAGCTGGGGCGATGGCTCAGCAGCTAAGAAAGAGTATTGGATGCTCCGTCAGAGGATTTGGGTTCATTTCCCATAACCCACATAGTGGCTCACAATAATCTGTAACTCCAGTTTTGGGGAGATAGGTATAATTTTCTGGCCTCTGAGAGCAAAACACTCCCATAAACGGAAAACCAAAATCTTTGGAAAATGACATGAGTAACAGCAATTAAAGAGATAGGAGACATACATTCATTTGAGACAGGGAAAGATAGGGGTACATGTGAAGGGTTGCAGAAAAGGGGAGGGAGAAATGTAATTATATTGTAATTTATAAACATTATACAGTACATCTAAAGAATTAAAAAAAAAAATCCTGGGGCTGTCGTGTGCACTCCTCATCACAGTGGAAAAAGAGAAGCAGGTTCCTGGGGCTCACTGCCAGCCAACTGAGGGTATTTAGCATGGCATGCTTCAGGCCATGGAGAGCCTAACTCAAGAAAAAAAGCTGGCCCTCACCTGAGGAACAACACCCAAGGTTGTTCTCAGGTCACCTCATAGTATATGTTTACCCACACATGCATATATTCCTAACACACACACACACACACACACACACACACACACACACACACACACATCTGCACACACGTTTACCCACACATGCATATATTCCTACACACACACACACACACACACACACACTCACACATCTGTACACACCTGCTCACACTCACACATATGCACCCGCACACACACAGAACAAATGTGAACCTTGCTTTCCTCATTCATGCATTACAACCTAAAAACAACCCATATTTCTGAAAAGAAATTTGAACTGTTGGCCAGAGACCAGGTCTCATAGATTTGAAGTTCCACATAGGATGGCCATTGGACATGGCCTTGACATTAATGACTAGTACTGGGATTTGAGCTATCTGTGCACTATCAGAAGCAAAGCCTAAAACAAAAGTCTAAATTTGGTTAGGAAACAAGGAGTCCCATTACACTGCCAGTTAAGCTATCAGAGCCCCTGTGCCCATGAGCATCAGCTTCAAGAAACGTTTGAAATGTGCTTTCTAAAACTTATGTTTTGTGTCCTATGGGTGTCTGCTTGAGTTTCTGAGCATAACATATGATCTATGGGCCCGTGGGCACCTTTATTCCCTTTGGATAAATTGTTTAATTTACAAATGAAAAAAAAAACTCTTAAATTACACACTACTAAATGATAAATATTGAAACCGCATCTGTAAAAAGCATTTAAAGAGAAGATGCATTTGCTTTTTAATTGATATTTTAATTTTCATATATTCAGGAAATAACACAAGTTACTGAATATTGTTAATTATACAGCAGGCATTTGTAAACTCTGAAGCTTTCCGTTTTCCTGTCAATAGCAGTGTGAGAGGTTTTGTTTGGCTGAGTGAGCTTACAATTCAGCAGTGTTGACTGTATTTTCTCACTTATTCAAATTATTTCAGTGACTCTTTGTCAAAAGTTCTTTTTAAATGCAAATAAATTTCATAAATTAAAAAGAAGAGGGAGAGAGAAGCCTTCAAAGAAAACTCAGTGGGAGAGAGAGATTTCCCTTTATCTTTAAATATGTTATGGGGGTCTGTATCAGTGAGAATTCTGTAGGGGAGCAGAAATGATGGGATGGTTGTATATGACAAGGGGGGGGGTCTTAGATTGACTTACACTATGAAGTCAGGACAGTGAACAGTGACTCTCTTCACACTGTAGAGCTGAGAAGCTAGCAGTTTCTCAGTCTATGAAGCTGGATACTTCAACAGCCCCAACCTGAAAAGGAAGATCTAGAAGAATGGTTCTTAATCTATGGGTCATGACCCTTTTGGGAGTCAAATGACCCTTTCCCAGGGTCACTGCAGACCATTGGAAAACAAAGATATTGACATTATGATTCATAACAGTAGCAAAATTAAGGTTGTAAAGTAGCAATGAAAGTAATTCCATGGCTGGGGGTCACCAGAACATGGGAACTGTATTAAAGGGTCACAGCATTAGGAAGGTTGAGAACCACTGACCTAGAAGTTTCTGGAAAAGCAGCAGTTCTTCTGTCCACATTGGAAGATTTAAAAAGCTGGAATTTGATGCCATTACTTCTTTTGCAATCTTGTCTAGATTGCTTTGGACATATATGCAGGAATGGCATCGCTGGATAATACAGTATTTCTAATTTTAGTATTTTTTAGAGAAACCACCATATTGATTATCACGGTGGCAGAACTAATTTACATTTCCACTATTAGTGAAGGGTTCCAGTTCCCTACATCAGTTATTAAAAAAATTGTGTTTATGTGTGTGTGCCTGTGTTGTGTGAGTTTCCCCTGAAATTGGAACATTCCATTCTATAGTAAAGCTCCTTATGTTGGAAGGTGATCAACTCAAGATACCTTCAGGAAGTCCCTGAAATTGACCAGATTCACTAGGCCCTTTCTTCCCAAAAGTAAGAAAACAAAGCTGTTGAAAACACTCTCAGGCAAAGCAAGTGGCAAAGCAGACTCTCAGATAGGCCAGCTGCCTAGAAGAGGTTTAGACCACCTGAGTGTCTTGGCCAGAGAGGCCAAAGTGGGCCTGGAGTTATTGGTAGTTTTGATCCATCTGTACAGGTACCAGGAATGAACCCTAGAATTCTACAAGATCAGAAAGAACTCTTAACTACTGAGTCATCTCTTTTTCCCTCACTTCCCCCATTTTTGTAATATATTCTCACAGGTAGTGTGATATCTACAACAATTGTTCTTTCTACCCAAGATAGATTTGGTTATGGGGGGTGCATATTTTGTGCATATACCAAAAAAGCTACCAACTAAGTGATGTTAATTTTGAATTGACTTTTATTAATAGATGCTTTTACTAAAGCATTTATCAAATCTAAATAGTTTCTAGAATTGCTTTTACGCCACAGTGTCATGTCATCCATAAATAGAAATAATTGTGTTTCTTCCTTTCCTATTTGGGCCCCTTTATCTTTCTTTTGCTTCATTTCTATGTCTTAAGCAAATAAGCACCATACTGAATAAGCTTGGAGAGTGTGGGCAGCTTTTATAATGCCTGATTTTAAGGGGCCTGCAATCACATTTCTCTGACTTAATAATGGCTATATGTTTATTGTATATACCCCTATTGTGTTGAATTTTATTATTTCAACTCTTTTCTTTGCAGCTTTTGTCATGAAGGCATGTTGAGTTTTCGCAAAAGCTTTCTCAGTGAGGTAAGTATGTGCTTTCTAGCCTCATGTCTGTTTATGAGCTATTTCTCATTTATTAATTTGTGTTTTTTGAACCATCCTTACATTTCTGGAATGAAGAAGACTTCACTGTGGCCTATGATGCCGTTAATATGTCATTAAATTAGTTTTTGCAAGTATAGTATCATATCAGCCATCATCTGGGAAACTGGTATATGATTTTTTAAAAATGATTTTGGTATTAGGTAACAGTTTTACAAAATTAGTTTCATAGCATACTTTCCCATTTTATTTCAGTTTGGAGAAATGTCTTCTCTTTCTCCTTTAAAGGCCTGATTAGATTCAGAAAGAGAGCTGCGCAGTACTGGATTTATTTTTTTTGTTGAATGTCCCTCAATGCAGGTTCAACTCCATTGCTCACTGCAGCTCTTTAAACTGTTTATCACCTCTGTTTAATTTTGGATCCCGGGCTGTAGTAAAGAAAGCTGCCTAAGCAGCAGGCAGACACACTTTAATTTTTCTCTGCTCTGACCATGGTTGTGATGTGACTGTCTCCTTCAGCACCCTGCCTTGACTTCCCTTGTAATCTGTAACCCGGAGTTTTGAACCACAGTAAATGCTTTCTCCTCAATAATAAAATAATTCATTAATATCAAATTTTGATTACATGGAAAGTTTAATAAAATATATTATATATTTTGATCAAAACAGGGAGAGGGATATAAGTGAATATAATTAGTCACTTTTTACTTCAGAATGGAGTTGCTATAAATAGAACATAACCTGATAAATTGTAGAGAGCATGAGAAAGAATTCAGGTACTCCAGAGGTACATTTTCTAAAAAGACAAAAGTCAAAGAGGGTTAGAGTTGTAGTTCAATTATTAGATTAATTTACCTTATAAAAGTGACCTCAGAAGGGATGGATTTATTTGAGCTCACAGTTTAAGGGTTTAGTCTATCACCATGGAGAAGTCACGGCAGCAGGGAGGTACAGCAGATAGTTGCATTGTGTTCATGGTCAGGAAGCAGACAGAAAAGAATGCGGGTGTTCATCTCACCTTCTTCCATGCTCTTCTCATGCAGGCTGAGGTATCCAGTCATCTGGGATGACATTGCCTGAGTTCCATAAGAAAGCAGGCTGAGCAGACCATGGAAAGCAAGCCAGTGAGCAGTGTTCCCTCGTGGCCTCTGCATCAGTTCCTGCCTCTGGGTTCTTTCTCTGTTTGAATTCCTGCCCTGGCTCCCCTTAGTTAAAGTTCTCTTGAGACCTAAAGACACACACAGAGGTCTGTCTTCTAGATGATTCTAAATCCAGTCAACGTCACAGTGAAGATTAACAACAACTGTGGTAGAACATTGGCCAGCAGGAACATGGTCCTAAATTCTGACCCTGACACTGGGAGACAAATCAAGTAATTCTACTGGTAAGACGTTGTTCACTAAAAATAAGAACACTTAGGGGCATTTGTGGGCACAAAAAAGGATGAGGTTTACTAATCAAAACCTTTTCTAGACACTAGCTACCCTGGAAACTTCAGCCTGAAAAGCAAGGTATTGACGGTCAAAGGAAAACCTTGGTGCAATCAGAAATGAGCCACTATGCATGGCATAGTTTGGGGCCATGGTCTACTTCTTTAATGAAGGGTACCAACAAATATCTGGATAAGGAAAAGAAACCATTAATCTTAGTCATTTTTTTCTGTAGTCTATAGTCTTTTTTATAGCTACTTCCGTTATCCCTCAAAGGAACTTAGGTATTCAATTCTATTTGAAGTTCTAGGAAACTATTAGACACTCAGCAACATCTTGGGATACTATATCTAAGTGATAATTGGAAAAAATAATGCTTTTCTTTTCATGAAATACTGAGAATTTGGGTTTACCTTTCAGGTATTAGAACCAGCTAAAATAGTATGGTAATTAAAATGTATTAGTGATCAAAGAGATCAATAGAATAAAATAAAGTTCAGAATTACGCACATTAGTTTACAGAAAATTAATTTGTGATACACATGGAACTTTAAGTTATTGTTTAAAAATGAGAAGACTAATTTAACAGACTGGTTACTACTTTAAGTTCAACCATGGAGGTAGGTAATAGAAATATACAGATGGCTAGAAAGTGAGTAGTTTGATAAATAGATTAGAATGGTGATAGAAAAATAGACGGTAGACAGATTAGACAGATAGTATGATGGCTAGTGTTCTTTCAACTTAACACATGATAGAGTCATATGGAGAGAGGGAACCTCAGATGAGAAAATGCCCCACCAGATGAACCCATGGGCAAGCCTGCAGTACATTTTTTTTTGATTGATGGTTGGTGTGGGAGGGTCCAGTTCATTTGCAATGGTACCACCTCTAGGGTACCATAAGTACTATAAGTAAACAGGCTGAGCAAACCATAGAGAGCAAATCAGTAGGCAGTACTTCTCTCTCTGTGGTGTCTACATCAGCTCCTGCCTCCAGGTTCTTGCCCTGACTGAATTCCTGCCTTGGCTTCCCTCAGTGATAGATTGTGATAAGAAACTAGATACATTTGGTCATGGTGTTTTATCACAGCAATAGAAATCCGAAAAGGCAGACAAGCAGATAGACAGACAGACACATTTAGATAGCCAGTACAAATTAAAGTGACATCATATGAATACACATGTATTATTAAGATATTTTAGGAGATGATGTGATTGCAACTTGATGACAGAAAAGTATGTCAAAATGTAGATCTATAAGAAAAATAGTGAAATGTTGACAGAACTTGACTTCACACATATCATATGAATTATAGAAATTACCATAAGACTTTAGTATGTGACAGATGTGGGGGCTTGTTTGTAATGTAGATACAAAACAGAAATCCATATTCATAACTAGGAAAATATATCCCTTAGGAATAAAATTTTAAAAGGTTCATAAATCCAGTTACAACTCTAATGTAGAAAATGACCCCTATCTTATCTTTGCAAGTTCGAGTATAAGTTAGGAATTAAAGTGTCCATGATATTCAGGATGGGGACATTTTAACGATGTGGATAAAATTCAGAAACTTCCACCTCAAATCCTCCTGAAGCTCTTTGCCAGAAAGAGCAGCCTCTGCATGCCATAGCAGAAAACTAGCTTTTGCTTTGTGTGAAGATATGCCAGTGGACTCACCTAGGGCAGGTACTTCACAAGGGGCCTTAATTTCACTTCTATACTCAAATACACCACTTTCCATTTTCTCTTATGCTACAAGGTGATTGAAGTGCAAACATGGACCACAGGGATAATTACATTCTTATCCGGGAAGAATTTGTGTAACACCGGTAGAATTGATATTCTAAAAGTGTCTGTCCATCAATTCAGGATCCAGAAATGGAAGAAAAGTTTTTTTTTAAGCTGGTTTTGAAAGGCATTCATTAGTGCACTAAATTAACAAGACTAGGATTCTATAACTTATCTGGAATACAATATAGAATGGAATTTGAAAATGCAGAGATATAAAAGTATATAGAATAGACTGTGATGTTAGTCATAATGGTCAACTTACTAGAATTAGAATCACCTGAGAGATTGGCGCCTGGGCATGCCTATCAGGCTGTCTGATTAAGTTAATTAAAGAGGGGAGATTCATCTTACTTGTGGGTGGAATCTTCAATTAAATAAAATGATATATAGATAAGGAGACAGACAGATAGATAGATTTCTATTAACTGGAGAAAGAAAGCTGAGAGCTAGCATGAATGCATTCATCACTCTGTGGTTTCTGACTGTGGGAGAGATCTGACTAGGTGCTTCAAGCTCCTGCTCTTGTGAGTTTACTGAGGTGGAGAATGACAGTCCCTTGAACTGTGAGCTAAAATGAACTGTTTTGCTTCTCTTGAGGTATTCTATCACAACAATAGAAACGTATCTGAAATATAGGCCCATTCCTTGGGGGCCTTCAAGAGAAAAGAGTCTTTACGAAGGCATCAAAAGTGCTTTCCTGAAGGAATGCAGTCTCTTTACAAACTTATGCCCATGTCTTTGGCTGTCTTCTCAGTATGGATATAAAACAGTAGGGGCCTTAGACCGTAACTTCACCATTAAGAATTTAAGCTTTATATTTTAGTGAGATAATGTGGCCATGAGATATCAGATGCCATTTGGTAATGCGCAATCATTTCTGACCATAGTAAATAAAATTATTTTGTAGTTATTGTAAAACCTCCAAGAACATGGTTGTTCCAACCTTCAGAGCCATTAAGATGTTGACTAATAACTGATGTCACAAGACACATAGTAAAAAATATGCCAACTTATTAAGTGTTAAGTATACAGACAAATCCTAATCAGAAATAGATCTGATCTGAGGGATCTGATTGTCCCGACTTGCTGAATCAGTTTGAAGAGTCCGTGCCTGGGAAGTCTAGGGAAGAAGCATGTGTGCACCACAGTTCCCTGCCTTAGCATTAGCATGGTAATAGGATGCTCCTGTGCCTCTGGGAATATACACTCATGCCTCTCTTTTTTTCAACGTTATCAAAGCACTCCGAGTGTATGGAACTCTCCATTGCCAGGTGGATAGAAGGCTTGAACCTGGGGCAGACCATGAGCCAGTTTTCTCAGCTATTTTGTGTTTGCTTCAACTATTCATGAGCCAAGTAGCTGTCTGGCAGCCTCAAGGACTCCCAGGCAAGTTCAGCAACTTGAAACCCTGCAACACTCCTTCGACGATCAACTGCTGTGCCTGCTGAGTATCCAAATTGCCAATGGCAGAGGTCACATCCAAACACTGATATGGCACCATTCCCAGGATGAAGATGGGGTGAGGATCATCAAGCCACCTAGTGGGAGTTTGATTACATTGGACCCCTTCCATCATGGGAAGAATTGCAATCTGTCCTTATAGGAGTAGATATCTACTCTGAATGCTAATTTCCCTTCCTTGTGTAAAATTTTCCTTTAGACTCAGTTGAACAGAAGGAGTTACTGTCTGCAACTGGATGCCACTTCATAGCATTCATCTCTACCCTGCAATTGTGGAGTCTTACTCTGTATCAGAAGTACGTAATGAGCTTTGTACCTTGGCATTCTCTGGCCTAGAATGTGTCATATCACGCAAAGAGACTTGGCTTTCCATGACAGCTTCCTGTTATCCTGAAGAGAGATACTAACATGAACAAACATGATAAGATGTATCTGAGTAAGAACATGGAGAAATTAGGGTGGGTACAGAAGTGGCCTACTCACCTCACAAATAGTTTATAGAATCGCTGCTTTTATTATTTTGTGCCTCTGTGTATGTGTGCGTGTGTGCGTGCATGTGTGCGTGTGTGTGTGCACGCGCGCACGTGCTTTTGCATGTGTGTAGCCATAGCACAGCGCTTATGTAGAAATCAGAGGACAACATCTGGGAATCACCTCATGCTTGCATCCTACCTTGTTGGTGCAGGATCAACTCTTGCTTTTGCTGCTGTGCTATGTACTCTGAGCTAGCTTCTCTCTGGGCAATGTTCCTGTTCCCACCTCACGTCTTTCTTTGGGAGTTTTGGCATGAAACATGTTGCCACAGCTTCTGACTCTTTTACATAGGTTTGCAGAGAGATCTCAGGGGATGATTCAGCTCTCATGACAAGCTCATAGACCATGGATCGCAGGTGATCAAGAGAAACATGAAAAATCGCTAGTGGAGTGTTATAGGAACAAAGAGGAAAGACAACTAAATTTTATGCTCAAATTTTAAAATATAATTTTAAAAAGTCGTGTGTGCCAAGATTTAAAAAGTAATGACAATTTAAAAAGCAGGGAGAAAGTGGTAGACATGTTGTTTGCTGAGTCCTGAGTTTGTGTTTACAATAGCAGATGGAAGGGACAGGTAAGTCTGAAGTTTTCGGATGATGTCCCAAAGATAATAGAGCATCACAGATAAATGACTTGATCACATATGTAAAGTGTTGGAAGCAACTACATGGAAGGCTAGTAAATATTTATTGAATGGGTAAATGAGTAATTGGAGGAATGAACATGAAAAGGAATCCAGCCAGGAGACTATTAAAATTCTTGAAGGAAGGGATGCATAGAGCTAGAAACGTATCGTCCAGTAGACATGCTTTTACTTGTTGTGACATCTCTCTGTAAACTTTTGTGGACTGCAATCAACAATGAAAATAGGTTGGGAGATCCCAGGCATAGGTGTCAAGCCCAGGTTCTCCCCCCACCCACTTGCTGTCCTTTAAAGACTTCTTGGATAAGCAGAAATCAGAAACAAGGAAAACAAGTGGGAGGGGCTTTTTTCTACATCCTAACTTTTAAAGCTGTATTAAGATGGTGTTTATTTTACCCCTAAAAATGTTCTATAGGGTTTGTTGCCAATATTGTTTGTGTCAAAGTCAGCCCAGTGCTACACAGAACCAGTGGCATTGACCCTAATCACAATCACCTTGCCAAGAGTAGCTACATATTATTGAATCAAAGGTTCTAGGTAGCTATTTGAAAGAATCAAAAGGTTGTAGAATTGCTCCCATAAAGCACCATGAAGTACAGCCACACTATCAACACCCCAACACCCCCTCTTTTTTTTTTTTTTTTTGGTCTTATTTGTGCAGCTAGCCTGAAGCCTACAGGGAAGTCACTGCTTGGTGGGGACAATAGGTGACCATTGTGATTAGGTTGGGCAGCAGTCTTATTTATTTCCATTATCATCAATGCTCAGCATCATGATATTTACCCAGCAGGCTGATAATATGGGTTCCGAAGTGTGCAGTACATTCTCTCCCACATAGAAGAATTTCCACAGGCAAATTACTTAACCCCGCTGAGCCGCACTTCCTTAAACTGTAAAAGAAGGGATAATGCTGGGCAGCATAGTTAAGAGGATTAGATGTTGTTTTCTCTGCTAAGCAAAGTTTCTATTATAAAACTCCTATTATTCAGGCATTAAATCTTGCAGGGGTAATTTGTAAAGTGAGATTCCATTTATTAAAAAAAGAAAAGAAAAGAGGAGAATGAAAGAAAACCAAACAGATATGGCATGTTCTGCTAGGCTGCTTCTAAAATGTCCCCAGTTTTATTGTTATTCTAATTTACAATGTCATGGGTTTCATCGTGGCCTTCGAGTACACGTGTGCACTCCTTTGTCCTTTATCTTTGCCTCCACTGATGTCCCTGCATCCTCACTGTCCCTGCTAGCCCCTTGTCTCACTCCAAATGGGTCCTTCCTTCTGCTTTTGTGTCATGTGCATCCCACTATCCTGTTATTCCTCACCCCCTTCCTCCTTTAGAAGTTTTCTTCTCACATCCCTCCAGGTCTCCTTTCTGCTTTAACGACCTCAGCTCTCTCCACCACACAAGTTAAAATCTACCGTCTGCATGCGAGATTTTTAAAAATGCAGTAATTGACTTTCTGCATCTAGTTTATCTCACTTAAGACAAAGAACCCCAGTTACATCTATTTTCCTGCAAAGTCATGACTTCATTTTTCTGATGTAGGAATAAAATTCCTGTGTGTGTGTGTGTGTGTGTGTGTGTGTGTGTGTGTGTGTGTGTGTGCCTCTTTTTCTCTATCCATCATGTGTTGCTAGACATCTAGACTTGTCCATTTCTTGCATTTTATGAATAGTGCAGAAGAAATGGATGTATAGTGTCTGTAGTATATCAATACAAAGTACTATGGGCAAATACCTGGGAGTGATACAATGGGATAATATGAGATTTGTTCTGGCTGGAGTGAGATGGAATCTCCAAACAACTTTAGTTTGGATTCCCCTGATGTCTAAATACCTTGAACCCTTTTCCATTTTTTATTGGGAATTTTGAATCTATGTACATTCTATAGTTTCTTGCTTTTTGTTTTTGTTTGTGTGCATGCGTGCGTGCGTGCGTGTGTGCGTGCGTATGTGTGTGCGTATGTGTGTCCATCCTTATTGTGTTTAGGTTTCTGAATTCATATCCTCAAGATCTCCAACCCATTGAGCCATTTCCCCAGACTTTAGATATTTCATTTTTACATTATCATTGTTACAAAGAAGATTGATAACTTAGATGTAAAGCAAGTCTTTGCTAGCCTCAAGTTCAGTGAGAGACCCTGTCCCAAGTCAACAATATGGACTGTGATGGAGTGGGATACCTGACAACATTCTCTTGCTTTCACAGGAAAAATACCTGCAAAATATCCAAGGCAGCCGAAATAACTACATTCAATATTTTGAGAATGACCTTAACAATTTATGTTGTTTGTAGGTTTCCAATCTTGGGTGTTTCTTGCATCTGATAGTTTCAACACTATTTGTGTAAAAGACTCAGGGTCCAGCATTACTCTCATCAGAGACTTTTTCTAGAATGAGCTGTACTGATCAAATTTTCATCAACTGATGGACACAGAAGTCATATGTGGTATATCCTTACAAACAAAACCTCACATGATCATGTGCATGTGCATGGCATGCACACATGGCCATACCAATATGAACATGTGCACATATCATCATATACAAAAAAAATGCTCTTTATTTTGGTCTCTGCACATATATGCATATGTATACATACATATGGATATATAGTTATATCTATGCATTTATACCCATCTGTATGTCAATGTAGATATGAAAAACACATATGAATATGTAAATATACATGTATCCCTCATTCATCTCTCTCTTTCTCTCCCCTTTTACTTTTTAATGTGACTTCACTTATTCCCAAGTGTGAAACCATAAAGCAATGTGCTTTTGTCTCTAGCACATTGTAAAATCAATACTGAAATCAGTAAAAATACCCTACAAGCTTTCTACCTGTCCTGTGAGTCCTTTCATCACAAAATGGCTGTTAATGATTCATATAAAGGACGTAGTGAACATTAATATCAGACTACCTACAACAAAGTGCTAATTAAAATTAAGTCCCTTCTTCATTTAAGATGCAACAGGAAAGGGAATTTGATACAGGCCAAGCATCACTGTGAATTTTAATTAAAGGAGATTTGGGAGTGGGCACATTTCATAGAATCATGACGGTCCATTCTGCAGACTGAACCTTCCTCATATCATGAGAGGCAACGCATCAGCAGCTAAGGGTGCCTGCATGTCACAATGATCTCTCAGTTCTCCATATCAATACACCACTTTCTGTGTAATTACAAAAGAGGTTCATCCTTAAAATTTGTTGATTTCATTTTTGCCTGCACGTATGCTGATGAAAATTAATTAATCTTAAATTGCACACATCAATTACAGCACCTTTCCCAATATGGTATTCCTCCCTGATTATGTACCCTATAAGATTGCTTTAATTTTTAATTCTGTACTTCAAAGTCAAATAATAATATGTATTTCTAATTAAGCTCGCTCATATATCTCACTCCTGATTAAAGTGTTTTAATATTTTATGGTTCCAGTCACCTTTGGGTCCCAGCTCTGTTCACCTCTCTTATCATGTATATCTTATCGTGACATCTAAAACTGTCTATATCCCTCATTCTGGCTTATAGCAAAAGAAATGTTCTAAGTCTAAAAATAAGGACAAATGAGGAAGAACCTGATGTGGGATGTCCTGCAGACATGCATTGCTCTTATTAGTTGATAAATAAATCTGATTTGACCAATGGCCAGGCAGCATAGAGCCAAGTGGGAAGTACTAAGATACAGAGAAAAAGAAGGCAGAGTCAGAGACTGCCACATAGCTGCCAAAAGGGGTAAGATGCCAGAACATTACCGGAAAGACACAGCCACATAGTGAACAGATTAGTAAGTATGTGTTAATTTAATTGTGAGGGCTACTCAGTAATATGCCCGAGCTACTGGCCAAACAATTATAATATTAAGCCTCAGAATGATTTATTTAATAAGTGACTCTGGGGACTGGAGGCAGGAGAGAAATCAGTCAGTGGGACCTGATGTGACTGAGAAACTTCCAACTACAAGAAAGCTTTGAGATGAAGAGGGAAATGCATAGATACAATCATATATATGTATGTGTTTTGATTGGCTTTCCTCCCCTTAGGGAAGCTTGCAGACAGCTGATATTTGTACATTAAAGTCTCTGTAGCTGAATCCAGGTCAAGCCTGATCGCGTGATACAAGCACCTCTAATCTAAGTGTCACTGTGCTGATCACATGATAAGCTAATCTATTCTCTGCTGGTCACATAATTTGCTAATTTTTCTATAAACATACTCATAAAATGATGAAATGGAGTTAACATTTGGTGTGTATTTACTATATGCAGTTTCCCTATGATTATTTTATTGTGTCCTTAGAAAAGGCCAGGCTGAGAGAACTAGGTCTATAAAGGTTAGGACAAAGCATACTCAGGAAACCCATGCCTAATGAGCAGAACTTGGAACGCAGTTCAAGGCCCTTTGATCCATCCAGTGATGATGACCCAGACTGTCTCCATTCCTTATGGGCTAATTAGCTACCCTAAAAGATTTTAAAATTAAGTTGAGACTCAAAACATGCTGCTGTAAGTTCAATGCTTTAGGATATGTTCCTTGGAATCTATTGGACATGATGTCATTAGATGTGAGATATTCAATTCCTTTCCTCCATCCCCTTCTTTTTACTTTACTTATCACTCTTATTTGGTACTCGGGTCATTTAGGTCACAAACCTGCAGAGAAGGATTTTAATTCAAGGCTTATTTACACCAAGGGATTATAGCTTCCCACTATGAACTGTTCTACACCACAGGCTCAAAACACTCAGAATAAGAGGAACATTTAAACTAGTTAAACACAGGAAAGATGAGTGGATGTGACTGATACACCAGCACTCAGGAGGCCAAGGGAGAGAAATTACACAGAGTGAGGTAAGACAAAAAATAAGACAGAATGGAAGGAGAGAAAGAGGGAAATAGGGGGAGGGGTGTAGGAAAGGAGGAAAAATGAGGGGGGTAAGGAAGAAGCAATGCTGTGTAAAACATATATCCTATTGACTCAAAGTATGAGAATATAGTACCAGAAAACAAAGTAAATGAAGGCATCAAAATGGTATCTGTGGAGTCATAACAGTAGCAGCCACACCTGCCTGCGTAGGGCTGGCACAAAATCTAGCTCTTAAACATTCAGTCATGGATGTAGGAAAAGCTCATGGCCAGCTAGCAAATGCCAACTGAAGGCTCCTGGAAGTGATGCAGCCACAGGTGAGTCACTCAGGCTCTGGGGGTGTTGCTCATCTTGTCCATGTGGATAACCCTGGTTGACCTCAATGTATCACAAAGCAAAATCTAAACAAAAGAATACAAAAGTGGGATGGGGACTCTGTGGAAGGGAGGGTGGAGTAAGTGTGGGCGGGACATAAAAAAGGGTAGAAGGCTAGATGTGACCAGAATGTATAATATAAATGCACAAAACTGTCAAATAATGTATTTAAAAAGTGTACAGCAGATCAAAGAAGAAACATGTTTAAATTGACTATATAAAAATTAACATGACTTTGCAACAAAATATAATTTAGAATGGAAAAGCTATAGAATGAGAAAATCTGCAAATCAGATATTCTCAGACCAATATATATATATATATATATATATATATATATATATATATGGGTATTCACAAAAAACAATAACAATTTTAGAAAATGGACAGAGAGCATATGAAACCCCAGGTGGAAGGCTGAGGTTAATAAGGGCCTCATTCCATGACTGACGGTAGGCCAAGAATATGCACAGGAAGCTAGGGAGTGTGGGGCTGAACTCACTTTTCCAATCCATTTACACAAGGGAAGCCTGTGGTCCCAAGGAACCAGGAATGGGGAAAGGAAAGTGGGATGTTCCCTTCATCTTCAGTCAAATCTGTTTTTTCCCTTTAACCACAAGAATGGGTGTTGGAGAGCCAACACTAATCTACTAACAGTCTATCTATACTTGTACCTCAAGATGGGGGACACTGTTGATGTTGCCTCCATGCTGGTGAACAGAAGTCAGGGACTCCGTTCCTGTGCCAGAATAGGTACATGAACTGTGAAGGAACAACAGAGCAGGGGACAGCAACAGGAAGGGGTTCTCCAGGGCTTAGGGCCTTCTCTACACAGAGAGTCTATACCTCTTACCAATCAACATGACTTTTGCTTTGCTACACACTTCCTGTCTTTCTGTTTTCATCAGCACAGACAAGGAACACCCCAGCCCAGCCAGCTGCAGAAACCAAACACTCCTGACAGAAGCACCTCTTAAATTTGCACCTCCTGATTATTTGTGCACAGGAAACTGAAATTCCAACACATGAGGAGCATGGTGGGAGGGGGAATGTTCACACTGCAGCAAGAGGCTCTAAACACCTTCCAGAGCACAGAAGTGACCGCCTGAGATTCTTAATGTGAGAAGCACAGGGTGACCAGGGAGAGTGCTGGCTCCTCTGTGAGTGAGGACTTTGGATCTGAGCCAGGGACTACAGTGACACTGGGAGAGACTGTAGGTGTGTGTGTGTGTGTGTGTGTGTGTGTGTGTGTGTGTGTACACACGAGCACGCGTGCATGCGCTCAAATGTATGAATGGGACTCTGTGGACAGGCCTGCCACCTAAGCCCACTGTCATTGTCTGTGGATGGGCTATGGGGATCACACATTTTATTTTATTTTATTTTAATATTTGCACAGTCTTAACAATGTAGCCCAGGCTGGCATCACACTCACAATTCTTCTTCCCCTACCTCCCCAAATGCTTGAAATACAAGTATGCATCATCATGGACACCTCTCACTTAGGTTTTTCTGGGCAGAAACTGGACTCCTGGCTTAGAGCAAAGACGGTTTGTGTTGCATAACTGCCCCCTTCACCTTGTGGTATTTCACGGATTTCAAATTGCTTTCCTGATCATTATCAGAGTGGGCTCTCACAAGAAGGTGCCTGCTTTTTCTACTTTTCATCAGGGACAAATGCCTTTCTTTTAGCCACAGTTCCAGGAAACAGTTAAAATTGCCCTAAATGAAAGTATTTTGAAGACAGATTCACAGCCTTGTGGGAGACTCTGCCCTGGCAGACATATTTTCTGAACCTGTTGAAGGAGGCATATACTAGTCAGGAAACAAATCTCAGGAATTAAAATCCTCTCAGTCAGGCTCCAACACTGACCTGGCCCTTGACCCCTCAGACCTGCCAATCTTTCCCTTGTATGTACATCATCAAATCCCACCGCTAATAGCAGCTACTTGGCCTGCATTATGCCAGGAGTCCTAGAGAGACCCCAGTGACCTCTAAAAGATGATGCCTGATATAAGGTGTTATTGGGATTTGTTTATATGGGAATTAACCTGTTGACTCACAGCCATTTGCCACTTTGAGGGAATCATAATGTTAGAGTGGGACACACAGGGTAAGGTGACCTGCAGATTTGTGGCCAAAGCTTTAAGCTTCTCACCTCAAAAATAAATAAATAAATAAATAAATAAATAAATAAATAATCCTATGTCAATTCCCATTTCACTCATAGCAAACTCCAGCACATGTTAGAAAGCTGAGTGGTCCATTGTTTCTGCTTCTAAGAGGGATATGACTCGATACTGAGAAGCTGAGGCTGGCTAACTGGACACATTACTAGTGGTAGCAAGAATACAGGCTTTTACTCCAGGTTAGAAACCTGTGACCTTGGGAACTGAGGAGATAGATCAGTCCATAGAATACAAGCATGAGGACCCAAGTCTGGGTCCCAATTACCAATGTGAACAGTCCAGGATGGCAGTATATATCTGCAGCCCTGGTGCTGGGAAAGAGGAGAGAGATGTGGAAATCTCAGACAGAAGGACCACCTGACACATTGCCAAAATAAACACAGTAGAGAGCAATCAGGGAATACAGCTCACATTGGCCTCTGGGCTCTCTATATAAGTGGGTACACATGTGAGCACATACCTGCATACTCATGTTCACATGCCCAAGTGAACATGCAACCCCCGACACACACAAGACAGCCTGAGATATGCTAGACCACACTTATTCAGATCATTAGGTAACAGGAATGCAACCATTAATTTTATGTACCAGCATAACTGGAATAATGCACTTGGAAATCTTGGAGAAGTCAATGTCTAGAGTGTACATGAGGCCTCTAGGGAAGATAAATGTTGGAATCGGAGCAAATGTATAAAGATCCCCCATGTCACTGTGGGTGGACAGCATGAAATCTAGTTGCTTGTAGGTCAAGCTGATGGTGAGTGGAGAATGGGTACACTAGCTCCAGGTGGGATGTTGGTCTTCAACATCGGCGTGCCTGTTTATTAGACCTCAAACTCCAATACAGGCAGGCTTATTTCTTTCATCCTTCTTGGTTCTTCAGCTTGACAGATCTTGGTCTCCTGAGACTCCATAACAGTGAAGTTGGTAAGGCAAGGCTTATCACAAAGTTCCTCTTACAAGTATCTGCCTTGTTTATCTGTTTACCTGTCTTCCTACTTTCTATATATAATATCCATCTATTATCTATCTGGCTACCTATCATTTGTCTTTCTATTTTCTATCATGTATACGTCCATATTATCAGTCTGTCTATGTACCTATCATCAGCCTATCACCCATCCTTCCTATTGGTTCTATTCTCTTCTACTAGATTTCATTGAAAGATGGGATTGCAAAGCATGCATTTTACATAGAAAACTATTCCCCAGTTATCTCAATATCATCTACAACCTGTTTTTTCTAACATGTCCTCTGCATGTTTATTTTTTGTTTTGTTTTGTACTTAGATTGTGTACATTGATGGGTTTTAGAAGGGTATTTCCATACAAGTGTATAATGCATTTCAGCCATGTTCCTCTAAAACTCATAACCTCTCTTTGTCTCCAATCCTCTCTCTTTTGTCTCTTTACTCCATCTAGACTTCTTACCTCTATTTTCATGTAATATGTGAAATGTATGCATATATGAAGTACATGGAATAGCATGCATGATTTTATTATGTATAAAACTTCAGATCTGTGAGAGAAAAGATATCTGGGATATTTCTGAATCTGACTTTAATTGCTTAATATGACTATTTCCATTGCATCCACTTTCTGAAACCAAACTATTTTGTTCTTCTTTATAGTTCAACAAACTTCCAGTGTGTGTGTGTGTGTGTGTGTGTGTGTGTGTGTGTGTGTGTGTGTGACATTCTCTTTATTCTTTCCTGTTTTGCTTGGCACATAGGTCACATAGGTCACTCTATAACTGAGCTATCATTAATAGTGCTGCAATACGTATCAATGGGCGTATTTACTGACTTGTGACATTCTTCCCCCATTTTTTCTCTTCCTTGTGCCCCTTCCCCTTCTTGTATTGCTAAAGTATTTTTTAAACTTGTTATGTATTGTATTAACTTCTTCTTTATGCCAGGGACTTTAACCATAGGTCTTCTCTATGACCCACCTATTTCTACAAACCCACTGGCAGGCAAGTAGCCATCATGAAGTCTTCATGTTTTATATTTCATACCTCGGTCACACTGCAGTTATTGGCCTATTGATTTGCTTCCCTATGTCTTACTTGGTTGGTTCTTAGCCTCCTTTACAGGGAGTTAGGCAAGTTCATTTGATTTCCTTTTCTTGGTGATCTGTGAAATTAAAACCAGAATCTGCTTTAGAGTATCATAGTTCTACAACAAGATGGTGATAGGTTTCTTATTCAGGAAGATGTGAAGGGAGCTTGGGATCACTCTGCAGATGTGAGAGAATAGTATGTTATTTCCCAAGTAAATATGAACACTGGGACACAACATCATTCCACGTGGATGTCAGGCCTCTTGGCAGAGCACCTAGGTACAGAGAACAACCCAAGATGCTTAGATTAAAAATTCATGCATCTTTTAAAAGCCCTATACACCTTATAAGATAATCTAGGATAAGAGACACTCCAAAGTTTAGACATGGTTTAAAACTTTCTACTTTACCTACTTAGTCCACATGAATAGAAAGATGAAACACACATAAAAACAGAAATTTCTTTAGAGAACAAAAATGCATAGTTTCTCATCTGTCTATATTTGTGTTGCAAGTCCTTACCTGTCATAAAGAGAATGCAATGTCACCATGGCTTTAAACAAACAGAAATTATTTTTCTTCAGCAATAAGCAGTTGCTTCTGATTGCTCTGCAGAGGTCTATGTTATTAATGACAATTATAGTAGTTCATAAGTCCTCCCAAAGCAGTAGAACTACTCGCCCAGGCCATTTTCTCTTCGTAATCCCTTTGTCAGCAAACAAGTTCTTACAAGGTGGACTTGTCTGAAGAAGGAGAACTAGACTGGGTATGATGGTATGCAACACCAGCAGGTGTCACCCCCCTCCCACATGGATAGGGTCCTACAACATCAGTACCACCCCTTGTCCCATTGAAACAAGGACAGAACCCACTTACCCCAAAAGAGACACAATTACTTCTTTCCTGTCTTGTTTTTTGCGTGAATCAAGAATAAGGATGGCATTCCAGAAAGTAAGTGTAGCCAGGAGACTTAGAAATAATCCCACATCAAGATTTCATAAGACAAGTTTAGAAACAGATGGGGCTGAATAAAGCATCTATGTAAAATGGTCTTGCAGAAAGGCAATAAATAGGCAGGCAGCCAGTTAAAGCCTTAAAATAAACCTCAAGGGGGTGAGGGCATGCACAAACTTTGGAACCTGGCAGTGCATTGGATGACCCAACTCACACCTATCCTGAGATTAGATTCATTTATCTAGAATTTGGGGTCAATGAGCTCATTTCATTGTGTGTCTCTGAAGAATACAAAAGAAACATGAATGGAAACTATGGGACCCAAAACTGAACCATAAAACACTTTACAAATGAGAGTTAATTATTTCCTGTCTGCTCATATTCAGAACTGCAGAGAGAATATCAACACTGTAGGTAGGGCAAGCATAACCAGGGGCAAAGAAAGCATCAATATGCTAATCTCCAAATTGAAAGTTTTAGAGCCTCCCATTTGCATATAGCCTAAAATCCCTTCGAAAGTAGCTGCAATGTGCTTCGTTACTTTCAAAACCCACATATTGAGTTGTGATTAATTTATTATAGATGAAGCAATGTTTTCCTTTTAAAAAGTTTTCTTCTCTGTTGTGCCAAAGGGACCAACCAGTAAAAAATTTAGCGTGTTTTCTATGCAATAGAATATGCATAGTGGTATCAATAATAAATAGCATCTCCCACAGTATAGAGTGTGAGACACTCGTTCACAGAGCGGAGTCACTCACTCACGGTGAGCTAAAAATACCTCAGTGACAAACTCCAGAAAAGGAGAGAGAGAGAGAGAGAGAGAGAGAGAGAGAGAGAGAGAGAGAGAGAGAGAGAGATATTTGTGCTTATTACCCAAGGACAGAGTCTTGCCTAAGCAGTCTAAGGTATCCTCATTATCTTCTCTCAGAAATATACATTACCACCCTAATATGCTCTAGTGTGCATCTCCATGTAGCCCCTCTACAATGCAGAATATTTCCACACAAAGCACTTAATATATCTTTCAAAAACAATACTGCTCGGCACTGGATAATAGAAATCTTCAAAGTTTATTAGCAAAATAAAATACTTGTTAAACGAAGGAATGAGTGCAAAGGTCTCAGTGAGTCATTGCATATGGACTGTATTTCTATTGTCAGCATGCTGAATATCTGCTCCCGAGAGCTTGATTGGGCAGGAAACAGGTAGCAGGTGTCAGCCCCAATGGCACATTTTCATAGGACTTTCTCCTTTCCTCAGTAATAATCAAAGACCAACAAAATTGCATGGGACATATGTCAAAAATCAGCTAGAGGAGGGTGCTTTTGCTGTGCCTAGGTAAGCCTGGACTATGGAAGCTTTTGTTTCCCTCACTGGCAGCAGTAGGCAGACAAAAGCAGCAGCAAGCTGTAATACCATGGGTGTTCCCATCCTTGTGATATCCTTGGATAGCAGTAGTTCAGTAACTGGTTGTGGCCAGGGTTACAGCTTCCAGCCTTGTGTGTAAGATCCTAGATACTGAAGACCTGATGGCTCTCTGGAGCTCTTTTGGATGGCAGGGTGAGTTATGTGTGGGTTCTCTACTGTCTCCTTAGAAACCTTCTACCCTTCTTTAGTCAGTATCCTGCCCTGTGTATATTTCTCATCATTATCATCATCATCACCATCAAATCACCATCAACTATTAGCACCATCGCATTCATCATCACCATCATCATCATCATCATCATCATCATCATCATCGTGATGGGAGATGTGATTCTGTAAATATGTTTCTTATACTGTTAATAAAGCCCTGTGGCCAATAGAAAACTAGATAGGTGGGGCTAGGAGACTAGGAGGAGGAAGAGGAAGTAGTAGGGGAGTCGAGATGTAGCCCGGGGAAGGAGCAGGAAGCCTGCTGCGCAGCTCCCCGATAAGACGACCACGTGGAAATACTTAGATAAGTAGAAATGGGTTAATAATTAAGGCAGAGCTAGCCCATAAACAGTAATGGTAACTGGCCAACAGGATTGTATCAAATATAGAGTCTCCTGCGTGTTATTGGGGGCCAGGACGCCAGACCAGCGGCGGGCGGGCTGGCGGAAACTTACATGCTACAAATGGCGCCCAACGTGGCTATAAGAACTTTCACTTAAAACTAATAAGAGCTTAAGAAATGTTTTAGAAACAAAGGAACAGAGACTAGCAAGACTTCTTAGTAGCAGCATTTTCTCCATTGGATTTGTTTTGTTGTAGACAGAGAATTGCAAGGCTCCTTTAAGAGAGGTTTCCAAAATTAGCATAAGTGGCAAAAACCGCCTTGCTTTTAAAGAGCTCTGATAACAATTTCTTGGTGTGTAGGAGAGCTGCAATAAAGGTTTACACTGTGTTTTTAAAAATACGCTGGCTTGGGAGAGAAAAAGAAACAGGATACAATGGTTTAAAAAAGAAAAAAGGAAATAGAATTAATCCTAGTACTCGGCAGACAGAGGCAAGCAGATCTCTGTGATTTCAAAGTAAACCAGGTATGCATTGAATTCCAGGACAGATAAAAGTTACACAGAGAAACCCTGTCTCAAAATATGTAAAAATAGAAGTAGAAGAAATAGAATAATAAAAAAGCCACGTAAAGATGGAAAACACAGAGAAATTTTGGATATTATACGTGCTTCTGTTGTCTTTAAATTATTTGATTGCTGAGAAAACAACTACTAATAAAAGAAATGCTGCTAGATTAATTCAATTTATATATTTTAAAAATGCTTTGACTCAAAAATTCAAGCCTAAGGACAAGTTACTGGGGAAAAGGATTTCTATTTTTGTTTCCACAGAAAATGAAAAGCTACAGATTCTTTACAGACTTATATGGTTTGATCAAGCCAGACCCCCTGAAACAACTCCCCAGGTGATCCAACATTCAAAGCAATTGAGACAAAGCCTTGCAGACTACAGCCAAGATTTCTGCATCTTCTTTGGACCCCTATGACAGCGCCCTCTACCAGCAGGAAGTAGTTTGGAAAGAACAACGCCCAAATTCCCAAATATTGTTTATAAATGTTTGTTTTCATTTAAATGGGCTTGGTTATAAATGGCTATAACCACAAGCAATCTTTTTAAAGGTAAAAAGGGAATTATGGTATAGATATGAATACTTTGCTTTGGAATGGATTTTCTTTTATTGATACAATTTAAGGTCAATTTTGTGATATGTATATTTCTCCTCTTGTTTAGGTATTGTGTTTATATAGCTCATTGGAAAATGTAATGTATAATTTAGTATAGATTATAGAGAGTTACCTATGATAATCAAAACTTAGAGTTAAGTTAGTTAGGATTTCTAGATATACAGAGATGTATTTGAGATGGATAGGCATTCTTCAAACCTTTCAAAGACCTACAGAATATGGCATTTAAAATGATTTAGGGTTTTTCTTGACAATGAGGCACAACTGCTCCTGGTAACACCACCTACAGAAGAAAGGAAGATGGACATCGAAGAAACACATTATGGAGTTTGCTTCTAATATGGCAAGACTAGCCATTTGGGCAAGGTACTGCTCTTCTGAACTGTTTGACTTTATGTTGTAGAAACTGGACATGCAGGACCCACAAAGAGGTAACTGCTGATGCAAGATGGACATTGCTACAGGATTCCTGTTTCATGGAAGAGGCTGCCAGACAGCCAGATAGTCTACAGGACACAGAGAAAAGTTTCCTGCCTTATTGAGGAGTCTGGACACACATTATGGCCTATGGGCTGAAGATGGAACATTACAGAAGAATTTCGGGTGACTGACCAGGCAATGCATTGTCTCTGTCATTTCTAGAGCTTATATATTATCCTTCTGTGGTCTTTGAAGGAGTTGAAGACAGATAGTTATGATTATAGTTTTTCTTAGTTAGGATTAAAAATAAGTTACATATAGGTCTTTAGACTGACAAAGATAGGATAGATGATATTTTCTTTAAGTCTTACAAAATGTTAATGGACTAAATATTGTTAACTGTGATTCTTATTTGATAACTGTTGTATGGTATATTTTGCTATGTTAAGGTTAAACCCCTTCTTTTACTTTAGACAGAAAAGAGGAGATGATGGGAGATGTGATTCTGTATATATGTTTCTCATACTGTTAATAAAGCCCTGTGGCCAATAGAAAACTAGATAGGTGGGGCTAGGAGACTAGGAGGAGGAAGAGGAAGTAGTAGGTGGGGTCAAGATGTAGCCCAGGAAGAAGCAGGAAGCCTGCCGCGCGGCTCCCCATAAGACGACCACGTGGAAATACTTAGATAAGTAGAAATGGGTTAATAATTAAGACAGAGCTAGCCCATTAACAATAATGGTAATTGGCCAACAGGATTGTATCAAATACAGAGTCTCTGAGTGTTATTTGGGGCACACGTGGTTGGAGGACCATGGCGACAGGTCCGGGAGGCCGGCGGGGAAGAACCTGCCGTAACATAATGGTGTCAGCAGAGTCTCTGAGTGTTATTTGGGGGCCGGCACACCAGACCAGCGGCGGGCAGGCTGGCCGGAAAACAACACGCTCTGGTGCAGCTGTGGGCCTCGGGACAATGGCGGCAGGACCGGGAGGCTGGCGGGGAGGAACCTACCGCAACATCATAGTCATCATATCATCCCTTGCTCTACTATTTTCTTTCTGTACCAGTTCATCTTCTTGATATCCATCTGGCTTCCTGACTCACTCCACAATCAGAGGCTGCTCCTGGGATGATTCACAGGATCTGGGACACTGATTATAAGGAATACACCCACTCCTGCTCTTCTCACTGGTGAACCTAGGAACTGGATGGCTGGGAAGTTATGATCACTCAGGCATGGATACCAACATATTTCTACCCTAGGTCTTCAGGGTTATGGACATTGTACCACCTCAACCATAACACCAGATGGATTCAAGTTCCACTGGGACCTGCTGGCAGATCTATCAGCTTGGCTACTTTTGGTGTGCTGGCATCATCTTTATGGCCACTTTTTTCTTCATGTTAACAACTGAGACCATACTATCGAAAGCAGGATGAGTTACAAAGATGGCTTAGTGGATTAAGACACATTCTGCCAACACTGTCAACCTTAATTCAAACCTGGTAACCACATGGTAAAATAAGAACTGATTCCCAAAAGTCTTCATCTGACCTCAACATGTGGTCTCACACACACACACACACACATACACACACACACACACACAGAGAGAGAGAGAGAGAGAGAGAGAGAGAGAGAGAGAGAGAGAGAGAGAGAGGGTATAGAGGGAGAAGTTTAAAGAAAATAAGCAAGGAAAAACCATCCTGAGAAGTCTTCTATTGAGCTTTCTGGTACAAAGTCAGCAGAGGCAAAACAAGGGCGTCTCAACTTTGAGTTCCTGAATAAGGGCAGCGTCTGTTTCTATATAGCCAAAGAAGCCATGTTTGGATCAATCATAGCCTTGCCTCTTAGTATAGATCACAGTACTCCCTCCCCTAGATGAAGTGTTTCCTCCCTGGCCAAGACAGCCAATTTCCCAGTATGAACTATATCAAGTGGCTCTGGGGGGGCATGGCACCTTCATGAGCCAGGACAATCGCCTTCATTTTTGTAGTTGTCTCAAGGTATCCACATAGGGTTAGACAGCTGCTGCTATCATATTGATAGTCTGGATGGATGCTACAGCTGATGGACAGTCCCTCTACCTAAGGATGCAAAGGAGAGTTCAAAAGCCCCTAAAAGTGAAATTGCTTCACTCCCCATTTTACAGGAAATGAGCATGGGAAAGAGTTCTGCAGTTTAAGTAATTTAACATTAAGGCGCTGGAGAGATAAGTCAGCTAAATACTACTGTTGCATGGCAACCGGGTTTGATTCCCAGCACCCTCAGTGGGCAGCTCACAACCACTTTTAACTCCGGCTCCAGAGGATCTGACTCCTTCATCTGGCCTCAAAGACCAGTACTCTTATGAGTACATAACACACAGAGACATACACACATACATGCAAACAGACAGACAGACAGACAGACAGACACACACACACACACACACACACACACACACACACACACAATGAAAACTAAAACCATGTTTTAAAAAATTATCATTAACACTAACAAAGATCTCACACTGCTTTACCCCTGCCCAGTGGCCAAAGAAGGACCTGTCCCATCACTTATCTTCTGTGAAAAATCATAAAGTGAAAAGCTATCCAGCTGGCAACCAATCAAGACAAGAAAAACATAAAATACAAAAGCTCTTCTATGAGCATGAAACTTAGACTACAGAAAATGATCACACTATATGATGGATAACAGAATCATAATATATTTCCATTTCTATGTGGTATTGATCATCTGCAGTGAGTTTGTCAAATAAACCATGCAAATTTTAAAGCTGAATTTGAATATGAGGTTTTGATAGCTGGTGAAGAAAAACGCATCTTCGTGACAGAGATTTAACGGCTCCAAATCTTATAACCTTCAAATCCTGCATGAAAATCTGTTGGTGGAGCATGGCGATGAGAGCAAATAAAATCAAGGCAGCAAGCTCACTGAATATATTTGAAATAACTGAGCTAGAAAGTGAAAGTCCTAGGATTGTAACAAAAAAAGAATTAAAGGTTATGTAACATATATTGAAGAGATGTCTGGTTATGGTGATATTAAACTAGTACCTAAAACTTGGGTGATAGAGTTCATGTTTCACTTTGATAACCCTTTTGTGGGTGACCTTGAGTAAAGAATAAATCTAATTTAAAAAAAAAAGTGTGGTCTACTTAAGGATTTCATTGAAATAATGAACTCCAAGAATACATCAGAAACTTGCTTACAAATACATTTGGGTGTGTATGCATATTACCACATGCATTTATTGTGTGTAAGCTTACAAGCACATATTAATTTTCTTATATTCAAAGTAAACAGGAGCGATTTAATGCTAAGTCATGTCTTGAAAAATATCCAAAAATTAGCTAAGGAGGACATAGCCTCTATATTTTAAAAATTATATGGGCAGGATTTGCTTTGTTGAAAGTCAGACAGTTTTTCTTTACATTTAGTGTTACTTATTAATTCCAAAAAGAAAGAGGGCTTCTAAATGTTGGTGAAGCAGAAGGCCATATTCTGGGAAATAAACTTTAAAGTGAAATATTTTTCTAATTATCATTTAAAGCATTTATCATAAACATGAAAGTAAATAGTACTATCTGCATCAGTGAACATTTTGTTACCTTACAGAAGATTATTTTGTCATTTAAACTGCTTTGTGTGTTTGAAATTGAATGCATTTGGTTCATTTATTCATCAGCACTAGTTTATTTGTTGTCTGTTCTGGTCCTATTCTTTGCTGTGACAAATGCAATGACCAAAAGCAAAATAGGACAAAAAGGGGTTTATTCCATTGTCTAGATCACTGAAGGAAACCGGGGCAGGGACTGGCTGGCTATCTCACTCACTTATATCCAGCCGTTTCTTATACAAACGGGGATTGTTTCTCAGGGATGGCACTTCCCACATCAATTAGCAATCAAGATAATCTCACACAGATATGTCCACAGCCCAATCTGACCAAGGCAATTCCACAATCAAGGTTTACTTATCCCAGGTAACTCTAGGTGAGTTCAGCAGTTGTACATGTATGTTTGGTAACACATGGAAGACATATTTTTTATTATTTGAGAGAGTGTTCCATGTAACCCAGGCTTGTCTTGAATGCTCTGTGTAGGCAAGGATGACCTTGAGCCCCTGACCCTCCTGTCTCTGCTTCCTGAGGTTTGAGATTACAGACATATGCGACCACACCTGGCCTAGGACCTACTCAAAAGCCCATTTAATATCATCACTATAATTGACATTCAAAGCACACTTAGCAGCAGGCATAGCTTAGTGAAGACTTTTGTTGGAAAGTGTGTCAGCACACAACATCACATTTTAATCACTGGCTTCTAACTCAAACCACCCCCAGATATCCAATGACAGCGTTCGGTTAGCAACTGTGGAAATCTAAGAGGCAGCTCTGTGCTCTGATTGACTCTAAATGCCGAGTTTCTGGTTTATAAACTCATTTCAATGTCAGTCCCTTGCTACTGAGATGGGGTTTCAGTGCAAGCAGAGGTGCAGATGCAGATCCACACCCTGATTAGCTAAGTGGATGTCATGGCTGAGATTGTGATGCTAACAGTAGGTTTTCTTTTCATTCCTAGGGCAGCTGAGTGTCTCCCCTCAGTCTCCCTGTGACCTTGGGAATGTTTCTTAACTTTTTTACACATCTGAGTCTCCTCTGTAGTGTGGAAAATCATAATGCCCCTCACAGGGTCACCATGGGGATTAAGCTCACTGGCATGAAAGAATTTAGAGAGCGCTTGTAGAATAGTGAGTACTCTATCAATGCATTGCTTCATTTATGAAGTGTGATTTCAAATGGTTTTTCTGTCTATAACAAGGGGAGTTGGTGGTGGTGGTAGGGAAGAGTACATAGTACCAAAGAGACTGAGACAAACTGATAAAACTGAGTGTAAAAGGGTGATCCTTAATGATAGTGTGAAGCGAGGGAGGTGGCTTAGTGGAGTGCTTACCCTGCAATCTCAAGGTCTACATTCAATCCCCAGCACCCATATCAAAGAAGATGGATATGGCAGTGCACTCTTACAATCTCAGCAGCAAGCGGGGAGGCAGAGGGAGGTGGATCCCAGTGACTCCCCAGCAAGCCACTCTGGCCTACTCGGAGAGGCCCTGGCCTGTGAAGTACTCTGTCTCACAAAGTAGATTGTACTTGAATATAATACTCAACATTGTCCTATAGCCTCTAGTTGTATGTATCCCCAGGTAAATGTGTGCCCATATACACATACAGAACACACACACACACACACAAACCTAATGTGAAGTTGGATCCTCTTCATCACCAATACGATCAAACCTGCTGAGAAGCATGCATGAATGAGAAAAGTACTAAGTACCGAAAATTTCAGGCAATAAGGAAAACCTTGAGCAGGAGCTTGAGAGATGCCTAAGTGGTTAAGATCATTTTCTGCTGTTCCAGAGGACCCAAGTTCAGTTCCAAGCACCCACCCTGAATGCTCACAATGGCCTGTAACTTCAGGTCCAGGGGAAAGAGCAACCTATTCTCACCTTTGAAGGCACCTGTATGTATGTGGCATATGCTCACTCACACAGCCATGCATGAAAATGGAAATAAATCTTTAGAAAGAGAAAAAATCCTGCAGTTAAAAGCATTGCCTAGTAACTGATTATTTCCTTATCCATGTTTAGTATCCCCAAAATATGACTGACATAACTGGACAAATGGACTGATTGAGCTTGATTGCTGGTTTTCACTATGTAAATGCCTATCAAGAAGATACATCACATTTGTCTCTTTATACGAGTGACTTGGGGTGTTTTGTACAAAGAACTCACAGAGCTGACAAGGGAAGAGGAACTCTCCCATGTTCTGATTGCAAAGTACTTTGTAAATTGTCAGATAGGCAAAGCATCTCATTGCCAAACACACGGTACTAGGGAAACATGATTAGCTAGGCCTCTTGGCAGAATTGCTTTAACATAAATGTTACTTAGCAAATTACATGAAAGCCCTGGGCCTATGGGCCCACTGAATATATTTTTAAAAATATTTTTATCTTAAGAAAACATTTATGTTTTTTATGTTTATGTGTATATGTGCTATGTCGTGTACGGGTATCCACAGAATCCAGAAGAGGGTGTCAGATCCCATGGAGCTGGAGTTAGAGGTGATTGGGATACCTGATGTGGGTGCTGGACACTGAGCCCGAGTCCCCTGGAAGAGCAGTGAGCTAATCACTGAGCTAATCACTGAGCCCTCCCTCCAGCCTTCCACTGAAAGTTCTTCCCGGGATCAAAAATACTCTTCTATAAATGTTACAATTTTTATACAGATGCCCAGAAACCCAGAAAGAATTGTCAGTTTCAGGGCACAAAAACACAACCAAGTCAGTGAGTTCTTGGTAACACGAATTAGGTCGGAACTCCAATAGATGGTTTGAGTGCTGTGAAAGAAGATGGCATCCCTATAATGAGATGTTTGTAATTAGCCAAGTGGCCATTTCTGAAAGAACTCTGAAATATTCACACCCAAAGTGGGCTATAAACATAAAAGACAGAGCAAGGAGAGATGCCCAGCAGTTAAGAGCACTGGCAGCTCTTGCAGAGGGCCAGATTTGATTTTTAGCACTCCCATGGCAGATCACAATTCTAGGAAAACTCATGCATGCCTTCGTCTAACCTCTGTGGGCACTGTATATATGTGGTACACATTCATGTAGGCGAACGTTTATACACATAAAATAAAAAGTCATTTTAAAAAGTAAAAGTCAGACTGTATTGCTCTTCTATCATTATTCAGTAACCAATAGTGTAATGGGACAGAGACCTTCAGTTGTCCAGGCCTCCTCACAGAGTTCATGCTGACCCCTTAGACCAAGGCTCCTCTCAGCATCCATGCTGACACCCTTGGACCAGGCCTCCTCACACCATCCTTGCTGAAATCTTTGGACCGTGCCTCCTCACTCCATCCTTGCTGACAGCCGTGGACCAAGCCTCCTCACTCCATCCTTGCTGACAGCCGTGGACCAGGCTTCCTCACACCATTCACGCTGACACCCCGTAGTACACCAGGAGTTCCTCGCAGCACTCATGCTGCGTGGCAGTACGCAGTAGGGCCTCTTACTGCTTTTTTATACTCTCAGTAGTAGGTCAGACAGACCGCCTCCCTCTCCCCAGAAGAAGTAAAGTCCATTTCATCATTTTTGCTTTGGTAGTACCCAAAATCTCCACCCTTACACTGCCTATTTTCAAAGATCCAACTACTGCCTTCTCTGAGACATCTCTTGCACCTTCTAAGCTCCATCAGTTCTGGGAGCTCTTGCAGGGAACTGTGCCTGTGTCTGTTTCATCAGGCAGAGTAAACACTGGGACCATTTTTTTGTCATCTCTGAATGCTTCTCAACTTAAGAAAACCATGTGACCTTGAACTGTACTCACAGCCACATTTACAGACAGCTGGTGCACAGTAAGCTCTCTGATCTGTTTCTCCTGTGAGGAGAAACTGCTCTGTGAGTCATGAGCATGGGCTTCCATATGATAGACACTCACGTGATTTAATTGTAGTACCTCCTTCAATGATTTCAATAATCAAGCTCTTGGCATAATTTTAAGAAGGTACAAATGGGTCCACAGGAGTTACTTAATTGTAATATAATCATTAGTCCTCCTAAAACACCTTACTCTTCAATTGCAGTCCATTTGGTGTCCATAGGGTATTCCTCATGGAACCTGACACAGGAAACAAATGCTGCCCATTTTCTAATTAACATTTACTTTATGAAACAAAAGACCTTCCCTTCTAAATGATCCTGTGCTGTGTCTGTCACAGAGAATGGGACAACAGGGGAGGGACATTTCTGTAGGGACAGCATGAGTGCTGTCAGAGCAAACCAGAGCAAACGAAGATCACAGTTAGACACTTTTCAGGGAGCCACTGCAGACACAGCTTATCTTGGTTATCTCTACTTTGTGGCAGGACCTGTTCTGCCCTGGCACTTTTAACCTGACATTGCTACCGATTGAATTGAATTAGCCCTAACAACTTGACAATAGAAAACAATGCACATATTTTAGAAAGTCCTCTCAAAATTACATTTCAACTTAAAAAAAAAACATTTCTATCTAAATCTAAACTTATTTTATATGTTGAAATATGCAATACATAAAAAATGACTTGATAGAGTCCTTGGATGTACTATAGCCTTAAAATAACTCAATCTTTGGTCCAAAATCTATATTATGATCTCTGTGCAGCAGAGGCAAGGAAGGTCCATTATTTATCTGACTAGGAATCCATTTGCACATAGTCAACACAATTTATTGATTGTGTGTGTGTTAAGTGTTTTGTTGTATGCATACGTGTGTGTGTGTGTGTGTGTGTGTGTGTATGTGTGTGTGTGCACGCGCACGCACTTGCGCACACATGTGCAGAGAGTAGAGATTGGAGCCTTCTGCCTTCCTTGATCATTCTCCACATCATTTTTTTAGAAACAGGGTTTCTCACTGAACCGGGAGCCTACCCATTTGTCTAGACTAATTAGCCACCAAGCTCCTTGGATTTGCCTGTATCCATCTCCAACACACATGGTCTCAGTGCTAGCATCACAGACATGAGCCAGGTTTAACTTTACATGGATCCTGGGAATATAAATTCAGGTCCTCAGACTTATTTGACAGTGATTTTACCAACAGATTCATCTCCCCAGCAACAGATTTTATTTTTTGTTTCATTATGCTGTTACAATTACTAAAAATACCTTGTGTCTATTTCACTCTGTTTCTTCATGTCACTTCATGTCGACCTATATTCACTCCTGTTTGCTTTGTAAAGTTTGCTTGATCAGCCCTTGTTTCGTTTCAAAATATCTCAGTGGTTAGGTACCATGTCCAATCATCTGACATCTAATTATGCTCATCAAATTACTGCATAATTGAAGCTTCTAAGCGGTATGACACGAAGTCCAGGTAGCTTACAAGCTAGCTTCTAACACATTAAATATAATAGAATGTTCAGTACATCCTTGATGATATGCATATGAAATGATTGTTTTGTTGAACATTGGTAATTCAATGAGTCAGTAATCTAACTACCTCTGCTATTAAACTATGCCCTAAGGGACATTATCATTTACTTTAAAAATAATGGATTGAACTATATTATGAAATAAATTACATATGAAATTAATTGTGTGTCTAAAAAGGTGTAGATTATACATTAAAAACCACTTGGGAAATTCAGTAATTTGACATTGAACACAGGTTGCTAGTATCTAGAAAACAAAAGAGAAGAGCGATTCTGCATTGTGAGATTTCATACCAATAAAAATTAAACATTTGGGACATGATTTTTTATTGAAAATAGGTTCCCCTCATTCTGTCCCTCCCTCTGTCCCTCCCTCTGTCGCTCACTCTGTCCCTCCCTCCCTTCCTCCCTCCGTCTCTCCCTTTTTACCTCCCTCACTCTCCCCTCCCCTCTCTCCCTCCCTCCCTCCTTCCCTCTCTCCCTCCCTCCCTCCCTCCCTCTCTCCTCCCCTCTCTCCCTCCCTCCCTCTCTCCCTCACTCTCACCCTCCCTCCCTCTCTCCTCCCCTCCCTCCCTCTCTCTCTCCCTCCCTCTCTCCCTCTCTCTCTCCCTCCTCCCCTCCCTTCCTCCCTCTCTCTTCCCCTCCCTCCCTCTCTCTCTCCCTCCCTCCCTTGCTTCCTTCCTCCCTCTCTCCCTCCCTTTCTCCCTCCCTCTCTCCCTCCCTCTCTCCCTCCTTCCCTCTCTCCCTCCTTCCCTCTCTCCCTCCCTCCCTCCCTCGCTTCCTTCCTCCCTCTCTCCCTCCCTTTCTCCCTCCCTCTCTCCCTCCCTCTCTCCCTCCTTCCCTCTCTCCCTCCTTCCCTCTCTCCCTCCCTCCCTCCCTTGCTTCCTTCCTCCCTCTCTCCCTCCCTTTCTCCCTCCCTCTCTCCCTCCCTCTCTCCCTCCTTCCCTCTCTCCCTCCTTCCCTCTCTCCCTCCCTCCCTCGCTTCCTTCCTCCCTCTCTCCCTCCCTTCCTCCCTCTCTCCTCCCCTCTCTCCCTCCCTCTCTCTCTCTCCCTCACTCTCACCCTCCCTCCCTCTCTCCTCCCCTCCCTCCCTCTCTCTCTCCCTCCCTCTCTCCCTCTCCCTCTCCCTCCTCCCCTCCCTTCCTCCCTCTCTCTTCCCCTCCCTCGCTTCCTTCCTCCCTCTCTCCCTCCCTTTCTCCCTCCCTCTCTCCCTCCCTCTCTCCCTCCCTTTCTCCCTCCCTCTCTCCCTCCCTCTCTCCCTCCTTCCCTCTCTCCCTCCTTCCCTCTCCCCCTCCCTCCCTCCCTTGCTTCCTTCCTCCCTCTCTCCCTCCCTTTCTCCCTCCCTCTCTCCCTCCCTCTCTCCCTCCTTCCCTCTCTCCCTCCTTCCCTCTCTCCCTCCCTCCCTCGCTTCCTTCCTCCCTCTCTCCCTCCCTTCCTCCCTCTCTCCTCCCCTCCCTCCCTCTCTCCCTCCTTCTCTCCCTCCCTCTCTCCCTCCCTCCCTCTCTTCCTCCCTCCATCTCTCCTCTCCTCCCTCCCTCTCTCTCTCCCTCCCTCTCTCCCTCTCTCTCTCCCTCCTCCCCTCCCTTCCTCCCTCTCTCCTCCCCTCCATCTCTCTCTCCCTCCCTCTCTCCCTCCCTCTCTCACTCTCTCCCTCACTCTGTCCTCCCCTCCCTCCCTCTCTCCCTCCCTATTTCCGTCCCTCTCTCCCTCCCTTTTTCCCTCCCTCCCTCCCTCTCTCCCCTCCCTCCCTCTCTCTATCCCCTCCCTCCCTCACTCTCTCTTCCCCTCTCTCCCTCACTCTCTCCCTTCTTCTTTCCCTCCCTCTCTCCCTCCCTTTTTCCCTCCCTCACTCTCTCCTCCCCTCCCTGCCTCACTCCCTCCTTCCCTCTCTCCCTCACTCTCTCCTCCCCTCCCTCCCTCACTCTCTCCTCCCCTCCCTCCCTGTACTCCTTCCAGCTCCACCCCTTTCCCTCAGCTCCACTCCTCCTCTGTCTGTCCTCTTCCTCCCTACAGAAAAGATCAGGCCTCCAGGAGACAAGAGATGACAGCCAAACAGACACAAACCCTCATATTGAGGTTAGACTAGGCAACCCAACAGGAGGAAAAGAGTCCTAAAAGCAGGCAAAAGAGTTGGAGATACACTTTAGTATTGCTTTGTTCCCTGGGATGGGGAGTGAGGAGCAATAAGGAGCATCTTCCTGAACCCTGGAACTCAGAGGAACTCGAGTTCCTAACTCAAACTAGACTTCCTAACACATACCAAAGTTAAATGCTTTAGAAATAGTTTTCTATGAAACCTGAAAAATATCATCTTTCTCAGCAGGGGAGGAAAGATTCTGCTGATAGTGTTCACTCTCAGGTGAAGATGGGCACACCTTAAGGAACAGTCCCAACAAAACAGACAGTTTAATAAGAAAGACTGTAATGAGGGCAATATTCCCATCAGAACAAGAAAACAGAGACAAGAATATGTTAGCCTCCATTGATCTAGATCTGCAAGCAGGAAACAGTGTTTCAATTAAAAGTGAGCATGTGTAAAATGTTCAAGCAGCACTCGTGAGCACTGCAATGAAAAGTTATCTTTAGTTCACCCTTGGAGGTAATTAACTTTCAGAGTTTCTGTTTTACATTTTTTTCTGATGACTTCCAACTTATGTCTATGACTATCTTATTGTAATCAAATTTACAATGTACTTATTTTATTTATTCCCTGATAGAAGAAGGTATGTATGTGCATGTGTGTGAGAGCATATGTGTGTGTGAGCCTGTGTGTGTGTTTGTGTGTGTGTGTGAGAGAAAGAGAGGGGGGGAGAGAGAGAGAGAGAGAGAGAGAGAGAGAGAGAGAGAGAGAGAGAGAGAGAGAGTGTACATGCTAACAGCCATGGGATCGTGAGTATATGTGATGGTCAGAGGTCAACCTTAGATGCCATTACCCAGACTGCTATCTACCTTGCTTTTGGTACAAGGTCTGTCACTAGGATCTGTTAGGCTAAGATGGCTGTTCAGAGAGCCCCAGGGATCATCCTGCCTCCACCTTCCCAGTGCTGGAACTAAAAATGTGAGCCAACACTGCTTCCTTTTGATGCTAGAGATTGAACTCAGGCTGAAGCCCTTTACTGATTGATGGATGCCTTAGTCCCTGGTGGAGAATGAGTTTTGACTCCCCTGTTCTTTATTTTCCTCAGCCATCTTGCATGCTCAGTATTATAACAAACATATTAGCGATGAAAAATTCATTTTTAATCTATCATCCTTTTAGAGAGTGTATTGACTCTTTTTCTATACCCCTCTACACTTTTAACCATCTAATTTGTCCTAATGTTAATGTCTTTAATATGCAATATTCAGCCAGTTGTGGTGGCACACACCTTTAATCCAATGCTCTGAAAGCAGAGGCACGGTACCATCTGTGAACTTAACACCAGTTTTGTCTATGCTGCAAGTTCTATGGAAGCCAGGTCTTTATAATGGGACTCTGTCACAAAAAGAAAGCATGTAATAAAAATGTATAGCGTACTTGATTTCTCCGTAGTATTCTGCTTTGGGCTTCAGTGCTTTTCCTCTAATTTGAGTTTGAAATTAAAAAATCAGCCATGTTATGTTGTTATTATTACATAAATCTCATTAATAATAGTCCACTGCTCCAAAGAAGGGAAAAGTCATTCTTTTTCAGTAACACTGTTCACTAGAAAAAAAAAAATTCTAAGAGTTAAACTCAAATGTATTTACCTTTCTGCTTCTATCACTTGTGGGAAAGTAGATTTCTTCACATCTGGGCCATTGCTCTCTTGGACAGCTTTTTGGTTCCACAGTTGTTAGTTGCCTTTGCTTTCTGTTGACATCCTACTCAGATAGGTGTTTCACCTTTTCTCTACAATCTTCCTGTTCCCATACCTGAATTACCCAGTGGTGAAGCGAGATGCATAGGATGTTGTGTTTCATTACTCTCATCTTACAGAATCCACCACTTGTTAGACCTAACATCCAGCCAAGTTCTTCTGCCTCTGTAAAAACATTTATGCCCATACACGTGCAGATAGTTATTTTTCTCTCCCCATCGGTTCACATGCCCCATTCCATATTCCGGTCAATGGTAAGACGATAGTTTGGCCTGCAGTGCTACCCATGCAGATGCACTTTGACAGTTCCAATGTGATCCTATAGTTCTGAGATTCATGGTCCCCAAGGAAACCCCTGATTTACAAAAGTAATGTAGATGTAAGATTTCAAATATTCTGAAAATAGCACAGGAAGTGTGGCCTTGTGTGTTTAAATATCTAGGTTTGATCCCAATAAGGAAAAAAAATTATTTTAAGATGGGGTGGGGCTGAGAGATGTCTTAGCAATTAAGAGCGCTCACTGTTCTTGTAAGGAACCTAGTGGTACCCGTGTGGTAGCTTCTAACTCTCTGTAACTCCTGATTTGGGGGATCTGAGGTCTCTGCTTCTAGACTTCATGGGCATTGCATGCACACGATACACATGCATACATGCACGCAAAACATTAACACACATACAAATAAAAATTTTAAAATTTATTCTCAAAGCAGATCTTGCCCCTCCGTCCTTCAGCAAATCCCACTGGTGTTTGCCACCACAACTGGCTCAAAGCAGATCTGATCACATACCTTAATCAGATAACACACTAAATGTTAGAAGTGGACGAGAGACAGAACTTACTCTTTTGTCAGTTCATTTTGCCTTTAGGCTCTATGGTTCTTCCTGAAGAGTGTTCTTAATAGAACTCTATCATAGTAACGGCACTTGACTTGACTCAGCATCTTAATGTCTTGCCTCTGACCTTGAAAAGTCTGAACCTGCCTTTGAGCCTGAGTCTAACTTACACAAAGAAGCTAAACCTTAACCAGAACTACACCTCCTGCCTGACATATTTTCTACTCAGTCCAGGTTTTCTACTTGGTGCATGGTTTTGGATTTGAAGATGTAGAAAGATGTGAGCAACACAATTCCCTAAGCGGGGTTCCAGGACCAAAATTTCCCCTTTGAGCTGCTTTTGTTATATATTTTGTCATAATAATAAAAAGTAACTGATATATCCAGGTTTGAAAGTGACTTCCTGTCCTACCTGTAGATACTGTACTTGGTCCTGCTCCTTGGTGAATAGATAGCCTATTGGAGTGTGTACTGGTAAGTGAGATGCTGAGAGCATCTTATAGGAGCAAGCTTGGCTTTAGTTCATAAAATCACAATGATTTGCATTTGTTTGCAAAGTTTAGCTAACACTCAAAAGAATCATTTGCAGTAGTTTTCCAAATTCCCATTTCCTCTGTCCAAAAATATTTTATGACTAAGTACAACACTCTTATGGGTTTGTTATTTAATAGCTCTACTCCTGTAATTTGCCATAAAACAGACACAACCGGAAGTGAAGCGATATAAGCTTTGTTATAATGAGCTTAGTTTATCACCAGTTTCGCCTAATGGGATTATAGTCTATAAATGATCACGTTGCCATAGCAACCACCTTAAAAGCCACAGTGGGCTGTAAATGCAATAACAACACCTGTGTACCATCTTCTTGCTTTGGTAGGTTATATTATTTTGGGTCCAACAGAATAGGAGGACACTGAAATGATAAAACATAAAACAATTGTTCTCTATTGTTTCTATCAAGACTTCTCATCACATTCATTTTGGATTCAGGCATTTCTCGATTTGAATCAGGAATTGGCTGCAGTAGATGAAAGAAAACTTGCTTTGGAAACTTGGCTGAGTTAACCTGAATAACCCCACATCAGAGTCGTAAGCAGAAGAAAAGATTAATCCAGAGAAGAATTAAATTTCCAAGTGGAAAAAATAAAACCCAGTGTATCAGAAATGTTTTCCTGAATCTCTTTTAGGATTTCTTGCTTATGAAAAATCCCTGTACTTTTGTGCTCCTGTCTGCTCAGCATTTCTACGCAGGGATGTGGTGGGGGAAGCTGCTCGGCTTTGTTGCAGACCAAGTGTGGTCTCTCCCAGGAATAAATGGGCACCCTGGGATTTGACTGAGAAGACCAAGTTCTAACTTCATTGTATGTGATCTATTATAGTTGAAAACATGTGAAAACTTACCCTCATCTCTCTCTCTCAAAGGATGAAGTTGAGGGGTCTGGGGCTGCTGCTCAGTGATTACAGCATTTGTTTAGCATGCACAAATACCAGGGCTCAATCACGAGCACCCAATAAAACCAAGCATGGTAACTCATTCCTGTGATCCCAGCATTTCGATAGTAGAGCTAGAAGGGTCCCAAGTTCAAGGGCATCCTTGCCTACATAGGGAATTACATACCAGTCTTATACCAGATAAGATGGAGTTGGGAAAAGGATGGAAAGGAAAAGACATAAGCAACATCAGTACCCTATTTGGGTCTTATGATGTTTTGTTTGAATCCTCAGGTATAAACTATGGTACTCTAGCTTAGGCTGAGTTAGGTAATGTTAGCTCAATTACTTGGATCTCATGGTGTGATACAGCTGCCTTTATGTCAGGTATGAATTGCTTGTTATAGGGAAGGAAAGGCCTTAAATTCATTATCTCACAACCAATAAAGGCAACAGACTATCTGTTCGGAATGAAGGCTGCTCAGGAAAAACGAGAAATTCATATTAACTTTTGAGGGTCTTTTCCTAACTGCCTGTGCAGTTCCATGGACGAGGCTGGTCAAAAGAAGAAACAAGTGCAAAGAGGATTTGAGTCCAGGACAAGAGTGGGTCTAGGCAGCTGAAGCAATCAAAACTCTCTCTCTCTCTCTCTCTCTCTCTCTCTCTCTCTCTCTCTCTCTCTCTCTCTCTCTCTCTCTCTGTGTGTGTGTGTGTGTGTGTGTGTGTGTGTGTGTGTGTGTGTGCACGTGCATGTAGCTGGGGCAATCATAACTCTCTCTCTCTCTCTCTCTCGTGTGTGTGTGTGTGTGTGTGTGTGTGTGTGTGTGTGTGTGTGTGGCTTTGAGTCCAAAACAACTATGGGTACAAGTGTCTGGGGCAATCATAACTGTGTATGTGATTGTGTGAGTTGTGTAGCTGTGTGTGTCCTTTTGGTGCAAGTGTGTGCATGTGAATTTGGAGTCTAGAGGTCTAACTTGGGCATTATCCCATGGGAACCGTATACCTTGGTTTTGGGGACAGGACCTCTCTTTGACTTGACACTCACAAAGAAAACTAGCTGGCCCATCATTGCTAAGAGCTAACTCCTTCCTCTCCAGTGCATACACTGAGTCTGACTGTTGCATGTAGGTGTGGGGAAGGGATCAAACTCAGGTCTCCATGCTTGCCCAGCAAGCACTTTCCTGACCGAATCATGAGCTATCTCCCAAGGCCCATGTAAATATTTTGAGAATAAATTGCAATATTTTGAACTAACATTTTGATTATCAACTACTAAGTCTGAGGCACTGTTAATATTTGTAAGGATTTCCCTAATTAAATTGTCGTGAATGTGAGCCCTTCTCTAAAACTCACCAACTTAAAAAGTTTTCATCAGAGTTATTTTTTGTTCTTCTCTCCCAGAGGTTTATATGCCAATACTCTATGCAGTGTAGAAGTCTATATCTGCCGTATGAGAGAACCCCAGGCGCAGGTGCAGAACTTACATCATAGTTGTATAATCTTTAGAAATGCGCGGTTGCTTTATTTTCCTTGGTATGTTACTTTGGTCTCGTGTGTGCTCATGAGAATATCTACATTTAAGCTGGCAGGAAACAAGGAAGGACCAGGAAAGATGCATCCTTTCTTTGATGGGTATAAGAATCTGGCTACATCTGCTCCTACACTGAGGGAGCTTAGTCCCAGACCATCACACTTGAAAGAGAGAAAATACAGTCTGCTGCAGATCAACCCATTGAGCTACTCTACCACTACAGAACAACAAAGCAAGACACAAACCTGTGTTCTGTGTTTCTCCTTTTGTACCTCCTGTCCATCATTGTAAGAACACAGGCTGTGCACTTCTTTTACTCGATTCAGAAAGTTGAAAGATTGGCAAGAGGGATACCCCTGTGTCATTTTCCAATCCTAACACTATGCTTTCTTTCCCCTGGCTTTTCTTATTGATTGCCTGGAATCTAAATTTTACTTCTTAGTAAGACTTTCCCGTGAATGCTATGTCTCTAATATACTTTCCCTTTTTGCCCACCTATATTCATTCCCCACAGATTTCCTACCAGCTTTCTGGCTGTTTTCTTTTAGTCCTTGCATGTGCTTTCTTGGGAATCTTGGTTTTGATGCCATGTACACTGGTGGTATAGCTTTTCATGTGTGCTGCAAGAAAACCACTTATTCTGAGAGCAAAGGTGCATCTGTCACCTCCAAATGTGAATTTCATGGTATACCTCTTGTAATGTTTCCCATTCTGTTGAACGTGAAAATAATAAGACACATAATGGTGATATTATACACTCAACAAGTTTACACTGGATCCTAGCAAGTTTACAACAGGGTGTATTTATTAATCTTCCCAATTTTATTACTGTGGTCAAACACCTGGCCAAACACTGTACTTTCTGGCTCATATGATGGGGGTTAGCCCACCACAACAGGGGAGTCATAGGGGCAGGTGCTCCATTGCTGCAGGAAACTGTGATTGCTATTGCTTTATATCTTAGCAGACAGCAAGAAAAATTCAGGTTGGAAGTAGATCCAGGCTATAAAACTTCAAGACCCACCCCACAAACTCACCTTCTCCAGCAAGGCTCTACCTCATCAAGGTTCCACAATCCTCCCAAACAGCCCCAGCATATGGAGTCCAAGTGCATAAATCCACAAGGCTGTGGAGGATATTTCTTCTTCCAACAATACCACTTAGTTTATCATTTTTACTCACTAAGATAAAATGTGAGATATTACAACTTCACCACTGAGGTAACTCGATCAAATCACAAAAGTTCTGAATGATTTATTAGATATGCCTTTGGTAGGGCATATTGACTTGTATGTCTGATTCCCCCCCCCTTTTTTTGTTACAGTAAGTGACAGTATGTACTGTCCCCTAACAGTTCATAACCACATGTGACTTCAACTCCAGAGGATCTGATTCCCACTTCTGGTCTCTACAGACACATGCACAGACATGCAGATAGCCACACATAGATGCAAGCACATACACATAATAAAAAAATAAAATGAATCTTAATGGAAAGGAAGAAGTCAAAGAATCATTATTCACAGATGATATGATAGTATACATAGGTGACCTCAAAAATTCTACCAGGAACTCCTACAGCTGATAAACACTTTCAGTGAAGTGACAGTTTACACCTATAGCTTAAAGAATCAGTAGCCCTATTATACACAAATGACAAATTGGCTGAGAAAGGAATCGGGAAACAATACCCTTCACAATAGCCACAAACAATAGAAAATATTTTGGGGTATCTCTAACCAAACAAGTGAAAGACCTGTATGACAAGAACTTCAAATCTTTAAAGAAAGAAATCAGAGAAGATATCAGAAGGTGGAAAGATCTCCAATGGTCATGGACTAGAAGGATTAACATAGTAAAAATAGCCATCTTAGCAAAAGTAATCTGCAAATTTGATGCAATCCCTGATCAAAATTCCATCACAATTCTTTACAGACCTTGAAAGAACATTGCCCAAATCCATATGTAAAAACAAAACAGGATAGCTAAAGCAATCCTGTACCAAAAAAAAAAAAAAAAAAAACTACTTCTGGAGGTTTATACAAAGCTGTAGTAATAGAAACCACAGAGTATTTGGCATAAAAACAGACAAATTGATTAATGGAGTTGAATGAAATACCTAGACATAAATGCACGTACCTATGGACACTTGATTTTTGACAAAGCCAATGTGTTAAAAAAAAAAATAAATAAATACAGCATCTTGAAAAAATGGTGCTGGAATAACTGGATGTCTGCATATAAAAGAATGTAAATAGATCTATATCTATTCCCCTGTACAAAACTCAAGTTCAAGTGGATCAAAGAACTCAACATAAAACCAGATACACTGGACCTGATAGAAGAGAAAGTAGGGAATAGCCTTGAATGCATTGGTTCAAGAAATAACCATGTGACAGAACCCAGTTAACAAAGGGGACCTCATGAAATTTAAAAAGTCGTATAAGGAAAATGACACTTTCAATAGAACCAAATGGCAGCTCACAGGTTGGGAAAATATTTTCCCTAATTTCATATCTGACAGAGGACTAATACCCAAAATATATAAAGAACTCAAGAAACTAGGCATCAAAAAAACCAATCTAATTTAAAAATGAGATACAGATCTAAACAGAATTCTCAATATAAATAGCCAAGAAACACTTAAAGAAATGTTAAATATCCTTAACCATCAGGGAAATGCAAATTAAAACTGCCCTGAGATTCCATCTTACATCTGTTAGAATGGCTAAGATAAAAAAAAATGCAAATAATGGCATATGCTGGCAAGGATGTATAGCAAGGGGAACACTCCACTGCTGATGAGAATACAAACTTGTACAGTCACTTTGGAAATCAGTATGGCAGTTTCTCAAAAAACTGGGAATTTATCTACCTCAAGACCCAGCTATACCATTCTTGGGCATATACCCAAAGGACACTCCACTAAACCAGAAGGACACTTGCATAACTATGTTCATAGCAGATTTATTCATAATAGGCAGAAACTGAAAACAACCCAGATGTCCCTCAACCAAAGAATAGATAAGGAGAAGGTGGTACCTTAACACAATAGAGTACTACTCAGCTATTAAAAGTAATGAAATCAGGAAATCTTCTGGCAAATGGATGGAACTAGAAAAGACCATCTTGAGTGACTTAACCCATTCCCTGAAGGACAAACATGGTTTGTACTCACTCATAAATGAATATTAGTAAAGGAGAATCATGCTACAATCCACAGACCCAGAGAACCTATGTAACAAGAAGGGCTCAAGTGGGGGAGGGTGCATGAAGCTTACTGTGAAGGGGAAATAGTTTGGACATCGCCAGTGGACAAAGGAGGGACCTGAAAGGGAGAATGGGAATGGGAACAGGATGCGTCAGGAGAGTGGAGGATGGCGGGAGAGAGAACAGGAGAGACAACTGGAATCCGGGGCATCTCTGGGATGACCTAGAAACCTAGAGCAATAGAATTCCCGGGTATCTATGAGGGTAACTCTATAGAGGGTAGCTATGGCAATGGGGGATGGGTAATCTGAATGCAATCAGGCAAGACTTCCAGTGGAGGGACTGAGACATCAACCCAGCCTCAAACCCTTCAATATACAATTTTTCCTGCCTACAAGATGTGTTGGAGTAAAGATGGCAAATGGAAAAACAAGTCAATAAAAGGATTCCTAATAATATTCTGCTATACTCATAAATTGGTGCCCAGCCCAACTGTCACAGAGAAGCTTTATCCAGCAACTGATGAAAACAGATGCAGAGACACACAGCCAAACACCAGTTGGAACACGTGAAATCCTGTGGAAGAGAGCCAGGAAGGATTGTAGGACCCAGTGGTGTCAAGGGTATCATAAGAAAACCTACAGAACCAACTAACTTGGGTACATAGGGGCTTGCAGAGACAGAAACAATAACCAGGGAGCCTGCATGGGAACTGACCTAGGCCCTTTGCATGTATATTACAATTGAGTAACTTAATCTTCATGTAAGTCTCCTAACAGTGAGAGTAGGGGCTGTCTCTGACAATGGAGCCTGTTTGGGGAACCCTTTCCTTGAACTGGATTGCCTCAACCATCCTTAATAGAAGAGGAGGTGCCTAGTCTCTCTCACTGCGACTTGATAAACCTTGGCTGGCTGATGTCCACAGGCAGCCTGCCTGCATCTGAAGAGAAACAGCAGAGGAGGAGTGGACAGGGTGGAGAGAGTGTTGGGGAGCTGGGAACAGGAGAAGAGAGAACGTTGGTTGGGTTATAAAAACAAAACAAAATATAATGTACATATATATATATATACATATTCCTAACTACATAAAAATTTAATGAATCTTTAAAAAATAATAATTAGGGACTAAGTCAAATTGATAATGACAAAACAATTGTCATTAATTTATTATACTTATTCATATATGTAATTTGCTTGCAATTTAAATATAAAACATACAATTTACAAATATAAGATTTGTCACTATATAATGTCTTAAAATTTAGTATTAATACTTTCTTCCTGGAAGACTATGAAATTCTTAGGTAGGGACTTCAAGGAGATGAATTTTAGCCTAAATTTTGCTTTTGTTTGTTTGTTTGTTTTGTTTTGTTTTGTTTAACCATATTTAAATTCTTGTGTTTGCATGCTGGCCAGTCCTTTCCAAGTAATCAAAATATTCCACTCTGCCACAACAACAACAACAAAACAACACAGAATTGTGCCAAAAAGGTAAGAGTCTTTACATTGAACTTATTGTGTCCTATGATATTTCTGATTACTGCACATTTTGTTGAAAATGACAGGGATTATGGTCACCTAATTATGCAAATACCTTGGATTTCATTAGCTGAAAATTCTCCAGGCACTCTGTACTTGACCTCAGCTAGGTTTGTCTGGAAGAAAATAACTTTCAAAGCCAGTGTTCCTTAACTGTGCCTTCTGAATTTTCAATTATAAATTCCTCTGCCACGGTGGCTATGATTTCACAGCTAAAGGCAGCTGGGGAGAGACCATTAATTCTATGGAAAGTCTGCCATGGAGAATTATCCAGTGTCTATTAATGTAGGCTCCCAGTTCCCTGCATCTTGCTCCAGTAGGTACCACACTCCCCAAAGGAGCAGGGACTCCAAGATCTTGTGTCTTTGCCCTTGGCACCACCCACACTTGCCCTATTGACCATGCAGAGCACGTACTGGTGTTTATTGACAGTGTATACATCTAAAAAGTTGACACTCCTTTCAGATGGAGAAAACTGAGGCTCAAAGGAAAGAGAGTATTCTAGGGCAAAAATGTGGGCTAAAATGAATTTTTCATTTTGATTAATAATTGCTTATTGTCTTTAGGTATGCTGTGTTACATAATACGTATATTAAGGGTAGAGGGTGATTGAGTGTATCCTAGAACGTTGAAGAGCTCCATCTTTCTTCCCTTTGGGCGCTCCTTGATAGCCAGGTTTTTAACCATTTCTTTTGTAATTTTTACTTAAGAAAGATTCTGAAGGCACTTGTAGAGTAAAATCTGAGAGGCAACACTTTATTCAATATTTCATAAGAAGTGTGTGTGTACCTATGTGCGAGTGCGTATATGTGTATCTGTGTGACTATGTCTGTGTCTGTTGTGTAAAATTTGCCATAAATGGCTCATGGAAAAATACAATGTAAACGTAATTTCAAAGACTTACAGGCTTTAAAAGAGATTTTTGCTTATTTTATGTGGACACAGGTTGTACCTGCATTGATGTGTGTGCCTCACATGCATGCCTAGTGCCTGTGCAGTCAGAAGAGAGAATCAGATTCCCTGGAACTGGAGTTAGGGGCAATTGTGCATAGCATGGGGGTGCTGGTAACCAAACCTGGGTCCTGTGCAAGAGCGTTGAGGACTCTTAACCACAGAGCCATCACTCCAGCCGCAAATAATTAAAGCTTTAAAGAGCCACAAGAATAGAGATTTTATACTGCTTTTCTTTCAATAGTTTACAAAATATATTAAAAAGGATTTTATGTTCAGGTTTTAAACTTTTTTCTTAATAATCGAAGTTGAAATTTTTCAGATTCTTACACTCGTAGAGCTCAGTGGGGAGCTGAGACACTGCAGCAGGTGACATTCTGAGGTCATTAAGTTTTCATTGGAGATTAAACATTCACCAATAAACCCAAAGGTAGAGCGTGAGAAATGGAGGCAGTCAGTGTTTCTCTTCCATTTTAATAGAATTCTCTAACAAGTCATTAGAATCTGAAGTGCTTTAATTTGGATGGTCTTGTTAGTCACTGGAGATACCAAATACCAAATGCTAATTAGATCATAAGGCATCATAACTAGCTAGATGGAAATGCCAGAATATTAAAGGTTATTTAGTCATCTAGCTGTGAGAACTTTCTCCCAGAAGACATGGTATATCCTAGTTTTTCCCCCAGATGAAAAATGGAATTTAGAACAGTTAATTGACAGAGAGACACAAGTTTCCTTGTGTTTACAATGAGAGAAGTGTTACATATCATCCTAAGTATCTAAGACAGCAAGGGACCTTGGTAATACTTGATATTTACCCCTAGAAGAGGTTAGCATTGTGAATATGTATTTATATTTCTTTTTTTAAATATGAGATTCATCCATGTAGGAATATGCCAAGAATTTGAGCAACTGAAATGTTAGAAGTATTATCCATTAGTTTCTAGTAATATCCATAGCATCAGCTAACTAAAATTAAGTTTCAGATAGTTGTGAATTTTCCTATGTCTGAAAGGGCTGAGTCATTTTAATAAATAGAAAATTTACATGTGATATGTACTTAAACTATTTCTTGCAAGACTAGTTTCCCCTCTTACACATGAATACCTATTATTGTATGTTCTCTTAGCAAAATATTTTATTAATGAGGCTATAGATTTCCTATGTAAAGAAGGCATGCGTGGATGCTTTCATGTGGCTGTTGGCCAAGTTTGCACTGGGATATGTGTGTGTGAGAGAGAGAAGCTTCTCATCTGAGAAGAAAGCTAGTGCTATTATTGGAAGTAGTAAGACTTATTAAAGCCAGGTGGTGGTGGCACATGCCTTTAATCATAGTACTCATGAGGCTGAGGCAGGAGGATCTCAGTAAGTTCCTCCTTAGAGGCCAGCATGATCTACAAAATGAGTTCTAGAACAGCCAGAGCTATTACACAAAGAAACCATGTCTCAAAAAACATCATCATCATCATCATCATCATAATAATAATAATAATAATAATAATAATAATAATAATAACCAGAGGTAAAACATGGGAACAAAAAACCCATGTTTCCCTTCCCTCCAACTCAGCCTCCTCATTTGAGGCTATTATATCACTTCATGGAACTGTTGACAGTGTGGCAATGTGTGTTGGGAATAGTCTTGAGCAAGGAGGTTAGTAGTAGCCCTTTGTCATCATGGTCATTACTCATTGTCTAGTAATCCAATGACTTTTAACAAACTATAGTAGGTGTAAGAGGGAACGAGATTAAGGAAGGGGGCAATCTTCCATGCAATGAGTGGAGGGCTAAGGGAAAATGAAGCCAAACTGGTATGTGAGTTTCCATCAGGAGGGTACCGAGCAAAATTGCTTACTTTGATTCTTTTCCTGTAAGGTCAAAAGTCGAAGTGGAGATATTTTATTCTGGTCTAGATTTGGGGAGTCTGAAAAAAAAAATCTTTGGAGGTCTAACATTGGAGCACAGGAAGGAGCATCATAAATCTCTCTATTCACACGGTAGTTGGAGGAAGTAATCAGCAGTGTGCTTACCTAGAAACCAGTGCCCATACATCTTGGAATGGCAGCTGGAAAATCCTATGTAAACAGCACTGCTCAGCTGAGCAGTCCTTATATCCCATCAGAAAAAGAAAGTCATAAGGAACTCGAGTGATAACTCAGCAGTTCAGAGTATGCTTGCCCTTTCAGAGCATTGGAGTTCAGTTCCCAGAACCCACATCAGGTAGCTCACCACAGCTTCAGTGGACCCAATGTCCTGTCCTGGTCTTCCAGGGCACTAACACACACACACACACACACACACACACACACACACACACACACACACGGATGTCCACCCACTAAAAACAAATACAATAAATCTTCTTAGAAAGAGACTTACAGCCAATGGTGACACACGTCATTAATCCCAGTGCTTGGGAGGAAGAGGCAGGAAGTTCTCTGTGAGTTTAAGGCCAGCCTGGTCTGCAAACCTACACAGAGAAACCTTGATTTAGAAAACAAACAAACAAAAGAGGGACTTATGAAAAACAAATGTATCAATCATTAATATACAACCATCCTGTCCCCCATGAGACTGGCAAGCACTACCAGCAATGCTAGACCACAAGAAAGTTGAGGGAAATCTTTGAAAGAAGTAAAGAAATGTAGGGAATGGCATGAATGGTACTCAACCTTTACCTGGAAAGTTCAAGCAGCAGGAATGCCTGCACTGAGATGAAGGAAGCCATGTTGAGTGATAAAGAAGGCAGAACTTGAGCAGACATCTGACAACCATAGCAAGCTTGAGAAAGGCCTTGATGAACAGCAAAGGGAATGCTCCTTTTGGGGTATTGTTATTTACTAGCCCTTTGTTCTTTTAATTTGTCTTGTATGAATATGTAGTTTTTAAATCTCAGCACTTTTCCTTTTCATTAGCTTTATCATTTAGGGAATCCAATTTGCCTGCGATGGATCTTCCACTTTAAATCCCTTCTGACAGAAGCACCTCAACCTGTTCCTCTATCTGTCCTAATCTAGATTGAAATAGCATTTGGTACCAAGAAGTACACATTCAAAGAGAGATCCTGGGTCAGATACAGCAATGATGAAAACCAAATTAAGCTATGGTCTAGTAATAGGGAGGAAAAGGATCTTTAAACAATTTGTAACATACAATTGCATAGCCATCAATTGTGCTGGGAATTAAGTGCACGTGGGGGAAGCATAAGGAACCATATCCTTTGTTATTTTCAAGTGGTATAAGATACTGACAGAAGTGACTTAGCTTCTGCATCTGGTTTACAAAGACCTTCTAAAAAGTTGTAAAGAATGAGCTCAAGGCAAAATACAAAAGCTACAGAGATTTTGTGAAATAGGCAAAGTAATGGCATTCTAGAGATTGTGGTAGCAGCTGAAAATTGGAACACTGTTTATACACATATACAGAGTTGAAAGGCATAGTCAGTTTGGGTTCATAAGCCCTCTACTTCTGTATTACTTGCCAATTGAGATTTGGAACCCTGACATATCCCCTGGACCCCATCACCCTGTCCTGGCAATAGTCTTCTTTTGTTTGAAGACCTTCTGATAACCTCACAGGAACAACTACTTTGAAATGAGGTGTCAGTTCCTTACTTGGTGACCTCTACTGATCATCATTGTCTTGGGGGACTAATTAAAAGCAGATCCTAGGAATCCCTAGGGAAGAGAAGCACAAAGTCCACAAAAGAGATAGTTGGGATACAGGGGGTAAATAAAAGATTTGTGCTAGTTTCTATTGTGGATTATAGTACAAGAATATGTTACAAGGATGTTGTGTCAAATCAGATGAGTGGATTGGGTGAATTTATTATCCAGATGCATTTACACAGACAGTCTCCAATTAGTGGTTAGTAGCTCAGTAATGCAATGTGGCACTATCAGTTCATCTGGTTAGATAAAACATGCACACACTGGTCTCCTACCCTGAAAGGAAAATTTCTATGACACACCTATGTAGGATAATAATAGGATTTTGAGGTAATTTAATCCTCTGAGATCTACATTTTGAGCACATTCCATAACGACTCTTAGGACTTCACCATTACCAAATGTCAAAGATACATGAACAAAGGGAACTCTGGCATCCTTAAAAATCACTGTCACTAGCCTCTGTAGGCAGGGTTTGTCCTACTGTAAATTATCTGTCATCTCAATGAAATGAGACAGAATCCAGCCATAGTAGGAGTTGTGTGTGGCTTTTAACTGCTGAATATAATACAGATGAGCAGAAAGGAAAGGCATGGTTAGAAGGAAATGAAGGCAGGGTTATTACTGACTAATTGAGGAGAGAATCCCACTGTGTCAGAACTAAAACCACAAATATGTTCACACTGCCCAATACCAGTAAGCATTTGTCTTCAAAACTCTTCCTCATGTACACTTGTTGCCCTGAGATCCACAAGAAAAAAAGTATGTGAATCAGGCAATGTTGAGGGACTGCATTTTTTCCAAGGATCTATTTCTTTTATTACAAGCTGTTGTGATTTCTAGAGCTGTTGGTACATGATGATATCATTGTAATACAAATTGCTTCCCAGCTCTGTAGACTCTCCAGGTTTCTTGTTGTTAAAGGGCAAATACAGCTTAATTTTTAAGTCACTTGTACCAAAGATTTTTTGGAAGATTTTGCAAGATTACTGTGTATCTTAACTGCAGGCAGAATGTGCACTTTCTTTTGTAGTTGAGTGGTTGGACCAAAAACAAAGAGCCTATCTGTTCTAGGCATGGAGGGAGAGGATGCTATCTATCATTCTTCTTTTACCAGTATGTGGGATTTCAGCCCTTCTAAGGTACATTTCTGTCACCTTCAAAAATTATCTTACACATTGTTACTTAAATTGAACACAGGTAGTTCTGAATAATTTGTTTAAAACCCATATTTACAAAGGCTGGAATAGAGTCACAAGGCTCTAATCAAGAGGGAAGCAGAGGTAGGTGGCTGTGAGCTTAAGACTATTCTGGTCTACCTAACAAGTTACAGTAACCAAATATCAAAACAATTTCCCCTTTTTAATAGCTTTATTAAGACCCTCTCTCTGCACCCTAACATGAAACAAAACCAGATGAACTGTGTACTAAACCACCCCAAAACCCATCCTGCATGCTGCACATGTGTGTTCATGCATGTTCATGCATGCTCATGGTGCATTTCAACGTCCTGAGTTCTCTAAGCACATGGTGTTTGCTTTCTGCTCCGAAAAATCCATGACCTTGAGAAGAACTCACAGGAAACAAAGTAAAATGCCAGAGCAACCAAATCCCATCCATTTTACAGGATATCAACACCCAGTTGTTCCCCAATAATAAAGTATGAAACGCTCCTTTTCCCTTCCTTTATGCTTCTAATCAGTTCACATAGTTGTAAACACCGTGTGTACATATGTATATGTACAAATATCTGTGAAGTTTATATAGCACTGTATGATAAAATAGGTCAACTATATGCCTTGTATTATAATAAATCAGTATGGTTTTCTGGATAAGCAAGCCCATTTAATTTCAGTTTATGAGTCTTTAAATGATTAATGGGGAGAAACATTTGTTGAAAACATTTACTGAACAAACATACCTAGAAGCAAAACATTTTCTTATACATGTTCATTATATATATATATGTATATATATACATATATATATATTATATATGCATCTTTAAACAAAATTTAAGTGGCACATGTCTGTAAACCTAGCACACAGGAGGTGAGGGTGGAGGCAGGAGGATCATAGATCAGAATCATTCTCAGCTATATAGTGAGTTCTAGGCCAGCCTGAGCTATCTAAGACCTTATCTCATAAAAACTTGAATGCAAGTTTTTTTTATATACAAATGCACTTTGTTCTGTATAGTTGACTGTATATGCAAATTCATAGGTGTATTTGTTGTGTTGTGCTTATTAATGTGTATTATTAATCCCAATATATGTTACAAACCACTTCCTCTGAAGGATAGAGATGAATAGAGAGATAGTCATTATTCTTGTTTTCAGAGTTCAGAGTAAGTACAATGCTTGGTCAAACAGAATAAATATAATCGAGAGTGCTGTGACCTATATGCTTGGGATACAGTTTGAAAACACAGTCAAAAGCTCCAATATTAGATCATGTAGGGAGTGAACAAGCTGTTCCACAGTTGGTGGCATTGGGGTTGGGTCTCCAGGGAATGCATATATATATATAGAATGCTGAAGAATGCCTATTTGTGTTCACAAGCATTGCAACTAGACAGGATCTTTGTCATTTAACCTGCCCATTATGCTGGCACATAGGACAGTTAGGCTTGTGCTGGGTTGAGTGGGCTTGGTAATACAAATAACTTAATTGAAATGGCTGGTCCCCAGAACCTCATTGAGGAAGGATGATGTTTCCTGGTGGAGTTGAAGATGGCCTAATATGCATCCGTGTCAAATCTTTGACATATGCAACTCTGGTCCCTCTGGTTTGCAGCTGCTGTTGGAGATGAGAGACCCATTTGCTTTTATTATGCCTCTGAAACCACATTAGAGACATTACAGGGTATTATCAAGATAAGAAAATAATTGCATTTTAATTTGACATGAGGGTTTCTTTAGAGAATAAAGTGGAAATTGGATCAAGAGAGCAGACTGAGAATATGTCTAGCCCTCACAACAGACAATATTTCAGAAAAGTTTTAAGCCTTCTGTGAAGCTGGCAGAAAGAAAAGGTGTCAGGGACCAGCTACTTTGTGAATTTCTAAGACATATAGGTAGGGGAGATGGAGTGGTGCAGCCAAAGGACTAAAGTAAAGGTAATAATCTTCTTGTAGTGATACCATAGAATGCTATCCTCCTCACACATAACAATGAAATGTATTTTAAAGAGAATGCAGGCATGCTGAGTTATATACAGGAATCCTAGACCAGAGAGTCTCCCTTCCAGAAATTCAACATGTCACATCCAGCCCCTCAACACAAAAAGCAAATCAATTTAATAATAAAAGTCTGGGGATGTTGGAGATGGACAGTAACATGCTTGACATAAAAGCATGAGAACCTGAGCTAAATTCCTATAACCTACATAAAAAGCTAAGAGTTGTAACATGACCTTGGAATATCAGCATTAGGGAGACAGAGATAGGCACAGAACAGAGCGCTGGGTCTCATGAGACAGCCAACTTAACCTTTACAGAAAGTGCCAGGTCAGTGACAATCCCTGCCTCAAAAAACAAAGTAGACAGATCCTTTGGAATGGCATTTGATGTTGACTCTGGACTCTTTATGAGGTACACACACCTACATACACGTGTACCCACACAAAAATACACTGATAAAAACAAATCAAATATGAATCAAATATAAATCAAATATGAAGGTAAAATTAAGATGATTTCTTCATATATTTTGTACTTTGTTACCTTTACTATTTTATTTTCAGAAAATCCTTCTTGATTCAGGGGTTCAATCAAGACACCTGCATTGTCTTAAAAAGCTAATATTGTAAATTGACTGAGATCATAAACTCGAATCATTTTACTTATAATTAAGAATTTAGAAATTAACTCTCAAGTGTTAGACAAATTTAATCTGATTTCAAAACACTTTGTTTTAGAAATAGGGTATATTTTACATAAATCACACCTATTGATTCTTACATCATATCCTACACACATATTCTACTACCCATCTTAGGGGAGAGAATGGTATAAAATATCCATTAATGACAAAACTGTATCTTGAATGCTATAGACATAAATGGGCTTAAAATGAGGCGTGGTTTTGATGGGAAGGTTGCAGTGACCTTCATCTAATGATTCCAGATCATGGTCTAAAGTGAGAGAGCAGCAACACTCTTCACCAAGGACACTCAGGATGGTTAGCATGTGGCACCCTGGTGGTTGATTTTTCTTTGTCAAAAACATGAAAGTTAAATAAGTTGCCAACTTGTTAAAGTCATCTCAACAAAAGCCAGGGAAGATGGCAGGGTCATCACCTTTCGGAGGTTATGTGCTTGCTGTGTCATTTTTATGATATCTCTGAGAGAATACAAATGAAGGTCTGTGAGTTTTTAAGACTCATCCCTCCCACTGTCCATTCTCCAACTGACAGGGTGTCCTTGGACTTCAAACAACAGCTACACTGCCTTCTTGCTCCAATCCTCTTGGTATCACTATGGCAAATTCCACCATACATTCTTGGGCCTTGGAAATGGAAGTCACAAACACAAAATAGACTCTATTTTCATTGCCCCCAAGCGACAATGCATACTCTTTTCTGTTTTGTTTTGGTTGTCTTTCTGGTTGTTTGAGAGATCACCCTCTGATAAGATCCCACCAACAGGAGTCATGTCACTCACCAAACTGTCCTGTCAAACAGAAAGCACTTCTCCAGGGCCATCATCTAGAAGCAGAGCCAAAACAGTTATCTACCTGATTACAGTTTCACCAAGATGGTTTAATTCTGCAGACCTGTGTAGCACAGCCTGGCCTCTGCTTCCCAAATGCTGGGAATGCAAGCATAACCTACTATAAGTAGCTGGACTGCATGACTTTATTTTATGAAAAAATTTCCATGCTCCATCTTCAAAGGATAAATCAAATTTAACATCCAAACTGTGAAAATATGATGCTGTAACTATCCACAAGCAGCCCCTCACAATTACATCCATTAAGTTGTTATTTGCATATAAAGAATGTGATTTTAAATGTTACACAGAAGAGGAAATTTTATCTTTAAAAAATTTGAGAAAATGGAGGGGAGAAATCATTTTATAATTTTTAAAAAAGAAATAATAAAAATAAGAATGAAAGAAAACTGTCAGATATGCCCACAAGCTCTCTGTAGCTGTAAGAATTTGCTCAACACATGCATAAGCTTGGCTCATCACTGGTTCATCATGAGTGGGAGACAGTCACTAGGTCACACCCCTCACTGGAGGATCATGGGAAATAAAGCTCATTAGGTCCCACCCCTCACTATAGGACCATGGGAAACTCATGGTTGCTTGCAGAATGGTTGTTATTGTCAACAGTTACATGGAGAAAATTAGTTTTAAAATGTATGAGAAAGGGGAAGGGGGAAATGATGTAATTATATTATAATCTCAAAATAAGATATTTGAGTAATAATTAAAGAAAAAGTATTAGAACAGCCCATAAGCCCCCTGCAAGTCCAATTACTTACCACTGCTAAGTTTCCCACATTTAAGTAAACATTCCTCAACTCCTGTTCATGCAAGCTACTATGATTAAACTCAGTGGGTAAAACACACATAAAAGACATCTAAGTAGGAAGGTGAATGTGCAAGGAATAAGTGTTTCATGGAGAGAGGAAGGAGGGATGGTTCAAAATAAATGAGCAAAATTCACTGCATACATGTGTGAAAACGTCAAAGAAAAGTTGAAAAAGAAATACTATGGCAATATCAAAGAAGACAGTTGGAGAATTGATATTAAGCCCACTTCAACACAGCAGAGAGCTAAATAATCGGCACAGTATGGTATTAGTAAGAAGTAGCGAGAATGTAACAGAGAGGTCAGATAACAAGACTCTTGTTAAATTCCCTTGTCTTCTACTCCACATTTTCTAGACAGGACTCTAAATTCTGAGAGGCCTCTGTAAGCCCAGATCTCTCCACAGCTCAGCTGTTCTGGTTTATAAAAAAAATCATGTGTTTGTCCTCCAGCATCCTAGAGTGCACAGCCCAGCAGTGGGCCATACACAGTGAGGCAGGAGATGACAGAATAGCCAAGGAAGGACTTTCAGAGATTACCATATTAGAAAGATCAACAGCTCTCAGTCCACCTGGGCTTCAGTTTACCAAGGCTTGGCAAATCCCACTTTAGCAATGTCTGGGAGAGGTAGGGCTATGCTAACGACCCATAAAAGGTCACTGCATACTTTACCTTGTTCCCTTTTCCCCTTTGCCCTCTTAAAGTCAGGCCACAGATCATCACTGGTACACCTCAAGGCTCCTCTTTGCTCCTCTTAAGTCATCTCCTTACCTGTGACTATGCACGTGTCTCTGCACAAGACATTGCAGAGACACAAAACTGGAAGTCACAGAGTTCCCCCCCCAGCCCCCCGCCCACAAGGTTTTTGATTCAGCTCCATGCCTGTTACAACAGGATAAAGAACAGGAGCATATGCAGTTTCACATCCCTTACCTCCTCAGGCATAGGGAATCTGGAGTGGAAAGAATGAATGGTCAGCAAAATCCAAGTGAGGAATTGTGAGCATCAGAGACTGGAGAATTCCAGCAAAAGCTGGAGGCCTCCATGAAACCTCCCCTCCATGGGACAGGCATTGCCACTTGTTTGAATTCCTAATGCCTACAGCATCTCCAGAGAGCCTGTTAGAAAAGACAGGGACAGGGGGCAGAAGCCATATTCAATGCAACTAGAAAGAGAAACTGATTGAGGTCATAATATTTCCTCTTGTTAATTTTTATATTTTTATTTACACTTTTGTGCTTCAGTTGCTTTATTTAGTTTATGCCTCACCAGAATGAGTTTTTATGATTGTCCTTAATTTATCTGTGCCTAGTGTACTGTATTTTTATTATTTTCATTATTCCTCATATTTAATCTTCATACTTTCCTTCTCATTCATGCTTTAGCCCTCCCTCCCTTTCTCACTCTCTCCTGATTTTACTATTTACACATGAAGACCATTAGCCCTAAATAACTTCAAACAATTCGGTTCTCAGATAGTGCCTTGAACTTTGTCAGGACACAAGACACACCAGCTGCCAATCATTCCATATGTTACTATAAAAAACAACATCCCTTCCTGCACAAACACCAATGGAGAACACTAAGACAATTCAGCAGGAAAACATGTATAGAAATAACACAAGCATACAGACTACAGAAAAGCAAAAACTAAAACACAAAGGCACTTCTATTCAAAGCATTGCATAAGAATCAACAGTGAAACACATAGTAAGATGGGAAAAGAAACTACTGTCAACACAAGATCACAATGCCTCTGCACCAGAAACCATAGAACCATAGTTACAATGGCTGAAATAATATAGAAACATTTCAGAGACCTGCTTTTAAAAAGGTGAACTGACAGAGAACTCAGACAAACAGATAAATGAAGTAAGGAAGTAAGGAGATTAGTTCAGAATCCAAACAAGAAAGTCAGAAAACTGAATTAAATGATCAGCAATTTGGATGAGAAGATTAAAACATAAAAGAAAAATAAGTGTGTGTGTGTGTGTGTGTGTGTGTGAGGAGAGAGAGAGAGAGAGAGAGAGAGAGAGAGAGAGAGAGAGAGAGAGAGAGAGAGAGAGAGAGGGAGAGAGAGAGAGAGAGAGAACGATTCTGCAAAGAATCAAAAGGAAGAAAGGAAGGCTGGAAATGAGTCCATGAAACTTTTTTCCAAGAGAAAAACAAAATGAGAGTGTCATTGGCAGAGACAACCCAGCGGGAGACAACGTTAGTGATTGATGACAAGGTAGAGACAGGACACACAGGCATATATAAAGAAGAAAACTAGTGAACCCAAAACATCCAGTAACTCTGGGACCCATGGAAGAGGCCAACCATGATAATATGCAGGACAGAAGAAACAACTAAGATAAAAATCTAAAGCATGAATTATTTTCAATAAAAGTGTAGCAAGAAATTTTCCAGCTCTAGACAGGAATGGGTATCCAAACAGCTGTAAAGAATACATAAAATCTCAAAGTCTCAGAAGAATGAATAGAGTTGGATATTACAATAACCTTGAGTCTGTTGGTACTGAATTTAAACAAAGCTGACATTACAAGAATCATATGGTGGGAATAAAGTCATGACTTCTCCCTCCATCTGACTTTTGAAAATCCATCTAACCAAAAGAACTCCCCTGCAAAGTGTGGGATAGAAACCAATCAGTCTGTCTTTATGATATACTCCTGGGTTGAAGGACAGTGTCACATAGACGTTTCCATAAACTGTCCCTCACATTGAGTTTTCACATCACACCAACTGCTTGTACTCATGATATCCAGAAAATCCAGAGCTGTGAATCTGTGTTGGGCATATGGATATTGTAGACTGTGGTAGCCATGTTATTAACAAAGCTATTCATTCTCATAGTGACTGATAGAAGGAAATTTATGCATGATCTCAAAATAGGCAAAGGGGCTGGACAGTGGCTTAGTCAATCGAGTACTTACTTTGATGTAGTGATGGATTACTTATGATTTATTAAAGCTTGACTGGAGATTCAGAAAAGCAAAGTCAGCCTCAAGCTATAAAGATCGAGCAGTGATTATGCATATTTTCGATCTCGAAGCCAGAATCTAGAAGATGATGGTACATACCTTTAAACCTAGGACTCATGATTAAGAGGCAGACAGGTTTCTATGAGTCCAAGGCCACTCAGATCCACACAATATTGAATCAGTCTGAAAGAGAATTATAGATCACACCTTTAATCCCAGCACCAGAGGGATATAAGACAGAAGCAAGTATTCAATAGGAGGCATTCATTCTCCAGCCACGAGGAGAGCAGCAGTCTGAAGTTTGGAGAGAGTTCCTGGAGACAGGATCAGCTCTTTCAGCCTGAGGTAAAGGTAAGAAGGTAGTGGCTGGCTGCTTTGATTTTTGAGCTTCAGCTTGAAGTTTGAACCCCAATATCAGACTCTGGCTCTTTTATTTATTTGTGTTATACCTTGCAGACACAAGGGCTTGAGTTTGATCTCCTGCACCCATACCCATGTTTTTAAAAAATGCTGAACATGGTAGTGCACCCTTACAATCCCTGCACTGAGGAGGCAAGTAAGTAGAGACAGAGGGATCCCTGGAGCTCTCTGGACAGCCAAACAAGCCTGATTGTCAAGTCTTAGGAAAGTAAAACAGCCTGTCTCCAAATAAAACAAAGAGAAATACAATGTGAGTAGAACTCAAGAGATAAAGTAAAGGTTATCCTTTGGTCCCTATATGCTCATAAACAAATGAGAAGATACCCTACTCACAAACACATCTGCATAGATGAGCACGCACACACACACACACACACACACACACACACACACACACACACACACACACACACACACACACGAGACACAAGAGATGTTTTCCCTAAACAAATGTCAGACTCAAATGTGTGACAACTTTGACATGACCCCTTATCCATCAGCTGCCCTGCTTTATTTCTGACACTTCCTTCTGTTATTTAAAACTTTTTTTGTCAACATCCCTCATGTTTTTATACTGCTCAAAGATATGCATCTTTATAAAACATCTTGAATTATTTTTTGAATGTCAGGTTATGAATAAATAAAAACAATAAAAATAGACAAGCAAATGGGACTAAAATTGAATTTATTATGCTGGAAAACTTTATAACCCTGGGAAGTTTTTCTTAGAGCATATTAAGAAGGTTTGCATCCATAAAACTCTGAGCGCCCTCCTGGCATTTTTTAAAGTACCAATAACCAGGGGACTCATAGCAGAATTATCCCTTTATCTTAAAATAAGCAATGTCATCCCTTTTCCATATTTGTATTTTAAAAGTGAAATTCATGTGTAGCATCTTGAAAATTATTTTATTGCATGAAATAGTTTGATGATAGGTTGATAATATTTTGAATATTTATCTCCAGTGACACATACAGATAGTTTCCCAATGGCAAGCAGAATGTTCACTGCCCCCAGGTGTCTGAGCTAGGCCCTGCTTCCCATAGCTGCAGTGTATGCTAGAGTTACATGGTAGCAATGGCACCATTTGAACTTGAAAATATTGCCTTCCATGAAAACTGCTAAAAGATATTTTAATTAATGCTAAGAGATGATGTAAACGAGTGTATAGGTAGTAAATAAGGGCCTGAATTGATGGCTTTATGTCATTTAGTTATACCTGAAAAGTCAGTTTGCCATCACTTTCTTCATAGCCTTATGCATCAATTATTTGACTTTCCAGCATCATAAGACACACTACCAAGAACAGCTGAAGGAAGGACGATGTTATCTTGGCTCACAGTTCCAAGGCACAGCCTATCATTGCACAGAAGAAAGTCAGCAAGGGCTTGAAGCAGATGGTAGCCATGTTGAATCCAAAGTTAGTAAGTAGAGCGAGATGCTTGATTGTGTTCAATGTGCTTTCTCCTTTTGACAAAGTCTATGACCCAAGCCCAGGGAATCTTGCTGTCCATATTTGGGATGAGCCTTCCCACCTCCACTAACATTATACAGATAATCTCTTAAAGGCAAACCTAGAAGATTGTATCCTAGTTGACTCTAGAGCAGTGATTCTCAACCTTTCCAGTGTGCAACCCTTTAATACAGATCCTCATGTTGGGGTAACCCCACCACCATAAAATAAATTTGTTAACACTTCATAACTATAATGTTGATATTAATATGAATCATAATATACATATCTGATATTTAGGATATCTGAAATGCAACCCCCATGGAGGCTATAGCCCACATATTGAGAGCTGCTCTTCTAGATGGTATCAAGTTGACAATCAGTATTTTCCCTCACAACTTATATTTTATTAAGAACATTACCTTGAAGATAATGAGGCAAGTCCTCTACATGGAAAATATTTATTAAAATATTAAAATGACACAGATGACAAATCTGTCTTCTCCTAAAGCAGGAAATTGCATGTGGGCTAGAGTAACTGATGTCAGAAGACTTAATTCCATCCATGCTTAGAATCTAATCAATGGTAGGATTTGCTGAAGCAATGGGCATATATTTTGTCTTAATACAATGCTCCTTTGTACCAGTACATTGATGTAAGGTCTCAAACATCACCTTATCTAATTACCCAACCATCTTAAAATGAATATATTAACTCAGTTGATTCTTACTGCAAGCCTAAGACCTGAAAGCTATTGTAGTAGGTAAATTAAATTGATAAGACAAATGGAGTAGGGAGGGGTAAATATCTGGCTGAGTTATCATGAGGACTATGTTTCTCTGAGTTTACTATCCATTTCCACAGTTTTGCCTACTCCTCACACAGTTAGAAACCTCTGTGTCACCCACCCATCTCCCACAATCTTTCACCTCCTCACATACTATCTCTATGATTCATAGAGATTCATGTGGTGGCCCCCAAGCCATTTATCTGAAGACTGCACAGCTATCTAACTCACAACCTGCCTTTTTCACTAATTTGTAATTCTTCACTCCTCTCTTTAATTTCCTCACTACTTCTCTCTTGTCAGCAAAGGACAACCAATCTCTTCCCTTGTCAATGAGACTTGGCCTTTGATTCAAATCCTTCTCTCTACCTAGCCAAGACATTGCCCTTCAGGAATTCCAATCCTGAAGTACATATGAAATATTTTCTTTTCTTGCAATCACATTTCTTTTTCTTTCTGTCTTCCTTCCTTCCTTTCTTTCTTTTTTTCTTTGTGATACTGGAGATCAAACTCAGAGCCTTGTAACATGGTGCACAGAGCTTTACCACTAAGCTATATACCCAGCCCCGTTGCAATGTATTTCTATTTATGCATCATGAATCATCAGAAATTTTCAGCTTGAAACAACATCAACAATTAACCAAACTTTCCACAGGCTAGAAATATGGAGAGCTCATATTTCTTTCTGTTGTCCCAAAGGCAAACCCAGGTGTTTGCAGGGCTGCACTCGTGGCAGGAGGTTTTGGAGAAGAACCATATCCAGGCTTTCTCAGACTGCTGGAGGCACTCCCTCCCTGCTGTTTGTAGCATTGCTTTCCTGACCCACCCATGAGCCAACAATAGCACTCTGTATCTTTCTTGTTTCTAACATCTCTGCCTTATGCTCTCTTGAATTAATAGGATGCCATCATTGAGGACTCACTAGCTTTTAGGGAATGATGAAATTTAAAACTTCAACATTCACAAGGAAATTCTTCTTGATTGAAACCTGCAACCTTTATTAAATATGAAAAAACTCTTTTGCTATGTCATTTAACACATTTACAGGCTTGTGGGACTATGGCCTTGGGAAACTTTGGAGAATCATTCTGCCAATGATACTCATGCAGGTATTCTATCTAGGTAACAGGATCCATCCTTTTTTTGAGCCACAGAACTCCTTACCCAAATCTGCCTTACAAATGTGAAGGCTCTTCAGACTTCTCAGGCAATCTCCTCTTTCACTCTCATCAAATACTTATTCTGTGAGGAAAACTGTGTCTAGCTCTTCTGGGCTCCTTTTAGTTTCTGAAATTGATAAATGATGGTTAACATCATTTATCCATGTTTCCAGGATAACATTTATCATGTCATATTCATAGTCATTCCAAAATGTGTGTTAATATAGTAACTGAATTAGTATATGCTCTTTCAGAATTTCCTTAGGTTTTGAATAATGTGTAATTCAATTCTGTGGTGATGAGAGAGAGTCAAGTGAGAGATACCATGTAGCCGCCTGAGGAGTAACATGTCAGAGCATTATGGGTAAGCCACACCCTCCTGGCAATACATAGTTTAATACAAATGCATTAATAATTTGAGAAAGCTACCCAATAAGAAGCCTTAGCCATTGGCCAAACAGTTTATAATTATTGTAAGCCTTTGTGTGTTTATTTGGGACTGAACTGCAATGGGACCAGGCAAGACAGAAAATTCTGTCTACACAATTCATATACAGATAAATTATATGTATACATATGTTTATACACACATATTTATATATATACACTAGTATTGTGACATAACCTGTTATATATACATATATTAGATATACTCCCTATCATATGTACAAAATCTTTTAAAATTTTCACAATAAGGCTATGATATAAACATCACTATACTGGGTTACAATCATCAAAATGAGGAATCTGGGCTCTCAGAGTTTAATTGACTTGCTAAGATCAAGCGGCATATAAGCAAATCTCACATATGAAGACAGAACTGAAGCTGCAGCCCTTCCTAAGAACTAGTTGTACATATTCCTTTGCATGGAGTCTAAACCACATCTATAAGTCTATAATTTCTGACTGTGTACTAACACTTGACCTGAAGACAGAGGTAATATTGAAAATCAGAAGGAGAACTCATCAAACATATATCACTAAATGAATAAGACATGGGCCAGAAAAAAATCAATGGCAATTATACTTTCTAAAGCTTTCTTTAAAGAGAATTAGAACTGGGATTAAGAAGCAGGATAGAACATCCACATATTTACTCTGGGTCCACACAAGATCCAGATGAAACCAGAGTTCAGGGCTCTGAAAAGGGAAAAGCTAACAGTGGTAAAAAGAATTAGAGTCAAGTTCAACAAGTCTGTGGGATGAAGACAGGATGACAATGACCACGACAATGACTGCTAAAAGAATGCAACTATGAGGAAGCTATAACAGAGGCCTGAGACATGGTATTGGTACCAGTAGAATCTTTGGACACAGAGAAAAGGTGGGACATGAAGTAGGAGAAGGCAATGGGTTGAAGGTCTGCATGGAGATCTACAATACTCCTCCATCTTCACAGATCAAGGCACAGATTCAAGAGCACAGCTCTTGAGGTCAAGAGATAAAACCGTGGAAGTCTTCTCAAGGTATCATGGTGGCTCTGGATGCATCTTTCTAACTTAGATGGCCTTGGTCTTCCTCTGACACTTCTGGAAAATGCTGAGATACATAAAGGCAGACAGAAAATCTTGGCCTTTGTATCAAAGTCAGGTGTACATGGGCAGACCTATACCTGGGAAAACATCACAGAGGCCAGCACATCCCATGGGGGTATTCTATTCCTACTTCATGCAGGACAGGGAACAAGGCACTCACTGCTTTTGACCTAGAGACCAGATAACTTCAAAGCAAAACTTTCAGTCATCCTTCCCCAGGCCACAGCTGGGGAGGTTCCTGGCTGTATCTTACTGTTTACACTGTAGCCCAGATAAACAACACTTTCTGGACTTGGGGGCATAAAAAGCTATATTTAAAATTCTGAAACACTGCATTATTTTAACAGAAATAACCAACCTTCGTTACATTGAGACAGACCTGTCATCACTCAATCAAAATACTTTTCCTTGCCTCCTGTAATGAGTGATAATTTCTAACTTTTCTGAAAGGCATTTTCCCCTCTTTATAACAATTGCTCCCATTTAGGATTTTTCTCTTTTCCCTCAACTCATTGTCAAGGATTTCTAATTATAAAAGTAAAAAACCAAATCAAATAGAATAGCATAAAGGAAAGCAAACCAAAGAATCCTGACAGATTGTGGAAATTACCCATTTGTAAGAGGGGCTCATTAAACACCCTCACTTCTGTTGGTTACAAAACACCAAGGACTCAGCCTATTATCTGAAGCCCATTGTGGACACAGGCTGTTTCTTCCTGGAGCCCATCCATCATTCCAACTCTCATAGGGAATATATTATGGTGTATTCATCCCATGTTAAATGTGTTTTTCTTTTTAAAATCCGAAAATGGGGACCAAATAAAGCAATAGTAGATGACTGTACACAAAACACTCTTTCTTAATTAGAATCAGAGGCTGTTTTTAAACAATCACTTTACTGATTCCTTTAGTACTTTTTCTAGGTAAACTTTATTTTGCTTTAAAAAGCCAGTTCTTAATTAAAGTTTAGACTAATGATTGTATAAGCACAAAATAATAACTCCAATCAGGCTACAATACCTTGGAATTGTCAAAAAAAAATTACTGTGCTCACAATGCTGTGCCATCATGATGTTACTAAACATTAATCATGAGTTTAATGATTATGTGGCTGTCTTGATTTGGCAAGCACTGAATGAACCAGAGAGGTATTTTATGCTCAAACATAGTAAGACTTCCTGTTCTACTCTTATCTTACCATAAAGATGAAAGGCAGTCCCCCAATAAGAGTGACTTGTCTAGCACCAGAGAACAGCTTTCACTGTGTTGCACAATGTTATCCCAAACCACACATCCCATTCCATTTTGGGATCACATTCATCAACATATTCACTAGTTCTTACTGATCTAGTTCCTCTAGATCGTTTGCTTTCCCCTTCTTTTTCTAAGATGTGCTTGGCGATGAAGACGGTGTCTGAATAATTGAGGAAACACAGGAAATGACCGAGTGAATCACTGAATGCCACATGCTTTGGTATTTTGGTGCTGAAAAGTTTTTAAACATCTTCTCAGATAAAAATAAAATTGTCTCATCTTCTGAAATTGCTCTTATGCTAATCCAGACCATAGCCAGGAACAATAAAAAGGTAAGCAAAAATTCACTGTGCACCCTTAGGAGGGTATCCATGACTTTACTCACTGTTGTTACTAAAATACCTGACAAAGGGTGTCAGGCAGGATCAGGTGTGGTTGACAATCCAGGAGATAAGAATCTGTCATCCATTCTGCCCCAAGAAAGTGCTAATGTACAGCACAGCCTGCAGTAGGTACGGTGAGCATCCTGCTGGGCTATTGGCTGGGGATACAAATTGAAAATATTATGATACAAAGACAGAAGCTTCATCCCCATGGAGTCCACATTCAATCTGAAGAGTCTCTCAGGGCTGGCATGAGATTCACTATTCCTTTTGACAAACACAGAATTGAGAGAATTGAAAGCATACCTGCACCCTTGGAAAATTAAATTCTGCTTTAGTTAAAGCTTTCCTCGAGCCTGAAGTGGCTACTTAAGGAAAGATAATGATGATGTTAGGATGTTTAATTGCTGCTTAATCAGTATCTCTATAGTTCCTGCTGGAAAGAATGTGGGAGAAGACTGTTAAATGAGGAACCAAATGAAATGCCATTATATCAACTACACAACTTCATGTTGTATATGAGTAACACAGATTTGACTTTTTCATTGGTACCTGGGAGCTTCTTTTCCATACTGGTCACTCAGAGAGTAACTGAATGGAGATGTTGTAGACTAGGTAATCCACAAGTTACATCAGCATGGTAGAACCTTGCTCAAAGCTTCAGAGCCCAAGTCTACATCTATAATTACTATCATATACTCAACACCAATATTTCAACAAATGATTATCTTGTAAAAACTGGTTATTTTGCTGTTTCAAAGTGTGAGCCCTAAGGTTCAGGCTATGTGGAAAAGTAAGAATTAAATTCATAGGAAGAAATAAAATATGTAAGTGTAGACAATCACAGTCACACCACCAGACTTTAATGCTAGAGACACTGTATCTCCAGATGCTGGTGCACTGTGATCTAGGCTCAAGACCCAGAAACACAATGAGAGTTCAAGGAAGCACAGATTACTGCTTCAGGCTGAATTTTGTTGCTATGTATAGAGAAATGGGAAGGGAGGATCACTCCTTTCCTAAGGCAAGCTCTTTTTTGAAGTTGTAGAATCCCTTGTCCCTTTTTGTACCATCAAGCCCCTGCAGTAGGGGGCATCTATTTTCCTTCTGCCATCCCCTAGAACTCTCAGTTCAGTTGGAGAGCCTTAGCTTTTGGTGAAGGGTAGGGGTTCCTGTAGAGGTTGATGATGGCAGTGACAAAAAAGTGCCATGTAGAACACTGGGAATGGATACTTCTTTATTCAGACATCAGCTGGGGAGATGGTTGGGGCACTCTCAGCTGACAAATCAAAGCTATTATGGAATTACACATCATCAGATGTGTAATTGAATCTCTTCCATCTAACACAATGATTGGCATACAGGTAGATACTTTTCAATTACCTGTTGGAGTGTCACATCTTAATTACCTTCCATATATTTTGAATGATTATCTCCTGTTGGAAGTTGGTCTGTGAGTTTCAGTTTGTGATGAAACCGAAGAGGGATATCATACCACACCAACCTCTAGCAGCATCTATGCTGTGCTAAGATGGTACCAAAGTAAAGAGGGTGTTTATGGGCATTTATTTGCAATTTTGATCTTCTGGGATGCAATGAAAAAATAAGAGCAAATATAGACAAAGATCATCTAAGACAGGTTGCTTAGTAATTGAGAGTGGAACATACTAATTTTGGGAAGGATTCAGTCTGACTTAAGGAGTCAGTTCCAAAGCCAGTCAAAAAGGCAAGAACTCAGCCCATTTTTGAAGATGTTTAACTGCTAATAATGGTTTGTTCATTCTAAGATTGAGGGCATGGGTAAAATATGGTTTTTTTCTGCATAAAAACAAACAAAACATTCACAGCAATATATCACTGAGAGGATGGATGATTTAGAAGTAATTCATGTGCTTGTATTTATGTCAAGGACAATTTGATAAGGGCAAACTCCATACAGAAAGCTGTTTCAAAGAATCTAGACCCTTCCTGTCTATGCGTGGCCTTTGGCTCAGCCATACAAACAGGATCTTGGGGTTTCTTAGAGTCACAGAAAAGAGACTTGCTAAATTACGCTCTGTTATAATAAGTTCGCTAGGTGGCTCATGTCTGTGAAGTTTCATAAGCCCCTGCATTGGATTCAAAATCTGACCCTTGGGTGATTGGCCTTCTGAAAGCATATTAATGACTCCATGTCTGTTGTGTGTGAGACTTTTCCTGAGAAGACACGATACCTACTCCCATCTGTCCACTCAATACAATGTTTACTCACTCTCCATAAGGAACCAGACTGAAAGTAGTGGCTATACCAAAATCCAGCATACTGAACCTATGAGTATTGTGGCTACTTAGAAGGGGCATGGGTGAGGGGTCACTTACAGGAGCCCTTTCAGGGGTCACTTTAGGATATCTAAAGGCAGTGGCCTCACAAAAGGCCCACCCCAGTGCAGGTGACAACTCAAGAAAGTTGTACCCTTGTTACTTTCTGTGTGATTTGTAAGCAACTCAATAAACCATAGAGCCTTCTCACAGCAAGTCTGCCAATCAGAGTCCCCGCCCCAGGGGTCACTTGCTGCTTCCATAACCTTGGGAAGGATCTAGTAGACTTAGTGCAATACGGCCTTCTGAGGCATGTGAAGAATTTCTAGGAGTGAGTTCTAGGAGTGTCTCTCCTCCTTCCTTGAAATAGTGTTTCAACTCTCAAAGGAAATTGCTAACAAGGATGCCTTGGTTTCTTCACTGCAAAACTAGAGATGATACATTATTCCCCATATGTGCTTTACTAAAGATAAATGTAAGGTAGTAAATTATTGCTCAGAAAAAAAGGTCTAGAGTTTTCTAAGTGCTTCATATACATCTACTTGTCTTAGGAACATTTTCTAGTTCTAAGCCTTGGAGAGAGTTACAAAGTGTTTGAATTAAAGAAGACAATAGGATGACTAGAAGCATTCAGCTTGGGGACACCCTCCTCTCCTAGGCCATGCCCACAATGGAATGCCCTAGACACCTCTCTGCTACAGAACTGCAATGTTTCTCCGGTGTATTATGATAATGGAAGGATTTCCAAAGCATTGCTTACTTTCTCTAGTCTTTCTTTGTTCAACCTTGCACAATACAGAGAGTGCAGGAAGCTGCAGTTGAAGAATCAGAGCTTGCCATTTGGGAGGGCTGATGTAGATGACAGTTCTGTATGTGGACCCTCATCATCTCTACCCTGCCCATTCCTTTCACAGGCATTTGCTCCAGTGCAGCTAAAACTGGTCATGGGTCCCTTTAGCTATGCCAACAGAATATACTGGAAAGGCACAATGAAAAGAATGGAGGAACTGACTTGTTTTGAGCAAAGGAAGGAAGGAAGAAACTAAGATAATTGAAGACATTCTGCCTGGCACTGTCAATCTTTTTTTTCCCTCTCTTCTCCCATCGAGCCAAGTACTCTGCAGGATGAAGTTGCTACTTTGGAGTGAAGGCATTATTTTCACAGCACAATTAATCTAGGATTTAACCAATCAGACAAAATTTTTTCTCTCACACGCAATCAACCTGAAGTAGCATAGGGAACCCTGAAGTAGTATTTCCTACAGAAGTGATTCTCCAGAACCAAAAGACTGACTGCACATGGTTCTTGGTTGCCAATTTGAATGTGTTTCATGCAAAATTGGGAGGCAAATGATGCCTACTCCATAGGACCATATTTTCCCACTCCTCAGAGCATTGTTTGCTCTCTTTCTCCTAAAGGAGACAATCTTCTGATCATGGTTACAAAGGTTCTATCCTAAAACTCTGCCCTCAGATGTTTCAACAAACATCCTGTTGAAGCTCTTTCAGGTAGACAGGCAACTTGGATTAGGGAGTTATTGAGGAGCAGAGATGCTTTTGTATTTACATCAAATACAACTTAGAGCCAAGTGTAGGGTAGGCAGCAGCTACACAAAAGGGAGCCTGTCAAATTCACAGCCATCCTCTTTCCTCAACATCTTAAATGCTGAGACTATAAGTAAGTGTGTACCACTATGTCCAGATTCCAAGATTCTTGTTTTCAGTTGTTGTCTGTACTGGGTAGTTTTATGTCAACTTGACACAAGCTGCAATCATCTGAGAGGTGATTAAGAAAATGCCTCCATAAGATATGGCTGTAGGCAAACCTGTAGGGCATTTTCTTATTTAGTGATTGATAGGGGAGGGCTCAGTCCATTGTGGGTAGGGCCATCACTGGGCTGGTCATCCTGGCTTCTATAAGAATGTAGGTTGGGCAAGCAATGAGGAGCAAGTCAGTAAGCATCACTCCTCCATGCCCTCTGCATCAGCTCCTGCCTTCAGGATCCTTCCCTGCATAAGTTCCTGTCCTGACTTCCTTTGATGATGAACTGTCATGTAGAAGTGTAAGCAGAATAAACCCTTTCCTCCACAAGTTACTCTTGTCATGGTGTTTCATCATAGCAATAGGAATTTGGACTAAGACATTGTCCATTCCTTTCTAACTAATAAAGGAAAGTGAGGTTCAGAAATCTTTAATCTTAGCCTAACTAAGTGGAGCTGAATTTTGTTTCTCAACCGTTCCCTGATAGGCTCTTCATCTTTGGCTCTTTCTATTGGCTGGCTGGTATCTTCTGGTTTTATGTGTCAGAATTTCTCACCTTTCAGTGCATCATTTAGTTATTCAGTCCCCAATAAAAATTCTCTGGGAGGTTGAGCTATGAAAGTAGAAAATGTGCCAGACTCCAGACACACAGTCTCCCTACTGATAAAAGTTTGGGTTTAAATAAACATAACAGCCTCTAATTATTTACACCTACTTGATCACTTTTAAGTTGATGAATCCAAGAAGGAGGAAAGGTTAGAAGAAAAATATAAAGATTAAAAAAACCCACTAAACTCAGCAGTATTTGAACTCAAATGGCTGAAATTAGTCATAAACCATGGGGCAGTCTGTGCTCCTGCAATCTCCTGTAGAAGATAAAATGAGACAGTTTTATCAATGGGAATGAATCAAGAACTTTCTTTGAGGCTCTCCACAAAATATATTTTAGTAAACAAACACACATCGATCATACAGTGTGTTATAACCTTACTCCCATGGCGATTATACGCCAACATGATGACCCTGTCCCCAGGCCTCTTTTGCAAAAACCGAGAGATGACTTTCACGCTGTAATTTTTCAGCCATAAAAGAGTGCACACATTCCCTTTCTGAATCACAGATATCGGCAGGCAGGCAGTCCAGGAGAAGATGCCAGTGTGTGCTTTCCTGGGTAAACATTGCTGAGTTGATGGGACTGATTTTCACTTATTACTATTTAAAATTGTTATTTATTAGTTGTTCATGGGTGTTCACAAATGCAAGCATGCATACCATGGCAAAGGTGTAGACGTCAGAGGACAACTTTCAAGATTCTGCTCTCTTTTTCTACCCTTGATTCTGGGAATTGAACTAATGTCAGGCTTGCCAGTTAAGCACTTTTACCTGTTGAGCAGAGACAGGTGGATCCTGGGGGCTCTTATTCAGCCACACTAGTCAAAAGAGCAAGCTTCAGGCACAGTGAGGGACTATCTCCAAAAATGTAATGGAGACTGTCTTAGTCGGTGTTTTTATTGCTGTGATAAATACCAAGATCAAAAAGCAAGCTGGCGAGGAAAGGGTTTATTTGGCTTCCACTTTCCACATTGCTGTTCATCCGTGGAGGAAGCCAGGGCAGGAACTCTAACAGAGCAGGAACCTGAAGGCAGGAGCTGATGCAGAGGCCATGGAGGAGTGCTACATACTGGCTTGCTCATCATGCTTTGCTCAACCTGCTTTCTTATAGAACCCAGGACCACAAACTTAAGGATGGTACCTCCCACAATGAACTGAGCCCTCCCCCATCAATCACTAATTAAGAAAATGCCTTACAGGCTTGCCTACAGTCTGATCTTATGCAGACATTTTCTTAATTTGGGTTCCCTCCTCTCAGATGACTATAGCTTTTGTCAAGTTGACAATACAGGGACCAACATAGGAAAACATCTAATATCAACCCCTGACCTCCACATGTGCACACATGGATGGCAGTCATAATGACTGTGGCTGTGGTAAACTATTCTGACCAAAAGCAACTTAGTGGGGGAGGGGCTTAATTATAGTTCTGTAATTATAGTTCTGCAACCCTGTCACTGAATGAAATATTAGGCAGAAACTTAAAAGCAGCTAGCTGCATCATGTCCACAGTCCTGAGCAGAGAGACGTGGAGGCTTCTATGCTGCCTGCATGATGGATTGCTTATCTCATCTAGTTCTCTTTATTTACACAGCCTGGGAAACAGGCCACACCCAGTGTGTTGTGTTTTCCTACATGAGCCAACAGTCAACATAATCTCCACAGATGTGGCCCCTGGACAACTTGGTCAAGGTTCTTTCTCAGTTGAGTCTCTCCTGGTGACTTTAGAATAAGGTGAATTTGCATTTAAAGATAACTAGCATGGGAATGTGCCTGTACACACATGTACACACATATGCATCACACACACACAGTATAATTTCTTGATGAAAGACGAATTTTACTCTATTCACATCTTCCTTTATTTTGAAATGATTGCTTCTGGGATGTATTAACTCTTCATCTCACATTTCTCCAAAAACAAAACATGTACTTTATGATGACTCAGCAAAGCCAAAGAACAGAACCATGCAGCCCCCTTCCCTTCCATTGGGTGAATGAACCTATATACCCTGTATTTTCACATACGCTTATGGTTTGTTGTTCTGAAGCTGTCAAAGGTTTACACCAGCTCCATATGTGCTCTCAACATTAAAACTCAGTCATTTTAGACATAGTACAAAGTTGGGGTTAGTCCATGAAACTTTACCTTTAATATCATTTCAAGGGTATGCTCTTTGTTCCCTCTCAGTAACAAACTTATGCAAAATAAATGCTACATTCATCTTTTCTGATATCTGCCCCAATAAGTTGGGCATCAAGTATTCTTATGAGCTTTTCAAATTGGTTTGAGGAGAATGTTCACTGGAGTAGAACTGAGCACTGCCAAGATTACATTTAATGAGAATGGATGGTTCATACTTGAAGGCTCTCGCTGACCTCGTTCTGAGAATCCTGAATTAGACAGCCTTGTCCCAAGTTCCCCCTTCTTAGATAAACTCAGGGAACATCACTCTATCTGGAGACAGCACAGTGGAGACAGAGTGCTACCTGCTCCATCTCTACCAGAGACATAGCACACAGTATAAGAGACAGAATTTTATCTGCTCCATTATCAAACAAATACCAATTAACATTTTCCTTTCTCACTGGTGATGGATCTGGGAAACCATCCACCCTGGGGCAAGCATTTGAGGTGATAGGAAAGATGTCACAAGAGGAAATCCATCAAAGCAACAAATGATATTTGTTAGCCATCTAACCATTTCCAGACTTAATATGAAATATTCATAGGCAAACAATAAACTGGGCCTGATGCTGTGAGGCCATAATCCCAGCTGCTCAGAAGACAGAGTCTGGGACATGAAAGCTCAGGGCTTGCTTGGGCTACAGGATGAGCTTCAGCAAACCAGAGGACCCTGGTGAAAACTAATCTCAAAATGCCAAATAGAAAGCAGGCAGGGTTGCAGCTCTATATTAGAGCACTTTCCTCTAGTGTCCAGTGCCTCAGGATAAATCTGTGCTATATAAAAGGAAGAGGAGGAGAGGGAGAAGGCGAAGGTGAAGATGGAGGAGTGGGAGGAGCAAAACAAAGCTTCCTGATCATTCTGCCCTCCCACTCTAGCTGAGAAGTACTGGTTGCTGATAACAGTTCATCTTGACCATCAAGTTGACAAGATTAAGGTTTACTATGGAAGCAAACTTCTGTGCATGCCCATGAAGTAGTATTTTCGTTGGAATAATGGAGCTGAGAAGCCCCATCCTAACATGGATGACACCATCCCATGGTCTGGGGTCCAGGTCTGAATAGAGGTGAAGCTGAACACCAGGAGGCATCTCTCTGCATCCTGACTAGGGGTGCAATGGGACCAGCTGCTTCATGCTCCTCCGTGGGACTTCCCCATCATCACTGAACTCCCAAATTGTGAGCCAAAAACCAATGTTTCCTTAGGTTTCTTTTTCACAGCTACTTTGTCACAACAATGAGACAAGTAACTAATACTGTAACCCAAACCACTGGGAAACAGCCAGGGAGGAGTAAGGTCAGATCAAAGGATGCTCTCTGAGGAGGAGAGCAGAGAAGACCTGAGACTGAGGGGGCTGCTGAGTCTGAACAACACAGTCTGCAGCCACAGTCACTAAGCATGGGAAAGTTGGCAATGGGGTCTGTGGAATCGTAACAATGGTCTGCTCCAAACCGGCTTCACTCCTAACCAGATCGACTTCAGACGCTATACTAACACCAAGGCAGAAAAAAGGCCAATGGGGCTACCACCCTGGACCACTTAAGATTTCTTCTCTGCCGCTATACAGAATGCCTGAGACACACAAAGGGACAAAAAGCATTTCAAGATGCAAACTGGGTTCAAACATGAGACAGGGGTTGGGACTATTAGACAGACAGTTTAAAATTATGATAATTAATATGTTAATGCTCTAGTAAAAGGATTCTTAAACTACTGCCTCCAGGCTAAATTTAGCTGGCACCGTGCTTTTTGTACATTTCATGGGTTAGGAATAGTTTTGTGTAATAGCTATCTTGCAGAAATGAAGAGAATAGTATTGAAAAAACACATACATGTTACATGGACTCCGAAGTTTGTTGAGTTTATATTTGAAAAACAATAAAATAATCCTTGTAGCGACTATGTACTAAACATTGTAAATTTTAAATAAAACAGTTTTTGAGGACCAGTGAGATGGCTCAGTGGGCCAGGGAGGTTGCAACCAACCTAAGCTTATGCCCAAGACCCACATGGCAGAAGGAGAGAGCTGTCTGAGAGGAAGTTGTTCTCTGATCTCCATTATGCTGTCACATACACTTACACACAAGTAAATAAACAGAACTGTTGAAATAAAAACAAATGACATTGTTTTAAATATATACTCATAAGAAAATAGATGTCTCTAGAAAAAAATAAATAAATAAATGAATATTATTAATTCCTCCTTCATGAATACAAAAACTTCAGGTCTTACAAATATCACAAGCTTTTTTCTATCCAGCCATGCAGGATTATTTACATATTTACACAAATCTCATCTAAATCACCATTAAAAAACTTACCCTTTTTGTCTAAACATAAATGGAGACAAGAAAGGACATTTTCATGTTTGAGAATGAAGTCAAAGGACCTACATAATAAAAGACCTGACTCAAAATGTCACATGTCAAGGGGGGCAGTAATATTTCAGGGTTAAACAATTTATCCAGAAGAACAGCATTAACAAGACAAAGTGTATTAGCCTCATTCACTGTTCACTGCACAGTACACTGGGGTGTGAACAGATGGGTGACTATCTTAGACACTCAGGCATTTCATACTCTTCACCATTCCTTGTAGTGAGATCTATGGGAAATCACATAAAATAGACTGTATGAAGAGTAAGAATGCTGAAAGCTCGAATTATTAAAAACTTAATATTTCTTTATCCCAACAAAGAATAATTCACAAGGTAACTTGTAAATAAGATGGACTTTACAATGCCACTAAAAGTTCGAATGAAATTAAGAAAATTTTAGAATATTAGAATACATTCGATTCAAGAAAACAACTGAAAAATGTGAGTTATTTGAATTTAGGGAAAAACCTAAATATGGAGAAAAAACAAGGAACAAATGACTTGATGCCATAAAAACATTAACACTTACTAAAGGTAGCTAAAATTCAGTTTATTTATTTTTTTTAAATATTTCAAGATTTCTTTCAAAATTGTTATTTATTCGTGTGTATTCATATGTGTGCACATGCATATGCGTGCAGGTGCAGGTAGAGTCCAGAAGAGGGCACCTGGATGGCCAGGAGCTACAGATATAAGCAGGCTTGAACCACTATGTGGGTACTTTTTAACGGCTAAGCCATCTTTCCTGGCCCCAGATTTAGTTAAACATTCATGGCTTTCCAAATTCTTTTTGGAGGAATCTGAGCACTCGTTAAATCAAAATGGAAGCTAAGACAAATTTTAAGAATAAATAAAAGCACAAACGTGAAGCCCATTGTTTCAACGCACAAACATTGTACAGTCCAAAGTACTTGATGACTATGCAATGATAGCCAGACAGACAATGGAGATGGGAAATCTGATTGGTAGCATCAAGGGAAACACAGTCCTCATCTTCCCTAGGAAAAGGGAGCTAAAAACCACCAAGTGGGATAGAAATGCAATGTGAAGGGGCTTCGTTTAGGACTTTGAATGGAGTGAGCTCTTGAATAAAACATAAAACTGTGCATATATTATTGATTAATGTAGAGAATGTTCTAAGAAATACTGAAAATAATTATGAGAAATGTCAAACACAACCCTCCTGACACCTTCACACCCTTCTCCAACACACACAGAAATGATAGTGGGTGATTCAGAAAGCCTCAACTATTGCAGCTATTGGATGGTAGGAAGGAGAAATTCCAGTTCTCTTTAGAAGACTGACTCTTGGTTAATTAGCCACTGCATTTAGGAAGCTTAAGCATGCATATAGCCTGCAGCCTGTATTCTCATCAAAAAATAAAATAAATGTTTAAAAAAAACATTTCCAGGACACCATCATGTCACTGCTCTAGACAGCAAACTGCTGTGGTTTCTACTTTCTCTAGTTCTTGCTATTGTCAGCAGTTTGGAAAGTTGTTCTTGTCAATCCCTCCATCCCCTAAATGGTACACTCTCCCACATAACTGGGTTCCCATTAACCTCTATTTCCCCAATTAACTTCCATTATTTCTCCTTCCCAGAAAGCCCATGCCAAATAAAGACAGAACTAACCCTTGAGCAAAAATCTGCAATACAGTAAGAAGAGGCTCAGCTCTCCTTTGAGTGAGGACAATATGGAGTCTAGAAAGGCAGGCAGACTGCACCATTTAGCATCCCTGTGCCTTGCAGCTACGAGAGTTGGCATGATTCACTATCTTCACACATCAACCCAGCAGATGTGAAGTGGATCCTTAACTTTAGAACATTCCATACACACCACTGTCGGTAAAGATATGCCAGTCTGTAACAGAGCTGTCACCGTTTATTTGTCCTAGAATACTTTTCCCTTGAAGCACATTATAAACTATAGATTAAGAATTCTAGTTTGAAAAATTCAAAAGGAAAGAATTGCTTAGACCTTGTCATTGTATGGATAAATTCAACTCAGTAATAGAAGTACAGGAGTTGTTTGTTTGTTTGTTTGTTTGTTTGTTTGTTTGAAAGAGAGTCTCATTATATACCCCAGCAGGCTTTGAAATTCTAATCTTTCTAGCCTCATACCTCCAAGTGTATGAAGTAAAGATACAAACCCCTGGGCTCAAGAGCACATAGTTTTTGATTCATACAAGCATGGAGAAAGAATCAGTCTTTCTGATGTCTTTTCCTGCATTGTATGTTTTCACGATGAAACAGTTACATCTTCCAGTGTTTCCAGATATAGAAGGGGAAATTGATTCTGCCACATGGCTAACTGGAAATCAATAATGTTTGATCTTGGGCAATATGCCTGTGATTTGCTCAATTAGTGCTTATGGAAGCTGCTCTTTATGCTGTAGGACGTGGAGTCATTTTGTATTAAGTGGGATTGAGAGATAAGGACAGAGGTCCCCCTTTCTGAGCACTTTTCTTTTCCTTGTTTTTAGTGTTATTTACAATACTATTACAGGGCAGACTCCAAGTCATTTCCATTATTCAGGTGACTAAATACCTCTAGTTTGTAATTCCTTTGATAATGGGGCTGTCTATTAGTGACCACTTTCTTTATGTCTATGTAAAATATAGCTCATGATGGCAACATATTTAAAGATAATAACAGCCACGTTGGATGTAATTACTTTGTAATTTGACTTATTTACTGACACAATTTATCTTTACATAGCATATATTTCCTCCAAAACTACATTATTAAAAAGTGAAGCAAAACAGGAGTTTATTTGTAAGAAGTATTTCTTAAACATTAAAATCTTTCCCAATATTTTAATATATGTGTATGTATGTGTGTGTTTATGTACATATGTATGTGTGTGTATGTGCATGTATGTTTGGGTGCATCTCTGTATATGTATATATGTGTATCTGCATGTTTGTATGTGTATATGTGTGTGTATGTCTGTATGTACATGTATATATGTGTGTCTGTGTACATATGTATGTGTGCCTATGTTTATATGTATGTGTATGTCTGTGTCTGTATATATGTGAGGATGTATATATGTTCTCTCTGTGTATATGTTCTTCTTCAAACTTTCATCAACCTCTTTTTTTCTGTTATCCTTTTGGTGGAGGAATATTATCCTATAGCATATATACTTAGACGGTAAATATGACAATCCAGTTAATATATACAATGTAAAATGATAATTATCAGGGTAACCCCTATCTTTCTTTGTATTAAGAACACTGAAATTCACATTTTCAAGCTCTCGTTATGATGATCATCCTTTGCTGCTTAATGGGATTTTTTTTTATCATACATGTTTTAACTGGGCTCAGTGCTGAGCTGCGGGTCTCTGCTTCTGTTTATATCAGCTACTGGATGAAGGTTCTATGATGGCACATAAGGTAGCCATCAATCTCATTATAGGGGAAGGACATTTAAGATGATCTCTATACTATTGCTTAGAGTCCTAGTCCCTTGTAGATCCATGGACATTTCCCTAGTGCCAAGTTTCACTCTAAACCTATAATGGCTCCCTCTATTAAGGTATATCTTTTCTTGTTCTCCTCTATTCCTTCCCTGACTCAATCTTCCTGGTCCCTCATGTCCTCTTCCCTCCTCCTCCTCTACCCTTCTCTTTCTCCTAACTCCCTCTCTCCTCTTCCCATGTTCCCAATTTGCTCAAGAGCTCTTGTCCCTTTCTTTTTCTTTGGAGGACTGTGTATGTCTCTCTTAGAATTCTCTTTGTTTCTTAGCTTCTCTGGAGGTGTAGATTGTAGGCTGGTAATCCTTTGTTCTATGTCTAATATCCATATATGAGTGAGTACATACCATATTTGTCTTTTTGTGACTGGGTTACTTCACTCAGGATGGTTTCTTCTAGTTCCATCATTTTGCCTGCGAATTTCAAGATTCCATTGGTTTTGTTGGTGGTGGTGGTGTTTTTTGTTTTTTCTTTCTTTCTTCCTCTCTTTCTTTCTTTCTTTATGCTAAGTAATACTCCATTGTGTAAATTTACCACATTTCTTTATCCATTCTTCAGTTGAGGAACATCTAGGTTGCTTCCATGTTCTGGCTATTATAAATAACGCTGCTATGAACATAACTGAACAGATGTCCTTGTTGTATGAATATGCACCTTTTGGGTATATGAGTAGAATTGCTGGATCTTGAGATAGACTGATTTTCATTTTTCTGAGGAACAGCCATATTGATTTCTAAAGTGGCTATACAAGTTTGCACTCCCACAAGCATTGGAGGAGTGTACCCCTTTCTACACATCCTCTCCAGCATAAACTGTCATTTTTGTAAAAATGAACATTCTTTAAAGTTTTTCCCCACTTTTAATCTGATATGCTTTACCACTGACATTATTTTTTAGCTCCTTGGTTGATTTTATAGTTATTTCCTGCCATTTTTCAAGTTTTATCCTCACCTTAGTGTTTCTTTCACTGTACAAAGGCTACTTAGACTTTAAAAACTCTGTCTACATTTACTATATTTACATTTTAATGTATAAATTGGAAGTTGTAAAATATTGACAATAGTAACTTGAAACATTTCCTGTATTTTTCTTCTTATAACAATTTTATAACTTTGACATGTTCTGAAAAACCACAAGTAATCAAAACAGCATGATTTGAGACTAGAAACTGGCACAGAAGTCTATGATCTACAGTAGAGCAAAAAAGAAACAAATCCATGTATCTGCAACCATGTAAATGATCTTCAGCAAAAGCACCATGAGCTTAAACTGACAACGGGCATTTTGCTCAGTTAACTGGTTCTAGTGGCAAACTGGATATGCATATGTAGAAGAATTAAATTAGCCCTAGCATTTATCTTATAAAAAAACAAAAATGCATCCTATTGGAATGTGGTAGAATCTCATATATATATATATATATATATATATATATATATATATATATATATATAAATATATATAAATATATATATTATATATATATATATATATATATATATATATATATATATATGACAAATGGTTTAAATAAAAATGGTTCTCATAGGCCTACAGAGAGTGGCACTATTAGTATGTGTGGCCTTGTTGGAGGAAGTATGTCACTGGGGCATGGACTTTGTGTCTTCAAAATTTCCACCCAGGCTTAGTGGCTGGTTGTCTATTCCTGCTGCCTCCAATCCAAATGAAGAGCTCTTAGCTACCTCCCCAGCACCATGTTTTCCTGCCTGCCACTATGATCCTGCCAGGATGATAATTGACTAAACCTCTGAACTGTAAGGCAGCGCCAATTAAATGTTATCCTTTATGAGAATTGCCATAGTCATAGTATTCCTTCACAATGACAGAAACACTAAGATAGAAGTTGATACCAGGGACTGGGGTATTGCTGGACAGGCCTGATCATGCTTTTGTTTGGAAGAATATAGACTTTAAGACTTTGGGTTAGACAAGCAGTGGAACACTTTAAGTGGGGCTTAATGTACCATACTAGTAGGAACATGGAAGACAGGGGTGCTAAGGGTGATTTGAACTGTGAGGGTCCTGCCTAAGAGATCTCAAAGGAGAAGACTATTAATATGTGGCTTAGAGATTGTTCTTACGACATTTTAGTGAAGAGTGTGTCTGGGTTTTTGTTTTGTTTTGTTTTGTTTTTGTTGAGGCTAAATAGAAGAGTTATGGATTAATAGCTTTGGCTAAAAAAATTTCTAAACAACCTAGCATTGACTATGTTATGTGGTTAATAGTGTCCAGTCGTATGCAGGTCTGTAATGTAAAGGAATAAGCTAAGCAAGGAACAATAAAAAATGTATTGTTGGGGGAGAAAAAGAGCACCCAGAAGTGTAAACATTAAAGGAAAGCCTGATAGTGGAATAAAGGATGTGGTGACTGCAGATCAAGACCCCACCTAGCTATGTTCTCAACTTGTTAAAATGAATTAAAGAAAAGTAAAGAGGAATTAAAGCAACGTTTAGGGCTAAGCACTGTAGCACACACTTTTAATCCCAGCACTCAGAAAGCAGAGGCTGGTGGAGCTCCCAGTTCAAGGCAAGTCTGGCCTACAGAGAAAGTTCCAGGCCAGCTAAGCTTGGGCATGAAGAAAACCATCAAAATGAGAAAGCCAATAAAGACATAATTAAATGAAGGGGCCTTGTTTCAGCCTCAGCAAGTAGCAGAACTTGGCACCTTGGCCACATGGTTCTAGCTTTAGAGTCAAGGACAGAAAGAGGGGGTTTTGGAACTTCCCTCTGCAGCTAAGGAAAGTCACTGAGGTGAGGTATGTATCAGGGATGTCCCTGCATGGTGGCCTAGAGAGATCATTGTGTGAAGCTATGAAGTTGAAGCCTGAATTGCCTTGGAGACTCCAAGATGTTGGAGATGCTGCAGTGGTGAGATACCTGCCACAGAAAACTTCTAATGGAGTGGAACCAACCCAAGACAAAGAAGTGTGTTGTCGTCAATGAAGGTGAAAGGAGTGGGAGATCTGAGGAGTGCTTGGACATCAGACATGCAGATGTAGAATTTCCAGTTTGCGCTGCTGGTTTTCAGTCTTGCTTTAGAGCTGTATTTCCTCAATATATTCCCTTTCCTCCATTTTGGAATGATAATGTATATCCTGAGCCATTATATTTTTGAAGTATGTGATTTGCTTTTTTGTTTTGATTTTATAAGGGTTATATATAGTTAAGGGATTGCATGACTCTCAGAAGAGACTCTACTTTTAAACCCTGAGGCCAATCTACAACACAAAGTCCTCTCTAAAAAAAAAAAAAAAAAAAACCAAATAAATAAAAATAAAAAACCACAGAATTTTAATTATGTTCAGAAGGAGAAAAGATGGCTAGAGAACTTATCAGTCCAAGTTGATAGTTTGCCTTAGTAAAAACAAAAGCCACCAAACATTAACAAAACCTTCCAGAACTTCCTTCAACTCCCACCAGTAGTTATTGGAGATGATTTTTATTTTCATTTTGTCCTCAAAACTTGCACAGCACTCACTCAAAGTAGGTGTGCAACGGACGGGGTGGGGGACCAGTGTGGAATGAGTAGCTCCTCTTTGCTTTGTTCTCGATTCTTGGCAAGGCTGCTGGCAGCATTCCTGTGGTTTTAGTGTGCCAGAATACTCCTAGGCATCACAGCTGAGGCAAGTGCATTGCAAGAAATTTCCCAAGTGAAAAGAAAAAGTAGTTTTAGTGTTGACCTGACTCTATTGCATGGTTTGAGAATGCTGTCAGAGTAATTGAACTACGTAGTTCTGTCCCAATATGGCTGCACTCCCTTCAGCCCATTCTCCCTACTTCCTGCACACTCCTCTGTCCATTCCTTACTTCCTGTTCACTCGCTTCTGCTCCCAAAGAACCTTCTGTGGAATCCTGTTTCTCTTTTAGGGCTCCTGGCGGAAGTTGTCTCCTTTTAGCTCTTTGCAGGTCTTCTTATTAAATTTAGGTCTTATTAAATTTGCAGGTCTTCTTAAATTTAGAGAAGCTATCCATTTTTGTGTTCTCTTTCTAGAGATTCTACTATACCTATCCAGTGGATTGATTGTGCTCCCAAGCCCTAGTCCCCTCTCAGACATGTTTCCAGCAATACACAGTACTTCTTTGCCCACAAATGTTTATTTGTTCAGTGAATATGAGAATGTAAAATAGCCCTTGGAATTTACATAATTTTAATATATTGCTTTTTGTATTTGTTTCTCTGAGATTTTTTGTTTCTTGGTTGGTTGGTTGGTTGGTTGGTTGGTTTTATAAAAGAAAGGGTCTTGTTATATAGACCTGGCTGTCCTGGAATGCAATAAGTAAACCAGGCAGGCCTCTAAGGTAGGGCATTCCTACACCCTGTTGCCTTTAAGTGCAGAGAATACAGACATGTATCATCATGCCCAAGATTTGAAGTTGTCTTTAAAATGTGTTTTTTAAAATTTTGTGTATGTGAGAATGCACATGTGTGGAGGTCAGATGACAACTTTCATGTGTTGATTCTTCTTCTTTCCACTATCTGTCTTTTTTCCCAGGAAATGGATCCCAGTTACCGAACTCAGATTGTTACACTGACAGTAGAATTCTTTCACCTGATGAACCATCTCGCTGGTCCTGGATTTGAAACTTTCTTGTGGTATCATAATAATATGATTCCTGTTCAATTATTTAGGTGTTAAAACAATTTAGGAAATTTTCACCTAGATATGAAAGTGGGGGAGACCATTCAGCCATGAGGGAGGCATTTTAGTGGGAAGGCCACACTGCACTAATTTTATGTTCTGTTTAGTTTTTAACTTTCAACAAAAAGTATATTTCAAATCTTATGCACCATCACCCATCAAAGGAAGTGTCCCCACTGTCCCTTTACAGTATCTTAGGAGGTCCTTCCCAAGACCTTGCTGAAGGGCTAGGTTGTAGCAAGTATGTTTTCCCCGCCACCAGTCCCACTGCCACTCCAGCCCCCAATAACACGCTGAGATTTTGTATTTGATATAATGCTGTTGGCCAGGTACTAGTTATTTACTGGCTAGCTCTTCCTTAATGATTAACTCATGTCTACTTATCTAAGTATTTCCACGTGGCTCAGAGAGCGATGGGCTGGCATGCTGTTCTCTTTAGGCTCTTCATGCTGACTCCTCCTAAATACTTCCTCTTTCCTCCTAGTCTCCTAGCCCTGCCTATCTTGCTTTCCTATTGGCCAACAGTGCTTTATTCATTAACCAGTATGAGAAACATATTTACAGAATAACATCTCCCATCACCAGGTCAGCCCCTTCTGACCACCAAACTTCACATTGCATGTCTGCCCCTGTGTCTACACTGTAATTCACATAGGCTCATACTTTGTTCATCCCTAAGCACAAACAGCACGGGATGCCAAAGTACAACTTTTGAGTCTTCATATGAGTTCCACATGTGCAGGTATGTTTCCTCCTTGAAGATGCTGTGACAAAATACTGTAGACCTGGGGGTTGGGACAAGAAAAATTGAGTTTTCTAACTCTGGAATCTAGAAGTTCACTCCCAGATGACAACCGGGTTGGTCCTTGTGAGGCCACTTCTTTACTGGAAGGTGACCACTTCTCACTGTGTTGTCGTGGGGTCAGTCCCCTCTTTGCAATCATAACCCTCTTTCCTCCCTGCATGACTTAGTATCACCCTTTGGAAAATTATCAAATTTCACTGCATCTTGAGGATGTTGGGGTGGTGCCTTGAAATACTTCCAAAGGTTAAATGTCCATTTCCTTTTATTTTAGAAGCAGAATTGGGGGAGGGATAATAAGTTCAAGGCCTGCCTGAGCTACAAAGAGACTTTGAGGCCAGCCTTGGACATTACAGAGAATTGTCTTAAAATAAAAGTAAATGTCCTTCCCCTATAATGACATTAATGGATACTTTAAATGACAACATAGTGCCTTCATCCAGTAGCTGGTGGAAGCAGAAGCAGAGATACACAGCTAAGCACAGAGCTGAACTCCTGGAATCCAGTTGTACAGAGACAAGAGTGATGAGCAAAGGATTGAAGACCAGGCTGGAGAAACCCATAGAGATGGGTGACCTGAGTAAGTGGGAGCACAAGGACCCAATTGTAAGGCTGCGGAACAGAATGGGACCAAACCAAGCCTTCTGAATGCAGGTGGGGGTCCTGGGCAGTCTATGGAACCTCTGGCAGTGGAACCAGTATTTATCCCTAGTTCATGAATGGAATTCAGGAGCCCATTCCCCTTGGAGGGATACTCTCTCAGCTTAGGTACACAGGGGAGGGCCTCTTTCCTCCCCCCCAAATGATGTGATAGACCTTAATGATCCCCCATGGAAGGCCTTACACTCCCTGCAGAGTGGATGGGACTAGAAATATTGGGGGTGTTGATGGGGATCATGTGAGCATGATAGGGAGAGGGAACTGGGATTGATATGTGAAGTAAGATAATTTCTAAATTCAATTTTAAAAAAGGAAAAACAAATAAACAAAAAAAAACAAAACCAAAATTTTAAAAAAGGACAGAGGAAACAATTCAATGACAGAGAGCTTGTTAAGCATATGGCAGGCCTTAGTGTCTGTCTCCAGCACATACCTCTACCTCCACATACAAATACATGGCAGTTACATTGAATTGATGGGAGCACATCCTGAAGTCTTTCCTCATTGTAGCACATCTTTAAAAGACCTTCACTACATATAGCCATTGCATGAGGTACTGGTGACTTAGACACAGAAATGGTAGGCTCCACACTTTAGTCTACATTAATCCCCATGCTCATGTGAAGACCAGCTTTCTGCTGGCCCCTTTGCTGCTCTCTGCAGCTCTACTGTCTTTAATATTGTCAGACACCCCAGCAATCTGGCACCTCATGTATTTCACAGGGGTTTCCCCCTCAGAGGATCTCTACAAGATAGAAAAGCAGGCACTGCACAGATATAATCAGAACTTCAAACAGCAGCCCCAGAACACAAGGCCAAAGCACCCTCTCCAATGCCTTCCTTTTAAGCAGCCCTCTCATCAATTACTGTTAAAAAATGCCTTGGCTTTTCTATTTGGAAACACCTCAAATTCACCCTGAAGCATGGCTATTATAGTCTTGTTTTAAAATCTTATTTGTGAGACACCCTTGGGAGAGTTTAATGAGGACATTGAAGAGAAGCTGTTGGTGTCACAAGGTAGGGATCTCTTGCTGAAATCCCAGGGGTTATGCTGGGATTTAAGTTCTGTATATTCTAAACTGCAAGTCAGAGCAGGGCCACATTCAAATTCTCACCATGCACATGAGTCTACAGCCTCTAGGGGCCAAGGTCACCATGGAGAGCAGCTATATATACAGGAGCCCCACCACCATCTGCCCATTGGGACTGACAGCATGGATATCCTCACTCTGTGAGCAAAAGTCAGCAGTTTTAGCTAAAACATATTATCATTATTGCCTATAGACAATGATACAATGTCAATTAAAGATCAAGTGTACTCATAAGAATAATGTTTTAAAAATAATTATTCTGTGAAATCTAAAAATGAAAAGTAAGCTAATCTTGATTAAAGTTAACTGCATGAAGTATCATTAAAATTGAGATGTATCAGAAGTACTTTTTCTTTGGGCTTTGTAGAAATATGTTCATACTGAGTGTCTGTGGGTTTGGGACATCTGAGCTCACATTGAAGAACTCTGAGAGTACACTTATACATTTCAAGCACAGGATTAATCAAGAAAATTCTAGAATGTTTCAAGCTGATTAATGTAAGATAGATCTATTGCTATCATTGTTGGTGTTTCACTATAGTCAACCAAAATAGTAAAATATATAAACAAAATATTAGGAAAATAAAATATTTTTTAAAATGTTGAATATAAGTCCATTCAATTTTATTCACAGTAGAAATAAACATGAAATTATTTTGAAACCAAAGTTTCAACTGTATTCATTATTTTTTCCAATAGATTTTTATTGATTATTTGGGAATTTCATACTATGCACTCCAATCACACTGAGTTCCCATTCTTCCCAGATCCATTCTCCCACCATTGTGGCCTACCTCCAAAAAGGAGAAGAAAATATGCCAAGTCCAATTTGTGTTGCCCACACACTAATTGGAACATGGTCAAACTCTCAGTGGTCAGTCCCTTAAAGATAACTGAATCCTTCCCCATCAACCTTGCTAGAAGCCATCAACTGTGAAGAGCTACACTTCAGCATCTTTATCACAGATTTATTAAGGTTTAAATGAAAAAATTTTGCATACACAGTCTCAGTTCTCCCTCCTTCTTGTCCTCCAGCTCCCCACCACCTACTCCCCACCCCATCCCTCCATCCACTCCTCAGAGAGGGTTTATAAGGACTCCCTTCAATGGCTTCCTGACTGAAGTGTTTCCTTCCTTCTTCCCTCCCTCCCTTCCTTCCCCCTCTTTCTTTCTTTCTTTCTTTCTTTCTTTCTTTCTTTCTTTCTTTCTTTCTTTGGTGTCTGTGTGGAGCTGGATTGCACAGAAGTCTTCAATGTCCCTCATTCTCAAATATGAGTCATCAATACAACAGCCAAAGAAGCTGCTTGGCCATAACCACCAGTAGCAGCATGGATCATGGACTTCCTCATGACAGGGATATCCACATGCCCTTGAGTGGCAGCACAAACCACTAATCTCAACATGGCCCCAGTGGCAGCTTGGAACACGAAATCAATATGCTTGATTTCCTTGAGCAGGAGCATGGAAATTGACATGGCCTCTGATAGTAACACAGGTCATGGACATCAACAGTCCTTTTCTCAGCCACATGACAGCCCAGCCAAAGACATGCATATATCCTCTGGAAGTAGCATGGACCATGGACATCAACATGGCTTCTGGCATCAGAGGAACCATAGAGGTTTTCAGAGGAGGCTTGATCCAGAAATGAACCATGGATATCTTATTGTTGCCTAGAGTCAGGGTGATCTTGGCAGCTAGGCAGAGATTTCAGGGGCAGAAGATCAGCGAATTCCATGCTGCTGCGTACCACCATGCCAGTCCTACTATACAACTACATGCTCCCATATCCACTGACGCCACACTCTTGTTGCCATCACTGTGGCATCCTGAGTTCCCATCTCTCTGCCACATGAACATGAGCACATGCGACTCCATTCTGCCATCTTTTCCACCAATTCCTTGCTCATTCATTCTAGAGCTCCAGGCACTGAATACCTCCCTGCCCACAGCTGGCCACCCCCACCAGCTCACCAGCCATGACCATGCTGTGACCCAGCACTCTTCTCCCCCTCAGAGGGCAAGCAGTGTGTGCTACAGCAGTGGCAGCTCCATGCTGTAGGCTAAGCCCTCCATCCTGAGCCTCCCAGAGGGTAAGGACCAGCCCTGCTCAGCAAGACCTGCTCCTCCCTGTTCACTGCAGCAGTCTTGGCAGCTAGGACTACCTAGCAGTCACTACCAACATGTCTCCACTCTTGATATTTTTTCCAATTTCATAAAGTAGATTCAAAAGCATCTTCCCATAAAATCTGCCTTTTATCAGTTGTTCCAGAAATACTGTGTGTTCTGTTTACTCATCCTCCTCGGCCAAAGCCTCTGCAGCTCTTTCAGGAGCCTCAGGGTATTCCTGCCATCTTGAATCTGCATTCTCAATTTCTTAATCTGTTAATTAATTTTTGAATTTATGTCCTTTTTGTATCGCAAGAAATACATATGTCTGAGAAACAGCTATGATTTCATTTAATTTATCTAGTCTTTTTTTAAGTTTATGAAATTTCATTTTTATTTCATATGTGTAAATAAATGTTTGCCTGAATGTGTGTCTGTGTATCACATGCATGCATTGTCCTCAGAGGCCAGAAGAGGGCATCAGATCCTCTAGGACACATGGCTGTGAGTTACCATGTAGGTTCTGGGAATTGTACCCAAGTCCTCTGGAAAAGTAGCCAGCTCTTCAATATATATTTTTCTTTTCTTTTCTTTTCTTTTCTTTTCTTTTCCCTCCTTTTCTTTTCTTTCCTTTCCCCAGAAAGAGCCTAAATTTTTAACCCCAAGGTTGGCCTGCAGTCCAGATTGGTCTCAAATATCAATCCTCTTGTCTCAGATTCCCAAATACTGGGACTATAACCACAGTCCATAGGCACCACGCTCACTTAAGCTGGGATTTAAAGCATTCTTTATTCCTCCCTTCTTTGTGGACGGTGCAAACATGCACAGCAACTTGCAAGAGTCGATTCTCTCCTCTCACTGTGTGAGTCCTAGGGATGCCATGTCATCAGGCTCCATGGCAAGTGTTTTTAAGGACTGAACCAACTCACTCACTGGCTGTAGCTTGTTGTTTTCCGCCAGCCCGCCCACCACCGGTCTGGCCTGCAGGCCCCAAATAACATGCTGAGACTCTGTATTTGATACAATTCTGTTTGCCAGTTACTATTATTGTTTATGGGCTAGCTCTGTCTTAATTATTAACCCATTTCTACTTATCTAAGTATTTCCACGTGGTCATCTTATCCGAGCGTGGCAGGCCGGCATCTTGCTTCCTCCATGTTCTACATGTTGACTCCTCCTTCCTACTTCCTCTTTCCTCCTTGTCTCCTAGCCCTGATGGGAGATGTTATTCTGTATATATGTTTCTCATACTGGTTAATTAATAAAGCACTGTGGCCAATAGGAAACAAGATAGGTGGGGCTAGGAGACCAGGAAGAGAAAAGAAAAGTAATTGGGAGGGGTCAAGATGTAGAGCATGGAGGAAGGAAGACGCCAGCCGTGGCTCCCTGATAAGATGACCACGTGGAAATACTTAGATAAGTAGAAATGGGTTAATAATTAAAACACAGCTAGCCCATAAACAATAATGGTAATTGGCCAACAGGATTGCATCAAATACAGAGTCTCTGCATGTTATTTGGGGCTGGTGCGGCTGTGGGCCCAGACCGGTGGCAGGCGGGCTGGCGGGCTGGCGGGCCGGCGGGAAAAACCTGCCTGTAACATAGCCCCACCTATCTTGCCTTCCCATTGGCCAGACAGTAATTTATTCATTAACCAGTATGAGACACATATTTACAGAATAACATCTCCCATCAACTGGCCTTATAGTTATTTTAAAAATAGAAAACTTCAAGCCAGCTAACCAGTGATTTTATTTGTTTCCAACCAGTTTCAGTATTCATATACAAGGCATGTAAATGCCTATGTGAAATTCCCCTTTAAGATGGGAGAATAAATGAATGGCATGATGGATGAATAGGTGCGTGCGTGTGTGTGTGTGTGTGTGTGTGTGTGTACGTGATGTACATATGTTGTATGATATTATGATCACACTCTAATACTCCTGAGATCACTAACAAAATTTGCCTTGTATCAGAAGGCAAAGCTAGCTACTAGCTTACCAAAGTTAGCCATAGAAGTTTTGGAGGTCTGAGAGACAGAGAGACATGGAGAGTAGTAAAGAGGGATTGAAAAAGATTTGTGGTTCTTTTGGAATGAGGAAAGATAGAGAGAAAGGAGGTCACTGATTGCTTGATTGCTTCTCTGCCTCTTCTCTGATCATGCAGGTTTTTACCCAAGATCTGACTCCTAAGGTTTTATTGATGAAGAATAATTAGATAAGTGTTTCATATGTTTGTTTGTATGTATACATGTATGGATGTATGGGTGGATAGACAGGTGTATATTTGATTGGATAGATAAATGGATGGATGGATGGATGGATGGATGGATGGATAGATGGATGGATATGCCTAGGTTAGCTTTTCTGAAAGTCATAAATTTCTCTTTGTGGACCAGTCTCATGTGACCTTTAAACATAAGGACCTAGAACAGAATGAATAGAGAGAAACATATATATATATATATATATATATATATATATATGTATATATATTTATGTATATATATATGCATATATATATGTATGTGTGTGTGTATATATATATATGTGTGTGTGTGTATGTATGTATATGTACACATGTGTATGTAATATTCACATATGTGTATATATATAATATTTTCTTATTTTACTTATTTTATATGTTGATCCCATTCCCTCTCCCTTCCATGCTCCCAACTGCCCCTCCCATCCCATTCCCCACTTACTCCACAGGAAGGGTGATGCCTTCCAGGAGGGATCATCAAATGTCAAGTCATTTAGAGTAGGGCCTAGGCCCTCCCTCCTGCCTCTAGGTTAAGGGAGTATTTCTCCATGGGGAATGTGCTCCCAAAGTCCTTTTGTGCACCAGGGATACATCCTGGTTCCACTGTCAGAGGTCCCTTAGCCTTCCCAGACCTTCGAACTGAAACCCATGTTCAGGGGATCTGAGCCAGTCAAATGATGATTTCCCAGCTATCAGTCTGGGGGGTCCATGAGCTCCCCCTTGTTCAGGTCAGCTGTCTCTGTGGGTTTCTGTACCTGGTCTTGACTCCTTTTCTTATTACTCCTCCCTCTCTGCAAGTGAATTCCAGGAGTTCAACTCAGTGTTTAGCTATGGTTGTTTGTTTCTGTTTCCATCAGCTACTAGATGAGGGCTGTATGATGGCATACAAGTTAGGTATCAATCTCATTATCAGGGAAGGGCATTTAGGATAGTCTCTCCATTGTTGCTCAGATTGTTAGTTGTGGTCATCCTTGTAGGTCTCTGGGCATTTCTCTAGAGTCAGTTTTCTCTTCAAATGGTTGGTTCCCTTTATTAAGGTATCTCTTTTTTTTTTTTTTTTTCTCTCTTCTATTCGTTCTGTGACTCAATCTTCCTGGTCTGACATGTTCTCCTCTCCTACCCTTCTCTTTCTTCTAAATCCCTCTCCACTCACTCCACACCCCTCCCACTCCCAATATGCTCAGGATATCTTATTCTTTTCCCCTTCTGTGAGGGACCTTGTATGAATCTCTTAGGTTCCTCCATGTATCCTAGTTTCTCTGGCAGTGTGAACTATAGACTGCTGATCATTTGCTCTGTGTCTAAAATCCATATATGAGTGAATACATTCCATGTTCCTCTTTTTGTGACTGGGTTACCTCATGCAGGATGGTTTCTTCAAGTTCCATCCATTTGCCTTCAATTTCAAGATCCCATTGTCCCCCACCCCCACTGAGTAGTATTCCATTGTGTAAGTATACATCTTCATCATCCATTCATCAGTTAAGGGGCATCTAGGTTGCTTCCAGGTTCTTGCTAATACAAATAATGAAGCTATGAACACAGTTGAACAGATGTCTTTGTTGCATGGATGTGGATCATTTGGGTATACACCTAAGAGTGGAATTGCTGGGTCCTGTGGTATACTAATTCCCATTTTCCTGAGGAACCACCATACTGATCTCCAAAATGGTTGTACAAGTTTGCACTCCCAGCAGCAGTGTAGGAGTGTTCCCCTTTCTTCACATCCTCTCCAGCATAAGCTTTCATTGGTGTTTCCAATTTTATCCATTCTCACAGGAGTAAGATAATATTTTAGAGTTGTTTTGATTTGCATTTCCATGATGGCTAAGGATGTTGAACTCTTTCTTAAGTGTCTTTCAGCCATTTTGCATTCCTCTATTAAGAATTCTCTATCCAGTTCTGTACCCCACTTTTTAAAAGGGTTATTTGGTGTTTTGTTGACTAGTTTCTTGAGTTCTTTTAGTATTTTGGAATCCAGCCCTCTGTAAGGCTGGGGTTGGTGAAGATGTTTTCCCAGTCTGTGGGCTGCCATTTGGTCTTGTCAACTGTGTCCTTTGCCTTACAGAAACTTCTCAGTTTCAAGAGGTCCCATTTATTAATTGTCGATTTCAGTGTCTGTGCCACTGATGTTATGTTTAGAAAGCGATCTCCTGTACCAATTTCTTCAAGGGTACCTCCCAATTTCTCTTCTAGGAGGTTCAGGGTGGCTGGATTTATGCTGAGGTCTTTGATACATTTGGACTTGAGTTTTGTGCTTGGCAATAGACATGGGTCTCTCTGCAGTTTTCTACACACCATCATCCAGTTGTGCAGCACCATTTGTTGAAGCTGTTTTCCTCCTCCTTCCATTGTATACTTTTAGCTGTTTGGTCAAAAATCAGGTGTTCATAGGTGTGTGGATTAATATCAGGATTTTTTATTTGATTCCATTGGTCTACCTGAGTATTTTTGTGCCAATACCAAGCTGTTTTCAGGACTATAGCTCAATAGTAGAGCTTAAAGTTGGGGATGGTGATGCCTCCTAAAATTCCTTTATTGTACAGGGTTGTTTTGGCTATCCTGGGTCTTTTGTTTTTCCATATAAAGTTGAGTATTATCCTTTCAAGGTCAGTAAAGAATTGTGCTGGATTTTTGATAGGGATTGCATTGAATCTGTGGATTGTTTTTGGCAATATTGCCATTTTTACTATGTTAATTCTACCTATCCATGATCAGGGAAGATCTTTCCATTTTCTGGTATCATCTTTAATTTCTTTTTTTTAAGACCCAAATTTCTTGCTATATAGGTCTTTCACTTGTTTGGTTATATTTACTCCAATATATTTTATGTTTTTTGTGGCTATTGTAAAGGGTGATGTTTCTCTGATTTCTTTCTCAGTCCTTTTATCATCTGTATACAGTAGGGCTACTATTTTTTGTGTGTTAATCTTGTATCCTGCCACTTTGCTGAATGTGTTTATCAGCTGTAGAAGTTCCCTGGTAGAGTTTTTTGGGTCACTTATGTAAATTATCATATCATCTGCAAATAGTAACAGTTTGACTTCTTTCTTTCCAATTTGTATTCCCTTGATCTCCTTTTCTTGTCTTATTGCTCTAGCTAGAACTTCAATATTGAAGAGATATGGAGAGAGTAGACAGCCTTGTCTTGTTCCTGACTTCAGAGGCATCACCAAAAGCTTCTCTCCAGCAAATTTTCTTAACATGACTAAAATTCACTCAGTCTGCATACATCTAATCCCAAATCATTCACACTCTTGAGGCTTGGAAGTGAATTACAGGGCACTTAACACCACTAGACCATCACAGAGGAGCTAAGGACATTTCACCAGAATAAATTTCACTGTTCTTGTTTTTGAATTGGTAAATTAAATACCATGTTTTTAGTTCTATTAAAGCATAAGACACTGTTTTTATAAGCCAAATATGCTTAAAATAAATAAGAATGTGTTAGACAACTTTGAAGCATTTCATGCAAGGAGTCTATGCATTATGGCATTTCCAGGACCATATGAAGGTCATGCAATGAGAATGGAAACAGTGCTTCTCCTGACAGAATAACCTCAGTGCATCCAGTACATACACTCTAATGCTGCAGAGTTACTGTAAAGCAGAATTTCAAGCCCAGATGAACTGCACTAGTTCAGTTGAAACCAGGCTACTCCCTGGCTCATATTCAAATGACAGAAAGCAATCTGCCACATCGCTGCCTAGAGACTGATTAGGCAAGAATCAACTGTTTCAGAGTTCAGAACATTGTACCTTTTTTCCCCCTCCAATTTTCAACTATTTTCTTGTATATTCTTTTCTTTTTAAAACAAAATTTATGTGTATGGGTGATTTATATGGGTATATTTGTGTATATGCACCACTTGTATGCCTGGTGCTAACAGAAGCCAGAATAGGACATCAGGTACCCTAGAATTAGAGTTACAGGAGGTTGTGAGACACTATGGGGATACTAAGAATTGAACCCAGGTTCTCTGCAAGAGTAGCCAGTCTCTTAACTGCTTAACTCCTGAGTCATCTCTCCAGCCCCATCTTCTGATTTTTGTTTTCATTTCCTTGGTTTTTATTGATTTTATATACCAACTACAGTTCCCCTTCTCTCCCATCCTCCCACTCCCTCTCCCACCTCCAGCCAACCCATGACCATCCACTCCTCAGAAAGGGTAAGGCCTCCCATGAGGAGTCATCAAGGCCTGGCATATTCATTTGAGACAGGACCAAACCACTCTCCACTGCATGGAGGTTGAGTAAGGCATTCCACCATAAGGAATGGAATCCAAAAAAGCCAGCTCATTCACCAGGGAGATCCTGGTCCCATTGCCAGGGGTCCCATAAATAGACCAGTTCACACAACTGTCACCCATATGCAAAGGGCCTAATTTGGTCCCACAAAGGTTCCCCAGATGTCCAACTATCTATCTAGAGTCCCTGAGTTCCAGTCAGATGTTTTTGACTTCTCCTCATTCCGTTCCTCCCAAGCAGTGCTCTTTCTCGGGAAGTGTAGTTGAAATTCAAGAACTAACTTGTGAGTACTGTGCTTAGAGAAATCAGGAGAATGAAAAATTTTGACAGATTAACTTTGACACAAATTTGGAACGGTTCTCTGATCCGTTTTCTATTTCAGTTTTATTGAATGCCCTTAGGTACAAAGGAACAGCCTTCCTACCTCTCTCCCTAGAGCCTGGGATTCATGAGACAAATACATGGGAGGCCATAAGTTTCATGGATGCATAAACAAGTCCTTCAGACCCAAGATAAATGATAAGTAGGTATTTATTATTAAAGGGCTTACACAGATAAGAGTAAACAACCACTGTAGTATTCCTGCTGCAGAGGATGCAGTCTCTGCCCTTCCAGTGCTCCCTACAACCTGGGAGAGCATGAGCCAGCCCCTCCTCTATCTTGTAATGGGTCACTTCTGCACTTGAAACCATATCCAAAGAGCCACCACCACAAGTTCACTGTCAAGGCAAGATGCCACTATAGCATATGTTTACATGCATGTAAAAGCAATATTTTAGGAGGTAGATACCACATAGATAAACCATCCTGAAGGTTTATTATGGTTAGATTGTGAAGGAAATAAATGGTGAGCAACACAAAGCCTTTGTTCCTTATTGCAGATGTTCATGTTCTATTGGGAGGAGGAGAGAAAAGAGGGAGACAGGCAATGGCTGGATGGATGGATGGATGGATGGATGGATGGATGGATGGATGGATAAAGAGGAGAGAATAGGGAAGGAAAAGTAAGAGACGCAAAGGAATGAGGGTAAAGAAGGAAGGAAGGTGGGGAGGGGGAAAGAAGAAGGAAAAGGGGAGGGACAAAATGAAGGAATAAAAGAGAGGGAGAGGTGATTAAGGAGACAGGAAAGGGGGATGAGAAAGTAAGGAAAGGAGGGGTGGAGGGGAAATGAGAAAGGAAGAAGAGATGAAGAAAAGAAATGGAGGAAAAGGGAAGACACTGTCTTTATTGGGCTTGTTCCATGCCCTGTAGACTCTAACAGTGGCAGATGTGTAACAAGCATTCAGTGCCAGATCTTTTGTTCAGTGAACAGATATAAAGAGATTTAGAAGATAACAATGTGCCAAGTGAGAACTCCTGTACAGGGGCATAAATTATTCCAACTTGCCACAATTCTGTAAGAAAGAAAATCTTGAGTTGAAAACTAGACAAGTGAACTGGCCTGTGACTGATTCTTCCCTCCCCTTAGATGCTCCAGCTGCAGAGACCCTGGGCCCTAGAGGAAGCAGACTGTGATCCTTGCCTATAAATGGATAATGAGTCAGAGAAGCAGACAGGAAGCAAGGCTGGAGTGCATCACAATAGCAAGAGTGGAGTTCTCTTTCATGAGCAGAGACAAAAGGGAATAGAATGACAAAGTTATTAAAATGTAATTTTTCATTATGACGAGAAATCTAATTTAAACTCTTCTGCCAGAACTGTATTCTCAAGGCTTTTTCCATTTTTCATACAGAAGCATCCAAAAAAAAAAATACTATTCCCACTGAGGACAGAATATTTGATGTTTCTACTTTTTCCTAAATTTTATTATGCTAAAAGTGAAAAAACCAAATATTATACACACACACACACACACACACACACACACACACACACACAATATCATGCATGCATACAATGTGATATCATGGTATCCATTCCCAACTTCCCTCTTTCATCTCATTCCTACTCCTACCAACCACCTTCTTCTTAACTAGGCTCCCTCCATGTGTGTGTGCATGCACACTTGCAGTCATGTGGGTGTGTGGGTATACAGATCTTGTGCAGGTTGCCATATCTTTTGTGTGCTCCTGACAACAGAATATACCAAGGAGACTGTATTTCATAGTGCTCTTCCCCTCCCCTGGCTCTTATGACCTTCCCTCCTCCTTCTGCCAATTTCCCTAGAACTTAGACAGTGTGAGATAGATGTTCCATTTAGAGCTGAACACATAACAGTCACCTCTTCTTAGTGCTAGGCCAATTTTGTGACTCTGCATTGACCACTATCCACTGCAAACAGTAGCTTCTTTGACCTAGGTAAACCAACACTAAGCTATGGGGACAAACACACATATCTAAAAGCCAATTTTACTACACGCCTGTTTAGCAAAACTTCATTCATAAACATATCTATACGGCATGTGATCTCCCAATAGGCTTTTGGTGGAATCTATTCTATCCAGTGGGGCAGACTTTAAATCCAATCATAAAGTTGTTGGTTACCCTCAGTCATGCCACTATTGTATATTAATTCATCTTAGTTATACATCTTACAAGGCTTCATTGTGAAAGTTCCATTCATGTGTATAGCATGCTTTGATCATGCACACCCTCCCAATCACATGCCCTTCTTTTTATGATTTGAAAAACATTATAAATAAAAAAGCAAACACAAAAATATGGAAAAACAGATACACATAAACTAAGCATACACATTAAACATGGATGATTCTGTCAGTGTTTTAGGATTGCCTTTTTTATGTTTCTGAATCAATAGCTGAAAAAAGAAGCTAATAAACTGCCTGGTCCTTACTGCCAGGGGGAGACTGGGGGACCATAGCTGAGCTGAGGAAGACTGTGTGTGGAACACAGGACTTTATCAGGTAATCCTACTATTACCGCATGCTGTGATCAATGGATAACTGTAACAGTACATTTCAGACAATACTGTATGTGGCTTAGAATCTTCAGAAGTGATTATGGGGTGGGTGGTGGAGAACCTACTGATCTGCACAGCTGTGGTCACATGATCAGTTGCAGCACTGAGAATTGCCATAGTTGTGTTTCTTCTTAATATTTTAGGAATGCAATGTATGTGTGTTTATATGTTAACTATTCTGGGGCTGGGGAGATAGCTCATGGTTGAGAGCATTGACTGTTCTTCCAAAGGACTTAGGTTCTGTTCCCAGCACCAAAATGGTGGCTCACAACCACCTGTGACTCTAGCTTCGGTGTATCCAATGACCTCTCCCACTTTCTGTGACCCTCTATATCATGTGCAAAAACACACATACATAAATGCTCAATATTAAAAAAAATCTCCTTAAAGTCCTCCCACAAAGATATGTTCCTATCTCTATGAATAAATTTTATCTGTATGTTAAGAAATAAACAATAAATTTACATATAATTATTGAGATGGTAAATAAATCAAGAACAGCTTACAGAATTTTATGGTGCCATAATACCTCTGGTAGCAAAATGGCACAAATACATTATGAGATGAATGCCATGCACCAATAATCCTCATGAATATAAATTCAAAAGATCTAAATAAACAGTAAAAATGGACAATATACAAAAACCACATACTGTGTATCTTAGGTAATCAAGGTCGATTTAATATTTAAAAATCAATTCAGATATTTCATTTGGCTCCTTTTCCAAATTATCCATGGTCTGAAGTATTGACTCAGGTTCATGACATTTCTACTGCAACACAGGAATCTACTCAGAGTGAACTAGTGAACAGCCTATCTGCAGGAGAGAGAAGAGCATAGATTTCAAAGTTGTGAGGACACGAAGCATCACTATCACCCAGTACTCCCTCAAGCCTTCAGACTGTAACCTGTGAACTATCCCACTGGGCCAGTTTCCTTCTGCAAAAGTAAAGTTAATCCTCTTATAAAAAAAAAAAGTGAGAGAGAGAGAGAGAGAAGTAACATGTTAACCACCTAGTTCAACACTTGACATTTGGAAGTATGCAGTGTTATAAATGATCAAAACATGTCATCTGCAGAGTCATCTTGTCATCCATAGGAGGAGAACCAACTGACAGTTAATTGCGTGATTTTCACAGAGAGCTCAGTTATAAAATAGCCACAAGGCTGTCCTTGAAGACAGCCTCACTTCTTCCATGCCTGCCATCGGCGTCTTTAGAATGAGAACTCTAATTGTCTTACTCTTCACAAATCTCTGGCAAGGCAGAGGTGAAAGCAGGCATGTGAGTGTCCTTTGAGGGGATATCAAGCATGACTCTGAAATGTTGGTGTTGTAACCTCTACAGCTTTTCCTATCAGTATTAGGGAGATGACTTCAGCTCTAACATTCTCTGTTTGAATGAGAAATGTCCCCCCTAGTATCAGGTACTTGAGCAGTTGGTCTTCTGTTGATGGCTCTGTTGAGGAGATGGTACAGCCTTGCTGGAGGAAGAATGTCATTGGAGATGTGCTTTGAGAGTTGCCTCACCCCATGAAGATGTGATTGCATATCTTCTGGTTCTGGTTCTACCCATCTGCTGCTATACCTGCTCCAGTATCATGAACTCCCCTCTTACAAAAGGAATCTGTTTCCACATGGAGTTTAAGGATTCAAGGTAGAATTCATTCATCCCAGTGACTCTGCTGTCTGGAATAGGCCTCACTTACTCCACAAATCCAGTGGGAATATGGCCAGCCATTACTCTATATTTAGCCTCAACTTGATTACAGAAGAGGAGAAGCAGAAGTAGGATGAAGAGAAGGAGGAAAAAGGGGGGGAAGAGGAAGGGAGGGAAAGAAGGGAGAATGAGATAGTTACAATTCAATTGTTTGAACTTAAGACCCTTGTATTCAGAAAAATGTGGGTTCAATTCTGACTCCAAAATTTCATTTATTAGAACTATAATTCTGGTCCCACGGTCTGTCTACAGCACTCAGTTGCTATAAACTTATGAACTGAACATAAAAGCAAGTTCCATATAGTTATTGTCATTATTAATTTAAGTGTATATAAGATTTAGAAGAAAATGCTAGAATTATTAAATATTCAATAAATGATATGAAGAACTCTATTCATTATAAATATGATGCCTCTTCAAAGGAGTCATGGAGGGATCCACTGGAAATGCATTTGTTCAATAAAAATGAAATCTCTCATGTATATAATATAATAGCAAGATGAATTGAACATTTAATGTTCAACTCTGGCTTTGGTAGTTTCTACTTTTGTTCATACAGACAAATCTTCAGGCTGTTTAGATTTATCAGTCTCTTCTGAAAACATGTATAGCTATATTTACATTTTACATACAATTACAGAAACAGACAATTAACAAGGTCTTAGGAGATCATAAACTCACTCAATCACCATAAACCCTGTATGAGGATGAAAATAATGAAAAGGAAATGAAAGGATACATCAAAGACACACCCACAGCTTTGGCCTCAAGGTGTATCCTGTTTCCAATGTGTTATATAAGTCTTAATGAAAATATAATAATGTTGCAGATCTGGACTGTCTCTAGCATCCATCACTTACTCCTCACAGTAAGCCATGTGAGGAGTCTTGTGACTCCTGGGTCTTGTGACTCATGGGTCTTGTGAATCTCCTTCTGAAGGGCAAAGTGAGAGTTTAAGTAAATTGCTACAAGTTTTATATAGCCAGAAGGCACTGTTTACATTTGAACCCAGATCTTTATTTGCCCCATATCCCTTACAGACATCCAGAGCATCAGACAAACCACTGTGAGAATTCTTTTTCCTTTATCTCAGTCTCTGGTCTCATGGTTTCTATTGTCACACAATGTCTGGAGAGCTTCAAGACTTCTCACAGGCCACACACTCCCCTCAGTGAGCCCTAGTCTTAAATGTGGAATCCAAGGCTGAATTAATCAGTTTTCTGTCTTTACTAAGATACAGAGAAGTCTCTAGGTAGTAAGTTAGAGTTTGGTTATAAGTACATATGCTGAATTTCAATGGGCAGTTCAGACAGCTTAGAGGTTAGGTTAATGACTAACACTGGTGTATGGCTAGGACTTTCAACATGGTGCTTGTGTCAGTCACAGTGTGTTTGGTACCATTTCGAGACTGATGGATTTAAAACGCTGAAGGATGATAACACCAGAAGCCACCTCACCCAGCATCCTTGTAACATATCATAAAGTCAGACAAGCTCCCAAAGATAAAAGAATAAAATCAGAAGACAACTACTGCTAAACATTAAGACATTTTCTTACTGCCAAGAAGAGAATCCAGTGAAGAAGACAGAAACAGTGGTGCCAATGTTCATTGGACACCAAAAATAGAACCTCGGTCAGCTGGAGGCTAGCAGGAAGATGTCTGCTATGCCAGGTCCCAGGATGGAAATTTACATGTAGGAATTTCATTTGGAAGAAGTTTTAGGAGAAACACCTGCAAAGAGTGAGGGGAGCAGGATTGCATGGAGATGAATTAATCTGTGCTTTTCAGAGATGTCCATAGTTAGATCCAAGGCATCCAAACATTTGGTCCTCACTGTATCAGGGGTGTCTCTGGGAAGTGTATTTCATCCTTGATGACTCGGCTTCCTTCAGTTCACAGAGAGTGACAGGGGTGCCAGCAGTCAATTCTCAAAACAGCTGGGGTAGCACATGTCTCTATCCCAGGGGAAACCTGAAACATGACCCTCAGAATCCACCTATAAAGTCATCTCTATTTTCTTCTAAGGGCTCCATAATTCCCCACCCCAGGTGGAGAACCAGGGCAGGGATATAAAGACTTATTTATGTGCATATATTTAGAGATGAAAATTCTTTGAGACTAACAAGTCATAGGACAGTTTCATAAAAGGGCTAGTATGGGCTCTTCAGGTATGTCCTCCTTGAGAACAAAGTGTCACAAGATCACCTAAAGACCAGAAGGGAACAACTAATTCATGAATATTACCAGGATAGCAGTGTTTATCTAGCAGTGGGCATGGTCTCAAGTACTCACAACCTGACTGCAAGTACCTGACTCTGAGAGATGAACTAGAAAGTACACAATACTAATCTATCAGATTGTAGATCAGACAATAAAAAATGTCAGAGTCCACATGCAAAATCCAAGATTCATGACCAGCATGAATGTCTTCGTGATGGAAAACAACATACCCAGAATGTCACACCAGCATTTTAAACAGGAACATAAGGCAATGTGGAATCTTGAGTTGTATCAAAGAATACACTAGAATATGGAATCGGGAGGTTTCATGTGGATATTGTATTATACCTCTTTATATTATGACATTGGCTTGAGAAGAGAACTTTAGAGTAAATGGGAATGGTTTTAGAATGAAAAAAATATGCAGATAGATATACAGAAACAAAATAACGAACATATTTAAATGACAAAAATAAAAAGGCTATTTTTACAGTGGTGTTGATATCTACCAATTGTATTGCCCAAGCTTAGCTGTCATCACTGCAGCATCCATTTGATTCCATTTTTCCTCACTTTGGACTCCATCCCATCACCACTTAGCATGGACTTCCAAATTTTACTACTTCTAAGCTTTAGAAGCATGCCTTCTACAACTTGAAGACAGAGGTCCTTGCAGCCACATGTCTATACATTTCTGAGTCTAAGAGCTCTGTCAGTTTCAGAATTGGTGACATAGCCAACCACATGATACCCCCATGAGACAGTAGACATACACAAATCATCAGGCTCTGGGGATTTACTATGCGGTAGGGTAGCATGTAAGAAAACAGAGATAATCACAAATCACCCTTACTTTCCAAAATTCACAATCAAGAAACGTAAGATGAGAGCTTGGGAAATGGTTCCGTCAGTAGAATATCTGTTGCATACGCCTGAGAGAGACATGAACACCAGAGTACCATTTCTAGCAATCACTTCAAATGCCTGACATGGCATTGCAGTGCTGGGAAGGTGGAGATGGTGGGTGCCAGAACCTCTGAGAAGCCAGACTAGCTGAGTCAGTGACATCCAGGTTCAAGGACAGATAGTGTTTCAAAAGCAAGGTAGAGCTGGATTAAGGAAGACACTCTGTGTCAGCCCCTAACCTACATACACACACATCCATACATAAACACACACACACCACAGACAGTAGAACACACACACTCACACAGACACAATGCACACATACACACACACACCAGACACACACACACACACACACACCAGACACACACACACACCAGACACACACACACACCAGACACACACACACAATGCACATACATACACATGCACACACGTGCGTGCGCACACACACACACACACACATAAGACAGTAGAACACATACACACAATGCACATAAATACACATGCACATGCACACACACACACACACACACACACACACACACACACAGTTTATACCCATGCAAAAGTACTCAAACAGAAGCACACAAGAAGGAAGGAAGGAAGGAAGGAAGGAAGGAAGGAAGGAAGGAAGGAAGGAAGGAAGGAAGGAAGGGAAGGAGACGCCTATTTCCTAACAAGTATACTGAATTTTGCAATAAAAGGGAAACAATATCAATCTACCTTTATTTAAAATTTTGATTATTAATAATTGATTTTATTTTTTAAAGTATATTAAAATATGATTTGTCTTGATTACCAAGTTTGGGGATACCATTAGACTTTTGGTAGCTAATTGAAAGTATCATGGACTAAATTGTGTTTCTATTCCAAATTCATATGTTGAAGCCTTGACTTCCAATATGCTATTGTTTGGAGACAGGCTCTTAAGGAATCATTGAAGATTAAATGAGGTCTACAGTCCCAATTCAACTGACCATTCTTTCACGTAGAGAGTGACATGAGGGGTCAGTGACGTCACGAGAAAATAACATCACCAACAAGTGACTCCACTTCCAGTTTCCAGAGCCACAAACAACTTGTAGGGGACCCAGATTAGATTCCCAGCACCCACATGATGGCCTCTCTTCGGGGTCTCTGACTCCTTCTTCTGGCCCCCATCAGAACTTAGTGGTGGACTCCAGCAGAAAAGCTAATGGTTAGAGCTTCCTCTAACCATTTGAGTTCAGTGTTGAGGATCAAGGGGTGAGAATAGTTGAAGGATGAAAGAAAAGTCTAGGAATTTTAATGGTGGGACGAAATCTGAGAAAGCGATCTCCAGAGTCAGCACCTTTGAGGGAGACACTGAGGAACAAAGTTCAGTATACTGGACCAGATAGACATTGGAGCTAAGTTGACCTTTGACCCTTTGCCTAAGACTTGCACTGGTTTGTGTCTGGGTTATTTCTCGGAGCTAAGGTGTGTGTGTGTGTGTGTGTGTGTGTGTGTGTGTGTGTGTGTGTGTGCGGGTATATGTGTGTGTGTGTGTGTGTTCATGTGTGGTGTGTGTTTATGTGTGGTGTGGTGTCTGTGTGTGTGTATGTGTGTGTGTGTGTGTGTGTGTGTGTGTGTGTGTGTGTGTGAGAGATAATACTTTCCTGTCTTGTTGGAAAATAATCAAAAGTAAGTCATTTCCTGACCTTACAAAATGAATTTTCAGTTTCAGGGCTAGAAAGATGACTCAACAGTTAGTGTGCACACTGCTGATGAATGATGAGTTCAGTTCTAAGCACCCATATCTGGAAGCTCAGAATTGCCTAAAACTCTAGCTCCAGAGGGTCCAATATTCTGGCTTTGGTGAACACCTGCACTCCTACATATGTATACACACACACACACACACACACACACACACACACACACACACACACTATTAAAAATACATCTTGGAAAGATTCTACTCTTCATAAGGTCATTTTTAACATAGCTATATGTATGCAATTTCTGTCTGTTGCTATTTTTATGTTATAAAAGTCAGCACATTTGGCTCATGGTATTGAAAATCCAACAATCCACAAGTGATTTTCTCTCAGACCCTTCACACTAACATTCCTGGTATTCTGTTTCCTAAGCTTGCCCCTCCGTACATATATATTTATTGAAAGAGAGGCCATTCAAAGAAAGATAGAAAGAACAAGGAGGTAGGAAAGAACAGTAATGGAGGACAACAAAAACAGAGGAGGGATAAAGAAAAGAAAAAAGAATATACGGATGAATGTACCACTTATGTCCTTATTAGCCAGGAAAATGGGAGTGGGAGCTCTCCATTTAGCATTGACAAAGCGACCATGTTGCCAGGTTGTCCAGGGAGCTCATCACATCACAATACCACAGTGAAAGCTTCAAGGGAGTGGTCGGCCATCAACTTTGGCACAGCGCTTCCCTAAACCAGACAGGAGGTCCATGCTCAGCTCACTCTGATGCAGCCCTCATTATGCTAAGCACGCTCTGTAAACTGTCTTGGCCAAGTGGCTCATTTGTGAGCCATAATGGAGGACTTGGCTCACCAGTGTTCATTAAGCCTCTGCATCTCTGTTGACACCCTACAGCTGAATCACACATAAACAAATTTATGGGGCAAATCATTAAGAGTGAGTGAGTTATCACTTTGGAGGAATACTTCCAGACAAATGAAAGTGCAGCTACAACCAAACGTGAAGTCATAACAAATCTTGTACCTGAACAGATCCATTTTGTGTAGTGAATAGCATGACTCAGACATTAGCAATGTGATTCTCTGAGGGTGGCAAATGTATTGTAAACCTCCAAGCTTATTGCTTCTGCTTCTGCCGCTGTCCCACACATATTGGATTGATGGAGATGGCTTAGGCTTGGCAATGTCTTCTTGACTGACAACCATGATATAACTACCCCAGTTGATACCAGTTTATATCACTACAAGGGACATCACCATATGCTTTTCTTTACCATGTGATGCTAAAACATAATACTTCTCACAAGAAAAAAAATGACTTTTTTTTTTGAGAGAGAAAATCAGAAAAGCAGTGAGATCACATTCAGCCTTGCCGTTACGGTAGAATATATTTCCTTCTCCTTGAGAATTCAGCCTGCATCCCTTCCAACTGTCTCATGTGCTGGTCTGCAGGTAGAACCTTGGGAGGAGTACTGAGTCTAGAGCATTTAGGACTGAAGAAATGACTCAAGAGTGCTTGGAAAGAAACCCGAATTCAAACCTCCAGCCCCCATGTAAGATGTCAGAAGTGACAGCCTGTGACACCAGCGCTTGACCCCAGCACTGTGGAGGGTGGAAGCAGGGAGTTTCAGGGCTTGCTGGCTGCAGGCCCAGCTCCAGATTCAGTGAGACAATAAATGAGAGAGTGATGGAAGAGGTCATTAGACGGCCTATTCTGCCCTCAATGTACAGGTATGTGCATCCATATACATGCTTACGCACATATCACATTCACACATATATCAGGCATGCACATACCATATACATACATGGCACATGCAAACACACAGAGCTGCACATACACATGCACACACAGGGATAAAGGAAAAATGAATATGGAGTGTTCATCGGTGCTGTCGGCGCCCTTTCTAAAAGATCTCACAAAGTGTTCCCTTCCCTTCCTGCCATCTGGGAGGAGGAAGCCTGCTGCAGACAGTCAATCTGCTGGCTCCTTGACCTTGAACTTTCTGACTTCCAGATCCTGGAGAAATACTAGCTGCTTTGGAGCTGCCCGCCTTATGGCATTTTCAGAACAACCCAGATGGACTAATAAGTACACTGCATGCCGAGCAGCTGGGGTTCTCAGGCTGATCACCTAAGAGCCAAGGCTCGCTTCTCCAGAAATAAGGAGTGCACTGGCTTCTGCAAACTGCCATGAAGGTCACATGATGTCGCCAGAGCCAATCTCTTGGCATACTGCCAGGCACTGCCTGAGTGTGTGTGTGTGTGTGTGTGTGTGTGTGTGTGTGTGTGTGTGTGTGTGTGTGGTGTTCTACACAGTCTTGGGTATATTTGGCACTAGAATATGACAAGTCCCCTGACCTTTAGAAATGATGTTCTGATGCTCTCTTGGTGATTGGAAAAAGACAAACATTTGAAATATAAAATTGAAGAGGTCCAAAAGAATCAACGAGATTTCCAGTGTGTGCACATTTGTGTTACAATTGAGAAAATGGGGTTCTTGCAGATGTTTGGTTTTGCATTTGTTTGTTTGTTTAGGACTAATTGACTGGGTGGGGAAAGCTGTAAGGCTGCTTCTCTTGTGTGAGAGGAAGCTGTAAGGACCTCCATTGGGCACTGCTTTTCTGAGTGGGATGAGGGGGAAACTGACGAAACATTGTGTTCTGGAGATTCTGTCCCTAGGGGAGAGTTTGATTTTTTAAAATATGTTTTTAAAATATGTTTGCACTTTTCCAGCAGTCTCAAAGATCTTTAGTTCATTCCTTCTAACACTGAGTTTTAGAGCAATGGACATAACCACACTCGCACATTCTGCTTCTGCGGCAGCTGACACAGCCACACATGCACATTCTGTTGCTTCTGCAGCCCTGCTAAGCTGTTTGGAAAGATTCGGGGAGCAACTTTAGTCATCACAATATGAGGGCTTATACTTACAGGCACAGGTGGGGTCAGCTGCCATTCTGTGCATCTATAACAGAATGCCACAGCGTGGTTATCTTAGTAAAGGCACTCACTGCTCCATTGCTGTGAAGAGACAAAGAGACACCATGACCAAGGCCACACACACACACACACACACACACACACACACACTCACACACACACACACCACACACACACACAAACACACACACACACAAACACACACACACACCACACACACACACACCATACCACACACACACCACACCACACACACACACACACAAACACACACACACAAACACACACACACACAAACACACACACACAAACACACACACACACCACACACACACACAAACACACACACACACAAACACACACACACACACACACACACACACCATACCACACACACACCACACCACACACACACACACACACACACACAAACACACACACACAAACACACACACACACAAACACACACACACAAACACACACACACACCACACACACACAAACACACACCCACACACACACACACAAACACACACACACACACACACACAAAACACACACATACACAAACACACACACACACAAACACACACACACACACAAACACACACACACACACACACACACACACACACACACACACACACACACAGCTTGCTTACACCTTTAGAGTGTTAGTCCCTGATCACCATTGCGGAAAGAAGACAGGCATGGCAGCATGGTATTAGAGCAGTAGCTGAGAGCTTTACATCCTGATCCCCAGGAAGCAGGCAGAGAGAGGGTGAGACAGACCAGGCCTGGTGTGGGCTTTTGAAACTTAAAGCCCACCTCCAATGACACACCTCCTCCAAAAGGTCAAACCTCCTACTCCTTCCTAACAGTTTATCAACTGGGGCCCAGCATTCAAACATATGAGTCTACAGGGAGGGGTTTATTCTCATCCAAATCACCACACTGCTTAACTGACAGTGAATAGAAAGCTATTTCTCATCATTCTGGAGGCCGAAAGGCCCGAGATAAAGCTTGTCACATATGGAAAAGCGACAGTGAGGGACTAAGTTCCCCTTGGCCCTTCCATCAACCACTAAGCCATTAGGAAAGCAGGGATCCTTAATCCTTATGTCCTGATAAGTTCTCCAAAGGCCCTGTCCCCTGCTACTGCTAACAAAAGTAGTTGTGTTGCAATATATGATTTGGAGGAATTTAAGGTCAGTAGTTCTAACAGAGCCCCAAAGAGAAATTACCTCTGTTAAATATAAGGAAACAAATTATCAAGTCCAGCACCAGAAAGAAAGCATATCTCACCCTCTTCACTACCCCCATGCCAAAATATATAAGATGGGATAGTCTAGAAATAGGACACACATTTAAAGAACACAGGACCCCAGGCTCCATCCTTGGGTCTCCACTGCAGCCCATGAAGCTGGATGAAGGACATTTTCTTTGCATAGTGCTCAACAGGGATGCAAGCTGGATGAGTTTGCCATGCCTGCTACCAATACTGAGGAAGCTGAGTGGAAAGATGAAAAGATTGACATTTGGAGCCAGCTGGGGATAATAGGATGACTATGTGTCGAAAAAGAAAAAGAAGCAATAGGAAGAGGGGAAGAGGAAGGAGGAGTAGGAAGAGGGGAGAGGAGGACAAGAAGTGAGGAAGAGAACGAGGGGAGAGAAGAGGAAAGGAGGGAAGAGGGGGAGGTAAAGATAGAAATTTCTTTAAACAATACTTCTTGGGCTCTCTTAACAGTACGAGGGTGGAGAAAGGAAAAATCTGCTGTAAAATCCACCATGTTACCAGCAACTATTTTTGCTTGGTTAATATAAGTAATTTACTTCGGGGTAAAAATCCATCTTTTCCATAGACACAGTATCTGTTAAGTGTATCCAGAGATTTGTGCTATTTTTGTGGTATGCCAAATTTCTTCTAGAAGAAAAACACAGAAGAGGTTGTGTATCCTGACCATTGTCTGGTCTAACTATCTTATCTGAGAAGATGAGATTTTAAAAATTGCTGTGATATAGTGACCCTACACATCTATAAACCGATACATACGGGAGGATTACTGTTGCAAGCACATGTGTTTTCAATAATTTTTTTGAAACAAAACTAAAGCAAGTAAAACCAATACCTTTTTTCTAATATAAAGTCTTATATAGATGTTAGAACTTGCTGTGTGGAGGCCTGGAGTTGGTTCAGCAGCTAAGATTGCATGCGACTCTTGAAGAGGACCCGGGTTCAATTCTTAGCACCCACTTGGTGGCTAAGGACCACCTGTAACTCCAACTCCAAGGCATCCAATGCTCTCTTCTGCCCCCCAGGTGTACACGCAGTCAGGTGCATACAAATCATCTTTTAAAGATTAAGAATGTAATATGGTTCTGAAACAATATAGAAAAGCAAGGAGACAAGTTTTACGTACAAAGTGGTTATCAAGATAAAATGAAATGCTATGAAATTCAAAAGGAAAATGGCTACAAAATTATGTATGCTACAGAAGACACACTGCTTTTGTACTGTTCACCATTTCTCTGTTTACCAATTTTCTTGTCACAAGATTTTTTGCTACTTTCATAATAAAACAGAGGTGTTTGAAAAAAATAAAACAACCATGTTGGGCACCGAGAGTAATTTTTTTTTCTTTTAGACAATAAGTCAAATAGCAGTTTCCAAGCAGTTTCTCTGTGCCAGACCCTGACTAAGTACATCTAAATGCTTCATAGCCTGAATTTTCAAAAGGAAAATTCCTAGCTGTCTTTTATAGATTAGGACAGAGACTCAAGAGTACGCTGCGAAAAAATATCAAAATAAAAGCGCCAACAGCAGGCATGCCTGCATCGCTTTTCTGCATGTTTTAAGTTCGGTTTGATTTTTAAATGTCTCCCACTGGCTTGTACGTTTCAAGGCTTGGCTCCCAGCTGGTGGTGCTGTTTTGGGAAATTATACCTTTGGAGGAGAAGGGGCCCAGCCAACAGAAGTGAAACTTTGGAGGACAGGCTTTGAGAGTTGTGGGCCCACCCAGCTTCCTGTCTTCACTCTGATGCTGGTCTACCTCAATGTGAAGAACAGCTATCACAGGCTGCCGCCAGTGCAGAGTATCCCAGCACACCTCCTCCACCGCGATGGACAGTATTACTTCCACCATGATGGACAGTAAATTACTTCTTCTAAAATGGTTCACCACAGTGAAAAGAAAAGATAACCAATACAGTTGCACGGCCATGCAGGGAATGCTGAAGGGTTTTCTTTATAAAGCCTCTGCTCATCGAGGGTCCCGAACAACAAGGTGGAGAGAGTCAGCTGAGATGTGTATTTTAGCCTTAGTGTTACCTGCTAAGAGAGAGATCTAGGAAGAACCATTAAAACCTGCCACTGAAGGCACAAGCCAGTGTGGACAACATATTGACGTTGTCAAACACCCTGTGACCTCATGAGCTTTCCGGTCCTCACAATATGCAGACCAGGAGGGTAAACAGAGTCAATAGCAATGAGTTCCTCACACATTCCAGGCAGTTAGCAGGCTCCTGGAAAGACATCTGGTTTCACATCTATGTCTAACGGGTCAGTCAGAATTTTTCAATTTCTTCCTAAACAATGGTCTGTTCAAGGCCAAAACTATGGCCACATTTACATAATATAATACCAAATTCATCACTTTGTTCACACGTCAGTGCAGGACAGCACAGTGATGGGAAGTGCTGCCATCCAGCATTCTGGCTCCTCCCTCTATAAAGTAAAATTCAGACTGTGTCTGTAAGGGGAAGGAAACTGCCATCACCCTCTCGCCTTCCAGTGTGTGCATGTGTGCATGTGTGTGCGCACACACGTACGCACACACGCACACACGCGCGGGCACACACACGCGCAAGAGCGTGCGCATGCATGCATGCACTTAAGAGCAGGTTCCATTCTGCAGAGCCTTGTTCTTTCTGCCTTCTCTTTGTAAGAATCAAAACTGATGAAATCTGCTGGGAACATCTGATGCTCAGCGGCAACGCTACCCCCATCTATCCTTGCAGTTCTTGTGAGAGAAAGAAAGAAACAGCCCACCATCAAAACTACCAGTGAGTATTTTGTGTCTGCGAATGTGAGTGTGTAAATGTTAGTGTGTTTGTAAACACATGTGTTCAAGTATGTGTGCATGTATGTGCATGTGTGGAGGCAAAGGCAGATATCTGTCATGCGTCTTCCTCGGTTTTTGAAACAGGGTTTTTCACTGAGCCTGAAGCTCCACCCTTTCAGGTACAGGAACTGGCCAGGAAGCTCCAGCGACCCTCCCTTCTCCTCCACAGCACTGGGAGAACAAGTACATACTACCACAATCAGCTTTTCCTCACGAGGGCTCGGGATCCGAACTCCAGTCCACATGCTTGTGTTGCAGGCCCTTTACTGCCTGAGGCACCTCACCCGTCTCTCAGGGAGTACCTATGACAGGATAGCTGCTGCCTTGACAGTGCATTGTCCGAGAACCAAAGGATATTTAATGTAAACTTCCTCCAGGCCTCGACATATGATAGTGACCACTGAAGCCCTGTAGTTGCCAGGATAAATTTCCATTTGTTTGAGAAGCAGTTTCTCTTTTGATATAGTTCTCCAACTTTGATAAATTGCACGTGTGGGATTTTTGCTACTGCTTTATAGTTCATGGAGAAGTCCCTGCTCTCTGAATTGGGGACCAGTAGGCAGCGCACACCACCAGCTTCATTTACTACTCCAGCTGTCACCGTCATTAATCATCATATACACAAACTTCTCCCACTCCAGGTCCCTTGTCTCCCTTGCATCTGCCAAGTGGGTAGCATTTGAAGCACGAGGGGTCCAAGCTCATACCTAGGAGTAGACGACATGATAAAAAGGCAGAAACACACTTAAGCTCATGGAGCTCCTCCTCAGACTCAATGAGCTTTCAAGTAAGCTTGTCTTTCTTCAGTTTAGGTTCTTGTCATGGCTTTACTAAAAGTCATTCGAAAGGTTAATGGGAAAGAGCAGGAGTGACACTTCTGCATTCACATCTAGCCTATTTGATGGAAAATATGGAATATTGCCTTTCCTTGGTGATCCTATCTGTCAGTGGTGAAAAAAAAAACAAAAAAAAAAAAACAACGTCTTGGGTGTTCACTAAGAGTCTGACTCTACAGGCTCTTTAGACTCTTGACTCAGCTCTGGCAGGTGGTGGTAAAAATCAATGACTGAATAATAGTTTAGTTTCTAAGGTTCAGTATTTGCTTCATGATGGTAGACTGGTTGGCTCACTGTTCATAGTTCTTCAACTTTAGCATTCACCAGATAGCCATGTGAGGTACTCAGTTCATCTGCAAGTATACACTCACCAAGCACTTCATGCCCCAAAGACTCATTAGAAACTATACACACATCAAAATGGTTATTTCAAATCTACATGAGGAGAAATTAAATTAGCTCATGTTGAATGTTATATTTCTCTTAGAGATGAATAAAATCTTATCACATTTATATTTACATATTTGTTTGTTATACATATATATGATATATGAGAGTCACAGTTTTCAAAAGTCATTATTAACTAGGTAAACATAAAGCTTTTTGATGGGAGATGTTATTCTGTAAATATGTTTCTCATACTGGTTAATGAATAAAGCACTGTGGCCAATAGGAAAGCAAGATAGGCGGGGCTAGGAGACAAGGAAGAAAGAGGAAGTAGTTAGGAGGAGTCAACATGGAGAGCCCGGAGAGGTAGCATGCCAGTGCCACTCTGGCCGGTGAGATGAGCCACGTGGAAATACTTAGAATAGTAGAAATGGGTTAATTATTAAGACAGAACTAGCCCATAAGCAATAATAGTAACTGACCTTTTTTCAAATACAGTCTTTGTGTGTTATTTGGGGCTGGCATGGCGACGGGACCAGACCGGTGGCTACAGCTTTTTTTTCTTTCTTTCTTTCTTTTTTTTTTTTACTTTCAGAGTGATGAGGTCATGGTGATAGGCATCCTGAAAGTGTCTACAGAAATCAATATCTCACTCATTCTTAAGCCACCATCTATTGTCTAGCTGGCACTTTTACTTAGATGTCCATGAGTCGGTGAGTGCATGATTCAATGACAAGAGCCAGAAAATGCATATTTTCTCTGCAAGACATATCCCTCACAGCCAGCAAAGTCCACAGACAAAGCATGTAGATCAACAGTGTCCTCTCATTTCCTTAGATCTCCTAGTACCTCTTAATGGAAAGTCACACAGAGTTGTGAACTAGACTTATAAGATTTTGCCCATCTCTTCCAAAATATTTGTATTTTTGGTTCTTGGATCAGCCTTATCATTTGCATGGACAAGGATATCTAACTCTGTGTAGGTAGGGTTATTTCTTAGCTAAGATGGGGCAATTGCTTAATTTTACAGATAAGTTAACTTGGTCCCTGAAAAGTCATACACTTGCCCAATGTCACACAAGAACATTCTCAGAGACGTACTTGGGATTTACCCCCGACAGTCCAGAAATTTGGAGCTTTCTTAAGAAGTGAAACAGTAGGAATATTGAGTCAGGGAAAGAGTAGAGGAAAACAAGAAAAGAGTTACCATAATAGAGGGCCATTATAGATTTTAAGAGAAATCTGGCACAGGGGGGATTGTCCAGAGATCTACAAGGATGACCTCAACTAACAATCTAAACAATAGTGGAGAGACTACCTTAAATGCCCTTCCCTGATAATGAGATTGGTAACTGCCATATATGCCATCCTAGACCCTTCATCCAGTAGCTGATGGAAGTAGAAGCAGACACCCACAGCTAAACACTGAGCCAAATTCTTGGAATCCAGTTGCAGACAGGGAGGAGTAATGAGCAAAAAGGTCAAGACCAGGCTAGAGAACACTCAGAAACTACTGACCTGAGCAAGGGGAAGTTCAAGGACTCCAGACTGATAGCTGGCAAACCATCATAGGACTGACCCAGATTCCCTGAATGTGGTGTTAGTTGGGAGGACTGGGCAGTCTCTGGGGCCTCGGTAATGGATCAGTATTTATCCCTAGTATGCAAATGGACTTTGGGAGCCCATTCCACATAGGGGAAAGCTCTCTCAGCCTAGACACATGGGGGAGGGCCTAGGCCCTGCTTCAAATGATATGACAGACTTCGAAGACTCCCTATGGAAGGCCTTACCCTCCCTGGGGAGCAGAAAGGGGATGGGATGGAGTTGGTTGGGGAAACAGGGGAGGACAGGAGGGTGCAGGAACTGGAATTGACATGTAAAACAAGCTTATTTAAAAATTAAATAAAAAATTATTCAAAAAAAAGAAGTGAAATAGTAACACTCATAATAGTCATATCAAATGTTCCTAGAAATATACTTTCTAGACAAATCAGCCTTAAAATATATTATCTTAAGATTTAATCAAAAAAATATCCTTGCACATTAATTAGATCATATATACCTTATTAAGAAATGATACTTAGCAGGTCTACCATGAAAATTAAAGTAATGAGTGGGTATCTCTCGGAGCATGGAGGTGTAAATGAGAAAGTGAGCCCTCACTCAACAACAGCTTCCCACATGTTGTGACCTTACAATGTCCAGCAAATCCCATTATGGAGTGTTTTAAAAGAACACATCTCTAAGATGGCATATAAGGTAGACTTCAATCTCATTATCGGGATAGGGCATTTAAGGTAGCCTCTCCACTATTGCTTAGATTGTTAGTTGGGGTCATCCTTGTAGGTCCCTGGACATTTCCCTAGTGTCAGATTTCTCTTAAACCCTATAATGGCTCCCTCTATTAAGGGATCTCTTTTCTTGTTCTCCTCTATTCTTTCCCTGACTCAATCTTCCTGCTCCCTCATGCTCACCTCTCCCCTCCTCTTCCTCATAACTCCCTCTCCCAGCCCCCATGCTCCCAATTTGCTTGGGAGACCTTATCCCTTTCCCCTTTTCCAGGGGACCATACAATATATGGTACAATCTCTCTTAAGGTCCTCCTTGTTTCCTAGCTTTCTTGGCGGTGTGGATTGTAGGCTGGTAATCCTTTTTTCTATGTCTAAAATCCATATATTAATGAGTACACGCCATGTTTGTCTTTTTGTGGCTAGGTTGCCTCACTCAGGAGAGTTTCTTCTGGTTCCATCCATTTGCCTGTGAATTCCAAGTTTACATTGTTTCCCTCCCCCCCCACTGAGTAGTATTACATTCGGTAAATGTACCACATGTTCGCCATCCAGACCCTTCATATAGTAGCTGATGGAAGCAGAAGCAGATACCTACAGCTAAACACTGAGCCAAACTCCTGGAATCCAGTTGCAGAGAGGGACAAGTGATGATTGAAGGGTCAAGACCAGGTTTGAAAAACCCACAGAAAATGCTGACCTGAACAAGGGGGAGCTCATGGACTCCAATCTGATATCTGGAAAACCAGCATAGGACTGACCCAGACTCTCTGAATGTGGGTGTTAGTTAGGAGGACTGGGCAATTTATGGGGCCTCTGGTAATTGATCAGTATTTATCCCTAGTATAGGAATGGACTTTGGGAGCCTATTCCACATAGAGAGATACTCCCTCAACCTAGACACATGGGGGAGGGCCTAGACCCTGCTCCAAATGACATGACAGACTTTGAAGACTCTCCATGGAAGGCCTCACCCTCCCTGGTGAGCAGAAAGGGAAGGGATGGGGGTTGGTGTAATGGGGGGAACAGGGGAGGATGAGCAGGAGTGGGAACTGGTATTGACATGTAAATCAAGCTTGTTTCAAATTTAAATAAAAAAATTATCAAAGAAAGAATTTCAATACAATAAAAACAAGGAGACATCTCATCTTCTGTTTAAATGTTGTAAGCATTAAGATGAGAATGTAGTTGAAGCGATGGTGAGATATCTCAGCCAGTAAGTGCCTCCTGCACAAGCATGGAGACCTGAGTTTCATTTTCCCAATATCTGTCTGGAGATCTTCCATGGTGGCATATACACCTGTAACCCCATTGATGAGGCAGAGACTAGAGGATCCCTGGAAGTCAGTCGAGTCAGCCTACCTGAATTGGCATGCTCCAGGCTCAGAGACAGACCCTGTCTCAAAATTTAAGGTGGAGAAAGATTGAAGACAACATCTGGTATCAACCTCTGGCCTCCACTTGCACATGCACACACATGTTCACACATGCTATCTCTCACAAACAATACATACACACACACACACACACACACACACACACACACACACACACACCACCATCACCACCACCACCACCACCATCACACCAAGACACAGAAAGGAAGTGGTTTATATATTAATACCAGGAAAAGTAAATTTTGAATCAACGCATTACACAAAATAGGGATTATTTGTGTAAATAAAAGGTATCTAACAATGGAAGTTTAAAAACAATATATAAGAAAGAAATAAAAGCCAGATGTGGCAGTGCAAATCTGTAATCCTACCTCACAGAAGTGGGTGGATCTCTGCAAGATTGAGACAAACTTGGTCAACATAGTGCATTACAGAGCAGTCACAACTACATACTAAGACTCTGTTTCAAGGAAAGAAAAGAAAGAGAAGAAAGTAGGGAAGAAGGGTAGGAAGAAAGGAAGAAAGGATGGAAGGAAGGAAGGAAGGAAGGAAGGAAGGAAGGAAGGGAAGGAGGGAGGGAGGGAGGGAGGGAGGGAGGGAGGAAGGAAGGAAGGAAGAAAATGAGAAACTAAATTTTAACCTGTAGTCATTTTCATTTTAACTTACAAAGTTCAATCTTTCAAAAATTTTAAATATGAGCCAAGCCTGCTGCCTAGGTCCCAACTTACAGGAACATGAAGAAAAAGGACCAAGAGTTACAGATCAGTCTGGGCGATATAGCAAGGTACTGCCTATTCCCATTCCCAAAATGCCCCCAAATAAGGAAAACTTAAACACAAGTAAATGCAGCAATTATCTGATTAGATAGCAAGAACATCCACGCAATAGCCAATAGCATGTTCTATGTACATGCACAGTAAGATCTATTGTGAAAGTTTCCTAAAATCTATTCATATGAGGTCAAATAAAAAATATCTCAAAACACAAAAAACTAAAAAAAAAAAAAAAAAAAAGAGTGTGAGAGAAATTTTCTATGATTTGAGCAACAAAAATGGAAAAGGGCAAGAGAAAGTTAAAGAATTCTAGAAATAAAAAAGGATAGACAATTTTGTTTTCATAATAGCAGTCAAGAAATATTCATCTATTTACTGAGGCAATGCAGTTAAAAATAAGCTATTGTCAGGAATATGCACAGGGAAGAGAAAACCTGAGATCTGAATGTAAAATGAAGCTGGGGACACAGAGCTGTAGACTTTGTACTGCAGACTACGCCTCACCAGGAAAGAAGACAAATGGGGCCAGTGGCCTGAAATTTGACAGAGAAAGCTGAAGAGTAAGAGGAAATAGCTGCAGAAGACAGATGGCAGAAAAAAAATAGACTAAGACACTTCCCATCCATTTCCAATGAAAAGCCTTTGATAATGATGGTAGAAAGAGTTCCTTCTTTTCAACCCCTTCCCAGTCACACAGCTATTCAACTCAGACTGACCCACAGGTCAAAAGAAATGGTAAAACCCTTAACGCTTTACTGTTAAGGTCAGTGATTAAAATGTTTGACATCAAAACTATACAAGAATATCCAGTGCTGGAAACAGGTATTCAACATGAACTTCTGTCCTCCATATAGATGGCGCACACATGCCTGGACCCACATCACACCAGCATGAACACATCACACATACACACACACCTGCACACACAAGCACATGCACACCCACAAACACACACACACACATGCACATGTGCACACACATACAAACACATACAAGCATCAAATGGAGCTCTTGTCCTCTTGTTTGTAACTATCTACAGCAGTAGCCCACACCTTTAATATTTGGGCTGTGGTAGGCTGCTGAGTTCAGTCCAGGATATTTGCTTCTCCCCTTCTGATCTAAACTGTAATAGAGTGAGTCCAGTTGTGTGTGAACAGGCAACACAAGCATCAGCAACTCCATCATGTTTGAATCACTGAAGCATAGGCCAGACTAAGGCAGTTTCTTGATTCAGTTTCAAACTGCTTCCTCATCAGAATTAGACAGGGAGCTGTTTACCTTTAGAAGCAGGTAAGGCTCAGTCCTTCAGTATATGATGGAATGAAAGCTTGCCCTCCCTTTTACAGCTCAGGGCTATTTATCATAATATGGGCTGCTTCGCACCACAGAGCACATTATTCTGGGCTCATTCATAATGCTGGAGGAACAGCAATGATCAAGCAGCCCTCAGCAGACATCACCAAAACCTACAAATCACAGGGGTGACTGTAAACAAAAGGAGCCAGCCAAAGCTGCCTGTAATGCAACTGGACACCTGCCCAAAGCCAATCCCATTTGATGAAATGGTTTTATAGGGGCTGAGGAGTTGGCTCGGCAGGTAAGAGCTCTTGCTCTGTAAGCACAAGGACCTGAGTTCTAATCACCAGCATCAGTATCAAAAGCCAGGCATGGCTGCTTATGCCTATGACCCCAGCATCGGTTGTAGAAACAGACACATTCCCAGAACCCAATGGCCAGCCAGCCTAGCTAAAACAAGAAGCCTCCAGCTCAAGGGAGATCCTGTCTCAAAGCGATAAGGTGACATCAACTCTGGCATTTCCATGGGGAGTAAATGCCACACATATTCCTGTTCATGCACATTCCTATTCATGCTACACACACACACAGACACACACCACAGTAAACAAATGGCTATACATACATATACATGTGTGAATATATAAAATATATGTATATGCATAACATGATATTATGTGTGCACATGAACATGAACATATGAATGAGCAGGATATAAGTTTTGAAAGCAAGCTAACACTTTTTAGTACATTAGCTCCTAAAATATGTCCATGGACAAGTAATCACATGAAACAAGCTATAGATATTTCAACTGACCTTGTCTTCCTACTAGAATCTCCAGACAACCCTTTCCTCCCTGACACCCACCCAGCCCCCACCACCACTGTAATCCATAGTTCCAGTATGGATGATTTGGTGATAAATGAGAGGACAGAAAAATGAGATCTTATTTGCTGGCAGTTTTGGCAAAGCCTGCAACCATTTTTCAACACCTCATGTTCAGTGTCATTTGATGCCCTAACACCTGTCCATCACAGTTCCAAGTACCTTGGCTCCTGATGAACATTCCAGGCCTCTGGTGCGCTTCACTTATGTCCTTCCTGGTCCTTCTTGGAGACACCACCTCCCCAGACTTTCCTTAGGTCTTCACTGGCTCTCTTTGCAACTATCCCCAGAATGCATTGCAAAACTTATGTGCATAATCCTGGCTGTTCTATCTTGATGTGTTGACAACAACAACAACAACAAAAGTTGACTCCAATTCTCTCCTTCTAGGGAGTTGAATTCTATTGGGATTCAAGCCTGAGCTTCAAGAGATACAACCTTCCATCTCCCTCCCCACAGAACCATTTACACAGTTCAGTCCTCATCCTGCCCTGGCAGCTGTCTACTGAGGCACATGTCCTCCGGGCCAATAAGCTTTATCCAGGTTTAGAGATCAATCTTGCAGAGTCAGTATAAAGGGCCCATTCAGGAGCTCATCACTGGCACATAATTTTGGGGGGACGTTTTGACACTATAAATACTTCAGGAGTATCCTTTCTTTTCCTCTATCATCCAGCATAGTTTGATATTACTTTCTTATTTTTTTTTCTTCACATGTTAACTTACTCTATGCAGATATGGACATCTGCTGTATTTGTCTTGTTCTTCATCGTTAACCAATAACTGCCACATCAAAGGACCTAACTGAAGAGCTATTGGTTAAATGAGCACATGATTGAATAGAAGAGCACAGGTAAACCTTCTCTAAAGGCTCAACAGAAATAAGTAATCTGGGGCTGGACAGAGGATCAGTGATTAAGACACTCACTACTGTTGCAGGGGACCTGAGTTTCAGTTCCCAGCATCCACATCTAGCAGCCTACAACTCCCAGGTGAACCTGTGCCCTCTTGTGGTCTCCTCCAGCACCTGCACATACCCCAATACACACACAAACCACACAATTACAACAAACAAAAACAAAATCTTAACAAAGAGGAAGAAATAGCTAGGTATAGTTTATAGTTTGGGATAATTTTTATGATAATTCTATACTCTATGTTGACTCATCTTCAGTGTAGATCACCAAAATGTATTTTTCATCTAAGTTTTAAGCCATGTTACTACTGCTGCTGCTGCCTAGGGTTTTTTGGCTATGTTTGGTACTGTGGTACTACTGAAATGGCTTTCAGAATGCCTTATTAACCAAAGAAACAACATCCAGCATTAATTCAGCATTCAGTTTTCTGTATTCATATTAATTACTTTATTTCAACTAAAATTATAAAGATCACAATGCGAGATTTAAATCTATCTATCTATCATCTATCTATCTATCTACCTACCTACATACCCACCTACCTACCTAATTTATTACCTACCTATACAGCCACAACTACAGCACATACATTCAATAGAGAGACTCATTGTGGTATCAGAGTTCTCTAAGCTACTGGAGCTGAGTTGGTCTGACCTTCTCAAAAGCTGCCATGATATGTTAAATATAATCATCTCCTTCATTGCTAGACTTTGCTTTGGATCTACAGCATTAGCTTCTAGAAGGTAATGTGAGTCTTCAGTAACCAGAGGCCTTTGTAGTAGATGGTGTAACACGTTTTAGTAATTCTTTAAGTGGCCGATGCATAGGGTCAGGTTCAGACACCGTGGTCCCATTCACTTGAAAAGTCCTCAGTGTAAGTTTTCTTGAATGATCACATGACCTCAACCCCATTCTCTTATCTTGGAATGCCAACTGAGTATCTTGGTTTCTTTCCTTTGCTGTGGTAAAATATCCTGACAAAAGTCACTTCAGGCTCACAGTTCCAGGGGACAACCCATCAAAGCATAAATCTGAAGCAGCTGCTCACATCATATCCACAGCGAGGAAGTGGAAAGTGATTAATGCATACATGCTGCTACTCAGCTCCCTTCTCCACTTACATAGTCCAGGATCCCAGCCAGAGGGATGAAGCCACCCACAGTGGACCCCGCTTCCTACCTCAGTGCAATAAAGATTATCCTCCCATACATGCTCAGAATCACGCCTTCCCCCAGGGGACTCAAGATTCTGTCCCACTGGGCCTTCCCCCACTCCATTCCAGCAGTTTCTACTAGTTAACACACTTTCTGTTTTTATATGAGCACATTGTACTAGGCTTTCCAACACCATCTTCTGCTCTCCTTGTCTCTGCTTATCTATGACAATTTTCTTGGACCCAGAGGTTGCCGAAGAGAAATCATATTCTTAGAAAGTTCTTACTAGATTCTGTCTTCACACACTGGTGATATGAAGAAGGATGGTAACCTTCTTGTAGATTCCAAGACATTCATTACTTTATACCTCATATAAAGTTCATCCGTTTATTCATTCCTTTCATCCTTCTCTTCCCTTCCCTCCCCTCTCTCCTGACAGGCTCAAGCTAGCCTCCGGTTCACTGTGTAATCAAGAATTGCCTTGAACTCCTGATCTTCCCAGAGCCTCCTCCACAGTGCTGTATTACAGGGGTGACCACCACGCCCAGTAGCTCTTACATAGGACAGATGTTCAGCTGCACTGTGCAAAGAAACCTCCCCTATCTCACTTTTTCTTGACTTTGTTTTTCACATCTGTTTCCTCTTTGCTTGAAATGCTATTTCTCCTGGTTCTTTAGTCTATTTTTATTCATAAGCCAGAGTCTAGCGTATAGCTGGCATAAGCTCCTGAGATTTATCTTACAACATCCAGATCTGGTTTATTACCCCTTTATTTCACTCCCTGAAAATGTCACATCAGCAACCCCAGGAGAGCTTGTGTGTGTGTGTGTGTGTGTGTGTGTGTGTGTGTGTGTGTGTGTGTGTGTGTCTGTGTCTGTGTCTGTGTCTGTTTATTTTATTTCTTTTGGCATTGGGTTGTTGATAGAAGAACTACTCAATGGGCACTCCCCTTCTTTCCAGATCCAGCACCAATCCTGAAACCACAGTCCTTTCATAAATACTCATTTTAATGTAATTTGTACATTAAATTTTATATCTCTACGCTCTATGCCAAATAAAATTGTTTTAGGCTTCAAGCTTTTCCATCCATGCCACTCTTGATTGTGTGATTTGGGATAAAGTATATGACCTTTGTACACTTCCACCCTACAGAATTGGAATAGTAATAATTACTTTTAGAATTATGATAAAATAAATGAGTTGAGTGGTAACAGGTGCCTAACGCAGTTTCTGACACGGAACAAATGTTAGCATGTGTGAGCAGCCCCAGCATCACCGTCACAATCGTTATTGTTAGTTTTAGCTGTGCACACATTAGGCAGTATTATCACCTGTATCCCAGCACTGACGCAAGTTGTTGTCTCTAGATGTGTTTGTCACCATTACTGAACACGCTACAGCCTCAAGGTCAATAATTCTGCCAGTCCCTATGCATTTCCTCAGCCATGTCATTGTGCTTGAAATTTATTACTCCGTTAATATTTATCAAATTAATGGTGGGATGAGTGAAAACAATACATATGAAAGGTCTGAAAGACTTGAAGAGGCGAAAATACTGAGTTTCTTTAGTGATGTCTGAAAGACTATGAAAGAACATCTCTTAGGACTGGGTTTTGCCATGTCTATTCTTTACATGGAAGAACGGGGTCCATTATGGCTAAAAATTTAAATAATATTCAGTTTCCCTCCCTGATTCTTTCTTAGAGTCCCAACATTCATATAGCACATTCTGCCAACCACTGTCACTTTCACAAGTCAATCAACCCTTACAGCTGCCTTCAGCCCCACATCCCTCATTCTCTGAGAGAGACATAACAGGGCACATGTTCACTTGCACCTTTAACTCCACATCCCTCACCCAGAGCATCCCAATGATTGTAGATGAGAAAGGAATGCAGTTTTGACCTGGTCCTGGCAGTGAGTCTCCTATCGGCTCATATGTGACAAGTGGCTCCCAGAGAGGTAGGCAGGTGGACCTGCGCTGCCTCTAGTTCTGTCAAGAAGCAGCAACCTCCTGCTGGTTGACAGCTGAAACCTTGCCATCTCATTGAGACTCTCTTTCCTTCCACCCCCAAGCAGCGATGTTTGAGAGACTCACTCCTGTTGTGAACAGGGCTGTCACAGGCTAGCAGATCTCTGCCGTGGTCCAGGTATCTCATTGTGATGGAGTTCCGTCTGTGAGGAGCATCTGCCTTCATTCTGCTATCTCGCTTGTCTTAGGCCAGATACCACACTTCCCTTAGTGAATGCAGAAAAGAAGCCCAAAAGCAGGAAGCCATAGGTCACACCTAATTCTCCCATTATCCAGTGTTTCTCAAATTTACCATTGGGCCCATCTTTGTGAAAATGAAGGCTCTACTGATAAACTCAGGTGTTAGACTCAAGATATGCATTCGTTTAAACAAAACAAATAATAATAATAATAAAAGATGCTGTTGTCTCTGGCCTAAAGAAGACACTGAGGAGCAAGATTTTTTTTTTTAATCAGTACATCTCAGATGTCCCCTGGATCTCAACTTCCAGCTCCCATGACTCTTCTCTGTAATTTCCCAAGTGAAGCTGAATATTTTCCTAACCTTCCAATGACTTAGCTGTCTGAAACTGGGACAACACTTTTCCCTAAACACAGAATTTGTGATTTTCAAAGTGAATTTTAAAAAGCAAATACATCAAACTAAATTGAAAGAGAGGGAAAAAAAGAGACAGTAACCAACCATTCAATTTACTTACTAATTAGGAAGTCAATAGATTAATTGATCCTGCTGTGGTTTATGTGCATTTGAACAAATAACTGTCTAGCCTGTGGAGCTCTTTGGAAGGCTGTGGAACTTTGGGGAGGCGGGGCTTACTGGAAGAAGTGAGTGACTGGAGTAGGACTTGAGGTTGTATTGTTCACAATCACTTCCTGGTTGTTCTGTTTCCTAACTGCAGACACAATGCTAACAGCCTCTTCATGCTCTTACCATTCATCATGCCTTCTCTGCCACAATGGACTCTAGAGCACTGGCTGAGTTCAATTCACTGTGTAGACCAGGCTGGCCTTGAGTCCACAGAGACCGACCAACCTCCTTCACCAATTCTGGGATCAAAATATGTGCCATCACATTTGGCTTATTTTGATATCTCATGTTGGCCAAAACTTCTAGTAAAAAAGTATATAGGACAAAAAATGACAAAAGCCTCAAAATCAAATGTATCTTAATTCAATTAGCCAATTAATTATTGGCTAATTATTGAAGATGCCAAGATGAACAAGCAACAAGTTTTCTTCAAGGATTTCACAATGTCACAAGATGAGTGGGAATAGAAGAAAAAGAAGACACATCCATAGAATGTACTGGAACAAAGAGGAGAACATACAGGACAGGTGGGAGAGAGTCTCTTTAGCTTTTCTTCCAGGGTAAGAAAAACAACAGTACCGATGTCACTTGGTTTACTTTCAAGATTTTCAGAGCTTGGCATGGATAGTCACAATCATCTCACATAACCCAGTTTGGGGACTTAACAATTTAAGTATGGCTTCTAGACCACCAGGGTCAGAATCACCCAGGATCTGAATCAGATTCGACATTCTTACAATGTCTCCAAGTATTGTGCAGCACTCTCCACCAAAATATAACCTTTCATCCCGAAGGAAAGCTCATTAGTCAAATGTGTGTGGCAAAGGGTGTTCTAAAAGAAGTGAAACTCTTCACTCTACAGAGAAACTCCATGAACTTAGGATGTTAACAACTCAAAGGTTTCAGTAAGCCCCTGAAACTGACCAGATTCACTAACCCTTTCCCTCCCCTTGTTAATACAAGCAGTTCAGGACTGTTGAGAAACACCGAGACCAGCCAAACCACCTGAAAAAGATGGAAACCAGCAAAGCTGCCTTGAAGACACCCAGACAAGCCATGCTGCCTAGTAAAAGCAGAGATCAGATGAACTGCCTGGAAAGAGCACAGACAGCCAAGCTGCCTGGAAGAGGCTCAGACCTACTGGGTTACCGGGAGAAGACACGTTCCAACACATTGAGCTGCCTGCAGGTTGTATAGTACACTCCAGGATTTTCATGGGCTGTCACCACTCATGAAGGGTGACTTTGGTGATTCAGCTGCCTTTGAGTCACTTCTGCTTCTGTGAATGATGCTATAAAGTTCACTGGCACACAAAGTTAGACTTTGGTGACATCCTTACTGTGTTCTGTCAGTAGTTACTTATCTGGGGTAAGCAAAACTATTTCCACAGAAATAGTGGGGCACACCGTAAGTTACATATAGGCCATGTATAATTTGCAATCTAGGTAACATTTCTTTGGAAGGTGGAAAAATCCATACGGTAGGAAAGTGTTTCCTATCTTCCCAAATGGCAAGAGCCCCTGGTGGGGCCATGTCCTGTGCCATTATGGATGTTGTTCTCTGAGATTCCTGTCCTGTCAAGTCCTGCAGTCTGTGATCATAATACAACCAAAGTGGGTAGTTGTGATTGTTAATTTGAGCTGTTAAATTGACACAAGCTAGAATTTTGTGGCAAAAGAATCTTAATGAGAAATTACCTAGATCAAGCTGGCTTGTAGCCACTCCTTGACTACTGATTGATATAGGGAGACCCCAGTCACCGTATTTGGCACATTTCACAGGCTAGACACCTGAACTGGACAAAACAGAAAGTGAGATGAGCAAGGAAGCCTAGGTGCATTTGTCTCTCTTTGCTTTGACTGAGGAAGTGATGACTAGTTGTGTGAGTTCTTGCCTTGATTTTCCCCAAATGATGTTATAAAACCTGGAGTGGTGAGCCAAATAATTGTAATTGTAAGCCTTTCTCTCTTCAGTTGCTTTTGTTTAGGGTGTTCATCACAGCATCGGCACTGAAACTAGAACAGTAATATGCACGGGAAGTGCAACATGCCAGCTGGTGAAACCTCAGGTCACTTGAGAATCCAAAAGTCCAGAGCTCCTACCATGAAAGCTTCAGCCCCAACCCCCTTCTTGCATAATTGCTTTGGAGTTATCCATGTAAAAGTAGCCATTGCCTTTAATGTTAGGTCTTCTGAGTGGAAAGATTTATAATGTAGAAGCTTTCCAGGGCCAGGCATTGGTGGCACATGCCTTAAATCCCAGCACTCAGGAGTCAGAGGCAGGCAGATCTCTGTGAGTTGGAAACCCTGTCTTGAAAAACCAAAAAAGAAAGAAAGAAAGAAAGAAAGAAAGAAAGAAAGAAAGAAAGAAAAGAAAAAAAGAAGAAAAATAGAAAAAATAAGAGAAGAGAGAGAAGCTTTCCAGGATTAGCTACTATAACTGTACTTGATCAAGAAAGGCAAAGGCAAAGTCTGAAAACATCTTCAAGAAAATAGAGCCAACTACACAGCCACCTACAGAAAGATAAACCAAACTCCAGGGATGGATTACCTGGTCAAACCAAATGCACATCTGGCTTAGTACAAGACTGGAGCAGGAGAAAGAAACGAGCACGATCTTCCTCAAGAGTGAGCTGACCAAGAGGCTGGTGACTCAGAGAGAGAAGACGAGAATCAGTCTGAAGTCCCTTCACCTTCCATCTGGAGCAGAGCAGGATGGGTCTCTGCCCTCATAACTGCAGGAATGCTGTTAACAAACTCAGGACAGGCTTTCTTATCCTGGGATTTGGTTCCAAAAGAGTGAATTAGCACAGCTGCATGGCCCTACTGTCCATCGAGCCAACAGAGGGGGAGAGGTTGTTCCTAGGAGACAGTCACATAAGCATATGTTTTAGGATTCATTTATAGAAGCACATTTTGGTTCTTTCTGCTGCCAGACAGAGTTCCCTGGGAAATGTTAGCAGGATATGCTAGAGGCATGTTTGTCAGGCTTCGGGTACCCATAAATCCAGCCATAAAGGGCTCCCTCAACCCCAGACACATCTTTGTGAATGGCCCAGTTAAAAAGCATACACATTGAAGGGAATTAATAAAAGCAAATTTTGGGGGTTTTACTGCTCACTCAAACTCTAGAGAGCCATGCCTTTTTAAATCTCCCACAGTAGCTTTCAAGAGTCACCCCAGGCTTCCATTAAGAGTTTTGCCCTTGCTCTGGACATTGACTTGTTAGAAAACAAGTCAGCTCTGGTATTATTGCCTCACACGATCTCATCGTGTCAGCTCTCATTTACAAAGAAAAGCCTTATAGAACAATTTCCCATTTTTTCCTATAAAGAGCCTGATGATACACACACTGGAAACCACTCTTAGTCCTGCTTATGTTGACAAGGAAAATGATGAAAGTTTTAAAAACACAAAACAACTGCAATTACATCCACTGAGACCCATGTCAGCCCTGGACAAGCAGACATGCTTTTAAGCCTTGTGTTGCCACGTTTGGAACATGTGCCTTGATTTCCCACACATGTGATCTTACCAAGGCAATCTGTGTGCAAAATAGCAAGGTGCTGGGAAATGTTTCTGGAAAATGGCGTGAGACTTGGAGGCTGTGGTTGACTTAGAACATAAAACACAAAGCCCACTATCCTGGTGGGAAGCCCATCTTAGGGCTGGTCAGTGGTCCAGGTTGCCAGACATCCTCTGTTCTATTCCCTGAGGCCTCATAAGCATGCTGTGCCTGTGGATACAGGCTTCACACACCATCTGTCACACTGGACTCTGACTTGGAATGTATCACAGATATGAACCCGCAGAGAAAGAATTCTCATGTACCCTGGTAATTGAGGGCCCAGGCATTGCCTGCCAGCTCTCTGTCTCTGGGGGCAAACTTGGATTTGGCATTCTATTTGAAACTCTCCTAAGCACAGAAAAATGTGTTTTCTTTTTTCTTTTTTTTTTTTAACTAGTGTTCGTGTGTGTGTGTGTGTGTGTGTGTGTGTGTGTGTGTGTGTGTGTGTCCATGTGTATATACACTTATGTGCGCAGGTTCACTTCCCCATGTCTGGGTATGTGAAGGCTACGATGCCTTCCTTTATCAACCTCCACTTTAGTTTTTAAGATAGGGGCTCTCATTGACCTAGTGGCATTCATTTTGACAAGACTGGCTAACCATCAAGGCTTAGGGGCCAGCCTGCTTCCATACTCCAATGTGGTGGTAACAGACACCGCCCAGTTTTTACATGGATGCTGGAGATCTGAACTCAGGTCAAAATGTGTGCAAGCCAAGCACTTTGCCTGCTGAGCCAGTGCTCTAGCACCCAGGGTGTCTGTCCTTTGTTTCCATGTGAGCAGTTTCCTAACAGGCTGGCACCTATGGGCCTTGCAGTCTTCTCTTTAAGAGAATGTAGTTATGCTATAAAAAGTGGCACATGTTCTTAGTTGACCAGGAATTTCTTTCCTAAAGAGATGAGAAAACAGCAGATTAATACATCTCAATATTTACAATAATATTAGTAACAACAGAACCCCAAGCCCAATTTGGTGGAATGCAAGACTCCTCACAGGTTGCCAACCACTACCAGGTAAACGAGTCATCCTGCCATTGACTGGAAGAATCAATATAAGGCAATGTGCTCAGAGGTACGTTTCTCTCAAGGGACTCGGCCTTTGAGTAATTGGGCAAACATGTTCCCCTAAAAAAGGCAGGGAGCATTGAGTAGAGGGAAAGTTTCCCCTAGTGTCATGTATAATAACCTCAGAGGGGCTCTATAAGCTGTGGCACCCTTCTATGCTCTGCAAAGCTAGTTTGAAACGAATGCCATCCTCAGGGCAAAATAACCACTTTGTCAGATCAGCTGTGCCTGCTTGCAAGAGACCATCATGATCACTCTTGCAGAAGGTGGACAAGGTCACTGGACTCTAATCTGAGATTCTAGCCACTCCCCCCAACCATCTGCATGCAATATGCCCTAACTTCATGGTTTGGAGATGTGCTAGAATAGATGGGCTTGGGGAGGTTAGTAGAGAAGGAGCTTTATCCATGTTTTATGGAGAAGCCATCACCCATGCTGCGTGGATTCTTTCTATTACCACTGTTGTAGCATGACCCACAGTTAGTAACCCCTAACCCATATTCTATAGGTAATCCCAACATTCTCTTTAGGTCCCTTGGGCGATTGGTGGAACTATACTTTGGCTTGCCACTGGGACTTTATGAAGAATGGGAGGGAGCATAAACAATAATTCTCATAACCTGAGACACAGTCAGGTAACCTTAGGTTAATCCCATGCAATTCTGAACTTTGGTGCTCTAATCTGTAAAGTGGGCTTGTAACCCACTGCCAGGAAAGTATGTGAATCACACTTCTGAGCTTCAATCAAGCATATATAAAAGAGATAAGCTTCAAAACAGGAAGTAGTCACTGATCTGGATGGAGACATGCACCTCTGGAAATTTGTGATGAACAGCAGCAACCAAGCCCTCTCCTCTCGAGATGAAGCACTGAGACTTAGCTATCAGGGTATACAGAACAAATCAGTAGTATTCTTGAGGCTTCAATATGACTTGGAAATGGATAAACCACAAGCTTAGGTAGAGTTAACATAGTCCTATGTATATCCCAGACCAATCTAGTCACGTCTGTAATAATTGCAATTCTCACAGACAGGACTCAGAGTAAAACTCTTGGACTATATACACTTATCACTGCCTGAAAGGCCACAGCCAAGGGCAAGTGGGACAGAATTACTCAAAGCTGAAAGGATGTAGGATGGAGTGGGTTAGACCTTTGGTGGGGGTCTAATGACCTGGCACCTTCCTCTGTCATGAAGAAGTGTCAAAAGGCTTGGATCTTAGAATCTCTTTTCAATAGTCACAGTGTCTCTGATTAGGATGACACTGTTACACTTAGAGGAAGGTGTTCTATAACATTTTTATTCTTAATTACTCCTTTGAGAGGAGACCCTTTCAAGAAGAGGAAAGTGTGATGATATGCACTTTGAGCATGAGGAAGGCAGAAAGGAGATCACTCACAGATCTTGTCCAGCATTGTTAACTTCAGCATCTTTCCCACATAAAATCCAGGGAAATAAAAGCACCAAACAGTACAAGGGGAATAAGGATAGGAGAGATCGAAGCTTTATAGATTTAATGTTTTGTTTTGTTTTTCTCCAAAACGTATTTCTTTGAGAATTTCATAGATGTATTCAGTGTGTGTCTCTCTCACTGTTCCTCAGCCCTCCCCTCAACTTCATGCTCTTTATTACATTTTAATAACCCACCTAGTATAATGTGTGCTGCCTACATACACAGGAGTGCGTGACCATCCGCTGACATATAGGCAACCAACCATAGGCCATGTCCCTAAAGAAAAGTGATTCTTCTCCAGCAGCCATCAACTGCCAGTACCGAGGGGTGGAGCCTAATGAGGCCCTCCATCAGCCATGTTGGAATGTTGACTGACTTGATTTTAGGCTGCTTATAAGTAGGCAACCACAGCTGGCATGAGTTCCTGGGTGCAATGGCCATGTCACACTGCAGTCCTCCACATCCTCTGGCTCTCACAATCTTCCCAACTCATCTTCCATGATGCTTCCTAGTAGGAAGAGGTTTCCAGAGAACAAATAGCACCACATCCTCAGAGAGAGAGAGAGAGAGAGAGAGAGAGAGAGAGAGAGAGAGGGAGAGGGAGAGGGAGAGGGAGAGAGAGAGCAAGAGAGAGTCATACACTGAATGTCTAGGCATGCATTTCGTCAGGTATGGGACATTCTTTGATTTAGGATTTAAGAGATCTTGTAACTTCCTCAGAACTATGGGATTAGAATGACTATTCTCAGGTTCCTGAAGAAGTTTGACAGGATCACAAATCCCATTGCATTGGCTCTCTATCCCAGTAAACCCTGGCTGCAGAATGAGCAGCAGAGGCAGCACCATCAGTGGGGTTTAGGGATTAGCGCCAGAGCATCTGAAAGGAGGGGCACAGGGGAGGGGGGGGAGGCATGTCAGTCCTGCTGAGCTCAGCGTGTGCTCTAGGCTCCAAGACACATTCCAGCCTGTTTCAGCTCCTACAGAGGGCTCAGTGGCAGGCCAGGGATGGGAAGCCAAGAACCCTAGCCACCTGTCACTCATCCCTCCAGCTCACAGCATGTGGGCTTGTCAGTGCCCAGGCCCCAAGCCTCAGAAAAAGGGCCTTTGCAGAAAGCAGACCAAGTTGTTTGAAGGGACTTTACATCGAGTGGCCAGGCTGTTGTTTAAAGAAAGCCATGCTGTCATAAATATTCATAAGTTCCATTAAGTTATATCCAGGGGTGGAGAAATCCCTGCTGTGGGGCTTTTGTTTTGGTTCAGGTAACACCATGAGCCTGCATTCAGGTGCAGAAAAGCACCTGAATATGTTAATACTGTCTCCTAGTCCGGGGCTTCTCCCTCACCATCTGGTGTGTGTCCACCCCTCCAAATGTTTCCACAGACACAGGAGCAGTAGAGCCGATCCCAGCTTCTCAGTGGACCCCTCGGTGCTCACCCTGATGGTGAGTGTATCGTATAGTATATCAAACCATTACCAAATCCTCAATGTGAACTTTTGTACTTCCACGTGTTTGAAATTTGTTTCCTTTGCCTCTTCTTTCTGCTGCCTATTTCATGAGATTGTCACAAATGAGACTTGAGAGTTGGAGGACAAGAGAGCAAAATTCAAGGAAGGAGAAGTTAGAGAAATTTGACTGAGCGATCTTGGACATGATAATTAAACTCCCAGGAGGGATTTGTTCCCATCTGTCAAGTGTGAATAATTCAGCTCAGTTTGGACCATGGATTCATATAAGAATAAAAACCAGTGTGCTTGTGGATACATTCATCTTCTATCCCAATGGGTCAGAAAAGTGTAAGGCAATGGACTCAGGAGGAAAGCTCATGCTGTGAGATAACAGAATGGTGTCAAAATGAAGTCTATTTCAAAATAAAACGAGAGACTGAAGATTACTGTGGGTCATAGACTGTGAACCACGTACATTCACGTCTTTTAAAATATTTATCACATGTGTTTACTTGCTGTATGTGTCTGCGCATCTGTGGTATGCACACGCTCTGGTGGTTATTATAAGACTACTTGTAGGAGCCAGTTCTCTCCTTCCATGACATGGGATTGGTTGTGGGGCCCGCATTCAGAAGCTTGGAAGGCTTGGTGACAAATGCCTTTCTTTACCACTGAGCTGTCTTACCAGCACCGTTCTCTTCTTTCTACAGTAAATTCGAACTAAATCACAATAGAGTAATGTAACAGCACATTCTAAGACCAGAAGGAAAAGGGGCCAAGGAAAGGGTGGAAAGATTACTACAAGACTCTGAGGAGGGGAAAAATTCAAAGAAGGTTAGAACTGGAGGTAGCTGAGTGAGGAAAGGGTTTGGAAACAATAACAGCAGAGAGAGAGGCCTCTCTTCTCAGGCAGAGGCTCACGTGTGGCCTGAACACATGGAACTTGGAAAATACAATCCACAAGGAAGCCATGAATCTGAACACAGGGAGATTCAGGACTAAATGTCTACAAAGGAAGCATCCAGGTTATCATCCCTCATGACCCAGCTGAAGGAATAGATTTCTAGAAGATGTCCCCAGAGGGAGTGTAGTATTTAGCATGATCTCATTCAGCATGGTTTTCTGCTCTCCCAATCATTTTACAGTTTAGCCATAATACAGGCAAAGCCTGTGCCTGAATGTAGAGCTCTGAGCAAATAAGTTCTGTCTCACCTTCATAAAAGATAAAACAGTCAGTGAAAAGACACAAGCTATGGACTTTCCGAGATACAAACATTAGAAAACCAATCAAACGGATAAATAGAATCCTCAAAGAAGTAGGGGAAACACAGAGAGCATGAATTTGACAAATGAAAATAAAAGAAATTAAGAACAAAACTGTTTCATCCCATGCCATATATATATATATAAATGGCACTGCTTCACAGGGACGTCAGGAAGAGACTTCTAGATGACAGAGTCTTATGCCCCTGGAATTCTTTAAAGATTAGCAAGTTTTCAGTGTTCAGTGATTCAGTTTTCATTCTGATCAGGGCACATATGACACACCCATGGAAAGGAGGCTACAGGACATATGGGAGGAAAACCCATTATATGTTTGCATAATGTTGTAATGAAACCTACTTGTCTCGGTGCCCACGTCATAGGAGAGGCAGGTGGCACTCGAGCTTCAAGGGTTCTGCCCACCAGAATTTAAGGCACTGATGGGCAAATCTCAGGTCGGCAAGTCTCCGAGGGGAGGGCTTCATCCCCAGCTCCAGAACGGCTCCTGCTGTGACTGTGCCTTTACATGTTTGCCACTGTCTTTTTGCATTGGTATCTGGCATGGTGTGAATGGGAAGCAGGTACAGGGGATCCCACTGCCTTCAGTGTACTGTGATTATCTCATGGAAATGTCCCAATTTACTGGTTATTTTGTTGGTGTTTGTTTGTTTGCTTGATTTTCGGGACAGGGTTTCTCTGTGGCCTTAGAGACTGACCTGGAACTAGCTTTTCTAGACCAGGATAGTCTCAAACTCACAGAGATCCAACTGCCTCTGCCTTCTGAGTGCTGGGATTAAAGGTGTGAACCACCACTACCAGTGAAAGACCAAAAGCAAAGTTAAGGAAACCCCTCACTTAAAATGAAGGACAACCTGACCTAGAAAAGCATCAGTAACTTCCCTCACAGGGCCCTAAGATAGCAGGATACCAAGAATTCACACTGCCCCAGTGATAGCTGCAACTGATATCCCACCAGTGATAGCTGCAACTCTGGTTTGCCCAGACAAGATTAATTAGCACATCCCGAGGCCCTAAGGTGAGACCATCAGGCCTCAAGGAAAACCCATGACTGGTCACGTATGCAGCGGACAGGGAGTCACAGCCCCACCCTAAGCTTGTAGGTTTTTCCTTTAAAAGTACCTGAACCCAGAAAAATGTTGCTTCTCTAGCCTGTGTGCTGAGGGAAGTTCCTTTACGCAAACATATCCCTTTCATTAAAGCCTCTCCTCTTGCAGGTTGCATCAACTGGACTGGACTTTGAGTTCTTGGGGGTACCGACCCAAACGGGGAGACTCCTCATTCTGAGGGTCTTACACTGGGCTTCTACTGCACATTTTTACCTGTAGATTATTATGAAGATGATTTCCTCTTAAGCTGTATTGTTTAACTGAGGTAATGATTTTATACAATAGTGTTAGTTTAAATAGAATTTTGAGGATTAAGGGTTTCTAACAAATATAGTAAAAGATTATGATAGAGGTTAGTTTAGTGGGAACATTAATACAGGTAAAGGTGCAATATAGTGTTGCCCCCAATCCCTGGTAGAGCAGGGACTGCAGAAAGTAGAAAATATAAACAAGAAAGTGTCACACAGCTAGGACTTCTGAGCTTCTCTTGAAGAACCATATAGGCTGTGGCTTAGGTTAATTATTAAGGGAAACAGTAGAGCTCCAGAAGTTAGGCTAGCAAAAGTTTTTTTAATCTTAATGTTGGGAGATTTGCTCATAGGTTTCCGGGGGAAATCATAGCTAAAACATAGCTTTAAGTAATGACTTAAGTTTAGGGTAAGGTATTTTGTTAATGGTTTTGAGGTGGAAAATATTGAGGAACAATTTCAAGTTTAGGAAGGCACACTTTTAATCGTTGAGTGAAGGACTTGTTGATGTCAGGAACCAAAAACATTGGCAGCCTGGCTATTGCTGATGTACCTTTATTGTTAGGATTGGTTGGTAGTCAAAGGCAATGATTAATTCCTTGTACACATTTCTACCCTCAACTTCCTGTTATGAGTTAACAAAAAACTGATGGTGAGTGGATATATACCCTGAGAACTGTAAAAATGACTGATTGTTTTCATATATAAAAGTTTAGGTATGCAACTCTTTTTTAAGACTTTTAAATAATAAAATGATTTGTCCTTTCTTTATAACTGCAAAATACAGCCTGTCAATAAAAGAACTGGCTAAGAAAAATGCCTTGCTTGCTTACTCTTTGTTAATCTCTAACAAGTTTCTTGGCCATGAGTGTGTGTGGGTCCTGGGGGATAATTTTATTTTCACCTGTAATACATAAAATGTTTAATCATGTAAGAGGTATGAAAACATGTTGTTTTCTACTTGTATTCATTGTAATCATTCACTTAAAAAGAAAGTAGAATGTAACCACACTGTAACTCTTACACTGCTTGAAAGATTTCTCTGGAGTACGTAAACTGTAAGGGAAAACATAAAGATGACGGTAGAAGGAAGCCATCAGGAAGTAGTTAGAATGAAAAAGTCAGGAAAGAGAAAGAAGGGAAACATCAGGGTAGAAGAACAAAACCGAAAAATAGTAGAGTAGAACAAGCAACAGAAATAATAATAAAATGAAGAACTAAGCTTTGACCCTCAGCAGAGTTCTTGTGTGTGTGTGTGTGTGTGTGTGTGTGTGTGTGTGTGTGTGTGTCTGTCTGTCTGTCTGTCTAGTCGTTTCCCTGTTCTGCGTCTCCTCTTCAGTTTCTCTGACCTGCTGAAAGCTTGCCATTCATCAGCATCCTTGGTGAGATCCTGACATGTTAGAGAGAGGGGTAGAGGAAGAGAGAGAGAGAGAGAGAGAGAGGTTTCCATTTTTCTCTGACTCCAAAGAATTATGTTTTTCTCTGTCATCAGCCCCAGAGAATTAAGTTTTGCTCCCTCAGAGAGAAAAGTCAGTTGTGTCCTCCCTCTGTGGCTTCCCTTCAATTCTGTAGCTGCTGAAGGCTGGTCCTTACAGTAGCACCTAATTCTTTTTATAATGACTTAAGCTGCTAATAACTTTTTTTAAAAGCTTAATAAAAACAGTAAGAAATTTCAACAAAACAGCAATAATTTCAGATTTCAGAGTGGTAATCTCCAAAATGGAAAAATTTCAAGAAATATAATAACAATAAAAAATGTCAGTAGGTAAAAGTGCTTGCCTTACAAGCCTAATGGTCTGAACCCCATGCCTGGAACCCACAGTAGGAGGAGAGAACCAACTCCTGAAAGCTATCCAGTAAACACCATTCATATATCATACACACACACACACACACACACACACACACACACACACTTTTTTAAATAAAAATTAATTTTTATTTAAATTAGGAACAATCTTGTTTTACATGTCAATCTCATTTCTCCCTCTCCATCCCCTCCTCCCCTGGTCCCCACTGACTCCCTATCCCATCCCCTTTCTGCTCCCCAGGGAGAGTGAGTCTTCAAAGTCTGTCACATCATTTGGTGCAGGGTCTAGGCCCTCTGCCATGTGTCTAGGTGGAGAGGGTGTACCTGTATGTGGAATGGGCTTCCAAAGTCCATTTATATACTAGGGGTTAATACTGGTCCATTAAAAAAATAAAATAAATTACACTAAAAAATGAAAAAAAAATCACAACTCGAAAGTATAAAATACTCTTATGTAAGCTATAGCATAATGCCATGCAGATTTGTAGAGTTTACTCATCTTGCTTCACTGAAACTCTGTACACTGTTTGAGAATTTCTTCTCTAGTCAACCACCATTCCAGCGGTAGATGGGGAGAGGATGTTGCACATATGTGTGCCTGTATGTATGGCGAACAGAGGTCAGCATAAGCTGTCCTCCTCAATCAATCTACACCTTACTTTTAAAGCGAGGGTTTCTCAGCAAGCCTAGAGCATGTGGATTTGTCTAGTCCATCAACAGAGATCTTCCTGTCTCCATCTGCTCAGCACTGGGGCTACAGGCTTTGGGTGACAGGTTTCAGTTCTATAAGGGTGCTGAGGTTTCCTTCTTGCACAGGAAATACTTTCTCTTACAGACTGAGCCATCTGTCCGTCCCCATTTCACTCTTTGGTCCTATGAATCTACTGTAGACACTATGTAGAAGTGAGATTATGTTTGTCTTCCTGTGGCTGGCACATCACTCTTAATCACAACGCCTCAAGGTGCATGCAAAGGATATTACGTATGGTGTTGTGATGAACAAGAGATGACTGATACAGTTCGGGGCCCTGATTTCAATTCTTTTGAATAAAGAAAGAAGAACTGGGACCTCTAGGTCACCTGGTAATGCTGTTGGTAATGTTATTTTAATCTCTGAAACATCTGCACACTGTTCACCATAAATGTTTTACTACATAGCCCTCACTTAAACCACACATGAAAATTCTAATTTCTCCAAGTTCTAGCCAGTGCTTGCTATTGCTTTATTTTTTTATTTTTTTTTGTAGTAACCATCTGACAGATGTGAGTAATATTAGATTGTAAGATTGCATCATCATCATCATCATCATCATCCAGGATAGGGTCTCCTGTGTACTAGGTATGAGAGCTACAGAGTGAGTTTCCAGAGCAACCAAGAATAACTAAGGCTTCACAGAGAAATACTTTTTTCCTGGAAGAGAGAGAGAGGAGAGAGAGAGAGAGAGAGAGAGAGAGAGAGAGAGAGAGAGAGAGAGAGAGAGAGAGAGAGAGAGATCTGTTACTGAACGTTACTGAACTACATCTCCAGCCTTTGGTCTTACTACTGATTCTGAGATAGGGACTGATTGGCTTGCCCAGGTTTAATTTGAACTTTTCTAGCCCAGGCAGGCCTTGAACTCCTGCCCCAGTCTCAAGAGTAACTGAGGTTATTGGCCTGCAGCACAAGGCCCAGATACTTGGCACTCTTTTAGTTACTAATGACATTGGGGATCTTTTTATAACTCTATGTGCCATTTGATAATGTTTTTTAGATATATTTATTCAAATCCTCAGCTTCACCACTTTGCTTTCGGTACTGGAAATCAGGCCAAAGTCTATGACTGGAAAGGCACTACAGAACTGGTGTATCGTCTACCAGCCTATCTATATTTTTATACACTACTATCAAACTATTTAAGAAAATGAGGAAAACAACACTGTGTTGATTAGTTTTTTGTTAACGTCACAAAAACACAGGTCATCTAGGAATAGAGAACCTCTGAGAAAATGCTTTCACCAGATGTCTGTAGGCAAGCTTGTGGGTTATATTCTTGATTAATGATTGACATAGAAGGGTTTAGCTCATTATGGGTGGTGCCATCCCAGGGCAGGTGTTCGTGGGGGTGAATAAATAGCAGACTGAGTTAGTGATGGGGAGCAAGCCAATAAAAGCATTCTTCTGTGGAATAATCCTTTTGTCCACTGTGAAGATGTTTGTGTTCTCATTGGTTTAATAAAGAGCTAACTGGTCCATAGCTAGGCAGGAAGAGGTTAGGCAAGACAGCCAGACTGGCAGAACTGAATGCCGGGAAGAAGAAGGAAGGGGTTGCCAGACAGACAGAAAAGGAGCAAGACATGCAAGAGGACAGGCAAATGCCACATGTCATGTGGAAACGTAGATTAATAAATATGGGCGAATTGTAAGAGCCAGCTAGTTTCAAGCCTAAGCTATCAGCTGAGAATTTATAATAATAAGTCTCCATGTCATGTATTGGGGAGCCAGTGGTCCCGACAAAATACCCTACCTCCAGTATTCCTTTATACCCTTTGCTTCAGTTCTTGCCTCCAGGTTTTTGCCTTGACTTCCCATTCTGATTTGCCATTTTCTTCATGAGTGACTGTAAGCTATAAGCTGAAATGAACCCTTTTCTTCCCAACTTGTTTTGGTCATCGGGCTTATCATAAAGAAACCTAAATAAGACAGATATTATAGCACCAAAGAGAATGTCATATTTAGGAATCATCTTAAGTAATTAGTGATTATAAGATTTTTACTGAGGTCTATGGAATATAGATAAAAGAAACATAAAAAGGTACAAAAAAGTTGAAAGACAGTCCATGCTTATGAGTTGAAATAATATTGTCCAAAATCTCTGGCTATGAAAGCAACACAAAGAATCTCAGAAACATTTGTTTTACAGGAGCAGATGCTACCGCGTATCAGGCATCAGAAGGACTGAAGAGATAAAGCAGTCTTTTAAGCCTTTTTAAAGGAGCAAAGGTGTAAACCTTCCTTGCACTTCCCAGGTCACATTTTACTGCAGACTGGCAGTAATATAGGCCTGCCATGGAGGCAGATATGCATAGCAGCACAATAGAAGGCAGTCCAGAAATAACTCTTTCACGTCTAGTCAATTGTTCTTCAGCAGGAGTATCAAGAACACTTAATGGAGAAAGGATAATCTCCTCAGCAGACGAGGTTGAGAAAACCCAGCTTCTGTCAAATAAGGGAAACTGAACCCTTATTTCATGCGATATACTGAAAGCTAGCTCAAAATGGATTCAAAGCATGAGCAAAGGCACCGACAGTGCAGAACTCCCAAAAGAAAAGTCCTGGGGAAGATTTTGTATGCGTTCACATAGGCAGAATTCCATGGACAGGACACTGAGAACACATCTAACGAATCAGGAAACAGAGCAACTGAGACTATATAAATGTAAGTGTTTCCGTACAGGAGAAATGCAACCAACAGAGGGAAAAATGAGAAAACATTCACTACACACATCTGGTAAGGTGCTAAACTGAGTGTACTGGTATACGCCTGTGACCCCAGCCTCTAGGAGGGTGGAGACAGGAGGAGCAAGACTTCAAGGCCAGCCTTGGCTACATAGTGAGTTCCAGAGTGGGCTGGACTACATATGTCAAATTCTCCAAAACAAGCCAAGCAGAGTAAGGCAAAAACTAAAACAAACAAAACCAATGGGCTGACCTCTAAAATATAAAAGGAGTTTCTAACAAAAAATACCATTTATTGTCATATTTTAATTAAAGTGTTTGCTAGAAGATATGAGTTATCATACACAAACATGGGAATAAAAATGTTAGGTGCAGGAACGGGAAGTACCTAAGAGGATGGGGCAGAGGAAATCTTCAGGTTGGGTTTAAAGCAAACCAGTTTGGGGGAAACAAAATCAAAGAGAGTGACCGCTGAGCGTGATGTCACCTGTAGGTCATCAGGTGCCTTTCAGATTTGAACAGAGTCATTAGAACACTTGAGGACAAACTTTAAAAGGTTGCATAGATAATAAATGAGTGACTGTAATTTAGTAAATGTCAGCTGGAAAATCTCCATCACATGAAGAAAAGAAAGGAATCATTACATTTGTCAGAATACATCATTTATACAGAAATGTTGCCTGCAAATAATGACTAGATAATGAAGAGGTATTGGGATGGAAATGTGTAAAGGGAAAATAAATGTATATTCACCATAAAATGAATGTCTCCAGCGCTAAACCTGATGAAGAGAAGAAAACTCCAATAGAGTCATAATTTTTCTTATAAATATGTTTATTATAAAATGTGGTTGAAATATATTTCCATGCAGACCTTGGTTGGGGATAAATGGGAATAGCTCTTTCTCAGTCCTATGGAACCATAAATGTTAGTAGATATTTGCTTCATCGTTTAATAAAGGAAAAGAACTGAACAGTTTCCTCACATTGAAGTCTGACTCTTTCTTAGGTGAGTGAGTAGGTATGACCTTGGTAATTTACTGAACTTCAAGTGCATCACTCTCTTCATGTAGGACATGGCGTTTATTACAGGCCCTGTCTTCTACAGTCAACATAAAGATTATAAAAAACAACCAATGAGCATAAGAAGCTCCCTAGTGTGGTTCCTGTGCCCCCACCTTCTGTGACATTTAACAGCTGCCACTGAGAAAGACAGGCAGATCAGAGCCACAGCAGAAAGACACATGTGGTACAGTTCCCCCAGCTCTGTCACACTGCCCCAGACCCCAGGAAGCTATTTAGAAAGCATACAGCCACCTGACTCTGGATGCCTAGCTATCTGCTGAGTCTACTTAATCCAATGAAAAGAACCAGTGACAGAGTAAAGGGATAAATGGAGGCATTACACACCTAATACATTTTACAAGTAATAAATTATCTCATGAGGAAAGTAATCTTCCAAGGGTCATGGCTACTGAGTATTGTGTATTCTGCCAACAAAATTTCCACAATGCAAAGGCTCACCTGAATAGGTTTTTGTGGATGATGTCTTTTAAAAACTACACAAGGTTTTTATTGAAAAAAAATAGAGAGACCACTTAGTGTTTATTAATGTTGCTTTGGGTATCTAGGATTCCAGGATATATGAGCTCACTATAATTATTCCAAAGTGCTTAGGTGAATTTATTTAGTCCGAGAGAGAATGCAATGGAATATTCCAAAGTAATGTTTCCACAGTTTCAAGGAGAGGCTTTTAAAGGAAGGTTCCAGATGCCCACACTGTGGACTCTAGTACACTTAGCCTCAGTTTAGGCAATGCAGCTCTCCTAGCATCATTTCCCATGGAAAGCCCCATGGGAAAACTGCACGCTCTCCTGGGATGCTTGATCACTATCATATTTCACACTGAGTGACAGCAGGAGAATATGGAGAAGTCCCTGGAGAAGGTTCAGTGTTTGTCTTCATTGAAGACAAGGTGGCTACTCTTTGCAGCCCACAGCTTTTGTGATAGCTTTCTTCCTTTCTGAATCTACTGATGTCTCCCCAGGTATGAAGACTGACGTCTGAGGCCAATAACTCTCTATCACTCCATTTGCTACACAATGACAGATGAATGCTAAGGCTTAATGGCATTAATACGTTATATTAGAGTTTCCTTAATGTGCCCTAAGGTGACAATTCCATTCCTACTTGATGTCACAGTGAAAGTTCCTGCTGTCATTGTACCAACCCAAAGCAGATTTATTCTGAAACGTGCAAGGCCGCCAGATCTAACTACTTTTGGAATGTTCTAAAACTTTCTTTCAAACACATTCATATAGTCCTCTGCATCTCTTGACTTCTGTGAAGACAATAGCTAAGTCACCCCCCCCCACCCACCGCAGGGAAGGGAGACTCTTGGGTTGCTTTTTAGCCTGATTCAAAGTTAGAAGTTTAGGGAGACTTGTGCTTCCAGAGGCAGCTAGTCTTTTCTGCAGGGTTGTTCAGAATAATGTACAAAGTGGTCAGAAAGGGAGGGATTTTTCAAAGGGGCAACGAAACCCTCTCCGGCCAAGTTGAGGCTTGCTTTGTCCTTTCTCTGTCCTGCCAGCCGTGCATAACTATGCAGTGCATACAGGTCGCATTGTCAAAATTCTCAGGTCATTAATTGAATGAACATACAGCTGTCCTTCAGTGAACACTCACATGTGCTAGGCTCTTTATTCATATCACTGTAACAGTACTGGGAGGCTGTTACAGACTGTAAGAGCTGCATAATCTGCATGACAGCAAGTGCTTTCCATCCCAGCAGAGAAGGCTGAGGCTAAGGAATCATGATTTCCAGGCCAGACTGGAGTATACACTAAGGCCCCATGTAAAAGTTATTAATTAATTAGAAATTGAAATTCCAGTTTGACTATGACCATGAGCCTGTACATAAAAATGAAAATTCAAACTCTTGGGAAAGCCTGTACTGTGTACACTTTTATATTCTGCTGCTTTGACAAAGTAAGGACTTACTTGCTCTCACGGATGCCCTTTGCGGGATCATTCAGGGCCTGGCAACATTACTCAAACAGGCTTTTCCTAAACCCACTCCTCCTGCCTCAAAAACTATACAACACTTTTTTTTTTCTTGCAGACATATTCCTATTGCTCCCTTCCTCACTTGGATGCCTCTGACAAGGCAGCCACGTGGCATGGCATGTTCATTCTGAGCACTGTCCTTTCTATAGCAACTGTCTTCTAGTCTGTCATGATGGATCATAATTTAAGATGTGCATTTTAAAACAAAGCCTGGCTCCAAGTTATAGTGTTTCTTCATGTCGTGGGCATTGAGCTCACATTAGAGTGGGTGGAGAGAGAGATGTAGGGTGAATGTCATAAGGAGAGGCACTCTCTCCATCTGTGAAGGCACCAAGATACAAGCCCATTGGCTCCACATGGTTCTCCGTGGTTCAGCACTGTAGTCTGTGCACTGAGACAAGAGAGACAGAAGAACTAGATTCTGTCCTCAATGTTGTCAAAGAAAAGGGTAAGAAAATCAGCCATTGCAAGACAATGAGGGACATCCGGAATGAGGCTTTACGTTTCCCTATGCTATAGCAGAAGTCCGGAAGAGATCTTAGCAAACAAATCACTTGACTGTCAGTTCTAGACCTCACGTGGGCTGAGATGAAGATATCATTGATGACCATGTAAATAAAGTATTCCTGGTTAACAGTGAAATGTTGTTTCCAACATCCACAGGCAATCTGAGCAGCCTGGCACCCCATCTTCCTTTGTGGTTGTTCAACATTTCAAAGGTCAATCATCCTAAGAAGCTATTTTTCATTGTGACTTTGATGGATATCAAAAGTGAACTGGGTCAGATTATCAATTATTATCTACATCCAAGCTCAAGAATGGTATAGGACAAAATAGAACAAAATCAAACAGCACAGCCCTAGTAGACTTTGCAATGCATACATGTTGGTTTGGAGATGATTTGGTTTTATTTATATATGGATATGTGCATTGTGAGTGAAGATGTATATGAAGTCACAAAGAGGACCCTGGATTCCCTAAAACTGGAATGAGAGGTTGTTGGTTTTAAATATGTATGTATGGATGTATATATGCATGTATGTATATTTGGCCATGGAGTGTAGGTTTCTGCAAGAGCAGCAGACTCTCTTAACTGTTGTCCCATCTTTCTAATTCCCTTGGGTGTTATTTAGTAAAACTTATTAGTTTATAAATGTGAATAATAAGACCCTGTGGGAGTGAGTCTTTTGTATACAATTGCCAAGGAAGGCATATGGCGCTGTACAAAGGTGTCTGACTTAAGTCATACATAGATTGAAAATTGTTCCAGATGACGTTCTAAACTGCAAGCTCTTCTGAAAATCCATCTCCAGCAGTGATTCTTAACCTGCCCAACGCTGCCACACTTTAAGACAGATCATCATGCTGTGGTGACCCTGCCCCCCCAACTATAACATCATTTTCCTTGCTATTTTATAACTGCAATTTTGCTACTGTTGTAAACTGTAATGTAAATATCTGTATTTTCTGATGGTCTGGGATGACCCCTGGGAAAGGGATGAGAACCATTCATCTACACACCCACCCAACATCCTCACTGACATGCAGAGGAGGAAATGTAAAGGAAGAAGGGAAAAGGTAGCAGGAAGTTTGTGTACAAAACGTTTTGCTTATCATGGCATGTCCCCCCTTCTCTCCCCTCCTTGCTCTTCTGCTTCTGGCCTATGCCAGTGTTTAAAATCTCTCCACCATCTGATGGTTCATGGTCAGACGCCTGGGTCACCTATTGTCCCAATGAGCCCGAAGTTTGAACTGTTTGGATGCTTCTTTCCTCTGGTTTGCAAACAAATGCCATGGGTCAGATCTTCAGTCCATTAAGAATGGCAGAAACAATTCAATGTTGAGTTCCTTCCAATTTCTACATAAAAGATGCCCAAGGTAGCACTGGTGAAATCAGACTGTCAGATCGCTTTGTTCCTGGGTCAAGCAAACCTTTAAACACTCAAATCACTGAAGGCAGGATGCCACAGCTGAGCAAACAATGGAAGCAACAGGGTCTAGTAAGCAGAGAGGTAACAATTTGAAACTGAGGTTGGCTGTTTCAAGGTCACTTCACTGTCAAGGGTATTCACAGCAGAGGCCCCCACCTGTCAAACATGTTTGAGTGCTAGTCTTTTGGTTAGCCAAGGAAATCTGTACAGGGGCTAAAAGATGTAACTGAAGTCAATAGAAAGAAAGAAAGAAAGAGAGAGAGGGGGGGAGGGAGGGAGAGAGAGAGAGGGGAAGGAAGGAAGGAAGGAAGGAAGGAAGGAAGGAAGGAAGGAAGGAAGGAAGGAAGGAAGGAAAAGAAAAAAGAAAACACCACTTAACACACTTGCTGGGTCTGTATTAGGAGACTTTTCTATAGAAAATGTAAATGTGATTGTGGGCTACAATGCCTGTTTCTCTTGTGGACAGTGTGTGACCCAAGGCCAAACACTCAACCAAGAAGGCTGGAGAAAAAGCAATCAAGGAGGCTATATTAGTGTGCTAGAGTGGTTGGATAATAAACCAGGGGGAAATACCACCCCCAGGGAGTCAGATCTCTGAAGCAAGAACCTCCTGGAATTTATTCTAAGTAAGTGTCATGAAAAGTGTTTGTGACTCCCCTCCTGCTCCTTCTCCAAGCCTTAAGTTTTAATGTGATCGTATTTTCAGGTGGAGTTTTCAGGTGAGGGATTCATTAGGGTTAGATCGGGTCATGGCGAGGCACGAGAGACAGAGAGAAATAAAGAGGCATTAGCAGAGATGGAAGCCCTCACCACGGGATCCACTCGGCTTTCCTGCTGGCGGAGTCAGGAACTCTGCACACCGCAGACAGCCATTTGTCTGCAGAGATGATCCATGTTTCCTTGTGTATCTTATGCCAGGTTGTTGAAAGCTGTGTTTGTAACCCTGAGCTTTACCATTGTGTTACTCCTGTCACCCCTAAATCTAAACAGCACCTCTCATATGCCCACGTTACAAGTACATTTACAAAGAGAAATTCTTAAAGATTATGAGAAAGAAGTAAACTACATCATATATCTCTACTTATTTTTTAAAGCTTTAACTTAAGTTTGGCTTAATCCTTAAACTTTATTATAAAATTACTATTTGTAACATGTAACTTGAAAAGCCACATGATCTCACACATATATGCATATGTGTACATACATTTATGTTTATATTTTATGTATAACCACATATGTGTGTATGTATACAGTTATATAAATGGTTACACACACACACACACACACACACACACACACACACACACATATTGTGATGATCCGAGGAGCTGATATTTAATGATGTACAGATTAAGATGGATGGGATGAGAATAAAATATGGGTTATATATTTTATTCTGGGAGAAGTCGCTTACATGAGTAATCAATGACTAGCAAGTTCCCACTCCAAGGATCCACACCCAGGCTGCTGTCCGTGACCTGGCCAGAACAAAGAGAGGGCAAGCCTGTCCTGGGCCAAATACCACATGCTCACCTACACACCCATGCCGAGATGGGTGTGGTCAGTGCCACGGGTGTGGTTGGGTGTAACTCTCACTACAGATATTCATACTTGGGTGTGTCTTATTCTTTGTAAACTCTCTTCCTTAACCCTCAAGTATGATGTCTGTCTTAAAGTCTCTTTTAATGGACTGCTTCATTGCAGCTCATTCTAAAATTCATTTTTGTGAAGAATCTGGCTTTACCTAGAGAAGGTCCCCAAAAGGTACAAAGGATGCAGGGAGACTGTTCAGTGGAAAAAGTACTTACTACCCTAGCATAAGGCCCAGACTTCACATATCCAGGAACCATATAAATGTTGAGTTTAGTGGCCTGTATGTAATTCCAATGCGCAGAAAGCGGAGACAGGTTTTCTAGGAAACACTGGCCAGCTAAACCAGCTGCAACTGTGGCTTCTGTGTTCAGCTAAAGGGAAATGCCTGAATATATAAGGTAGCAAGTGATGGAGCATTGATCTTGGGCTTTCATACACGTGCAAACTTACAGAACGCAACACACCCACACCCCCCCACATCCCCCCCACACACACACAGAGGAAAGGATTGAGATTGAGGGAACTCCTTAGACTCCTGAATGGCAGCCAGAAGCTCTACCCTCACTACCACCACATTGCTAGTATTGGAAGGGAGCTCCTCACCCTTCAATCCGTGGCCTTGTGAGGAGCTGAATGCTCCCCTTTTCCTGCACCTGTTTTCAGGCAGGAAGGGCCATGTGAGACACAGCAAGATGGTGGCACTCAGCAAGTCTCACCTGAAATCTGGTTTGCTGGTGACATCACATGGATTGTCTGTCTGCCTCCAAAACAGTGAAAAAATTAATTTTCTTTTCCTATTTCCCCATGTCTTTAATATTTTATGGCATCCTAATAAGACTAAATTTTGATACAAAAACAACCCAGGATGCTTCTGCAACAAATACTTAAAATTGTGAAAGCAGCTTTGAATTTGAGTATGGGTGGAAGAAATTTGAGGTGCATGGGGAAATATGGGCATCAAAGACAATGCCAGGAAGGCTTTGGGTGAAATGAGGGACTCTGTGTTTGGATCTAGGAGAAAAGCAGTCTTTTTTATAAAGTGGCAAAGAACTGTGTCATAGTGTGTTCTGGAAGGGCAGGACTAGTGTATGATAAGATAATTGTATTTATCAGAGATTTCCAGAAGTAGAAGAGGTGGCGCTTCAATCCCCTCATCTGTTCCTTGTACAGAAATGTGAGAGGAACAAGAGGAATTGAAGATGGAAACAGGTTGTTAAGTACAAAGGAACAGAACACGGGGTTCTGGAAATATCCCAGGCTACCTGCATTGTGAACTGCACAAGAGCTTGTTCTAAAGAGAATGCCAAGGATGATGTGATTCCTGAAGTTAATCTGCCATCTCAGGGACCCAGGCATAAACACAGGACTGTCCCAGTAGAAACACTGATCTAAGGAGGAATGAGACAGGGGAATGGTGTGAAAGAAAGCTTTCAGAATTCCACTACCTGTGAGAGCGCATCGATGGGTGGTTTATCTGCTATCATGCATGACTCTTCAAAGAAATGAAAAAATGCTTCTGGAAGGCTTTGGATGACACCAGTGCCACATGCTTTGGGCTTTTACTGGTCGCTGATGTAGGGTGTCAGATAGCTCTTCAATGGATCCAGAAAAAGAGAATAGCCACTCTAGTGTCCTCACAGGCAGAGGCTTGACCCACGGAGGACTGTCCTCAAGCTCTGTAAACTAATGGGACTTGCCATGATAGAATTTAAAATTCTTTGGTAACCATCACCCTTTGACACTTATTTCTCCTTTTGAAACAAGAATATCTACCCCACACCCACGTTACCACTGCATCAAGGAAGCTAATTTCACACACCCACAGCTGTGTGGCTAGTTGTCTTCGGTCAGATCGAGTGTTTCTAGTTACCAGCATCTTGTTCAAATAAATAAAGAATCACACAGAGGCTATAAAGTAGCAAGGAGATTTACTTACAGGCAATGTGAAAGTACAGGCTATAAATGCATCATGCAGGCTCTGAACAGGCATGTAGTTTATAAATGTCAGGCCACAATTTGAGCTAGAACATGAAGCTGGCCATTGTGTGAGCAGACATGGACTTTGGGACCTAATAGGGTTTTAATTAGGCCACTAAGCTGAAACCATCTTCATGGTGGGAAGGTGACCATTTACAAAACAAAAAGAGGATCTCCACTAGAGGTATGATGCCTAGTGGCCTGGCCTTACACTCTACAGCCCTCAATTCCTAAGAACATGGATATCTCTCTTAGAGTAATTGTAGTGGCAGCCTGAGCTGACTAAGGCAGTAGGCATGACTTTTATATAATCAGCTTGATGTAATGAGGGCACTTGCAATATCAAGAGCCATGGGCCTGTAATGAGACCAAGAGGGCTTCTGGAAGTTAAAGAACCCAGAATACCAAGATCTTCATCCTCTCCTCTGTACCAATCAAGATGACTCAGTTTCTCTTGGAAATTTATGATGAAGACTTTGGTGTTAGGGATTCAGAAAAATGTCTGGCTGTAGGATGTGCTGCACATGGCCTGGTGATCTTGGAAGCCTGTGGTCAGTTAGGAAGGAAATTCCCTGGTCCAAAAGACATGGGGTAGCCTGCCCCTGGGGGTAATTTCTGGTAATGATGACATATGGTGTCCATCAGACATGGGCTAGCATATCCCCAGGGGTAATTACTGATAGGGTGTGGTTCTTTTGCCCTTGAGGGTCTAGATAGACTGCACTTTACAAAAACCTCAAATGATAGGTGTACAATGATGGTCAGACAGGCTTCACCCATGGATCAAGCCAGTAACAGGAAATAGCTCCTGGTATAACTTTAAGGAAAAGGACTTAAAAATGCATAGAAAGATCAGTTCAGCCATGAACCTAGAGTCTTAGATTAGAAGGTAGATTAGATTAGAAGGTAAGGTAGCCATTGTCAGGGAGAGTTATGTTGTACCCAGTTCCATTCATGCCTGCTCACACACAAGCCCAGAAATAAGTTCTTGCAAGTAGAAATGACCTGTGCGGTCTTCTGCAGGGGCAGTGGGTATTGGGTTACAGATTGGTCTTTGGTTTTTGCTGTCCATGATCCTCGTTAGGATACATGAACCATTGCACACACACTGCCCTTTTGGTGGTGACTGTAGTAGGGCTCTGAAGCACAGAAACTGTCTGTCCTAACTCTTTCCATACCATCTTCAATACCTAGTTCAAGTGTGGTCTTTAACGATTTAGACCTCTCACTGTTTGCCCAACTCTACTAAACTAGCCCCTACTTGGCTCCACCCACTCATTTTAGCATGCATAAGAAGCAGGCAGAAGTCATGAGTCCATAGACACTCTTTCCTCAGGCATTTGTAACAGAGAGTAGCAGAAATGTTGGTTTTCTTTCGGTGTCCATATTAGCATCTATACATTTCATATAATAGGTTTTATTATGAAATGCTTGCAGCGGTATCTATTCCATTTTTTTATCATATTACTGTCACATCCCCTCCTACCATTACCCACCCCTTCCTCTTCACATCTATCCCCCATCGAATTTCATGTCCTTTTATACCCATGCCTGAACTACGCTACAGACTGTGTTTGAATCCGTGTAACACAAGCTAATATCTTCTGTGTTAATTGTGTATTTTAATTAGGCACACGATCTAACAATATAGTGAGAGACCAGGCTTCCAGGCAAAACCGACTGCCTCTGTGTTGCAGACAAATACAAATGATTCCATGGGTAAACATTTTTGTATGCCTACTAAAGTACGCAGGGGACACTGCTGAACTAGATTGTTCTTTAAGTGTTTTTTTCCAAACATCTTTCCATTAATTTTTTTTCATTCCTGATAAGTTTATTTTTTGCCTTAATGCCAAACCCAGGGAGCTCAATAAAAAAAAAAAAACTAACATGACCAAAGGAATAAAATGCTGAGAAGTATTAACTCGCCCTCTGCCAATCTACTTCTCTCTGCGCATTGCTGTGCTCCATGGAGATAATAGCTTTGACCTCTTCATCTCAGAGACCATTTTGGAACTACTTATGCTTACACTGCTCTTTAATATGCCCATTTTGGGGATACTTTCTTAACATTTTGTGCAAGACAAATTGGGTTTCGTTTTATACCAACTCCAGCTTGCTTTCCTTCCTTACTCAATTTTCTGTAGTTTACAATTCTATTTTAGCTTCCATTGCACCTGTTTTATTAAAAAGTTACATATCCACACTTCTTTTTAGCTTCATTAACTAACATGGAATATGTGTTCATTTGGAATAGTCATCCTTTTCCTTTGGGTAGTCTATGTTGCCCAGGTTATTTCAATATATAGACAAGAATGACCTTGAAATTCTGACCTCCCTTCCTCCATCCTCAGAGTTCTGGGATTTCAAAGATATACCACTGGTTGATGTTTTGCTGGAAGTTGCCTCCAACAGTTCATACATGCTGGGCAAGTACTCTACCAGTGAAACTATAGCCCCAACCCTGAATTTTCAAGTTCTGGGATGATATAGTTTAGGGACTCATCTCTTTCCTCCATTACCAGGTTCCAGTAGTACCCATCTCCTTGGCCATCTCCAAGGCTCTTCCCCTCTCTAACTTTAACTCAGTTGTCTATGCCCAATTGGTAGATTTGCTCCAGTATTTGTAAGCCAGTAACAATGCACAACTAAATATAATATGACATAATATAATATAGTATAACATAATATTGCGTGTCAGAATTCCTGAGCAGATAGAGAAGTGTCTGAGTGACACTGAGCATATCATAAGAACTTTTTACACATTTTCCATTTTGTATGATAGCCTCTGTCCACACTCAAGCAGCATTTTACATTTCAATGAAATTCAAAATTTAATGTTTAGTCCCTCAGTCAATAACCACATTTAAGCTGACGGAAACCTGGATACACATACGACTAGATGCTGCCATGTTGTACTATACAACTAAAGATCATGTCCACTATTACAGAAATGTCTATTTCTGCCTTCCTAGGCTGTAGGTGTCATGTGCAACAGAAGAAGGCAAGCTTATAGAAAGTAAACTGACAGGAATTACCCCTAGAGATGAGGAGAGATGAGAACACAGTCCTCGGCAGCCTGAAGCTAGGCAAATCCCTCAGTTTGGGGAGACAGAGGCTATCCAAGCATTGTACCATGGGCAGCATTATGAAGCTTTGAAAGGAGGGGCAGAATCTTTAGTTGCAAGGTGGCTTCTTAGTCCTTTACATATGGGATGGCAGGATGGGTTTGGGAATATTCCATGCCATATGACCGAGCCTGTGGGCCAGGAGGCATAAGGCACTGGTGAAGCTTGGCTGTCAGATAAGGCAGACTTGGGTTTGGAAGGGGCAGGCTTGGTGCAGTGGGAGAGGGGGAAGTCTCAGCTCTTTGTGAGGGTCCTAGTGTCATAGCAGCACTCTGTGGCTTGCCTTGAGAGAAGGACACTGTGTGGCCTGATTTGGGAGATGAAGGGTGACAGCCAGAAGATCAGTGATAGTGACCAATGGTAGGCTCAAATGTGAGATGAGGAAAATGAACTGTGTGATGTCCAACTGTCTCCTACCTCTCAGGCCCTGGGTTCCTATAATGGAGTGTATGAAGCATACCTTTCTAATTGCTTCCAGGGATAACCTCACCAAAGCCGCCATTTGTTCAAAGTGCAGCAAAAATACGGTAGTAAGGTAGGAGTCAACATCTCCCTGGGAAGATGGTCTCATCCAGGGGCGGATGAAATACTGGCTTATCCCAGACTTATTTGGAGTTCAGGGAGTATGAATGTATCAGGATCTGTCTAGCCTTCTACTTTATACCACTAGTTCGAAATCAGTATAGAACACACAAAGTGGTACATCATTTTGCCTCTGACAGGACTTGGCTTTATACAGTGAACATAAGACCCACAGGCCCCAGAGAAGACTGAGGTTAGATGTCCAAGGCAGTGTTCATAACTGATCTGATTCTCCTGTTTTATGTTAATCATTTTGGCAACAGCATTAATATGGACAAAGAGCTGAGAGATACAGATAAAGACCACACAGAAGAACAAATCAAAGGAGATGTATGATAATTAATCTATCCATTTTCATGCAGGTGTCTGAAAATGCTCCATCATTGGCTACATGGCCTCCTCACTGTCAGACCAAAGCTTCTCAGCCACTCTCTACCTTCTCTATGACCCAAGGACTGACCCCTACATCCCCGGAATTCCTAGCAGATCTGAGCTTTGACTGGGTCTATCCAAGTAGGACTTTGGGAAAGAGATAAGTCAGAGAACATATTGCTCTCTCTGGGCACAAGCAGAAATCATTGTCGCTGGAACATGCATGTCGTGTGGTCTCCATTCCACAGTTCTGCATGTCCTAGGCTTTCTTTGTATCTCCTTGCTCCTGTAAATGGAAACAAATTTCTCTTTTATTAACCCTGCAGCTCCATTCATGACCACCACTATAAAGAACCACTAAATTAGAGTGCAGCAGAGATGGCTCATGAAGTTAGGAAACAAGACATTAAATTCCCAACTCCCACAGAAAAGCTATGTCCAGCATTCAGGAGCAAGGACAGGCAAATCCCTAGAGCTGACTCACCAGTCAGCCTAGCAGAAATGCCAAGCTCCTGGGTCTGTCTCAAGGTGATAAAGTGGAGGTTTGGGAGGGGACACCAGCATTCAGCTTCAGTCTTCATGCGAGTGAACTAGACACATGCATCCACAGTCACAGATATATGCCTCATGCATATACTACACACACATAAATCACACACACACAACACACACACACACACACACACACACACACACAGGAGTCACTACATTTAATTCTCATTTAATTCTCAGCTTCCTGATTCATTCTGTCAGAATTCATTCTCATCAGAAATATGAAGTTCTCAAGTTAGAAACAGAACCATGCATCATCTTTCAAATGATGGTGCTAAATACTTTCAGATGCTGGATAGAAGAGACAAAGTCACATGTTTGCCTAGATGATGCTACCTGATCAGAGCTGTGACAGTGTCGGGGCCAAATTGTCATAACAAGTAATGTCACCTGCCCATATTATTCATCTCGATTTAAACATTGTTTGGGGACAGACGGGGGTGTCTTAGTTAAGGTCCCTGTTGCTGTGATGAAATACCATGACCAAAGAAACACGGGGAGGAAAGGGTTTATCCAGCTTATACGTCTAGATCACAGATCATCATCAAAGGACATTAGAACAGGAACTCACACAGGGCAGGAACCTGGAGGCAGGAGCTGATGCAGAGGCCATGGAGGAGTGCTGCTCACTGACTGCTTTCCATGGTTTGCTCAGCCTGCTTTTTAACAAACCACAGAACCATCAGGCCAAGAATGGCACCACCCACTATGGACTGGTGATTGACAGGGGCATCAATCACCAATTAAGAAACATCCTACAGCCCAATATTATAGAGGCATTTTCTTAATTGAGGTTTCTTCCTCTTAGAGGACTTTAGCTTGTGTCAAATTGACAAAAAAACTGTCCAGCACAATCGACTCCTTGTCAACTTGACACACAAACACATCACTGTTAAGCCACAACCATTCTTATCTTATTCACCCCCAAGATCTTACATTAAAAACATAAATAGACTTCTCTACAAATTCAAACACATTGAAGTTTGTCCCTTTAAAATATCTAGTCTCTTTAAGGACCCCAAAATCTCTTTTAAAAGTTTGAAATCTCCCACCTGTGAACTCCTGTACAAATTAATATTAAGTTAAATACCGTCTTCCTTCAAGATGGAAGGATCAGGTCATAGCCACAGTCAGATCAAAATACATCCAAGCTCCAACCACGTTAATAACTTAGTGTACAATATCTGGGATCCACTTACTATATTCTGGGCTCCTCCAGAGGGCTTGGGTCCTTCTCCAGCTCCAGCCTCTGCAGCACAGGCAGCTGTTTTCTAGGCTGTAGCTGGTTCCACTCCATTTGCTGCTGCTGCTGCTGCTGCTGTTATTGCTCGTCATCCCATGGTACTGGAATTTCCAAAATGCTGGAATCTTCTGCTGCAATTGGGCTGCACTTTCACCAGTAGCCTCTCCTGGGCTGTCTTGAGGAACTCCAACCCTAACACATAGTACAAAGCTTCAGTTGCTCTCTATGGCCTCTTCATACCTTCAAAACCAGCACCACCTGGGTGACTCTTACACTACCAAGTTCAGCTGCCAGCACAAAGCAAGACCATGGCCATTCTGGAACACAGCTTCTGTGTACTGACTCAGAGAACAAATTGCAAAAGATTTCTTTTCAACAGTGATGGTGTCTTCTTAATTTTCACCAACTTTTCAGCTCCAGGTGACTAGCACTGAGTATCCCAGCAAGTCAAAGGTATCATTCTAGTAGTTCTGGTATCTTGTTAATCCCAGCTGATTCTTCAGCCCCAGCTAACCAGAATCTCAACTCAAACTAACAAATTCCCTGGTAGAGTCTTTGCTTCCCTCTAAAGCTTCACAAGCCAGGCCTCCATTGTCTGCACTACTCTCAACATTCTTATCTTCCAAGTTCCTACAGAACAGTCCACTGAGCTCTCAATACTCAGTGGCTTTTGTAGTCCAAAGTTCCAAAGTCCTTCCACAACAACCCTCCCTAACACGCATAATCAGTCAGGCCTCTTACAGCAATATTCCACCATCCTGGTGCCAACTTGTCTTTGTTAGGGTTACTATTGCTGTGATGAAACACCTTGACCAAAGAAAATTGGGGAGGAAAGAGTTAATCTTGTTCACACCTCCACGTCACAGTTCATCCTCAAAGGAAGTCAGGACAGGAACTCAAACATGGTAGAAACCTAGAGACAAGGAACCTGTAGAGGCAAGGGAGGAGTGATGTTTACTGACTTGCTACCTCTAGCTTGCTTAGCTTGCTTTCTTATAGAACCCAGGGTCACTAGACCACAGATGGCACCACCCATAATGGACCAGGTCCTCCCCCATCACTCACTAATTAAGAAAATACCCTACAGGTTTGCCTACAGACCATATTTATGTAGGCATTTTCTAAATGAGGTTCTTTCCTCTTAGATGACTTTAACTTACGTCAAATTGACATAGAACTGTCCAACACTGGTATTTAATCCTGGGCCTTACCTATGCCAGGTAAGTGCTCTACAACTAAGCCACATCCTCAACTTTCTTTCGACTTCAAGCCTGGCTTTCAGTAAATTGCCCAGGATGACTTTGAACTCACTGAGAAGCTCTGGAAGGCTTTTGAACCTCTGATCTGCCTGCCTCTGATTTGCATGAAGCTGGAACTACAGTTCTGTACTACCAGCCCAAGCCACTAATAACCTTGAACTGTCTAGTAAGTATGTTTGTTTGAACCAGGTACCAGGTGTTTCCCAGTAGAAACCCAGGCTTTCTCATGCACCTGGGAATCTGCCCTGCTCTTATTTCCCTATACAATGTTCTACTTAAACCCTTAGTGAGGGGCACAGAAAACTCCCATATCCATTCCCTAAGCTGCCAACCTCCTCAGTGACTCTGAGTACCTAACAAGGAATGCACACTGTAGTCTCACACTGGTCTTCCTGCAGCCAGAATTGGCCTCAGACTGAAAATACCAGCTGGCCCCTCCTAACATGTAACTTCAGAAGAGTCTCCCAACTGGCCCCACATTGTAAGATACCCTAACTGATTTCCATAGATCAGATTTCCTCTTCCCTCTTAAATAGCCCAGAATAAAAGTTGTTGTGTGATCTTCCAAGCTGTCCTGGGTCTGCTATTATTGATGGGTCCAGAAAGATCTGTGATGGTCCTACTTCCTCAAGAGGAAGAATGGAGCTGATTATGACCTGAAGATAAATGCAATCTTCTACCCAAAGGAAAAGACTTCTGCCCAAAGTTAAAATTCAAATATGCAGAGAAAATGGGGCCAGAGAGCAGCCTTCCAGAAGCAGCTGCTGTGCAACATTTACTGACCAAAATCTGATTTGTTCTCCTGCTGAAAGACTTCAGTTTGAAGGTAGGTTAAATGAACATTTATATTCAGAACTCTCCCGAGAGTTTGGAACGTTTTAATACTAAGAAGAATTTAATGAGTCTTCAGATATTAATAACGTCATTTGCTGCTCTTTATTGTTGTGTGCATGAAGTGTTTCCTGGGAAATGGACCTTAAAAGAAGGACCAATAAGGATTTGGGTTCTCAAATGAAACAAACACCATCTGTGCCTCCTGGAAAATAATTGCTTGTATTGTCTTAATTGTCATATGGTGGCGTCCAGGACCTAAAACTCGGCAAATATGAAGAATGTAGAATCCTCATGAAGCAAGCCCGAGTTCACCCACTGGACCCAGGAGTGGGTTAGAAGGAGATAAAAGTAGGACATATTCCTAACAAACCTCACATAGCACATAGACAGCTCCACATGTAAGTATTCCCCAACACATGAAGAAAGCCAAGATCAGTTGAAGTTTATGGTGACTTTTTTTTATTAATTCATGTTATCAAATGTTATTACATTACATTATTAGTCATTGAAGACCAGCTTATGCACTGTCTTGGAGCTAAACAAATGGTTTTCAAGAAAGGTTTGAGAGCTGGAAAGATGGTTCAGTCAACAGAATGCTTTCAATGCAAGCATGGGCACCTGAGCTCAATTCCCCAGAACCTACATAAATGAAATGGGTATGCTTATGATCTCCACAACAGGGTGGCAGAGACAGGAGCATCCCTAAGGTTCAATGGCCATTCAGCCTCACTGAGTCTGTGAGATATCCAGGCAAAAAGCATTAAGACCCATTCACAAAAACATAAGGGGGGTGGCCTTTGAGGAATGACACCTGAGGCTGAACTCTAGCCTCCACACATGTTCACACAAATCTGAACATGCACACACACACCCGCACAGATAGATGTATACACACTGCACCCACACCAATTCATAAATATACCTACAGCCATAAAGGTCATTCCTTTGTAATTCTTCCTTGATAAGGCTTGCTAGACTTAAGACACACTTTGCTTGAAAGAAACTATGTGCTCAATAGCTCAAGCTGTAGTTGCTCTGATAGCCTCTACAGTCAGTCTTCTAGAAACAAGATATGCTTGCCCAGGAGTGGAAGGGGAAAGCGCACTGCTGGAGGTAAAGGGCATCAGAGGTGAGAACCTGCCCTGGGCTGTGTAAGACAGACAGCCACCAACCCTGATTCTCATCTGTATGATGGGATAATGGTAGCACACCTCATTGCACATGTGTAACACAATAAAAGCATTTAGCAAGATCCTGGCACACACTGAGTGTCTGATGACATTTGCTGAAATGGGAGCAGGCCATGTGGTTTTCTACTTGTACCAGCCGAGATGCAGTATTCAGTAGCCGGGGCCTTTCTTCATGGGGTGCTTCATGTTGCCAACCTAGCAGTGAGTTTTCACTCTGAAAACCTCTTATTTACATTCGATTGCAGCAGACTTCCCTCTGTCACCCAAGCCAGGGCCTGTTACCATGGAGATAACTATGCTTAGAATGTGAAAGTTCCATAAACTGTGGGCTCAGCATATTTAAGAGAAGCAAATATATTGCTCTCAATTCTTAAAAAACATCATATGGAACATCAATGAATTTTTAAAAAAAGAAGTAATTTGGTCATCTCCAGGATCTAGCTTTCTTGTGGCCGTGTTGGTATTTATTGGTTCCAATAGAATAAAGATATCTTCATATATAATTTAAATGTTCCTCTGCCTGTCTCCATCACCCCTACTCCTCTCCTTCTATCGCAACCATAAAGTGAGAGAAAGAGTAGAAAATTTAATGAAACCAACATCGAATTCCACTACTGCTTACAAGGAAAGCCATCTCTCTTCATGTGCTGTTTTCCATTTAAAGCTGCCGCTGAAATACTGGCAGCTAGTCACCTAGAAACTGAGAGGACCAGTTGCTCACTGCCTGCTCACATTCCAGAGCTGGCTCCTTCATTATCTCTAGCCCTTCTCATTGGGGAAGCTGTTAGACTTACTAGGAAGGAACATAAGAGTTAAGCTAAGAACAAGACGAAAAGGTCTAATAAATTCATTTCATTTAGCAGATTTCCAGCTGGTAGGTCCTTCTTGATGGGCAGTGGGAAGCGAGAGAAGTCGGGCCTAGTGACTCATTGGATCCTGCTATGTGAGGGAATTAGATTTAAGTGAAAAAGGATGTTTCCTAGGAAACTACATGATCTGCTTGGGGAACTTCAAACAGGACCAATTTCCTAACAACAACCTCACTAAATTGATCTACCTCAGACAGCTTTATCAGTGGGGGGAAATTAGATGCCTTTTGTGTTTTCTTAGTCACTGTCATCAGATTGTCTGCCCTGTGATGGCTTTGGGTGCCACATATCTGACCTCCTGATAGGAGTGATATCTGCTCTCAAGCCATTGGAAACCAGTTTTTCCTCCCCACATCCTGCATCTCCTTCCAAACCCTTGCAACTTCACCTTTTCATCTTCCCTTTCTAAGCCTCGCATCCGCTGCTAATAATGCCTTTGCAGCAAGCTGCAAGATTCAGTCATTATTAGAGCCACTAAAAATAACCTTGCAGCATTACTCATCTGGGGATCTAAATTAACTTACTCGCTTTGGGCCATGACAGTGAAGAATCTGTAATTCACACTAATGGGGCATAGGAGGTCAGTCTGGATTTGAAAATGTCCTGAGAATAAGTGAAAAAAAATGTATTTCTTTTTCAAAAGAGGGCATTATCACAAGGACTACAGAATATTTAATTCAGTTATCTGTGATGATCAATCTCCATCTGAACTTGGTAGAATTTAGAATCCCAGTAACAACAAATCCCTAGACATGTCTGTGAGTGGGTCTCTACATTAGGATAGTGTGGTAGGAAGTCTGATGGCAAAAAGAGTCCTGGTGACAACAAATTCCTAGACATATCCATGAATGGGTTTCTAGGGTAGTGCAGTAGGTAGGAAGTCCCATGGTAAACTGTGTGTCACCATTCCATGGGATTGGATCCTGCCTCTACTAAATCACATAGGGGAAGCTAGCTGAAAAGCCTCATTTTTCTCTCTGTGCTCCTGCTACAGGTATAATGGGTCCAGCTGCTTCTCGCCATGTCACTATGCTTTCCCGTGCAGGGTGGACTGTCACCTGGAACCATAAGACAGAATGAACCCTTTCTCCCTCAAATTTCTCATCAGGGCATTTTAACACAGCAAGGAGAAAAGTAGCGACTATACAATCACTATACGATCCTTTCTTTGTAAAAATTAAAGACAGCAGACTTCGTTAATCAGAGACTGTGCTGCTAATAAAGGTTCCAAAGTTTTCCAAAGATCACAAACCCTGAAAGCCCGGAGAGAGAGACCTCACCTTCTGCCACAACTGAAAGCCACACCTATCTCTTGCCCTGCCCACTGACCTGTGCTTCCTGTATAACAATCACATTGTGAAATTTAACCCAAGGATTCATTTATCTAAAATGTACTTAGTGTTTGGCAAATGCTGAGCATTGCTTTCAATGTTAGTGAAGATAGCAGGTAGGATCATTCCCAAAGACCACCCCGTTATGAAAAGACAAGTGCGAGATGAAATACCAATGGGAATTTAACAGTTGATATTTAATAATTTCAACAAAGAACATAGAGTGATCTAATGTAGTCATTGGTACAGAAGCTTACTCCAAATACGAATTTACTAAACTACTTGTAGTCTATCTATGATAAGACTTTTTATCTATCCCCTCCCCCCATTCAACCCATTGTCTGACTAAACTTTCTTTACAATTAAATATGAATAAATAATGAGAAAAGTAGTATAATGGTATGTATGTATGAAATTAACGACCAGTAAATTTAGTTAGTAAAAATATTTCTAAGTGTATGTCCCCAGTTTCTGTTCTTGTTTGTCATGTATCAAACCAACCTGCTGAAGTCCTTGTCCTTCATCTGCACTTAAGGGATGGCCCTAATGTAGGCTGACCAGGTTGACCTCTGGATTCCCAAACACTGTTCTATGTTGGAGGTGATGCAGCTGGCTGTCACTAAATACCAGTCAGTCAGCAAAGGAAGGGCTTGGGACTTTAATTTCTCCTTCAAGTCCTTTAAGGTTAGGTTTGTATGGTGGTTAATTTTTATTATTAACTTAACTGAATTTAGAATGTTCTCAGAGACACACCTCCGGTTGTCAGGGTGTTACCAAAAAGACTTAACAGAGGAGGGAAGACACACTATGAGTCTGGGGAGCACCATCCCATAGTCAGAGGTCCTGGACTTCAGGAAATGAGGAAAGGAAAAGGCAGGTAAGGACCAGGATGCAGCATCATGTTCCAAGTGTGGGCACGATGTGGCCAGCTGCCTCAGCTCCTCCACCGTGCCTTCCACACCGTGATGAACTGTTTCCCCTAAAGCTGCGAGCCAGAAGTCACTCCTCCCCAAGTTGCTTCTTTCAGCTTTTTGTTTGCTCATATTATCGAGACAATACCTAGTGGCTCATCTTTCAGATCCAGAGACCCAGATATCAACTTGTTTTTTATATCACCACCAAACATCCCAACTATTTTCAAAATGTGTTTCTTGCAGACTCATTTAGTGTAGCTGTGGACTGGTGGTTGTACCTTGAGATGGGTATTAAGGTGAAATTTTTCATATGCAAATTTTCAAAGGAAAAAAAAATACAAGGAAGCTAGTATTATCCCCTTGCATATTACAAAACACCAGTGTTTTGTTTTGTTTTTTCCAGCTGCATCTAGAGGTTATCATCTGCCACTTGCCTTTTATAAGCATGAGAATTGCATCATTCTATTACAAGGACGAAGACGTTATATTTGCTATCCTGTCGGTATTTATATTCATTGAAATTCTTGCATCCATCTGGGAAATCATCACTGTGTATCTAGAGTATGGGAGGACCTACTCTTGCCTCTTTTCTAGTGAGCCCAAAGCCCAGGCATGCAGAGCTTGCAGAAGTTTTCTTAACCTCTTTAAGCAATGCAGAGAGAATATGCAACAGGGACTGGGGGGGGGTCTTCTTCTCTGGCTTGGCTTGTTACTCTCAACAACCCCTTTGTCTCTAGTACTCTCTCTTTCTCTCTGATTCTCTGTCTCTGTCTCTGTCTTTCTCTCCCTGTACCATACTGCTGGGTTCCAAAGTATTCAATACATAGCTTGTTATCTACAGATGTTCTTAATTTACGTAAATGCTGTTGGTTTTCCAACCTCCTTCTGTTTCTCACTGTTTGCTTGTACTTAACAGCTTTCTTTTGAAATGCCACTATGTTGTTAAATGAATAACATCTTACTGCTAACCCTGGGCCTACCTTATTTTTCTTAATCAGTACCACAGAAATGAGTGCCTATGTCTATTATCAAAACACTGTGTAGAGCTACCTACATCTGCCCCCTGGATAACTGAACCACAGAGGCACACACCCAGATCAAGAGGGTAAGGTTGTGAGGTGAGTCAACACAAGGGAATCATTCCTAAGAATGACTACACACACCCTGTATCATATACCATGAAGTTGCACAAGTCTCCAGGCCTGCGGGCCACTGTCCAGCATTCCAGCAAGCCTTTCGTTGGCATGAATCCCTTTTCTTGGACTCCGTGTCTTCCTCTAGTGGGACTTGCTCCATCATTTTGATAAAACACATAACCCGGTGACTTCTTCAAAAAGACATAGGGGAGATACATTTTCAAAGAAAGCTCTTCCAATTTTTACTTAGTTATTGGAACGTGAGCCTATATGTGAGAGGAGAGAGGTAGAGAATGCCTGCCTCAGAGCATACGCCTATGGAGGTCAGAGTAGAGGCCCAGACAGTCAATCCTCTCATTCTACAGTGTGTGTCCATAGGACTCCACCAGTTAAACTGCATCCACGAGTGGTGAGTGGTCAGGCTTGGCTAAGTGGGCTGGTGGGTGATACCCAGAGTTCTGGATGTCTCCACATCCCCAGTGCTGCATCATAGGCCAGCACCACCATGCCAAGCTTATTTATGTAGGGTCTTGGCATTGAACTGGGGTCTTCATGCTTGCAGGACAGGTTCTGTACCTGCTGAGCCATTATGCCAGCTCCCCTGCTCCCTTATTCTGGAGGCTCTCAGGGACCCTGGATCCCTAAAGCGTGTGGTGCACTTGGGACAGCCTATGTTTTCAGTCTGTCTCCCTCTAGCCCTATTGTTGACTTATCCACCAGCCAGTTCTTCAGGTCTGTCAACTGGGTTTCACATCTGCCTCTCTCCAGCTTACTGAATTTTACAGCTCTCATCTCCTCCTACACTCTCTTCACACTCAACTGTTCCTAGTTTGCTGTTTTCCGTTGCTATCATTTTTTTTTTTTTTTTAAATCTGAAACTGCAGGAAAGTGGAGAAATAAATGCCCAGGTTAATCCACTTATGCCATCCAGCAAAAGAAGAGTTGCTGTTGCTGCGAACAGATTTAAAAATGCATTTTGAGATGGCATTCAAGGTCGCTACACCTGTCCCTACTTCTCCATAGATACATGCATAGCTGGAGAACAGAAGATGATATAAAGCATATGTATTCTGTTCCTGGAAGATACTGAAACCTGTACTCCCCACCTGCAAATATATAGTTTTCTAACTCCATTAATGCAGAATGTGACCATATTGGGAAATAGGGTCATTAAAAATATAATTAGTTGCAATGAGGTTATCCTGGGGGAGAAAAGGGAGCTGAGGTTTTCCCGACTTCTGTCACTATAAATTGGGAGTGGAACGTGATGGTGATAAGGCAGACTCTCCAAGCCTCTGGATGGCAAGAGTCCGGCTGACATCTTGGTTTCCGACTTTGAGTCTCCAGAACTGGGAGACAATGCACTCCTGTTGACTTAGCTGCCCCATTGTAGTCCTCCACTTCAACAGCCCTGAGAAACAAATGCAGATTTTGGTCTATGGGTGTGGCTGCTATAATATGTGACAGTCACTGGATGACATCTGACAAGTTTGTTTTGAGGTTCCAGATTGTGAGTGATGGATCTGTGTGCTTATTTGAACTAGCTTCCAAAAAACGAGAGGGCAATGCGGCCTGGCATCTCATTCTGCTCCTCCTGTGGGAGGAGAGGAAATGCCCTGAAGAAGGGAGTGCTGAGCAAAGAGCAAACGGTGCTAGATGACATGGAAAACCCTCAACCTAGTTAGTCGGCAAGATCTGGAGGCAGAGCTGACCACCATCTCCTAGAGACTGGAAAGGGTTCAGACCATGGCACTGCTGACCCAGGGGAAAGGGGCGGGGCGGCCACCAAAGCCGAGTCTGAGAGAGAAGGCATCCCGCATCCCTGAGTTGTAGACTCTCTTAACCAGAAGGGTCCTTCTTCCTCTGATGTCTCCCTTGTAGAGTGGAACAGACATCCTGCCGCTGTCCCAACCGAACTCAGTAGTCTTGTTTTCTGAATTTCTCACAGTGACACGGGAGAGCAATTTGGCCCAAGAATACCAAGTTTCCTGAGTTCAGCCACATCTAACTTAGTTGAATTTTAGGACAATATTTTGGATTTTTCTGGGTTGGTTATTATATTGGTAGTATCTGGATAATAGTTGGGGGGTTTTGAGACAACAAGATAAAGGTGTTTTGTTTGCCTGTTTGTTTTTTGTTTGTTTTGCATCAAGGAACCATGAAGTTTTGAGATGAGCAGGCAGGCTGCTGTGGATTGAAATGTTTTCATTCCCCAAATGTATTGAAGCCCTAATCCCTGTACCTGAAAACTCAGGCCACTTCAGATGTAATCAGTTGCTATGAGGTCATAGGGAAACATAAAATGACTGTCATCCTTGTAAGAAAATAACCATATGAAGACAGACCCAGAATATGTCATAGGAAGAGACGAAGATACTCAGACAGCAAAACCACACCATCAGACATTAGCAAGCAGCAGGATGCTTCCCAAGAATCCAGTCCCTCAGGTGCCTTGGTACTTGACTTCTGCCACACAGAGGCATGAGATGATGTGTTCTTGTGTTCGAGCCACCCAGACTGTACTTCTTTGCTACTGCTGCCTGTGTCAACTCCCTCACAGTGCTTGACCAGAGAAGAAAACCACAAGGCATTTTACAAACAGTATTCAGGACTCAGCCACAGAAATACTTGCAAGTCAAGGTGCCTGCACTTTCTCCATGTAATGGGAAAAGAAAATGTAAGGATAAAATTTATCCCAAACAGCATATGTGGAGGAGTGGTGCGCTTCCCTGTTCTAGTTCATAACAGCTATAAACACTAGCTACTAAGTCATAGGAATTACATATTTTTATATAAACAGGAAAAACCAGACACAGAAATATATTGCAGGCGAGAAATGTTAGCACAGCCCTCCTTGTTTGTTGGAGGGTTGGTAGAGAATGCTCATAAGAAGTGAGCTAATAGGCTCATCAGCTGTCTGTGCAATTACCACCACTGGGTAAGAGAGCAGGGTTCTGAATGAGGAGGCATCTTAGAGACCTCTCTTTTCCTTCTCTTCTCTGTGTCTGTTTCCAAAGAACGATCAATCCTCAAGGTTAAAGGCATGTTCTCCTTTCTAAGCTCCAGGTTCCCAGGATCAAGAAATTCTAAGCCCAAATCGTTCACCTTCCTGAGGTTTGCCTGGCTTCATCCCCAGGAAGTCATCTCAGCAGTTTACATACACAACCTTGGGCTCAAAGTTTGACTGCAGGGAGCTTCTGGCAAGGACTGTAGGTAGAACCACAGCTTGTTGATAGTGATGCCTGTATGTAACTGAGCATGGCTTCAGCACTTCAGGGCAGCCAGGAGTGAGGAGGGAACAAGGATGATCTGGGGATGGAAAATTAGGGGAGTTTTCCTGTCTCCAGGTCATGCAGGATTTCTGATATCCCAGGAATTATAAATCTAGGTCTTCTGGGATGATTTGGAATTATGTTTGTCAATATAAAATAAAGTGGTAGCTCATTTTTAAGACTCTTCCCCCTCTCTCTGTCATACACACATGCATACAATAAGGATCAGACTTCAAGAACATCATTCCAGCATGTATGCATATTACATGCATGTATACATGTAGACAAACCCTCACAACAGGAACTGGAGCTATTTCTCTTCTGCTGATCTTGGGCTTATCAATGATTGTCACTGTGCATGGCTGAAGTAATACAAGGACTTTATAATTCAAATCTTGATTGACCAATTCTTTGTATCTTCTGGAGCCTGCACCACTCTACACTGCTGAAGAGAATTACCATATATACCATGGCTTCTAAAAGTAGTTTTTTCATTTGGAGCCCTTTTTATTCAAGAAATGTTTATACGACTATAGGTATACTCACATAAAAATAGGTGCAGGAATAAAGATATTGCTGATAATAAATCTCAATGAAATTTATTTTAAAACAATTTTTTCTGTACATATAAGTTTACCAATTATTTAAAAATGACATTTACATATTAATAAGAGGGATCTGCTTGTTTATGTAATGCAATCCATCCTAAAGTGTACTAGTCTGAAATTTCCACGTTGAAGAAAAATGGTATTCAAAGTCTGTTTTCCATAATTGAGTCATTGTCTTTCTATAAGAGCAGGAGACACTGTACTGCAGTTAAAAATGGCCGTTTGTAAGAGTCTCGCCTCTTCCGTGAGAGACAAGGCGCTTCAGGCCGCGCTCATTAGCGTTGTGCAGTTGGGTGCAGCATGCTCAGTTCAAGCGTGTATCTTTGCCTTCAGAACCAAGGCTGTGGTGAAGTCGTATGACTCAGCATAGGCTAACACTGCCAAACACACTTCAGATTCATTACAGTTTTGTTTTGGGTTGATTATTTTGCTCATTAAATTTTCAGAAATCTTTTACTATTGCAAGCTTTTCACAACTCCTGCAATCCAATATGCCACACCCTGAGAGTACCTGACCCCCGGTTTAAGCTTTAATAGAGAGACAGATGGAAAAGACCCCAAAGGACACCTTGGGTGCTGTTGATTCGGCAAGCACATGGGAGATGCCAAATATGACCAGCCAAAAGATCACCCCCAGATGACAGCCACCAAATTACCAAATCTTAAAAGATAATTTTAACTAATAGTTGCCTTAAACCACTGGTGGCAGATCATTGGGTAAGAAAACCAACTTGCAAGCTGTATTTTCAGATCTCAATCATTTATTTACTTAACGTGCAACATGACATTTATACTCTTGCCACAGAAGCTATAAATAATGGGAATGAGCCTATGAAAATATAGCATTTTCAAGTTTTAATATCGCACTTATAAGAATTTATATACACTAGACAAGAAAATTTCTTTACTACACAACAAAATATAGTATTAGTTGAGATGACTTCATCATATCAAGTATCAACTATGCCTTTTGGGGACTAGTGGGATAGTTTTACAAATAAAAGCACTTGCCAGGCAAGCCTGATGGCCTGAGTTTGATCCTCAGAACCCATGTAAAGTGAGAGGGGAAAAGCAACTCTATAAAGTTTTCCTCTGCACCTCCACACGTTGTCACACACACACGCACGCATGCACACGCATACACACACACACACACACACACACACACACACACACACACACACACACGCGCGCACGCACGCGCACACACACACAAGCATGCAAGCACGCACATACACACTTAATATGATGAAGTTTTAAAAGCTATTTTTACAGTGAAGCAACAGAAGGACCGTAACATCAGTGCCACCCAACAGTGGCAATTTATTTAACCAATGTTTCTGCTGTGGCTAAGGGTCACGTACCCAAGCTAGGATCATTAACTGGTTCTGCTAATAAGCTGTGACAACTCATGTGTTTTCACGTAGGTGGTTAATGCTGAAGGTATACTAGAGGGTCCAGCTCCTCTGTCTTGATGGAGAGGAGGATATCAAGCACATGTTCTCATAGAACATGTACATCTGTACATCCTCTTAAGGCCTGGACTTGAATGGACTCACTGGTTAGTACAAGTTATAGCACTAACCCCAAAGGAAGTGATAGAGAAGTGAGGGTCCCTGCTTTTGTGAAGGTACTACAAAGTTGCATGGCAAACTGACAGCTGGGAATGCAGTTGGGAATGTGGGTCTCTTATAGTCTACTGTGAAGCTCCATATGCCAGCTATGGTGACAGCAGACTTGGACATCTGAGACATTTGCTCAACATGTCTACCTGCTAACTGATCCAATGTGTCAATTAGTGTATTCCCACAAGATGACAAAAGGACATTTGTCTAAATTCAGTCAACCATCTAGAGAGAAATAAATAATTGTCATGTAAGCATGAGGACCTGAGTGTGGGTCCTAGAAATCACATACCTCTGTATGTGACGAAGCCCAGCATAGTGACGTTCAGTTATAAAAGCCAACCTATCCTAGTTGGTAAGTTCCAAGCTAAGTGACAGACCCTGTTCCTCTTAAGCAGTGAGGTGACAACACCTGTGGAATCACACCTGCTGTTGACCTTAAGCCTCCACACACATTTGCACACTCTGTAAATGTATCCACCCACACCCAAGGTCTCCTTTCTCACACATGCACTCATGTTAAAGTCTAATACACAAAGCAATCTTTCTGTGAAGGCGAAGAGACAGTGATCCTCAGACCTCTTTAATGCTAAAACATATTTTGAATCTATAGACTCCAAGACACACCTTTAATCTATAGACTCCAAGACACACCTTTAATCTACTGCCTCTAAGACACACCTCATCTATAGAGTCTAAGACACACCTTTAATCTATAGATTCTAAGACACACCTTTAATCTATAGCCTCTAAGACACACCTTGGGAGTCACCAGGTTATAATATTCTACAAGCTTATATTTTCAAAATTATCTACATGATCATATAGTAGTTTAAAGTTATGAAACAAAATAAATGAAGAGGTATTTAAAATGTCTAAGGAAATGCTTTTCAATGAACAGTTGCCTACTCTCAGTAAAATGGAAAAATTGTATCACATCAAGATTTGTCTTTTGTGCTGAGTGTGTTTTCTGTCTTGTTCTATTTCTCCGAACTTAAACTGAGAGGCAAAGAGCACTTAGGAGGGGTTCAGGTGTTGGAGAATGTGATGAGGATGCAAGAAAGGAAGATTTTTTTCAGAGCATGCTCTCAGAATGCTGGGCTGGTAAGTATCAAACTAATTCCCAATTGTTATGGTAATGCCCTATATCTCTCACTCCTTAGGTTCTTTCTCCTGCTGTCTTTATTTTAACACTTAGAGATAATTTTCACAAGGTTACCCCTTCTAAGTGTTCCAGTAGATGTAATTATATTTATCTCAGAATACACAGTTAAATTTATGGAAGCAAAAACAACACTATTTTTATTTATAACCCTGGTAAATTTTAATAGCAAGTTTACTCTAGCAGTGCGTAATATGATAGCTGAGGTATTTAACATGATTATGATTGAATGTCAACCCTGGGGAATAGCTCAGCAACACTTCTTTTTTCCAGTCTACAGATAGATTAGTGGGAGAGCATAGAGCTCAACATCAGAGGAGATGGGCAGAATCTCAACCAGGAAGCAATGCGCCATGGGCATCCATCTCTCATCTGATTCAGTCTTTCTCATGACAGTTCCCATAGTTCTGCATCCACAGCACCCATTGCCAGGGTTCCACAGTTCACAGGTAGCTCTTTAAGCAAGGAGGCTTGGCTTGCTTATCTCTAAAACAGGGGTGCCCAGCATTGTGCTCAACAGCTCTGTTTTGACATGAAAGTATAAACAGTGTGTAGGGTATTGAACAAATCACTTCTTCTTTTTGTGTTTTTAAAAACTATGTTTAGGTAGCATGCAAAGTAACAGGGTAATTGTGACTTGATTGTGACACCCTTTCCTCTCCCCCCTCCCATACACATAGTTTTTATTTGGTCTACAAACTGTTTACCCAGGTCTACCCTGCTTGCTGGGTCCCCTTTCTTCCACCAAAACAGCCCATCCTACGTCCTGTGGCATATATTTCATTCCCCTTCCTTAAGAGTCCTCACTTTCCCTCCCTTTGACACCTCTTATCTCATATCATTTTATATACGTGTCCTACATTAATATATAAATTCATATCTGGATTCTACAGGCCAGAGAAACAATGATTGGCTTATTTCTGCTAACATGATGATTTCCATTTCCAACCATTTTCTTTTACATATGTCTGGATTTTTCTTTGCAGTAAAATAAAATTCTATTGTGTATAGGCACATTTCCTATATCCATTCCTCTTTTGATGGGCTCCTAGGCTGGTTTGATAGCTTGGCTGTTGTGATTGCAGGAATTGACATAGCCATGCAACTATCCCAGTGTGTGTGGACTTAGAGTCTTAGTTGTATTATCTTTGAAGCCGTGGGTAAGAGTGATTGCTCCATTAGTCCAGCTTGGCCCATTCACCACAGCTGTCTGCTATTTATCTCAGTCACTTTCCTGATACAGAAGAAGCACAAGTGGTCCTCACATATTTATCTTGGTCTCTTTGGCACTTGGAAAAGTGTTTATCTCCATAAAGGTGTAAGACAAAGAATGAAAGGCCAGAGGTAATAGATGTTCTTGGCTAGCCATGTACACCCCTTTATCTGGCACCTGTACCCATTCCCCACCTATTGTCAAGTTGGTCTCTTTCTGGTCATAGGGGGCTCTCCAATTTATTTCCCTTGGTGTCCATCAACCACCTTGACATCCACCATTCAAAGACCTGCATTCAGAAAATGGCTGAGCTATGTCAAGATGGATCAAATTCAAGGTGCCAGTTGTGAAGCAGAACCATGTTCAAGTGTGGGCATCGGTCAATTTTTCTACCCCCTTTAGCTACCTGTCATTGAAAGTCACTTTCAAGTGAGTCCCATGATAACACTCATGGCCATCGTAATTAGACCCTAATCATGAAACAGTGATCTGGGTTCAGTGAGGCACCACCAAGAGTTCTGAGACAATGGTTGCCCCTTTCCTCTTATGAGATTGAGAGTCCACCCAGAGAGACAGTCTAATAGATAGGGAGTGATGAATCCCTCATCTACTGAGCACTCAGCTTGTAAGTTGAGGCTATTGGCCAGAGATAAATGAGTCATTTTCTTTGTCTCTAAGTATCAAGGCCTGTTTTCAGAGATATTTCCTGAGAAGGAGCTGACCACAGAACAGAGATCTGACTTCATTTGCATGGTCAACCTCAACCATGATGCTCTCAACCATGATGGCAGATAACTGGTAAGAGACATGCAGTCATGGAGAAACAAGCTAAACTGCAGGCCAGGGAAGCTAGGCAGAGAGAAACTTGGAAGGACAATCAAGATGTGTCTAAGACACTGACTTGGGCTAGGGTGAGAGTCCTGTTTTCCACATGGCATCCATTGCTTCTTCAGTGCCTTTGGTGTCCTCACCACAGGGTGACAATAACAGTTCCCACTCTGCCCTAGATCTTCTAGGACACTCCACCAGTGGAGAAGGTAGAAGCCTCTCACTACAGATGGATGTGGAATCCAGGCTTGTGGTGCAGGCTGGACTCATTACCAATGGGTACATGAGAAAGTCTCTGGTGCAGATTACATTTGTTGACTAACTTATGTTTGCAGCCCAGCTGTAGGAGAGGACTGAAGCAGGCTGCTGAAAGTCCAACATAAATACCTGGATGTGGCTTGCAAGACACAGGAAGCTCTAGTAATGTGTGTGTTGTGGTGACTAGATTGAAAAATAGGTCCATTGTGAACACAATAGATACATGCTTCTTGGAAGGTGCAATGGCAGTACACGGGAAAAAAGGCATTTCCTTATCCTTTTCATCATGCTCTTTGCCATGACATCCCTGCAGCTATCTAGAGTCCAGGAGGGTAAGAACTTAATGAGAGAATTTAGAATCTAAGTATCTAAGGTAATAGTCTACAAGGAGCAAGAGAACATTTAACCTATGCATAATCCTTTAGCTTGCTTGCCTGTTTGGGGAATACTGATTCAAACGGTGTAGTATAAACACATTGGGAACCATTTACTATAACCTTCTACTTGATTTCTTGCTTTGGTAGAATTCAACCACAATCTGCACATCTGCCTTGTATGCCTGTCTCCATCATGTTCTTTTATTAAGATGATCTTGCAGGTCTAATGCAGTGTTTATAGTTAAATCATTATGTCTGTCAATCAAACATAGAGCATAGTCAATCATGTAGCTGGATAAAAATGGAAGGGGGGGTGTTGAAATGACTTGGCTAAATTTCACCAAATAAATTGCATAGAAAATCTATTCGTAGCACATGTTGTAATGTCTGAGTTATTTATTAAAGTTTAGATCAGAAAGTTCGGCCTCTTGTAATAGCTGTTGGTTTTCTCACTCATTCCTGTTCTTTTTAGGAGTTCTGCAGGGGCATAGTGTTATCTCTCTCATGTTAACATTTTGATGAAAATGTTAATGTTTCTTCATTATGAAAGAGTTGTATCATTATATTCAATGTCATCAAAAGTTTTCCTATGAAGACAGTATTTTCACTTTAGTAAGTCACACCAGTCCTTAGATTGTCATTTTGGTTATCTTCGAGGTGGGATATAGAGTTTCTATCCTGGGCCTCCCTGTCTTTAGTCATCCTTCACATGACCCAGGTATGATTTTTATTGAGCCACATCACCCAATGGCTCCCAATTCTTCGGTAACTCCCACTGTTATCAATATATCGTGGTTCAGATCCCAAGACTGGCCTGAGAATAATTGTTTCCTGGAACTGTTTTGATGGAATTTTTTCTGGCTTTGGTGGAATTCAGCCACAATGTATTGATGCTCAATTCCTCTGCAATTATAGCAAATGCAAGGACTCTATCAGTCCTGCTGTGGAGGTCAGCATTTGCTAAATGACCGTCCTCTTGCTCTGTGTGAACATTTGAAACAACCCCTTGAAACAAAACAACATTTGAAACAAAAAGTACTTACTTTCCATATCTCAATTTAAAAATCTCTTTCTCATACATCTATCTGAGCTTACACAGCCTATGTTTCATTGCTTTCTGAACATAGATGTATGTATTTTCATCAGATAAAGTTTTATTGGACCTAAAAAGCCAATAGGGGAGAGAGAAATGATTATTTAAAAATATATTCAATTGACTCAAATGAATATAGGGCTATAATGGCAAGAGAATTAATACAACACAAGGAATATAATAATAGAATTCACTCCATAGCCAAGAACAGAAAGCAATGAAATTATGCATGCCCTCTAGAGTTCATCTCACTTTCTTCTCTCTCATAAAGTTTAGACTCTCCTGCCTAGGGAACAGTACCACCCATAAGGGATAGGTCTTCACTTCTCAATTAACATGATCAAGATAATCCTCCACAGATATGTGCACAGGTCAACCTAGATAATCCTTCACTGGGACTCCCTTCCCAGATGATTCTAGATTATGTCAAGTTAACATTTAACACAAAAGTTAGCAAATCTGCACTACGCCACATACATTGCTCTATAGCACTTTCAGCATAAAACATTTCATAAAACTAATGACTTTTCAAAAAACAAACTACAACAATAGTTTCCTAGATGTCTGAGGCTTATTCTGAATTTGAGGGGGTCATAGGAGACAGGTGCATGGAAGTATTTGGGGGGGATATACATGTGAGGGGTGCAATGTACATGTGGACTTGTTTGCAGGTATCTTTCCTATGGATGTATGTGTGGAGACCAGAAGTCAGCTTCAAATATCTCCCATATTGCCCTCCACATATTTAGATTTGTTTTGCCATGCAGGCATTTATTTATATGCATGTTTGTGTCTCTGCTCTTGCCTGTGGATGTAATGTGACTAGCTGCTTCAGCTTCCTGCTGCCTTAACCTTTTTCCACAATAATGGACAAGAACTTGGAATTGTGGGCTAAAGAAACCCCCTCTCCCTTAAATTGCTTTTGTAAGGGGATCTTTGCCACAGCAACAGGAAACTTATATATGGCCTAATCAGGACAAGTAACTGGGTTGTGGGAGGAAAGACAAGTCCTTACACGTAAAATGTCTGAAGTATTCAGTGGCAGAGCACACAAAAACATGAATTAATCAAAGCTTGGAATAAGAACATACTGCAGCATCTGCAGGAAATGCAGGCACCTCTGTTCCTTCTGGGAGCAGTGTGGGTTTCCTCTCTAATTTCTCTTAAGACTGTATTATCAAAATGCCTGTCATGTCTGAGTGTTTACTGAGAAGCCTGAAGTCTTTTCACAATTATCATATTGGTGATGTTCGGTTTTAGCAAGGATTTTCTCTGTTAGGGGATGGGTAGTTGTGCTCAATGGGACCCAAATTCAGTTCCTGGCATCCATGCTGGGTTTCCCATAGCTGCTGATAACTCCAGTTCCAGGGAATCCCACGTGCTCTTCTGCCACCCACACATACCTGTTCACATATGGGAGAAAGCACACACACACACACACACACACACACACACACACACACACACACGCACACACAAATAAAATTAAAATAAAGCTATAAATTGTCCTTTTACTTTGAGTCAGGAATTGTGGTACATGCCTGTAATCCCAAACTGGGGACTCTGAAGCAGGAGACAGATCATGATTTCAGGGCTATTCTGTGCTACATAGCAGGACTGTCTCCAAAAGCCATAATTAGCTGAATATGATGGTACACACTTTTAATACCAGTACTTGGGAAGCAGTAGTAGGCAGATCTCTTTGAATTTAAGGCCAACCCAGTCTACACAAGTAAATTCCAGACCAACCAAGGATACATAGTGAAACCTTGTCTCAAAACAAAATAAGCCAATATTCTTAAAAAAAACAATCACTTTAATGTTTAAAGCTCCAAAATCTATAACATCAGTTTCCCCAACTCCGCATCCCCAACTCACCATTTGAAGTCCATGCACACAGACAACATGACCTTGTGATGAAATAGGTAGGCCTTAGAACAGTAGAGAACTGGTTGGGACTCCTAATTTTTAGTGATCAGTGTGTCCTTGTGGTTATTACCCTCCTTAGTGTAAGTTTTATATGTAACATGGTGAGTATAGTGAGTATAAAGTGCATATCAAATGAGACAGAACTCTGGAGAGTGGCAGAATCCACAGGGCCACAGGTTGAGGTTTTCTGTTAGAAGGGAAGTTGATCACCATTGGAAACCTTTCCTCTAATGACTCTTCTCAGTTGGTGACACACAGGGAGTAGAAGAACTTGGACATTTTGGAAATGTCAGAACAAACAAACAAACAAACAAAAGAATTTATTCTAAAAGCCCTCAAATTTGGCTGTCATTCCACGGCTCCTGCATCACTGGAATTATCCCAGAGAAGATACTGGAAGAGTGGGAGGTGTTGTGTGTTCTTTTTAACAATTACACCACTCTATACTCCCCTGTTCATGAATGTGTCCAAAGCTGTGTGTGCATATGTGTGTATGCACGTACACATGCCAGTATGTGTTCACATGAGCATATGTGTGTGTCTGGAGGCCAGAAGACAACCTCAGGTGGCATTTTTCAGAGGTCATCCACCTTGGTTTGTGAGGCAGGATCTCTCATAGGTCCATTGGTTGCCAGGCTGGACATGCTGGCTATTCAATGTGCCAAGGGATCCATTAATTTCTGCCATTTCTGGGATTGTAAGGACAGACCAGTATGCCTTATTTTATAACATGGGTTCTAGAATCAAATATCATCCCCATGTCTGCACTGGGGTCTTGGGAAATGGCTCAGTGGGTGCCTTCTGCACAAGCATGCAGAACCGAGTTGGAATCCCCAGCACCCATGGAAAATGTTAGCTGTGGCTACCTGCATGTCTAAAACCCACAAGTGAGTTCTGCTCTGTGGGACAGAAACCGGAGGCTTCCTGGGCCTTGATTGTTGATGGCCTGGCCCCAGATTCAGTGAAACCCTGTCTCAGGAAAAGAAGACAGGATATGATAGAGTAAGGGGCTTTCCAGTCTCTGTGTGCATGCACACAGTGTGTGTACACACATTCACACGATAATATGCCAACACACCACACCTATGTACTGGTGTACACACACAAGTAATAATAATGGTAAATAATTTTAGGTGGGCAAAAGTTTTGAATAACAGTTGCAAAGAAACTAGCATGCTCCTAACAGCTATGAAAATGCATAATAAAGTTACTTAGAGCAGGAAGGCCAGCCAGCTATAAGGCTTAAGTCTGCAGCTATAATTAATGACTGCAGAAAACCTACTAAAGTATGTGGTGGTGTCTTTTCCTTCATAAGCTGACTTACAGAGAAATGTAGCAGGCTCCCTGTTTTCCCGGTCATGTGGATACCTCACTCTGATCTAAATGCCCAGGACAGGGAAGTCACCAGTGTGTCCACAAAATCATGAGATCTTCTAGTGTCTGGACAAATTCCAGATACTGGTACAGTAAAGATCCTTGGATCCTGGGATTCTGTGCATTTGGGGCTATGTTACTTTTGCTTTCATGCCACAGGGACCATACTGACTTCTTATACCGTAACTGGTTTTCAAGAGACACATTGTCTTACTGAATGCCTCACACAGTCTGAGAAAGACAAAAATCATTCTGTCCCTTCTCGTTTGTCATTAAGTCCCCTGGTACCTATTTCCTTATTTGTTTATTTATTCAGTTCGAAAAGAAAAAAAAAAGGGGGGCTCTCATGTATTCCAAAGCTAATTTTAAGCTCACTATGTAGTGAAGGCTGCCTTTGAACTGTTCAGTCTCCTGCCCCTACTTTCCAACTGCTGGGATTACAGGCATGCACCATCACCAGCCTCCCCTGAAAATTTGTCTCAGCATTGCTCTACTGCACAGAAATCAGAATAAATATGCATGCTTTTTAAAAGTTTTCTTCTATGATTTTCATTGTTCTTTTGAACGAGCACACAAAGCACCAGGTTTCATTATGACATTCTTCAAACACATGTATCATTGTCATTGTGTTTTGTTCAGAGTATATCTTCACTATTTATCAAGGTGACGTTATCACAAAAACACAGATTTGAGATCAGAGAATTAACCCTTAACTACTTTGATCACGTTGGGCAAGTCAGATACCCTCTCTGGGCCTTATCCTTGCTTCTTTGTTGTTGTTGTTGGTGGTGGTGGTGATGGTGGTGGTGATGGTGATAACTGTGGTGGTGATGGTGAAAATGGTGGTGTCGGTATCAGTTCTAAGGGCTGATTATATGAGACTATTCATGAGAAAAGCCTGGACCTGGGCATGATAGATGCTAAGTGCTTTGGAAATACAATCCCCATCTCCAAAGTCTATTTCCCCAATCTTCCTCTTAAACCCAAAAGTGCAGATACCACCTCCTAGATTTCTCAGATTAATCCTTGTCTTAGGGACATTATCTCCTGGCTCAGCTCACTCTAGGAGTAGCCTTTGATGGTATCAGGCACCCTAGCTGTAGCCTTTGATGGTATCAGGCACCATCTATGAGTAATAATATTTTCTAATGTAGATTCTCCATCCAGAGAAGGACACAGATGATCAGAACATCAGCCCACAGTAGCCGAGGCTCAGGAAGGGGCTGTAAAACACAGATGTTCTGCAATCTACACAGAAATTGGAGAGACTTACCTTGCTGGTTCTAGTCTCCTATCTCCTGAACAAAGAGGTGGGAGAAATTGCATTTTACCCCTTTTGCTAACAATAGTTGTGCCCCCATCGGGCTCAGTGACCCGAGCCCTTGTCACTGAAATGAGATGACAAAGGAGCAGAAACTGGTGGCTTTTCCTGGAGGTGTGCGGAAAGGCAAGACCCACATTCATCTCTGCGTGACAGGACATGCAAATTAAAAATTAGAGCTGGCTCGTTCCCCACAATACCCAGGTCAGCACTGCAGTCATCAGCAGAAACAGCTTCTATTTATATAAAAGGGCACAGGAAGGGGCTCAACTCTATTATATCTACTGTCTTAGTTCAAGCTCTTCCAGAAACAAAGGGCTGTGACCACATTGTTTAGAAAGTGCACTGAGAAAATGAAAGCCACGCAGGGCTAACATCACAAACTACTACAGAAGTGTGCAGTTTGGAACAACAGAAGCTTACTTCCATGAAGTTCTGCGAACTGAGAGTCCAGTGCTTAGCATCAGCAGGCTTGATTTCTTCTCTCCTGGGCTTGTAGGTGACAATCTTTGCACTGTGTTGTCACCTAGCCTTTCTTCCAGGCCAGCATGTGCCTGGGAAATCTTGGGGGGTACAAAGAACACTAGTTTGTCTGGCTCGTGTTCTGAAGTATCGCAGACTGTGGTTTCAGCATGAGAATTTGTGGGAGCCATAATTCAGTCGAATCTCGTTGGTAGGAATATGGGGACATGTGGGAGAAGATTTAGCCCACAAACACTGTGTCATTACAGTGGGGCATGGTGGGACACACTATCACATTAGCACCTGCCTCATTACAGCAGGGCAGAGTAGGGAACACTATTACGTTAACGCTGGGGAGGTGAAGGCAGGAAGATCAAGCTTGCAAAGTTACTTTTTAGATACACAGACATTGTGAGGCCAGTAACATGGCCTATGCAGGGATGTACAAGAGAGAATCTGTCTCAAGAACTGATGAAGGCAGGGTTGTCCTGTGACCCACTCATGACATGCACACTATGCTTTGTTACTGTCTGCTCTCACGCATGTGTGGGCATGCACACACACACACATACACACACACACACACACACACACACACACACAGAGAGAGAGAGAGAGAGAGAGAGAGAGAGAGAGAGAGAGAGAGAGAGAGAGAGAGAGATTTAAAAGCAAATAATTCCTTCTGAACTCCTGGCAGGCATGGGACCTACACACGTGTGTTGCCATTCTGTCCCTTTGGGAAATACCCTCTCTGCTTGGGTCACCTGATGCCACCCTCTCCCTGATTAGCCCCTGATTCTCAGTCTCTACTTTTCCCAATAGTTCTTTATCCATCCTCTAAGGGCCAGCATGTGCTATGCCCAACAAATGCACTCCACTAACTTACCTTCAGGCCACCTCATCCCTAAGGCACACACAGCATATTTAAATCTAGAGCACACACACCCCTTAAGGATTTCATGCACACAACGTCTGTAATTAAACATAATTTTTCCCTTCCTAGGGAAATGTTCCCTTTCCTGTGTTCCCAGGCGCCTGTGTGTATATATGTATGTGTGGGGGCATGCCACATGAATGCAGGCATCTGAGGAAGCCAGAAGAGGGCTTTGGATCCTCTGGAGCTGGGGTCCCGGGTGGTTGTGAACAGTCCCACAGGGGTGCTGGGAACTGAACTTGTTTTTTCTGAAAGAGAGGAAGTACTTCAGAGCCATCTCTCCAGCCCACGCTAGCTTCTTATCCACACTCCCTGACTCTTTACTCAGAATCATCTTTTTAATCCTGGGCCAGATTCTGCCACTCTTCAGCTGAGCCGCTCCGGTATTTCCCCGAACACTTAGACAGCAGAGGAGCTAGTTCTGACCAGGTGCCCCTCAATCTGGCTGCTGGCGTCTGCTAATCCCACTCTTCTCATCTTTCCCTCTCCATCGGCCCCTGCCCGTCCTTGGTTCCTAGGTAAGGGCTTTCTCCTCTACCTGCTCTTGTTTTCTCTTCCAAAATCACCTTGTCCCTCAGAGCCATGTGACTTCACCCCGTTTTCCTTCAATGTCTCAAGTCTTTGAGACAGCCAATCTCTGTAAGGGAGCATCCCAGCCCCCTCCTGATTACTCCGCGGCCCTTCCTCCTGCTTTTTTCTGTGGAGCACATGCGCTCCTAACACGGTGTATTTTACTTCTCATTTGTTTACAGCCAGACTTTCTTCATTAACAGCTGATCAGCAATTGCCAATGTTAGTTGCAGAGTGGATCCTCATAGACTGTTAGATGCTTAATAAATGATTGACAGAAACTAGAGAAAGGAGAGTAACTTTCCTGCTGTGGGAGTATGGCCACTGACAGCTTGCTCATGCCCCAATGACCCTCATCCATAGGAATCTGGGCAGCTTCAGTGGGTTATAGCAATATTTAAATGAACATGAAGATGAAAGGGAAATGTATTGGGTGCACAGAGGGATGCAGAAGAGGAGAGTAGGGTAGGTATACTCAGGATATATTACACACATGTGGGAAGTGTTTAAAGAATCAATAACATATTGACTAAAAACAAGTATGTTCATGAATGGAAAATTATAAAATGTTTTAACTATTCATTATGAAATATTTTATGTGCATCTGTCAAAAAGTCTTCCAGTTAGGTATTTAAATGCCCCTCAGATGAAGAATTATGTCTTTCTCCATATCTACAGCTTTTCCCCCCAAGTTGAAGCTTAATAAATGTTAGAGCTGGGGATATGGATCTGTCACTAATAAATTCACCCTGAACTGAGGGAAATAACCTCTAGCTTTCTTCAGCAGCATGACCTCACAGAGAGGCAGATGGCATGCACTTCCTGCTGTGTATTTTCATTGACAAGGCACCACAATGCAGGTCACTGTGCAGCTTTCCTCACTAGCATATGCAAAAGACAGCTCATGGATGTCAATGCTGGGCACTGGTGCTTGGCAGCTTTCCCTTCATTCATTCCTTTGTTTGTGTTTGAGACAAGATCCTGTGTGGTCCTCAAACCCGGTATGTATCTGAGGATGGCCTTGAACTTCTGATTCTCCTTTCTCCTGAATGTGAGCATTGCAGGTATATGCCACCACTCCCCTCCTTTTTTTTCATTTATTTATTTTATGCTGGACATAGTTATACATGCCTTCTTTTAAAAAAATGAAAACAAACATTTATAAATAATATTTGGGAATTTGGGTGTCCTTCTTTCTAAGCTGCTTCCTGCTGGTAGGGGGCGCTGTCATGGGGGCAATACTAAGAAGACGCAGCAATCCTGGCTGTAGTGGTCTGCAAGGCTGCATTGTCCCATTGACGTTGCTTCAGGGGGTCTTGCTGGATCAAACCACATTAGTCTGCAAGGAATCCACAGCTTTTCATTTTCTACCACTCCCCTCTTAATGTGGTGCTAGGAATCAATCCCAGGACTTCATGCCTGTTAATTAGGCAAGCAGTCCTCCAGCTGAACCACATCATCAGCCCTGACTGAACTTTTCTTACTTTATTCTTGCTTTAGCCAAAGCCATCCCTTCCCTCTTCTGGATCAGCTGTCTCTGAAGGGGAGATAGGCACCAAGGACATACCAGATAATCTCCCCTTTGTGAGTAAACAACACTGCCCAGTCAGCCAGCCTGGGTTGGGGCAGTCAACGAGAACTGTAGTTAGTGTGTTTTGAACCTGCAGCTTCTGTGCCCTCCAGAGCCACCTGAGCAGAGGGTGGCAGACAATAGCTCTATCCTGCAGGCCAGATCCCCCTACCCTACCTTACAAAGGAATGCTTCCTCCATTGATGACCTTGTCCCACTGCCTAGAGTGAGAAATCACCTTTCCGCAGAGCCAGAGTCTGCTTTTCTGATGCAGGGCTCTCCTTCCCTCTCTCGAGAGAAGGGAAATATGCTGCGAACTTCTCTAGGCACCAGATTACTCTCTCCTTCAATTATAAAGAAAAAAAAAGTACCTATCTGAAATCTGCGCTTTGGCATCAGGGTGCAATAAAATGACTCTAATTAGGGTTGTGAAAAATACCTTATGATGTTTTTGGAGAAAAGTAGTTGTTCTAATAGGAGGTTCCTGAAGGGTCAACCCTGATGTTTTCATTTAGACTCAGAACCAGAACGGTTTGCTTTGGTATTGATAGAAAAACAGAAATGGGGCTATAGCAGAAACACCTTTGTGACAAAAGTCCAAGAGCCAGAATCCAGTGGCAGTTCCAGCACTAAGCAAGCTATATGAGCCAGACCTTGACCATCATGGACCTCATTTTGAGTCACAATTTTCCAAGTGACTAATCCCAAAAGTTAGAGTATGCCTCTTTATCTAGAAGGTCCCTGTTTCCCCATTTTTCAGGAGAATAGCATCTGAAACTCATGAAGGACAAGGCAGTATAAAAATCTAAAGCCCAGAGTGTGGATAAAAAGTGATTGACAACTCCTCAGTAATCCCCATCCTTTGTTATAGTTACATTGATTCTAAGCTTGTGCTTGCCCTTCTGTTTTAAACAGCACATCTTTCTTCTGCAGTTTATCCATCCAGCCCACCACTGGCTTGGCAGAACATCTTATATATAACTCCATTCAAGAAAAAAAAAATAACTGATGGATATTTTTGTCTTCAAAATATCATGTGCTTCTGTACCGGTGAGGTCACTAGAGTGTGTTTACTAAGCTCTCTGGCCTTGTAATTAAAGACAGAACACTCAGGTATGAAACAATAGAGTGCAGCTCTTCCATTCCACAAGCACAGGAGCAAACTTGCTTTGTGTACTCGCCGTTAATGTGGATGGAAGCAGAGAAGGCCTCTGTATTCTGGATAAATGTGGGATAGCTCCAACGGAGTGTAGAACACCATGTCCTAATCCGGTCATCTGTTTATTGGCAGCACACCTCAAGCCACCTCTCCTAAGCAGGGCTGAACTCTTTCCTGTGCGTTTTTCACCATCACTACTTACATGACTGGGACTTCATAAGATAATAGACACTCACCAAAAAGATGTGACTTAAAAACGGTGTGACTGGCAGGATACCAAGCACTTTGCTACAACTGACCCCATTTCTTTTTCCTAGTATGTGTGAGACTGGACATCTTGTACCTCCCCTGTAGATGAGGACAGTGTGGCATGCTTATGACAATCAATGCATTTAATGGAGGGTATGTACACACAGAATATACTTCAGATCAGGACAACAACAAAAAGCTACATGAACCATTAAATGAAAGGGACATGGGATCAGCCAGGGCTAAGAGAAAGGACATGAGAAAAAAAAAAAAAGACTTGGATGGGCCTACTGCAGTGTAAACATGGGGAATAGCTCACCACTGACTCATGCTGGGTTCCACTGGCCCATCACACATCTAGTTAGCAAAGGCCAAAGACATGAGTGGCACTTAGCATGGGCTGAGGTAGGTCATACACAATTCTTGAGAAATGCAGTCTTTCCATTTGGTTAGTAGGACAAATGTGCTTCCCTCTTTGATGCTCTGGTTCCCTAGGAGACAGTCCTCACATAGGCATTCTCATTAGAATGAACAACTGAGGGAGTGGTCACAGGTGAGACATTTAAGATCAAGAATCATGATGGACCAGGGATGATCTGAGCAAGGACAGGGTCTCCATGAAAGGAAAACCTCAGCTTGGTGGGCAGGAAGCCCTGGACCCCAAGCTGTACATACACTGGAACCTGTCCCACTGGGAAGAGAGGAAGCTAACCATTTGTACCAAGCTCAATCAGTGGGCAGCCTGTGAAACCAGGCACTCCCTGTCTTTTAGACCAAGAGAAGTCTCTAGAAGCCTCATTGATGGGGTTGGGGAACTTGTTACTATGGCTGGGGGATGGATACACCATCACAACGTGGATCTGAGTGAGGCACTAGCCATATCCATGAGACATTCTATCTCCATGAATGGAAACAGGAATGTACAAAGAAGGTGGTCATTATTCTACTAATCCTTCTGACGCCACCTGTGCAGAGGAGCCTACTGTCTAAGGGAAACCCTGAGTCCCGTTGGAAACAGAGGCCCAGGACTGGTTTCTCGGCTGTTTCCTTCTGGCCTGGCTTCTCAGGTCCACACTGGTGCTCTGTGCCTTTGATGCCACCTGAACCTCTCAATGCAGAATCAGTTCCTCAGTTCACTCCTCCAGGCCAAGGCTGGCATCTCCTTAAGCTTCTGCCAGCCTGGGGCTGGCGGTGGGCGGGAGAGAGAAGCAGCCATGACTTCAGGCTCCCACAAGCCCCCTTCCAAGCCTGGCTCCTGATAAGGAAGTGACCGTGGACACTTTTCAAGTGAAAATAGCGAGCCAGTCAGTCTTCTGAAAGTTTAAGAGAAAAACTTCCCTTAACATCCCCACCGCCACAGCCGGAAATTAGGATTTTACAGTCATTTATTTCATGGATACCAAATGGAAAGTATTGTTTTTACATAAAAAAAAAAAACTATTTTTAGCTGGCAAAAGGAACAAGATGATATATGCTCCAGTTGTCAACTGTCTTTTAAAATGTATGTAGCACACTGGAACTCATAAATATTTAAAAGGACTAACTAATTATCGGAAGCTCCCCTGTCCACTTTTAAAATGATCATTTCCACGGGGAGCCAGGAGCAAGTGTTCTTTGTCAACCGTCCAGATGGGTTTATCGTATTTGGAAACTTATCTCCCCTGCTAGCTACTGTTTCTGTCCATTTTTGACCCAGTATCTGCCCCCCCCCCCGATTCCTCATCTCCCCCACACCTACATCCCCCCTTCTTTAACCAGCCCACTTCTTTGTCCTCCACCAACACCTTCATCCACCTTGGTGGTTCCCAATGCCACAAACTCCCCAGGATTGCCAAAATAGCTGCATTACAAACATTACCAGACAGAGGCTTTGTCTGTTCCGGGAAGGTCACAAGCAGAGACAAAAGAGACAATGACATGCCACCTTTCCCTGAGTCATCAAGAATGAAGAGGTAAAGGCTGGGATGTGGATTCTCCTCCTTAGGGCACCCTGAGAAACACACACACACACACACACACACACACACACACACACACACACACAGTAAGAGATTTGCCCAGATAGAAGATGATGGTAATAGAGTAAAATGGACAGAAACATCGAAATTTTTTCCAGCCACTTATGGATCTTACTGTGCAGCTTTCTTCTTTTGTATGTGTGTGTTGTATGTTTGTGTGATGTAAATGCACACTTATAGTGTCCATGCACGTATATGGTGCACATGTACATGTGTATGCATTTTCACCTATGTGTGGGTACCTGTGTTATAGGTACATATACATGTGTCCATGTGCATGTGTGTAAGCCTGAGGTTGGTCACAGTCACTCTGCTTCTCATGTACTGGGGCAGCACTCTTGTTGAACTGGGACCTCACCCCTTTGGCTGGTGGAGAGCTTGTTCCAGGGATCCTTGTCACAGCCTCCTTTACACTGGGATTGCATGTGAGCCACATGCCCTCTCTGTGTTTTACACCGGCCCTGGGGATCCAGCCTCACATGATCACACAACAAGCACTTTTCCCACACTGATGCAGCTCCCGGGGAGGCTGTGTAATGAATAAACTAAAAGCAAGGCTCATGATCTTCCCCTTCCCTTGTAGCTTGGTGGGGAGAATGAGGAATACCATGAGAAGTGTTCCTGGGCAGCATCAGCCTCATCCATGAGAAGCTCATCCATGAGAAGCTCATCCATGAGAAGCTCATCCATGAGAAGCTCATCCATGAGAAGCTCATCCATGAGAAGCTCAGTAATCTGTAGTGATTATGATTGTATCGCACCCTTTTACAGTAGCATCACATTCTACATTATTTCAAAAAGTGCTTCTCCATTAATTTATAAATCTTCTCACCCTGAGCGTGGTGAATAATTTTTAAATGTTGCATTTTCTAGGCAATTCAATGTCAATATTACTAAAGTAAATGATTTAAGTCTACATTGCTGGTGGCCCTCAGGTCTACAGAAATATGTAGACTAGCCAGCTATTATTAGACTGCAGAGCAGTCCCTCATCAAGCTATTTTGTTCTGCATCGATCATCTCTGTCTTTTCCACTTGCATGTAATTTCTTAGGGCAGACATGGTTTGCTTGTTCTAAAGACTTCTTGTGTGGGGAGTGGTTTCCAAACTGATGTTCATGTACACACCAGGTAACCAAGTTTGGCAGACTTGCAAATACTCAAAGGTTCTATTCCTGGGCATAGGGAAGACAATCTATCATGAAAGTACTACAATAAAAAATACCAAGACAAACTTGGGTGCGAAACAGTCGGCATGATTTTAATGCATGACAGGGGTCTAAAGAACGCAATTGTCAAGGGACCTAAAGTGAGAAAGATACTGAAACAATCCATGAATGAGCACTGGGGTCCCATATGCTCCATGTGAAACTGGAGTCTCCTCAGCTGAGAAGGAGACTTATACAGTAAAAGGTAGTCAGGAGCAAAGGCCATGGAGCGACACTAAGAACAAGATGTGTGATAAAGTGCTTTGTCTTCAGTAATATACAGTCTAGCTCCCTGCCCCCCACCAAGACACCTCTATATTTGTCTGATTTTCTGGGAATTCTGAAAAGGGATTAAAAGAATTCCCTGAAATGTGTGGTTAAATATTCATGCTGAAGTATGCAGTAACTAACCCATGAGGGCATAGGCTTGAAGTGTTCTGGAGAGACTGGCAGAGTGACAGGTGGGCTTTTGCATGCCAGGCTAAACACCATCACCACAGATAAAATTCCTTTGGTTGTACACTTGCTGAAACTTTGCAGAGCACAAAATAGCAAAACCCTGTGGGACAAAGCAAGCAAAGCAGAAAACTGAAGGCAATGCATACGGTGAAAGCAACAAAAACCAAGCCTGTCTACGATAACTTGTTGAGGGGGAAGGATAAGGATCAGACTCCACTGAACACTTATGTATGATTTAAATACCATCTTCCCATCCCAGCTCAGTGTATCTTCCTGCCTCTAAGAGTACACTGTAGTGTGATGATTAGTGTCATAAAATACAGGCCGACAATAAAAGGAAAGCAGCTGTGCAGGAGAAACATGCCAACCATATCCTTGGTCAGCTGCCCTCAAATCACCATTGACAAGTCTTGTCAGTAAGAGGCTATAGGCGGGATGGAATGGGATGAGATGCTATGGATGGAATTTTTGTGGTGAGGGTTGGAATGGGACAAGGTAGGACAAGGTAGGCTAGGACAGGACTAGAAACGATAGAATGAGATAGGATAGGAGGGGACCAGATGGGATGGGATGGGATTGTGTGGTGGGATGGGATGGGATTGTGGGGTGGGGTGGGGTGGGATAGAACAGAACAAGACTGGAGAAGGTAGGATATGTTAAGATAGAATGCAAACAGATGTGATGTGATGTGATTGGACAGGATGAGATGTGGAGGGATGGGATAGAAGAGGACTGACCAGCTAGGATAGAATGGGATGGGTTCAGATGGGATAGGATGAGGCGGGATAGAAGGGAATGGGACAGGATGGATCAGGACAAGGCAGGATAGGATGAAATGTGATGGAATGTGACTGGCACATTATTCTTCAGTCTTCTTCCCCAGACTTACAGTCCCTCAGAAATTCTCATACAAACAAGGCCTGAAGCAGAAATGCAGGCCTTTCTGAAAAGTGCACAGTGAGTGCTCTTTGGAGCCAATACAACCTTCATACTCTGTCACAGTCCAGACAAGCCCAAGGAAATATAGTGACTGACTGTCATATAGTCTCCTAAGAGGGATCCCAAACCAGCTCAAGCCCCAGGGCATGAATGCTGAGAGTGCCAAATAAATCATGGACCTTAGTTGAGTAATGTGCTTAGGACGGTTCTCTGCTGTGACAAAAGTGCTTCTCATAGTAAGATGGCAAAATGAGAGGAGTCAAACAGGTAACGACAGGTGCAGGAGCAATCAGTATGAATCTTGCAACTTCTCTGTAAAGATTGAAACTACCCACAATAAACATCTATTTTTGTAACATGACTGACCTAATAACTGATCAAAATGGTACAAATTCTAATCTCAAAAGCAGCATTGTGTCTGCTTCCTTCCTTCAAACATACAAGTTTTTTTTTCCCCAAACACAAATGGCAGAATGAGAAAGCAGGTTGCAGTAGCTAGAGCTTGACCAGAGCTGGCCAGAGTTTCTTCAAGTCAGAGTTAGTGGGCTGAGGGCTTCTAAGAGCGGGTACAGCCAAGGGCATGGGAAATTAGTTACATTCAGGCAATGAACAGGCAAAACAGTGTGTTTGGAAGGTGAAAGCCAGGGTTCCTATGCCAGAGATGGAGGGTACAAACATGGAAAGGCTGAGACTAAATGCTGTAATCCTGATGTCAGCTATAGGTGTTGACATGTACTCATTGTCCCGGGGTTTTCAATTGTTTGCTTGCTATGACCTAGAAGAGAGGCACAGTTGAGGAACTGTCAGGTTGGCCTGTGGGCATGCTCTAGGAGATTGCCTTGGTTGAGAATAGAAGTGTGCAGACCCAACTTGAATGTGGGTGACATTTTTTCTTGAGCTGGACCCTGAAGTCTTTGAGGGTGGAGAACACTAGCTGAGCAGAAACACCAAGCACACAGCGGCAGCCCTGAGGGTAGTCACTTCTCTCTGCTTTGACTGTGGGTGCCATGTGACTTCCATGAACTGATGGGCTGTACTGGGACTGTAAGACAAATAAACCCTTTCATCTACCACATTTCCTTTTGTCAGAGTGTTGTCATGGCAACAGAAATGAAGCCCATGGTTTCCAAAGAGTTGGGGTTCTGTAAAACAGAATGCATATATTTATATATAACACACATAATTGTATAAGTATGCAATATAATATGTATTTGTGTGTGTGTGTATATATATATATATATACATATATATATATATATATATATAATTATATAATATTTAAGGTATATCTACCATGTAGCAGCTAAGGTAACTACAGCCTCATGGAAAAATGGCTAATTTGAACACTGGGACAGACAGAGTAAAGACAAATTTGAAATATCTGAAAATAATCAGGAGAAATAGTGAAGGCATGCCAAAAAAAACAAAAACAAAAAAAAAACAAAAAAACAAAAAAACAAGGAGTGAGCAAGCAGACATGGCGATGACTCAGGCCAGCACTCACGTGATAGGAGTGGCGGGATGAAGAGTTCAAGCCAACCTCATTGGGCAGTGAATTTGACGATACCTCGAGCTAAGTGAGATTATTTCATAAAAGCTCAATTTCCTCAAAAAAAAAAAAAAGGACAAAGGAAGAAAGGCAGGAGGAAGGGAAGGCGGGAGGAATGAAAGAATGAAAGAAGGAAAGAAGGAAAGAAGGAAAGAAGGAAAGAAGGGGGAAGGGAAGGAGGGAGGGAAGGAGGGACAGGGAGGGAGGGAGAAGCAGCTGAAGGTGCCACTGACCCAATTTTTTAAATAATGAAACAATTAATTTTATAAAGTGTTAATGAATGAGAATGTTAGAACTCTAATGGATTGCAGCCTGTTGAATTCCACAATCTGCACTCACATAAGCCAGTAAACAGAAGAAGGAGAAAGATCTGTCATACAATAAAATTTTGAGTAAAGAATGGTGGAATTATAAAATCAACACATAGTAACTATAATATACATCAAAAGTGGAGCATACTAGAAATAAGGAAGGGAGTTTTAAATAATTTAAAGTATTGCCTCATGGTCTTGATATTAATAAAAATGGGAGGAAAACAACAGCCAAGGAGAAACTCTAGCAGGAACCAACCATGCTGTAACCACCATTGTTGGCCAAAGAGATGCCGTGCACGGTGGAGAGTAAGAAGACAGCGACAGGGGTAGGATGAAATTGTAACTAAAATTAGACAGGGCCAGACTGAGAATCATCTGTATAATGAGTGTCTAAAATCTGCAAACATATAAGGGCCATGAAGACAAAACAAAACTAAATATACTGAAGAACTGTGGGTGTCAAAAGCTGAAGATATGAGATCCTGGACAAGGCTGGGGAGACAGCACGGTGTGGTTAAGGTGCTTGTTGCCAAGCGTGGGGACTAGAGTTCAGATCATCAGAATCCATGTAAAGTACCAGGTAGAGACGGAGCCTACCTGTCATTCCACTGGAAAAGCAGAGACAGGTGATCCCCAAAACAAGCTGGCAAGTGAGTCTGGCCATATGGGAGAGCCCTGGCTTGGACTGAGAGACCCACATCATCTTCAGGCCTCCAAGTGCATGTGCACTCATGCGCGTGCGCGCATACACACACACACACACACACACACACACACACACACACCTTTTATATATGTGCTCACCCACATGCCCACCACCTACAGACACATGAAAATGGAGAGATGAGAGGGAGTGAGAGGGAGAAGCAGAGGGAAGATGGAGAGAGAGAGAGAGAGAGAGAGAGAGAGAGAGAGAGAGAGAGAGATCATGGGCAATGGGCAATGGGCAATAGGCAATGGGCAAAAAAAAAAAAAAAAAAGGCTCAGCTTGTAAAGGTGACACTAGCCAAGCCTGACAATCAAGTCTGATCCCCAGACTCCACAGTGTGAAGGGGAGAACAGGCCCCTGGCCACTGAAAGTCATCTCCCACGCCCACATGTGTAACGCACAGAGTTGCTTCTACTTCAGACATGTAGACAACTAAACATAGAACACAGAACACGGCAAGAATGTTTCGTTACTAAGTAACGCCTTCCGGGGGACTGTGACCCAGAAAATCTCCGTGAAGATCCTGCCTTGCTTCAAAGAACACTTCCAAATCAAGAGATTTCACTTTAATAATCAATCACATGGGTCAGTGAGATGGCTGGAGAACAGAGCTGTCTGCGCACGAAGCCTGGTGACCCGAGTTTGATGCCCGGGACCTTTACAGTAGAAGGAGGGAACAAACTCCTGCAAGATTTACTGACCTCTACAGGCCTGCTGTGCCACACAGCTCTGCTCCATCTCCCCACAAATAAGGAAGTAAATAAATTAAAAAAAAAAATAAATACACGCACAGAGAGATAAATTTAAGATGTGAAAAAAAATCAGTTACAACCCGGTGAGGCAATCTAATTAAAACAGGACATAAATTTACACAGTAAACTTCATATGAAGTTGTATTAGTACCTGAGAAATGGAAAATAAAACAAGATGCAAATTCACACCCACCAAAAAGTCTAAAGCAGAATTTTGATGATTAAAATTTGGTAGGATGAAGATGGAGTATAGCCATAATTTAGTCCCAAATAAATATACAGAGGCTTATATTAATTACAAATGTTTGGCTGATGGCTCAGACTTCTTGGTGGCTAGCTCTCTCTTATTAACACATTTCTATTAAATTATGTATTGCCATGAGGCTGTGGCTTGCCCACAATGCTCCAGCATGCTACTCCTTTGGTGGCTACAAGGCGTTTCCCTCTGGAGACTTTCCCTCTCCGAGTCCCTCTTCCTGGCATTCTTAGTCTGGTAGCCCTGCCTATACTTCCTGCCTGGATACTGGACAATCAGCATTTATTCTCCAACCAATAAGAGAAACACATATTTATAACATACAGAAGGACATCCCCCATCAGTAGGAGTGCAGAATAATGCAGCATTTTCCAACAATGACAGTATTTGAACATAACACAAACATGCCTATGCCTACATGTATATTACATATGTGACTATGCCTGTGTGTATATCACACATGTGACTATGCCCATGTGTATATCACATATGTGACTATGCCTGTGTGTATATCACACATGTGACTATGCCCATGTGTATATCACATATGTGACTGTGCCCGTGTGTATATCACATATGTGACTATGCCTGTGTGTATATCATATATATGACTTGCCTCTATGTATATCACATATGTGACTATGTCTGTATGTATATCACATGTGTGACTATGTCTGTCTGTATATCACATGTGTGACTACTTAACAGAATTATTAATATAACAGCTAACTAGTAACCACACAGTGCCCATAATTCTAAAGGATAACAGTGGTGAAAGATTATACATTCTTGAAAATTTTAAATAAACTTAACTAAATGTTTAAAGATCAGTTGGCTTGGCTTAGCGGCTCATCTGTGTAGTCACCGTACATGAGAAGTTAAGGCAGGGATATATTGCTATAAATATGTGGCCAGTCATTTCTTCATACTGAGTCTTAGTCTAGCAGGGGCAAGCAGAGAGAGAGAGAGAGAGAGAGAGAGAGAGAGAGAGAGAGAGAGAGAGAGAGAGAGAGGGAGGGAGGGAGGGAGGGAGGGAGGGAGGTAGGGAGGGAGGGAGGGAGGGAAGGAGGGAGGGAGAGAGAGAGAGAGAGAGAGAGAGATAGTGATAGAGAGAGAGAGAGAGTTTTTAAAAGATAAATTAAACACCAAACATGACTTTGAATCAAATAGTTAATCGGAGGGAAGAGTATGGATCATGCCACTTTTGCTTAAAATAGAAAGAGTCACATACAGCGTTTAATACCAAAACACTAATCAAGTCTGGAGAGTTGGGGTGGAGGAATGTTTGGAAGGGGCCACAGCAGTACACCCGGGCTTCTCAGCATTGGGCTACACTTAACAATAAGTTATTAAACTCTATATGTGTACTTTTCTGTATTTCTTGGTGGTATGATGAATTTTTAAAAGGATGCTGTGATGCAGTTGAGAATAAAGAAAAATGAAATAAATATAAATGCCTTCCCGTCTGTAAGTGATGAATAAATTTATGGTGCATAGCTAATGAGGAATAACAGCCAGTCATTCGAGAACTGAGACACGGAGATCAGTTACAGAAGTGGAAAACAGAAACGTTTTCAAATATTAAAGCATGACTCTACCTTTCCTAAAAACGCTTCCAACCATGACTTCTTCTCAAGTTGTTTTGGGATGAATAAAAATCATTTCTTTAGGGAGTTTTAAAAAGCCTTACTTGAAACTACCCTGGTACCTGAATCAGCTTGAAAATTTATTTTCCCTTGCTTTCAGTGGGTCACCTGTATGAGTACTGATCTATCTAGCTAGAAATGTGCCCTTTATTTGGTAAACTGGGGGAAAAGCTATATGCAGTAGAATAGGTAAAACTTTCTCTCACATGCCTGTGATGAGATGCTATAAGACACCCTTTCATTCATTTAATTTATTTTTGTCACATTTAAAAACTTTTTTATTTTGATAACATATGAAACTTAAGGAACATTTGTAATTAAGAGTCAAATAACTCCCATATACTGGTATTCAACAGCTGACCATGTTTTACACTATTTAACTGTATCATTCTCACCCACTGCCAAACACTTAATCGTAAATACTTTATCTCTGAGTGTTCTTCAATGTGTGCATCTAAGAATGAGAACATCTCTTCTATAAGCACAGTATCATTACCAACACTGGGATTCAAAGTGAATGCAGAATAGTTTCTTTCCCACGGGGACATATGGGGCAATGCTAGGATTGGAACAATTTCTTAGTGTTTCTGTTTGTCTGGAGAATATTTGTTAATTCCTTTAATTTGGTCCTCTTGAATTGCCTTATATTGTGATTTTTCTGGTATAAAACACATAGTGAATCTTTTTTGTAAGTCAAATTTATTTTTAAAGATATATTTATTTTTATTTTATTTGTACGGCTGGTTTGCATCTTAGGTATGTGTACCACATGCATGCAATGCCTACAAATGCCAGAAGAGGGCAGAATTTCCAGCTGGAACTGGAGTTCCAGACAGCTGCCATACAGGAGATGAGAACTAAAACTTGGTCTTCTGCAAAAAAAAGCAAGTGCTTTTAACTGCTGACTCATCTCTCAAGCCCCTATTTGAATTAATAATACTAAATAAAAGACAACCTAATAGAGAGTTTGATCCTTAATGGTTGACTTTGTTGTCGTGTTTTCAACCTGGCCAGTTACCAATGCAATTTAGTGGTCATCATGAAAGATTTGGTCATGCATAACGAGGACTAAAAATTCAAATTTCATGAAACAAAATGCAGTCAATGGTTGTATTTTTGTGAATCAAAGTTACATGGATATACACACGTGTTTTCATGTGTCTGGATACAAATATGCAGTGAAGTCCCCTGATGGCTACCAGGGGGGAGAATCCTGGAAGTTATCTTACTGAAAGGAGGGTCAGAGGAAACATTTGGAGAGATTGATGTTGATCCACCATCCAAAGCAACAGCAATGGCTCTCCACTCAGGAAACAGCTCTTTTCCTTTCAGGGACATAAGTATAGGAGAAAGAGGAGGAGGAGGCAGGGGAGGAGGAGGAAGAGAACAAGCACGGAGAACAAGGAAGAGGAGAAATATAATGAGGGGAAGGAGAAGGAGAGAAAGCACAAGAAAGGCAAGGAAGGACATAAGTGAAGAGGAGGAGGCAGGCAGAGAAGAAGGAGGAGGAGAAGAAAGCAAAAGGAGAAGGAGCTGGAAGAGGAGGAAAGGAGGAACAGGAACCCCCAAGCTTGGGATTCAATGGTCCAGAATGGCTTCCTTGGCAGAGCAACTGCTGGAAGTGTTTGTATCAGTTTCCCATGCTGTGTGGTCAGCCTCTTCATCACCCAAATGAACAGCTGAAGGAGAGAGAGAGGTGTGCCTCCGAATGCTCTCTGTGAACTGTAAGATAAGGGAATGGAGGAGTTTCAACAAAGATTAAGTCATGATGAATAGATTGGTGATGAGCAGAGCAGATGAACAAAGATTAAAATTACACCGTGGACCATGTAGGAGGGACTGGAAAAGAGAGGGGTATAATACTTAGTGTATACAGGACATAACTGAACTGTAGTTCCCTTGAATCTGTGTTAAGTCATTAACAATAGAAATACTGTTAATACTAAGTAAATAATGTAAAGGTTTGATACATCTGTATCCGTAACACAGTGCCAGAGAGATAGGGGAGGCAGTGATAGCTAGCACTCCATGACGACTAAATAACAGAGCTGTGAACAAGTCAGAGGTGTGCACACATCTGAAATAGAAATAGAGAGGAAATCAAGCAGGCTGGGTTCTTTAGATTGTCTTCTAGCTTATCTTGTGGACAAATAATAGCAAATAAAATGTTTAAATAAATGAATTGATATAAGCATATATGCAATATATAGAGTGTGCGTGTATCCATGTCTAATTATGCCTATGTGTTTGCTTTATGTTGTATGCTTCCATAAGCATTTAGTTTCTTCAGTGTTCTATGACCCACATATTGCCCTTTCAGCATTTAAAGTTTGTTTAGATGGGTCTTAAAATTTTTGGAATACTGGAAGAAAAGACAGAAGTCTACAGAGACTGGTGTTTGGATTGTAGGCTCTGTTCGCTGCATCCAACCTCAGAAGAACAGTCTAGATCTCTGCTTGCTGAATGATTGGCAGACTGGATCCCCCTGGGAGCACAGCCTCCCAGGAAGTTGGATTCACTCTCTTTGGGAAGCCTGGGGCTAGAAGGCAATATTTAGAGCAATACGTGATGTAAAATACCAAGAAAAATTGTTAGTGAAACAGAACAGTTAGAGGCAGAGCTCAGCACATCTGAAACTCAAGGGACCATGACAGCTGGAAAGAGAATCGCTTGGAAAATTCCCCCAGAGAGCCCTCAGCTTGCTCCAAGACCCCAGGGCACAGAGGGACAAGGAGAAAATGTCCCAAACTAGCGGTGATGAATGTAGATTGTTAAGTGATATAGGTAAGTCTCTCTCTCACTTTCTCTGGCTCTCTTGCTCTTGCTATTTTGCTCTCTCTATGTGTGTGAGAGAGATAGACAGACAGAGATAGACAGAGACATAGAGAAATCACAACTCAGGTACTGTTTTCAGGAACTATCTATCCACCTTGCTTTTGAGGAAGAATCTCTCACTGGACTGAAAGTCACCACTTAGGCTATAGTGACCAGCCACAATCCCCAGGGATTTGTCTCATTTAACCACCACAGCTCTGGGATTACAACTGAACACCACCAAGTCTAAGTCTGATGTACTTTAGGTGAGTTCGGGGCATCAAGTTCAAATCCCTCCTGTTTGCAAGGCAAGCACTTCACTGACTGACATCCCCCCAACCTCAGGTAAATCTTTAAAATAATTATTATTCTCTCATGTATTGCATTCTGACTGCAGTTTCCCCTCCCTCTTCTCCTCCAGTCCCTCTGTTCATCTCCTCCATGACCCACTCCTTCCCGGTTTCTCTTCAGAAATGGCACCTCCCCCCATGGATGCCAACCAAACATGGCATATCTAGTTGCAGTAAGACTAAGTACCTTCCCCCAAATTAAGGCTAGATGAGGTGACCCCGTGGGAGGAAAGGGTCCCCAAATCAGGCAAATGGTTCAGAGACAGCCCCTAATTCTACTGTTAGGAGTCCTGTAAGAAGACCATGCTATATAACCATAACATGCAGAGAACCAATGTCATACCCATACAGGTTCCCTGGTTATTGGTTCAGTCTCTGTGAGCCCCTATGAGCCCAGGTTAGTTGATTCTGTGGGTTTTCTTGAGGTGATATTCTGCTATACTTGTAGATTGATGCCACCCAATTGTCACAAAAGAGGCTTCATCCATCAACTGATGAAAACAGATGCAGAGATCCACAGTCAACCATTAGGCAGAGTTCAGGGAATCTTGTAGAAGAGGGAGAGAAAGGATTGTAGGACCCAGAGGAGCCAAGAACACACAGGAAAACCATTTTTTTCTTTTTAAAGACACATTCTTTAGATAACACCCTTGACCTGGCTCGCACTTGTTTCTGTCTCTTTGAGTACAGGATACTCAAGGATGTACATACACAATAGTCTCTTTACTGGCCCATCACCTCCATCTTCCACTCCTTGGGAGAGACCCACTCACAGAAGACTTACATAATACAGCATCTGTGAAGCAAAAAGCATTTCTGTATACCTTCATGTGTATCAGAGAATTGAATGGTACTGGGAGGAAATACTAAGTGCGTGTATCATTTACTTTTAATTGCCATGATCTAATACCATGATCAATAGCCAATTCCAGGGGAGTTTATTTTGACTTATGGTTCCAGAATGAGAATCCATGATGGGAGAACACAGCTGGGACAGAAAGCTGGGAGATCATATCATCAAACACAAGAGTTAAGTACAAACTGAACTGGAAGTTTGGGAAGCCTATGAACTCTCAAAATCCAGCCCCCAGAGATACACTTCCTCCAGCGAGGCTATGCCTTCTAAGGGTTTCAGAAACTCCCCAAAATTGCCACCAACTAGGGACCAAGTGTTCAAGGAACTGTGCCCATGGAGTGGGGGTGGGGGCAATCCATTTATTCCACCATGGAGTTATATTGTAATTTTAAGTATTATCAGGAAAATGTATTATTTAGCACTATCCCAAGAATAGTGACATATGCACCCATAGTGACATATGCAGCTGTTTTTGTAATAGGAAAAGTATAAGCAACATAACTGCCAATAATCAGATGGTTCTTATGTTGAAGATTGCTATCTTGCCATTAAAATTGCATGGGTATCAATTATACATCATAAAAGGAGAATCTTCAGTATGCACACTGTTAATGTCAAAAACAAGTCAAGTACTTGGGTCTCTAATCCCAGCACTTGGGAGGCAGAAATAGGTAGATCTCTGTGAGTTCAGGGCCGACCTGGACTATACAGTAAGTTTCAGGCCAGCCATGGCTCCATATTGAGAATATGTCTTAAACAAACAAGCAAAAACAAGCTATCACACACTTGGCATTTGTAGATTATTAGTTAAAATAGCAAAAGAACAGATATGTCATATTATATATGACATATCAGATGACCTGAATTATCTATCCCCTTCAATCTTTCTCCTAGTTCTTCTTAATCTATTCTAGTCTAATTTGTATACAAATATGACAATTAATTAACAAAGCTCAAAGGCACTTTGCAAATGAGCATACACACACACACAAAAAACGAAGATCAAGGATTTCAGGAGGTTCAGTATCTCAGAATGTTTCTTAATTTTTATTTCCTTTTTGTTTTGTTTAGAACAAAGTCAATCAACACAGGCTGCTCTTGAACTCTCTGTGGCTGAGGATGATCTTGAACTTCTGATCTTTCTACCTACACTCCCAAGCTCTAGGTGTGTGCCACAGGTCTGGTTTAGAACTTTTCCTTATGGCCATTTCTAGTTATCTCCATCTTTGGCCAACTAGTGGTTCATTTTTCTAGTTTCTAGACCCAAACATGCTTGTATAGTTTGAGCTGCATACAGATGGAATCAGGCATAAGTACTTTTCTGTTTATGGGTGCTTTCATGCAATGCAACACATTTGGGATTCATCCATGCTGTCCTGTGTGTTGATAGGCTTTCATCTTGATCACTGAATACCATACCATTGGGGGAACATTCTATCATTTATTTGGTCATTATCCTGTTGATGGACACTTGGATTGTTTCCATTCTTTTTTTTTTTTTTGCTAAAGCTTCATTAATTTTTGCAAACAAACTGCCCCATCTGTTTTGTCCTCTTTCTGTTCTCAACAGCCCCCTCCATGCTACTCCCTCTCCAGACTTTGCCAGAGCCCAGATGTCATTCCTGACCACAGGAAACATCATTATCACTTTTCTCCATTTGCCTCCCTCACAAAACTTAAATTTAAAGTCAAGCTTGACTTTAAAATAACTTAAAAAACACATGGGTGCAACACCAGTACCCACTATTTCTCTGTGGTCAGACTCCATATCCTATATGGAAACCAACAGAAAAGCGAATATAACATCAGGTATTTCCCTGCATGCATCTTACCTCTACTATAGTTCTGTATGCAATGTTGATTAAATAGACTATGTACATCATACAGCCTTCATAGGAGGCCAGCAGTGTGTGATTTATACAGTTTTATCAATAACAACATTATTTAGTGCCAGCACCAGAAGCTCATACCAGAATTCCACAGGTACTTTCATACTTAACTAGCTAGTATAACATAAGAAACTGCCCCAGTTTCAATGTATACAAAATCAAACTATTAGTTCTTAGTGATGTTCAGAGTGTAGTGAAAACAGTTCATTGTGTTGGGTCAGAAACAGTAATAACTATAATTAATTGATTCATTGAATTTTTAACAAATTCATTGTTTGGCATTTAATTTTGCAGGTTTCCACCATCAACCATAATCCTCTGTCCATTTCATAGGGTTCTGACCATGCACTTACTAGTTGTTATTTTTTTCCATGGTAAGTAAGTATCATGAGGACAGAGATTTTGCCTCTTGGTAAGGACCTCATTCTCACCTCTATGGGAATACCCATTCAGTAGGCTTCCAGCATGTACTTCATGAGTTTGTATAACATTATAACATTTATGCTTAGCCATGGGTGGGACCGAGACTTAATGCTATGAATTGAACCACCACAAGTTGGAGATCCAAGGTTCATCTTCCTTTCATCTCTCTACCTGTCTGCATTTGTGTGGCCAAAAGTGAAGCCCCTTCTCAATAGACCATCTAATGACTTGGAATTTAAGAACATCCTTCCTTCTCCTAAGATGACATTCCCCTGCAAAGTCAGAGCCCCACAACTGGCTAGAAAGGAACTCAGCTAAAAATCCTTCTGCTAAGCACCCAACAGCTTCTGTTTACCTGAGATGTCATGCTGTAGGCAGTGTTTAATTCAGATGAGAAATGACACCCACATCCCGATGGCTCAGCTGCCAGCAAAAGGCTAGTGACAACTTCTATTACACAGAAGGGTGAGCCAGGTGTCCTAAAAAAAAACTCCAGCTTCTCAAATCCCATCTACCTAATTAGATTTTCTCTGCAGAATTGCTGGGCTCCTCCCTCTGTGCCACGCCCCAAATTCTGCTCTTAAAACTTGTGATGCTTCAGTGCTGCCATTCTGCAATGACAGAGTGAAACTTGGGGACTGGGGAATAGCAAAAGTCAGGTGACAAGAAGGAGAAAGGGAAGAGGATTTGGGACGTAAGAAAACTAAGCATAAAGTCTACCCATGTCTACTTCAGTAAAAACATGTTCTTGTTTGGACTGCATGTGTGTAAGTGTCTGTGGTATACATGTGTGTATGTACACATGTTCTTGGAGGAGGCTTGCTTATGTGTATGTTTGCATGCACATGTGTAAGTTCATGGAAGCCTGAGACTGGTGCCTTCCCTAATGCTCTCCACATTATAGACTGAGGCAGAGCTTCTTCTTATACTCAGAATTCTAGCTAACCAGCTTACTCCAAGGGCCCTGTCTCCATCATGTCTGTCTGGCTTTTACATTCACTCTGGGGATCCAACATAGTCCTTACTGAAACAGAAATGCTTTACCACAAAAGCCATCTCCCCAGTCCCCAGGATGCATCCTGCTGAAAGGCATCAAAGGCAAAGTTCTATTTTGGCTTAGAGTTCCAAAAAGAATTTCCATAATGGAGAGAGTCAGGAAGCCAAAACAGGAAGCTTGCCAATCAATTGCCAACACTTCTGGAAACAAGGAGAACTAGAAGTGGGGTGAACCTATAGGCCCTAAAAGCCCCCCAACACCACTAGTGACAACATTCCTCCAGCAAGGCTCCATTTCCTAAAGAATTCATAACCTCCCACAAACAATAGCACTAACTAAAGACAAGTGTTCAAATTTCTCTCACATTCCGATGGCCACTTGGATGTACATTTAGGGATCTTTATATGAAATTGTGTTATTAACCCTAAAACACCTTGACTTTCATTTTCTTTTTGGTTGTTGCATAGTGAGAAAGGTACTTGGGGTCTTTCTCCAGTGAAGAAACGATAACAAGAGGCCATGATAATTAGGGAGACATGAGCTAGTTAAGAGAAAGTTTGGATTTATCAAGGCCCTTATTACTGATGAATATGAACTGAAATTTAAAATGTGTGTGTACACATATGTGTGACTGTATGCATGTATGTGGGCATATGTGTAAGTGTGCAAGTATGCAAGTGTGTGTGCATTCATGTGTATCCATGTGTGTGCGTGTGTATATATGAATGCATGTACATGTGTGTGTTATAGCAAATACAAACCATGTATATGGTTTAAGCATTCAGAGCAGAAAGGAGGTTCCCAAGGTCAGCACCAAATTTAACATGATGAAAATTCACTAACATTCCTGTGACAGTGACACATACTCTCTCATAAAATTCTTAGCTTTTCTTAATAGCTATTTGAGAAACAGCTCAGGAAAATCTAGCTCCAGGAAAGAACATACTTTGCATAGGAAGTTTCTTATGTGGCTTCTATAACCACAAAGAGAACTCAGCTTCCTGCCAATCGCACTAATGGACAAATACATCCTTAATGAGGGCCAATCCCTCATGGTGGGGAAGTTGGAGCAACTCAGCCATCAACCCAATAGGCAGGTGTGTGTTCAAGGATTTTGTAGCACACTGAAGGAGAAGTGGGACTCCTGCTGGTTAAGGAGGATGTAGACTAGAATGGTCCCTTCATTGTTAATCACTATTGCGAAGCTGAACTAAAGCATCCCAAGGACAAAACATATATTACCATTAAGTGGTATCTTGTGACTCATAAGGCAAGGCTACAGAGTCAAGTAAACCAATTAAGTTAAGATAAAAAGAGAGAGGAAGCTGCCATAAGGGACCTAAGTCCTCTCGTGGAGGAAGCCTTCCTACAGATTTGGATTTCAGGGCATTCCATATTAAGTTTGAGGGTAGAGGCTATCAGAGGGCCAGAGAGGGCAGGGGAGAAAGAGAGAGAGAGAGAGAGAGAGAGAGAGAGAGAGAGAGAGAGAGAGAGAGAGAGAGAGAGAGAGAGAGAGAGAACAGGAATGACCTAGGGCCTGCATGGTCAGGATGATCTGGCAACTGTGGGAATTGGGGTTCTTGAGCAGGGAAATTTAAAGAGAGATCTCACTGAAAAGGAATGAGAGCCATTCCTGACCCCACCTTCTCCAAGCAGGAAGAAGTGCCTTGGCCTGTGAGCACTGGAAAGTGAACCATGGTTGTGTGAAGAGAAGATGAATGTGAGGTGGAGATGAAGGTGACAAATCAGCAGAGACATATTCAGCCTCTGTGGTCCTCATCCAAGTTATTCAATGTGAGCATGGGGACTATATCTGAAGCCCAAATCTTGAAGTGACCTCTGGGGTTTGAAGCCCTCTGCCCCTCACTGCCTTTTTCAATAGCCTATTTCCTCTACCCACCTTTTATAAGACTCCTTTGAGAAAGAATAATAGAATCCTTTAGAGTTAGGCATGGAGTCCTGTAGAGCTAGGAGTGGAATCCTATAGAGATAAGCATGATAGCTCACACTTAAAATGCCAGGACTTGGGAGGAACTCTGCAGCAGGGGGATAGCTATAAATTCCAAGAATCCTGGGTTAATGAGTGAGACTCTGTCCCCAAAACAATCTTATCAAGTAAAAAGACCCTTCCCACAGAATTATGATGTTGGTTAAAATTAAAGCATATCTGTATTGCCTTCATCCACACACAGGAGCTTTTGAATACCACTGAAGGCCGAGTTGGGATGCTGCCTCTTTCAAAGACCCTGCCTGACGTTGTAGAAGTAGAGAGAACTGATACAGAAAGAGGCAGACAGAAACATCAGAATGCCAAGTAAATGGATACTGACTACTGTTGCTAAGATAATCCCCACATTTCCTTTTTTGGGGGAAACAGTGCTTCAAACCTGAAGTATGTGATCATAAGCCACGACAGAAGGTCTTCTCTTTCCAGTTGAATTAGTATCAAATGTCAAGTTCATCTCCTGGCACTTAAGCACTGCTAGTCATTAAGAAGAGATAGCACACGCCCACACACGTGATAATGATGGATTACCACTTTTAATTGATACTGTGTCAGTTCAGTATAACATTTTCCATTTTTATTCATGAAGCAAGACTGAGCATCCATCATAGCTGCAAGTAGGCTACTTCTGAGGTCAGAAGTGTCTTGTTCAAAGGAAATGTGTATCTGTCTCTTGTGAATATCAGAAGAGAGGAGGGTATGAGGAAGAACACTATATGATCAGCACATTCAAGCTGAGATTTCCCCCCTCAACTGGGGGGGGGGGTTGGCACATGCTGCTGATATCTCTTCTGTCTATGCTTTTCATATACAAAATGGAAGCTGTATGTGATTCATGTCACTATAGGTTAGAAGGGGAAACCTGGCTCTTGGCCACACAGAAAATTCCAAGAAATCTTAATATCCCTAATAATCCTCAGTACACACTCCTTAGGTTCTTTAAAGAAAGTATGGGATTGAAAAGAAGGCAAAAATGTCTATAATTCTGTAATCCCATATCTAAGACTCTGTGCCTGCGTTCTGCCAGCCCTAACCAACCAGATTCAGCCACCCATCCTCAGTAGCCCAACTACAAGAAATAAATCATGGTGAAAGGTGGAGAATGGAGATAGTCAGTATAGCCAACTAGAAGAGAAACAAGGAGTCTAGTTATCTCCGGGTCCATCTTCTGGTTTAGATTTAAACAGAAGGCAAGAAGTATAGCTTAGCAGCTCTGTTCAAGGTGTGACCCTGGTCATCAGGTGAAATGGTTGGACGAACTCCAGTCTCTCCTGGGTCTGATATGTCACTAATGTATAAAACATGTTTTCTAAAGACGAATTCCTTCTCTTGATGGCACAGGTTCCAGAGTTTTCCTTCTCAAGAGCAAGAGGTTCTTAGGGAAATTCCAATTCTTTAGAACCATTATTTTAATAGTCTGATAACCAAAGGGAGAGACATAAGTATCTCTTTAGATCTTCACTCTGGCCTAGATGGTTACATGCTACCTTAGTTAAGGTTTCTAATGTTATGAAGAGACACCGTGACCATAGCAACTCTGATAAGGAAAACATTTAATTTGAGTGGCTTGCTTATAGCTTCTGAGGTTCAGTACATTATCATCATGGCCAGGAGTATGGCAGCAAAGCAAGACATGGAGCTGGCTACATCTTGATCAGAGAGCAACAGAAAGCAGACTGAGGCACTGGGAGTGGCTTGGGTATATATGAGCCCTCAAAGCCCATCCCCACAGTGACATGCATCTTCCAACAAGGCCACACCTACTCCAACAAAGCCACACCTCCCAGTAGTACTACTCCCTATGAGTTTATGGGGGTCAATTACATTTAAACTACCACACATGCCAACATGTTCTAATAGAATTTCAGGGACAAATTTGTAAAAATTCAAGTATTACGGAAAAAGAATTAGTGACACAAAGTGTGCTGCCCCACATTTTGAATTCCCCCAGGCTACAGTCACCAAGAAAACAGGACCAATTGACTTATTCAAGATAATTCTTTATCATCACTAGCTAATTTTTGTCAACTTGACACAAACTAGAGTCTTTTGGAAAAAGGGACTTCTTCCCGTTAACTGAGAAGATGCCTCTGTAAGGCTGTAGGCAAGTAAGCAGGACACATTCTTGATAAATGATTGATGAGAGAGGACTCAGTCTATGGGGGTGTGCCATCCCTGGGCAAGTGGTCCCAAGAGGTATAAGAAAGCACTGAGCAGGTTACAAGGAGCTAGCCAGTATTAGCTTGAATTTCTGCTCTAACTACCCTTCATCAGGGACTTGGAATGGAAATAACCCTGTCCTCCCCAACTTACTTTTGATAATGGTGTTCACCACAAAAATAGAAAGCAAAATAGGACATCCATATATCAGTACATATTCATTTATAAGTAAGTATTCTTTCATGTTTACACAGCAGATCATGGTGTGAAGTGTTTCCTAATCCTTGTTTCCTGCACTGAATAAATGACATTAAAGATGTCTCAATACCACCCATGCAGACCTTCTTCAGCTTCTCGGTATGTAAGGTAATCTGTGCACATCATGTAGCTCTTCAAATGCACCCAAAGACATCCTCTAAGTCTGATTGCTCGGCTTCCTGTCTCTCTTTGTTCTCATAAGCACAGATCTAGTGTGTTTCCACTTCAAATAATTTGGCCTACTTTTCCAAGGGTGTAAGAAACTAAAACTGGCTAGTCCAAGAGCACTTCTATTTCCCTTATAAAAGAATTTGCACCCTTTTAATACTGATATTATCAATTTTAAGAATTTCTCCAATATAAGTGACAATGTCTAACTACTACATTTACCTAAATATCTTTTGAAATATGTATTCATATTTTTCATTGGTAGGTTTAAAACTTAAATTTTATATGCTTTCTTATCAAAATTTGCCAGTAAAAGCATGCCATTTTATGCTAAGTACTTAAAATATATTTGATAGTATGTGAAGTAAATCTTCAATAGTAGTGAAGTTTCTCGTCCAAACGGCTATTCTAACTGTAAAGACGTTCTCTGTAATGTCTAGATTTTAAGTCTGGTATATTTGGATTTGTGATTTTTTTTATTCACTGTTTTTATTTAGTCATACCACATTTAAATGCTGTATCATTTGTTCATTTTGTTATGATTTTAACTCCTGTTATTTATCATACATGTTCTGCTAAGGCTTTTGATACCATTATAAAAGTTACTAAATAAAATATGCTATATAGTTGTTCTTTGAATTTTCATGTTTGTGCTATTATACACATACACCAATCAGAGTTTCTATGTAAGTACATTTACTATTATTTCATTTAAAGTTGATTAAGCCTGAATCCTCCAAATAATGCTTTGTCTACTTCAGTATGATTTATAAATTCAGCCACTCTTAATTTTAGTATTTTCAAGATAATTTTAGATGAAATTTATTTATCTGAAATTCTAGGGTATATGCAAAGTAAGGTGGAAATCCAACTTTGAAAAACTATGTCTAGGGCATGGACAGATGGCTCAGTGTTGAAAAATGTTTATTGCTCTTGAAAAAGGCCCAAGTTTGATTCCTAGCACCCACAAGGGAGGCTCATACCAACCTGGAACTCCAGCTCCAGGGGGCCCAACAACCTCTTCAAGCTTCTAAGGGCAGTTGCACACATGTGGGGTATTCTCATTCACACACACACACACACACACACACACACACACACACACACACACACACATACAGTTCTAAAAATGTGTAATTCTACTATAAGAAAATTCATAATTTCCAAATAATAAAATTGAGCAATGGTAATTTGCCTGCAAATACAATGATTTTCTATTCACTTAAAATGAGTGGTATATGTGTGATGTGAAGCTTTGCAAAATTTTATGTTGTCTTTACTTAAAGACATCTATTGCTTATTAATAGCATATAAAACACCATGCGTGTTGCTTAAGTATACAATTTATATTCATTCCTTTTCTATGCTTGCTATTCATACACATGATTTTCTTAGGGATATTTTTATAAAAACTGTAGAGATAATCATATGACCTGTTCTCTTAGGACACATGAGAATGATTAATTATATTTATTAATATATTCCTTGCCTCAGATGAAATTTTAGACAGCAAAAACCAACAGTGATTTTAAGTAAGAAATATGTTCAAGGCCAGGATGTTGGCTCCATCTCTGCCCTGCTGGCAGTCAGGACGCCAGGTAGAGCTGACTCAACAACAGCTGCTCCCTTAGCCACTGCAGGACGGAGAATTGGGGAAACCCCTATTTTTGCTTCAGGCTTTAGAACCTTAACACCTGAGCATGTGGAGGAGGTGGCTTAGAGCCAGCAAGCTACCTCCACATGGAATGACTTCAGGCCAAGTTCAGATAAGAATTCTTATTGTGGAACTGGGGAAACAGGCATAGTTATTACTGTGCTTCCCACTCAAGCGTAAGGACCTGCATTTGATCCCGAGACCACATGTGCACTGTTTAGTTTTCTGTTAACTTTACAATCTAGAGCCATCTGGGGAGCAGGAAAAAAAAATGCCTTCCTTAGACCTGCCTGAGGGCAAGTCTGTAAGTCTGTGCAACATTTTCCTGAATAATGATTAACATGAGAGGGCCCAGACCAATGTGGTGCCACCCTTAGGCCTGTGATCCTGGGCTGTATAAAAAAGGTGTGAAAATGAGCCTGAGGGCAAGCCAGTAAGTGATATTCCCCCATGGTTTCCGCTCCAATCCCTGCCCCTAGGTTCCTGTCCAGAGCTCGTGCTCTGACTATCATTCCCAATAAAAGTTGTAAGATGAAACCAACCCATCCCTCCACAGCTTGCTCTGGCCACTGTGCTTGTCACAGCAATAGAAAGCAAAGGAAGAACAGTGTGTCAAAACAAATGACTTATGCTCTTATAATCCCAGGGCTGGTGGGTATAAGGCAGATTCCTGGGGCTCATGTTCTGATCAATGACATACAATTGGAAGTTAAACATAGAAGTCTCCTAAGTAAGCAGAGCCCTGTCTCATAGAATGATGCTGCCCACAAAGAAGGTGAATCTTCCTGTACCTCACAGACACTCTCAGTGGTTTGTCTCCTAGATCATGCTAACATTTTCAGTAAAGATTTACCATCACAGGATAAAATGTGAGAAAACATATATAAAAATTTAGTAGAAAAATTACAATTGATGGAGGCATGATAAATAGTGAGGACAATTTGAACATATGCATGGTAGAGGTCTTAAGAGAGAAAGAGCTGGAAGAAACTAAAGCTGGTTGAACTTCCCACTATAAGAAGAGTGACAGTAGCTGTGTCCCAACTTTGCTATAATCTACACCATGACAAATGCACAAAAACGTCTGCCCTAATCAGCTTTAGCTAACACCTTGATACAGCCTAGGGTCACCTGAGAAAGGATTCTCAAATGAGATATTTTCCACATCATCTTGACTTATGGGAGTATCTTGGAAGGAATTGATTGTTAATTGATACAGAAGGGCCCAATCTAGTATGAGCAGCTGCATTCCCTAGAAGGTATTCTTGAGTTACATAAGAAAGCTAGCTGAGTATAAGCCAGCCGGCAAGCTATCTAAGAATCAGCATCCTCCAGTGTTTCCGCCACACCTCCTTGACTCTAAATGAGTCCCTTGGCCAAATGTCATGCTCTGTAGGACTTGAGTGCCTTCGGTCCCTGTGCTGAATCTGTGCCTCAACACCTCTCAATGATGTACTGTCACCTTGAATGGTAAACCAAATAAATCATTTCCTCCCCTAAGATGCTTCTGGTCGTGGTATTTGTCACAGTGAGAGAATGAAAACAGACAACGTTCCCCTAAGAGATATCAAGTTAAGACACAAAGCTTTAATGTTAAAGATCAGACACTGGAAGAAAGACCACGTAAAATCACAAGGGTTAGAGGGGACCTAATTCTGTGTCTTACAGGATCATGGATATCTCAGTGACAATACAGAGCTCAAGCTGTTATGAGCACCACTGACCAGCCGAGGAAAAGAACTGGTGGACAAATGATCTTCTAATGTTCCTCTCAGTTACGATGCATAGAAATTACATCATTCAAAGCCTCACACTCAGTTGGGTGGTGGTGGCACACATCTTTAATCCCACCACTCAGGAAACAGAGACAGGAAGATATCTGTGACTTCCAGGACAGCCAGGGCAATACAGTGAAACTCTGTCTCAAAAAAACAGAAGCAAAACAAAACAAACAAAACAAAACAAAACAAAGAAACCCAAAACCAAAACCAAACTTACACTGACTTGGATTCACTTTCCACAGGAACTCTTCTTTCCAATATAGACCTTTCAATTATACAGCCCCTTTTAATTACATAATACTTTTACACAGGTTCACACAGCACCTGGGTTTAATTTTCAAATTTTTCTATTTAATTATGAGTAGTTTCCTTCTCAAAATACTTCTGTGAATCCCCATGATTTTTTAATGACAAACTACAAGATATTTTGCAATGTTCATACTTTTCCTCTAGGGCCTTTATATGCCATTTCAGTCTTGTTGCTTGAGTTTTCTCTCCAAACCATTTTTTCTACACCAAATATAGAAGCAACAAAAAAATACTTCAGTGGAAACAGGAGCGTGTGAGAAAAGCATGCAGCAAGAATACCCAAAACTGGATAAGTAGTCCTTGAAAGCTTTGGGTACTAAAGCTTTCATTAATAGGCAGAGAGTCCACAATAGGTCAAAAGCAAGAGAGTAAAGTACAGGGTCCTGATTATTAAGCTTGGCTAAGTACTTGGAGTAAGCAGGAAAACCCTGGCCATAGTTCTAATGCAGATTCAACAAGCTCTCCAAGGCCCCCAGCCCCACTCCACTTTGAGAGCCTTTGCTTTAGAGATATTTGCAAAGAAGTGTCAGAGAGGAAGTTCCCAGTACGTTTCTAATATATAGAATCAGGAAAAGAGAGTGTGCATTTGATGGCTTACTACGAGATTGTATACAAGTTTCATATAAAGCAGTTGAGGTCTAGAGAGAGGTGGTGGCAAGGAATGGAGTGAAGTGGAGATTCAGTAACATTTCAGTGACATTATCAGATTGTTTGTATAGACAAAGCTTAAGTTGTGTATAGCTAAATGAGAGATTTGCAAAAAGATGTCAAATTGGTCTAAAGTAGTTCCAAACATGAGTAATATAACCTCATACCATCCACAAGGATGAATGCATGGTTGTTTAGTATGAGGCATGGGAAATTTTCCCGAGGATGACATAAAATGATGAGTTATAGACTATGCTATGATAAAGACCATGCTAACAGGGGAGGGCCCTTTGTCATTTTCTAACTGCATTTACCTGTTCGCGCCAGAGACCTTCTGTGGGCACCATTCATTTTGATTTACCATCCATTCTGTGAGCTAGCCAGTAGTTCCATGTTAACTTATGAACTTCCTCTAACAGAGTTCAGCTTTCAATGTCAGAGACATTCCTTACAATCAACCAGAATGACAAATATAATCAAAGCCACAGATGCCAGAAAATGATTGCAAACACTGGTTGCCCACCTTCCATCCTTAACAGAAGTCTTGTACAATCTTTCTTCTTGTCAAGGTCAGTCTCTTTTGCCCCCAAACCTCTCTGATTCTATTAGCTCTGTATCAGAATCACCTTCCAAAACTCTACACTGTTCAGCTTGTGCCTCTTGAGTTCTACACCTTATAGAACAACAGCTGAGTCTAAGCTTGCATCCCTCTTATAGTTAGAACAGTCCCCAATGGAGCTCTCTACTCCCTGCCTCAGAAAGTGACTTTGCAATTTTCATGAAATGTTCAAACAATCAGTGTTGAAATGAACACAACTTCATTTTCCCAAACAAATATTTTAAAGCCATGGTGTCATTCATTCCTTGCTTTGATTGATTGATTCAAATATACTTGATTATAAAGATAATGGCAGTTTTCTAAGAATTGCAATTTTCAGTGTGAGAAAATTATATTGAATGAATTTCAACAATTAGCAGTTATTTTCCATTCACAATGTTAATTTAGGTTATTGAAGGAGGAAATTGTTATATTCCATGTTAAGTTGGATTTGTGCAAAGGGTGAGGCTCGTTGTCCAGTCTGTGTCCCATTGTGTGTTTGCAAATCTGGACACTACAACATCTCTCATTCTCTGAGGTACACTTTGAGACTGTTTAATAGAATATGGAATCAGATAGAATGTCAAAATGTTCCAGGGACAAGAGCATGTTTTGTGGTCGTGACCTAGTCTGTTTGGTTGCTTTTACTTTATTCAAGGAGCAAAATATTTTTGAGACATTAATATAATGCTTTGTCCAAGGCCTACTTTTGACTCACAGAGCATCATTATATTTGATCCATTCGGGAGACATTTTTATAAGCCAAGTGCCCAAGAGAATACATCTTCTAGACAGGTTTCAGAAAATAGTAATAACTGCATTCTTTATTTTTAATTAACCACAGATAAACAAGCTAAAAAAATTACTCCAAATATATTAAACAATTTCTTTGTCAATATAGCCCACACAAATGCTGAGATGGAACTGAGTGGTGGACTGCTTGCCTAGAATGAAAAGGCCTGGGATCCATCCTAGCATCACAAACATACACACAGACAGAAAAAAATAGCATACACACAGAAGAAAAAGACAGACAGACAGACAGACAGACACACACACACACACACACACACACACACACACACACACACACATACCCCAAACATGGAACATGGAACTTCTGACTTGTTTCCACTTATAAAACAGATAACTAGATTGGAGAGGTGGAGAGATAGGTCAACAGTTAAGAGCACTGGCTGCTCTTCTAGAGGACCTAGGTTCAATTTCAAAGACCCACATGGCAGCTCACAACCATCTGTACCTCCTGTTCCAGGGGATCCAACACCCTATTTTGGTCTCTATGAGCAGTATGTTCATGTGTTACACAGACATACATGCAACACAATTCCCATATATACAATGAGTAAACTAATAAAAATATAGAAAGATGTACTAGTAGGATTGCCCAGAGCCATGTGACTTCTTCAGGGGACAAGACCCAAGAATAGCATGGATGGCTCTCCTTGTGGCAAGACCTAGGAGACCTTGGCAAAGACCCATGGACAGTTCATTGCGTGATTCTGGGCATGACCCCAGGGGTGTGTATATGCTATGTGTTCTCCTTGCTTTCACTGTGTTAGTCATACTGCTGGCCTGAATGAGTCATGGTAGGCCATTTAGTTTAATATTACATATTTGCATAAGAATGATTTTGACCATAATAGTTTTGAAGAAATGTTATTTAATAGATGGTATCAAGAGTTAATGGAAACATTCAAGGAACAGGGAATGAAGTGGAATCATAGAAACCCACAGTTCCCTCATTTCTGATAACTATGCCAACACCCCAAGAAGTTAAGGGAGATAGACATAAGGATAAGGGATGAACAGTACCAACTATTAAGAGTAAGTTTTCAAGTCATGTTGCCTATAGAATAAATGGGAAAGACTGGTATACCCCCAGAAGAGACAGAGTAATACAAAATGTAGAATGGATTGATCCATCTTTGCCTGGTGAGTTGACTGAGAACCCAGACCCTTCCAGATGTAAATACGGACCACAAGAGACAGAACTATCTCTTGCCTTGTAAGATGCTGTGACCAAATGCACAGCCAACTGGGCACACTGCTGTTCTACCTGTGGGTGAGCCTAATTAGTAAAGTTCCTTTGTAGCTTCAAACAGTAGGGATGTAAATCAAAGGGAAGATGGTTATTGGTTGGAAAGTTTGGGAGACAGAAAGGGAAAAAGGCAAGAAACAGACTGGCAATTATTGTAACCATTTTCAGAAACTTAAGTAAATGAAACTGATTGTAAAACTATTTATGAAAAACAACAAAACTATATAAATAAAAATTTCCCAGGCTATTGGGGCCACTTGTATGAAAAACAGGTGGCCGTAGTCATTTTTTTTTTTTTTTTTTGCACTGACCTCATATGTCAGCCCCAGGTCATGGAATTCATCTGGAGCAAGGCTTCCAGCATGGGATGTCACAGGAGAAGCATTACATTGAGAGATGCTGTGTGTAGAGTGCCAGACTGAAACAGATCAGAACACTTGATGGAGAGTCAAAAGTTGTTAAATTGACAAAAAATAAAATATAAAATATAAAGGGAGGATCAAAAATCTAGTTTATGGAAATTACAAGGAAGAGGTAAGTCTGAACTTAAGAGGAAGACTGATGCTAGTATTTTCCACCCATGGAAATGACACCTCACCCCTTTGTGTGATGTGAATCTCCATAGAGATGTTTTAGAGAAGCCCCTCACAAAGTACCTGGAAAGATGAAGAGGAGAGATGGATATTGGGTACCAGATATTCTGCACATGCTACTCCAGATTCTCCAGGAAGTGAACATCAACATGAGATTTTCTAACATCAGCAACAGCCTGGTCACCATGCATCAGGTGCTTGGATAATAGGCACAGTTGAAGGAAACAACCAAACATGCTAGTTTTTATATCATTTATGATTTATTTTAGTGTAGTCATGTTTTCTAGCTTTCAGTATCTAAGCCATTTTTTGTAGCATTTCTGCTTAGGTACCTGGTATTTGTGATGTCATTGCAAATGGTACTGTTTTTATTTCACTTACATTTTGAATTTGTTATGTACAGGATGCCGTTTTTTACATGAGTCTTTCATCTTGCAATATTACTGCATTTATCAGTTTCATTATAGTTCTGCATATTCTTTTGGAGTCTCTACATAGGCATCATGTTGTATGACAATAAAAACAGTTTTAGGGTACGTGAGATGTCTCAGTGGGTCAACGTGATTGCATTGAAAGCCTGATGACTTCAGTTTGAGTTCTGGAATTCATGATGGAAGGAGAAAAGCAACTCATAAAAGATGTCATCCAACATCCACACCAACACAATACTACCTTGGCCCACACTCACATACAGTCGCAGAGTCCTTTCCTCTGAATTGAAACATTCCCTCCAGGAGAACTTAGGTTGGGGAGGCTCACAGAACTCAAAGAATAAACAAATGTCACATGTCTAGGAAAGCTGAAATTTGCATGATTGAGAAAGCTGCTCCCCCAGGTTACAGAAGCTTTAAATGGCTGCCTGGTGCTGAGGAGAGTCTCTGATCAGCAAAGTTGTCCAGAGGGATTCTAGAACAGAGATATCTAAGGTTGATGCTTTCATGACTTGGCACCTGTGTTAGGATGGGCTTTTGGGTGATACAGCAGCATTCGTGTTGTTCTTGTTCTTCTAAGTGATCCCTCACGTAGAGTGCTGTAAGTTAGCCCTAAAGAACTCATTAGTTTAACAAGTTGAACCTTTGTAGAGAGTAACATTATCTATGGGTTCACTATCTGGAGTAAGTAGGTGTGTGTTTGTGTCCTGTCTCCCCAGGAAACTCACACAACTTATACACACACACACACACACACACACACACACACACACACACACAGACACACACACACACACACACACACACACACACGAAACAAATACAATAATAATGATAGAAATATTATTTAAAAAATTCAGAGCACTTTTATTCTTTTCTTTCATACTGCAACATCTTTCCTTCATTTTCTTTTGTTAAAGAGCGAAAGTACATCACACTGGTTAGGATCTGTAGTATAATACTGAATGAGAATGTTAAGAGCACGTGGCCTTGTCTTGCACCTGACCTTGGGGGAAATTTTGTGTCTTGCACTATTAAGTACAATAATAGCTGTGAATTTTTGAGAGTTTCTTCTTCATATTGAAGTAGCTTTCTCATATTTTTGGCTTGCAGAGAATTATTACTTTGTCCCTTGGGATCGCTGTCTCCTATTGCTTAATATCTAGAAACTTGAAAATATATACTTTTTGTCATTTGTGGGTTGTTTTGTACAAGGTAGTAAATACAATCCTTGCTATTCCATCTTGGCTAAAATCAAAAATCTAAAACTGCTTTTAAAGACTGAGAAAACTAACAGAAAATGTGATGGCAACTGAATCTGGTTATGGCTACTATGGCAACCATTGCTTCTACTGAAACTCAGATGTTTTCAGTTTCCAAGCGTGGCTGGTTTACCCAAATGAGAGTGGTTACTACTTGAGGATCCTGCCAAGAAGCCAAGGTACCATTGTCTTTGTTTCTGTAACCTTGAAGGCCACCTTCTCTTTCAGCTTTAAGTGTGGCATTAAAGGGGGATGTGTGGAGAGCATCTCCTGCACATTAATCATCTAGCACATTCTGTGTCATAAATAGGTTACCTTGTCAACTGGAAAGAAGAGACTGGAATTGTTTGGGCATGATGGCACATTCCCATACTGTCAGCCTCGGTGGAGACAGAAGAATCTGGAGTTGGAGGCTGGCCTGGACTATGGAGTAAGAAGCACTACCTTTTCCCCAATTAAAACTTTGTAGGTCCATGTGTTTGCAAGTTTATAGGTGCACATGTCACACGATCAGCTGCCACTCCTCAGGATAAATCCCACCTCATTTTTCCAGGGTTAAGGGAATTGTTGAAGTAGAAGAGCTTCCACCACATTCTCCTGGACTCTCTAGAAAGTTTGGCTCCACAACACTTAGATTATGGCTAATGTGCTTCTTAGCTATAATATCCAAACTCCCCTTTCCCTCTCCCTCACCTTCTCCCTGTCTTTTTCCCTCTCCCCTCACTGCCCCTTCTTGTTTTTCTTTGTCAAATTATATCACTGGCCAAATTCCCCAACCAGAAGACTTACCGCATTGGTCTATGGTCTGTGTTCAAGTACTGCTCCCACCTAGGAAAGTCTGTCAAGACCCAGTAGGTAAAAATCCAAGAGTCTTCCTGATAGGTGGCCTCACTTTTTAATATCCAAGATGAAGGTCCTGAGTTTGGCCATCTTGTGACCCACACATAATTCCACTGTGTTTAGAGCTGAAAATGGCTTATCTCCTTGGAGTACTCACAGAAAAGTCAGAAGGAATATATGAAAGTAAGTTACAATACAAGTGCAATTATAATAAATAGTATTGCAGTAATAAGAGAAGCATCGTTTTCTGTCTTGCAGGCACTCTTATATATACCTGCACATATGTTATCAACTGACTTTTTGTACAGCCCAGCCATGAGGTACAGACTATTAGCAGTCCTTTTCTCATAAGTAGGGGCTGTGGGGATGGTGCAGTTAATTGAACCTTAGCAAAACATTTGTTGTTCCAGCAAGAGGAACTGAGTTCCGTACCCAGAACCTATGTAAGTAAAGCAGGCATGGAAGTGTACCTGAAATCCCAGGGCAAAGGAGGCAGAGGTCAATGGATCCCTGGGGCTTGATGGCCAGGCAGCCTAGCCTACTTGTTGAGTCCCAGGCCATTAAGAGACTGTTACTCTCTACACATTGTCCACTTGTGGGTCTCTGTTAGCTCCCACCTACTGTAAGAAGAAGCCTCTCTGACTTGAGTTGAACAAGGCACTGATCTGTAAGTGTAGTCATTAAATGGGATGTCTTCATCAAACTCCTCCCCTCAAGGTTCAGAGATCTATAGAAGAGGAGGCAGAAAGATGTTAGGAACTGCACAGGATGGATGACTCTTTCAGAAGTTATAGCCTGATGCGCACATGCACTCACATAGACTATAGCAGCATGCACAAGACCTGCACAGTTGCAGGCTAGGTAGAGTCCAGCACTGAGAGGAAGAAGTGCACACAGGGTCCTAACCCTAACTGAATGCAATTAATACCTGCTGGAAAAGGGGAATCAGGTCTGCACAACTGGGTGGGAGTCGTTGGACAATGCAAAACAAAGTCAATGCTATTTTTGAATACAATTGGGTAAGGATGTGGGGGAAGATATGGAAGGAGTTGGAAGAAGGGAAAATATGATCAAAATACATTGTATGACAAAATGTTAATAAAACAAATGGAGGCTCAGTCTCAAAAGCCAAAATGGAAGGTATCCAGTCCGGAAGCATGATAGCTGCAGTGACCTGTGACCTTTTAACTTACCTGCGAACACTTATGCACTTTCAAACACAGAACACATGCACGCACACATGCGTGCACATGCATGTGTGCATGCACACACACACACACACACACACACACACACACACACACACACACACACACGTGTACATACAGAACAGGATTGGCCCTCCTCCCTGAAAAGAGATATCGTCCCTTTCAGTGGTCCTACCCACAGCGGTGACTGCTCTGACACAGAAAGCTGCTATAGTTTTCAAATGTACTGTACAGGAAGAATGCCTCAAACAGCCTGCTACAAAGTAGGGGGAGGAAACAAAAGCCAGGGAAGCTTCGAGATGCTCCCCCACCATCCCTTTACAAATGAAAGAGACCATGATTTCTCCTAACAGTTTAAAAAAAAAAAGTCCCTGTAATGAAGAACTTGGTTTGCTCAACTTTTCTTGCTTAAATGACAGGTCAAAACCTTTCCATTCTAGCTAATGGCTGCAGATACAGCCAGCCAAGGGTTTCCAGGAGGGATAATGATGAGGTGCTGGGCTCCGTCTGCCTGAGGCACTGCCTGCAGGTTTTAACTGCCAGGCCATCATTTAATAACTGGGACGGCAGGGGCATTTCAGTTATTTTTAGCCTGCCATCTTGATGCATTGTAAACCTTTTAAGCCAGAGAAGTTTTCTTAAGTGTTGCAGCACTCTGAAAACAAGAAGAAAGCCTGGCGTTGGGGACGTCTAAGAGATTAGTGGACAGGCTGTTCCCAGCAGACAGGTGAACTCTGACCCACAGGAGGGCAACAGATAATTAGAATTTAGAGATCTTTTTCAAAAGGTGAAAGTGAGTGTCAGCCAAATGCTGTCTAACGTCCCCTAATCTTTGCAGGTTTAATGAGGACAGGAAGAGAAAGACGATGGAGAGGCTTGCAGGTAGATGGGGCGATCTGTGGTGAGGGCTTGTATCTTTGAGTTCTTCCAGATTAATCCTTTCATGTCTTCCTTCCCTTGGATTGGCAGAGGTGAGGCCAAATATTGATTTTACTCATGATTCCACCTCCAATGTCCCCTGAACAACAGGCAGAGCACTGTTCAGAGCACAGAATGCAAGTGATTTGTGGAATTTTCTGGGGTAAGTAGGAGCCACCGTCAATAGAGAACAACTGTTAAAGTTGGGGGAGGTGGTTGTGACAGCTCAGCAATTAGGCACTTGCCACGGGTAAACATCAAGAGCGGAGTTCAAATGCTCAAAATTGCAGTGAATGTCGGGTGTACTTAGTTGCCCATCTGTAATCCCAGCCTTGGAAGTGAAATCAGGAAACCCAAGGCAAGATCTCTAAGTCTGATTGATATTCTGGCAATGAATAAAGTGGAAGGTCAATCAAGGATGATTTCCCAACATTAGTATAGGACTGACACATGCATGAGCATACTTGTACACGTGCACTCACACACAAGCAAAAACGTGTGTGTGTGTGTGTGTGTGTGTGTGTGTGTGTGTGCATGCATGAACATGCACAATCACATACACGTTTGCATACAACACTCATATACAAAAAGAATAGAAGAAATCATTGGGAGAGCCCTTCTTCCACAGCATATCCATGATGCTACCTCTTGAAAGCGTTACTGAATATCTGCATTGCACAGGGCACTGAAACACAGGGCTAGGTGACCCTCACTTCAGGAATCCCTAAATCACATGAGGAGAAGCTTATCTCACAGATAACAGGACAGTAAAAAGGGGAGAAAACACAGAGACAAGCAAGTGACAACACCTCAGGATAACAGGCTTTGTCCTATAGAAAGAAGACTTTATGGAAAGTTCTATCTGGAAGCAGCTACTGGAAGGAGATGGAAAAACCACCCCAGAAACAGAAAGCAGCTTGAAGAAGGTGGATTCCAGTGGGCTCATCAAGTGCAAGGTGGAGGATATGGATGGAGACACACATAGCTTTGACTCTTTAGGGCCATTCTCTTGACTTCTGCTGCCTTCCATGGACCAACTAGGCTGTGTGTCACAGAAATTATCTTTTTTTTTTCTTCATTCACATTTTTATTATTTACATATGCTGTACTATTCAGTCCTCTCCCTCAACAACAACAACAACAACAACAAAATAGTTCAATATTGGAAGTCAATACTCCCCTTCCACAACCATATTAACTCCTCCCAAAGAAAGGCACCTGTCTTAACCAGTGGGAATGCGGCAAGCCCCTTATTGAGCTGCAAATATTTGGTTACCATGCAAAAATTATTTTTGTTTTTCTAAGTGCTTACAGCCCATGGACAGACACCACAGATAGATGTTAAGGACTGTAACATAGAAATGCACGCCACAATTTGACATGGAGGACAAGAAATGACTGGTAGAGCATTATTAAACAACTTAGAAATTATCTTTTACTCAGCTTCACAAGAGCATTCATTCATTTTCCAAGGTTCTTTTTCCATCATGTTCATTACACAAAAGCACAGAAAACACACACACACACACACACACACACACACACACACACAAGACGCATACACATTCACACACAAATACATACATATACTTACATACACACACATGTGAACATACACATACATACAGATACATATACATACACACTCACATAGATACATACACACATATACATACACTCACACATACATACATACATACATACATGCATACATACATACATACATACATACATACATATATATATATATATATATATATATATATATATATATATATACACACACAGCCAGCTGTTAAGTCTTAGGGAAGAAGCAGGTTCATTAGAGAGACAGAGATGGATCGACCTTCAGGAAAAGGATTCATAATCCATTGAAGCCACAGGATCTGAAATAAAGTTCCATCAAGCTCAGAAGCCTATTCTTCTAGGGTCCCCTTGTGAGAAAGTCAGGAGGGAGTATTATAATCTGAAGAAGTAGTCCAAGGGGAACTGGCATCCCCTAATGGTGATGCTAAGGCAGGTGTTGGAGAAGTCCCAAGGACATTCCTGGGTAAAACAACAAAAGCCTTAGTTCATGTGTGATCCAATATGGTTACTGGTTTCGGACTACAGACCTTTCCTGTGTGGGACTCTTTAGAGTCTTGGTCCCTGGAGTGTTCAGTTCCTAGGATATCAAAGGTGGGTGGGAGGGGCACTGGCTCTTGTGAGAAATGTGAGAGAGCAAAGGAGACTTGCTACAGGGTCTGGGTTCTGACATTAAGAAATGAAAAAAAAAAAAGGAGGGAAAGAAAGATTTGTATCATTTGCAGTCATTTGTGGATTGCATACTACAAGGCTTACATAACTGCTCTTATCAAATTATCATCACTCTGTGATATATCTATGCCTGTCCTACACCCCACACTATCCCAGACATAGGATACAAAGTTGATAGACAAAGTCTCTGCCATCCAGGGATGTGCTTTAGAAAGGGACATGCATAAAACACATCCAATGTAACTTAATACTCATAATAATAGCAATTTGTTAAGAAGTGAAGATAAGCAAAGATTAAACAGAGAAGAAAGGCTGGGCATGGTGGTGCACACCTTTAATCCTAGCACTTGGGAGCCAGAGGCTGGTGGTTCTCTATGAGTCTGAGACCAGCATTGTCTTTATAGCAGGACAGCCAAAGATACAAAACAGAGAGACCTTATTTAGAAAAAGAGAAGGGAAAGGAAGAGAAGAAGGAGAAGGGAAGGAAGGACAGAGAGAAGAACTAGAGGGAGGAGGAAAAAGAAAAGAGGAAGAAGAAAGAAGGAGAAGAGGAGGAAGAAACTAGATTCAGTGGAAAAAGAGAAAACGGACCAAGCCAACTGAAAGAGTAAAGAAAACACCTTTAAAATCACAGATCCAAGGGGACAGGCACAAGCAGAGGAATCAGTGAGCCCAGCAAGGCTCATTAAATGGAAAGAAATGAAATGTTAGCATTGTGAAAAATGTTATATATGATGAAAAGTCGTGAATATTTTAACTGTAGTACTTACATTTAAAACGAGGGGTAACAGCTTGAATCATATTAGAGGAATACAGTCCTGATGAAGTAAGCAATTCATAGAAAAGGGCACCAGACTAGAAGAAGAAAAACAGTAAGAAAGCCATTTAAATAGTTCAGATCAGATGTGGTAATAATCTGATCTAAAGAAATGGCACACATGCCTGCCCGTGCCTATGAGTGCACACACACACACACACACACACACACACACACACACACACACACACACACACACACATCATCATCATCATCATCATCATCATCATCATCACCCCCACCACCACCACCAACAGCAGCAGCAACAAAGCCAGTGGATGACAGACCCAAAGGACATTGAGTACATAAATGGTGATGTTTTACTGACCAAACTGAATGTCAGTGGCTGAAAGCAAGTCAGAGGCAAGGTTTTGAGTACTAAGTTTTTAACCTGAGACACCATGACAGTTCTTTGAGTAATTACCCCTTCTGCTTCTTTTTATATATAATAATGAAAGAAGCCACCTATGAAGTAGACAGAGACTTGAAATCTAGATCTTGGTGCCTAAGGAGATGCTCTCTCTCCAGCATTGGGTAAGAGTATGTCCTGGATTAGGGAATGAGAGTGACATTCATAAAGGTGCCACATTATCCATCTCATCAGACCCTCTGAAGGAGGGAGGGAAAGATAAAAGTCACAGAAAGCATTAGAGAAATGCCGAGGTCCTTGTGTTCGGCTAATTATCTTTGTTGTCCCCGTAGAAGGTTGGCTTTCCTACTGAGGGTCTAACGTACCTTTTCTGTTTTGATCTTCTTCATCACTGCATTAATTAACATTGCATGGAAAAAAAATATAATTAGAAGTAATTCGCAGTAATTATGGCCTCATTGAGTACACTGAATATTAAGAACGGCAACATCTTTCTTCTGCCACAGAAGCCATCTGTCTCTTCGTAGTCACTCTGCCATGTCTGGGGATTTTTAACCCATGAAAGCAACCTCCCACTATTCTGACTGTCATTGGAGAACTCTTTCTATCAAAGTGAGGAGATGGAATAAGGTGAACTGCACATTATAAATGAAGACACTTGAGAACTCTCAGGTGCCTCCAGGCTATGCACGGAAGTCATTAATCCATGAGAGGACTTTGCCCATTTATCTCTTGTCTATTCTCATCGCATAAACACAAATTTTCTGTTACATACCCAATACATTTGTTGAAAGCAGGGGGTGAGGAGATGAATTAAATGAACACCCACTCAATAATTTGTGACCTTTCCCTTCGTGTGACAGTTTTATCAGTCAAGCTGGGAGATAATATGATGAGGATAAAAAGCTAATATTCCTTCCTGGTGAAAAAAGTATCAATGGCACTTTCACCCACAGCTTTATTGAAAAATGGATGATAATGGCTCAAGCAACACTCGACCAGAGAAAGCTACTTGAAGCTACATTTAGCAAACCTTTAAGGAGATGAAATATAACTACAATTGTAGAGAGACCCACCAAAGTGTTGAGGGGATATTTCTTAGAATGATTCAGTACAAGATTTCCCTCAGCCTACCAGATGAAACCTGCCAATGACTTGATATAGTGACTGTTCTCCTTTGGTGACCTTAATACCTTTGCCCCTTCATGGCTAAGGGGAGGTGTCTTGCCTCATCTTCTGTGACTCCAGGTGGGAAGAGAATAGAAATGCAGTCATTCATAAAACTTAATCACCACTAATAATTAGAGCCTTAAAATAATTATGTATCTCTGAAAAACTGACTTCTGGCCTCCAGGGGAGATATTCAAGTACATTCTTTTTTTCTTCCTTCAAGGCATCTAATTAATCTACCTACAAGAAGAAATATTAACTTTAACAATCAGAATATAAAATGCTAAGAAGACCATGTTCTTGAGTTATAAATACAATTATGAGGTATTTATAATTCTCCTGATGCTCAGGGTATACTGCCTGTTCTCTGGGGTGGTGGGTGGGAGATTTTAGGCAAAACTTTCTCCTTCACTGGGTTGCTGGAGACCTCCATGGAAATTTGCTCTAAAACAATGAAAATGGTGGCTAGATTTGCTCTCTCTGCCTTTGTATGCTAAAAGGCCCAGTTGGGGAGCCAAGATAGTCTCACCTTGTGATTCCAAAATGGTGCTTGGTCTTATTTCCCAAGGGAACAGAAGCAATGTGTGGCCTGGCTATCTTCCTGCACATCTCTCTCCTTCATTCTGGATTGTTCTCTCCAGGATAATCCCTGGCTCACTTCTTCAAGTTCCTTCTTTGCAAAGAAACATACCCCCCATAAAAGGCCAAATGAGTACCCTGAGAGCTTCCACATACTCCAAGCACACAGAAACATTTGTTTGTTACTACTTCTTAGTAAGGACAAGGTACAGATTATTCAATTCACATTCTGCCTCAAAATGAAAGCACACGAGCCTTCGTTCAAAACACTAAGAATTTCAAGATGGCAGCTTCAGGGCATTAGAACAAGTATGGACACTGTAAATATGGCTCTCATGGGAGGGTATATGTCTCTCAGTCATCAAATATAACTGAGAACAACTGTGCCCTTGGTCTCTACCAAGTCTCCTCTGAGGGCTTTGGGCTGATGAGAACCTCCACTCACATCACACAGTGGTAGACTGTGCCCTCCTAAACTACACCTATTCCAGTGCTTAGCTTGATTTCATTTGAGTTATAGAGCCAATTTCTACATGTTGTTGGCATGCTCCATAACTAACCATAATGCCATTACATTAAAAGAAATGGGCTTGCCATTATCTTCTAATACTCTACAGGAATAGACTGCCTTGCAGTCACTTCACTACTCTGACAGAGAATATTAAATTACAGTGACCTTTCTACTGACCTTATGATCTATCCAAGCTGGTTTTTACTCACTCTAGTCCTTGAGGAGACCATGGGCTTCTTCTGCAAACACAGCACCAGGGAAGCTGACAGAAGATGATCTGTGAAGCTGCTTGGCCAGGCAGCTTAACAGAATCAGTGCGATCCAAGATCAGCAAGAGACCCTGTCTCAAAATTAAGGTGCAGAGTAATTGAGGAAGCAATTATTTCTGGCCTTAGCAACATGCACCTGAACGCGCAACAGCAGACACCTGCACACATGCATGCATGCACACATGCAAGTCATGCTTTCCAAACTGTTTTGCTAGCTAACAAGATACCTCTTCCCCTACATGCCCAACGTGGTGTCTGATTCCATGATTCAAACCTGCTTCAGATTCACTGACAGAGACACATCTGCACTATTGTGTAACAGAGGGAACCCTCCCTCAGATGCAAAGGACATAAGTAAAGAGACAACACCAGAAAGAAAGAGAACACTGTGGTGTTTTCTTCTCACAACTCCTCATGTTTCCAGTGTGTGAAGTCCCCTCCCTAAGAAGCTCCCTTATTAGCGGATTTAATCATGACACTCCCTTGCTACCTGACTCTCTCATGTTGGAAGAGGAACTCCAGGATGGTTCTTGTCTTTTAACTGATCTACCAATGTCAGTCACACGATGCCTCTCCATCTCCCTGGTGTTTTCTTTCAACTCCCATGCACAGCCTTGTGGTCCAACAACATACCCGCGCCTGTTCCCCATGTTTAGAACTAACTCCTGGGCAGCCTGAGGTTTCTTCTCACAGCTCCCGCCTCCTCCCCTGGCTCTTTCCACCTGGAGTATGGAACCTTCTGCTGATTTCTTTTCATGCTTTTGAAAGAATTCCCTTGAGGAGAGGGAACTGGGATCAATATGTAAAATAAGAAAAATAAATAAAATTAAATAAAAAAATAGAAAACAAAGAATTCCCTCTGAGAGCCAACAAGGGGGGAAGGTGTCCATCACACTGTGTCCTTTTTGTTTCCAGTAGTCTCCTCAACTTTTCACCACTCTGAGTGTGGGATGCAACAAACACAACAAATCACCCCAATACCAGGTGTAAACTCAAATTAGGAAATTTCCCGTCAGAATGATGGAAGAATTCTACCTCGCAGGATATCAGTTGTTCCAAATACACAGCCTTTGTGAGTATTGCCCATGTTTGAGCAGATCGTTTTAGAAATGATATTTTAGAAATAATTTTGACATGCCAATTACTAAGCACTATCCAGTTAGATATGACACAAAGATTGTGTATTGCTTGTGACCTGTAACACCTCACTGTGGGTCTCTGTGGTGCACATGCACACAGGGTATCTCCATCATTCAAAATGGATATGTATTTGTGCATGAGTGTATCCAGTTAGTAAAACTGGTTCTTCCTTGGGGTCACAACAGTATTCTCCATATATTCTCACAATAATTAATTTTTATTTATCTGGAATTCATTATGATGGATAGGACAAGATGAAAAAGGATATGTGGGCAATATGAACAGCCAGTGTTTCTATAATATAGAAAATGCTAAGTCCATCCCGTGTAGTGTCACTCTTGTCATGTATTAGATCTCCAAATATGATTGTCTGTTCCTGAGTGATCTGTTCTGTTCTATTTGACCATGCATGCACACCCCATGCTCTGATAATTCATATACAAAAACATGCCTTCATACCGAGTACAAGTAAGTCCTGCCTGTCCTGTTTTTAATGTCAAAGGGCAAGTGTTCCTGGTAAATTCTTTATTATTTAATATCACTATTATAACTATTAATTTAATTTAATTGTGTATGTTGCTTTGCACATGTGGAGATGAAAAGACAGCATCCAGGAGTCTGTTCAGCCCTTCCACCACTAGGCTTCTGGGGACTGAACTCAGGCTTGGTGGTAGGCATCTTTACACACCAAGCCATCTCACTGACTCTGTCCTTAATAATATTTTCAATATACTTTTGCCCAGATTTCTCTCTGACCTCCTCCAACTTTGAGATTTTTTTTGGTATAGCCCAAGATAGTAATTTGTATGCCTTACCTACCCAAATTCTTGGAGTAGAGGTGTGAGCTGCTGTTCCTGGATTATTCATAATTTTTTAATAGAAATGAATTGCCTTATGGATTTGTCTGTAGGTATTATTTGGTATCAAGACTTCAAACGCAGAAGCTTAATTTAGGCCTCTATGTACTCGGTCATGATTCCTGCCTTTTAACAAAGCTTTGTTACTTTGTCCTAAGTCTTTGAGTAAATTCTAAGTATTACATACTCATAAATGGAACTTTAATATGTTAGTAATAAAATACATTCTCAAATTAAAACATATATTGTTCTTATTGTGGAAGGAATGCTTGCTCATTCATTGTGTTTTCCACTTGATCAAAAATGATGATCATTTTTATACACAGACATGCATCGATCCACTAAGCATCCCCATTGGTCCAGCTGTGGTGTCTCTCATGTTCATAAAGCCAACAAACCTCTAATAATTGTGTGAATGGAAAAAATGAGACTGGAGAGGGCTCAGAGGGAGAGCCACTGGTGTTGTGGTTGGAACAGATGAGGGGAAAGAGGAATGTACCAAAACATACTTTGAAAATAACATAGGAGATCTAATACCTTCTCTGCTAATATATATATATATATATACATATATATGTATATATATAACTATACATACATATATATATATATATATATATATATATATATATAGAGAGAGAGAGAGAGAGAGAGAGAGAGAGAGAGAGAATTACATTTTTTCTTTTGGGCTATGAAGAGAGAGAGAAAATAAGAAATTCCCTGGAAGATTCTTCTTGAGGTTACCTGAAGCTAAAATTCCTAAAGAACATCAAGACATGAACAAGAAAAAGAAAAGGTCTTGCGTTGGGTGGGGGAAAGGCACTTACCATCAAACCCGATGACCAGAGTTCCATCCACATAGTAAATGGAAAGATTTCAAGGATTTATTCTCTGACAACAACATGCACTACACACACACACACACACACACACACACGCATGCACGCGCGCACGCACACACACACGCACGGGAATAACTAAATAAATATAATAATTTTGGAAGAGATAGTTGAAATCCAGTTAAGAGGAATAGATCCTAGGTCATAATGGTAGCCATTAAAGAGTTAAGAGGGACATGAATCTAAAATACCCATAGAAATGCAATTTACAGAACTCATGCATGGATCGTTTATAAAGAGGAATAGAAAATGACATTAAGACTGTTGCCTGTCTTGTTTTCTTTGGAGTCGTGGGTGTAGCCAGTCTGTGAAAACTGAATGAAGGTAGTAGACACTGCCGCCAGCAAATCCCCGTAGGCACAGACACAGTTTGTGCTGATTACTTGAAAATTCTAGAAGCAAAAGAACACCTCTCAATAAAGTCTGATAGTAAGCATAGTTCTTCCCTCTTCCCTGGGATGCAATGTTCCACTACAGCATCCTAAAGCCCTGGTTCCACAGCTTCAGGACAGCCAGACTTTTGTCTTCCTAGGCTCTCCAATTTGCATATTTTCTCAGCTTAGTCAAGGCAAACTTCCCCGATCTGCTACCTAGTCCTATTTAACGTATTGCTCTGGTGAAGCCTCCCACCCTTCCTGAAGCTTAGCTTCCCTTGTCTCTGTGAGGAAAGCCATCAATATTCTCTAACATTTTCAAAGACATGAGGAAATGGAGTCTGCAAAGTCCAAGTCTAGTCTGGTATAAGTAAATTAGTCACATAGTTAAGCTAAAGCTTTTTCAAGATGGTAGTCATTATCATAAAGGGAATGAGATGTGGTCATTTATATTGACTGTTACTACTTTAGGGAAATTGCTATTATTGTTGACATTCCTCTGACAAGTGGTTTCTGTTGGACTGAAAATATTAACTTTAGCAGAACAGATCTTTAGAGGAAGCAAATCCCTTTTCATAATGAGATCTGGACTTCAAATTTACAGCTAAGTCTCTGGGATGGCTATTATCCAAGAACTATAGAGCCAGTTCAGGTTTGGCCCACGTACCCATCACCAACACAAGCTGTATCCCTTTACAAACCACACAAAAAAATTAATTTGTTTCAAAGTAGTCTCATTTTTCTCTGCATAATAAGAGGGCTCCTTTCATTAAAAAAACAGATCTTTTGCAATAAAGTCTTCTGCTAAACAAAATATTCTATCAGAGATGTCTGATGGAGTGAAAATGAACATTGCATTTCCTCATCTGTCTGAACAGACAAGAATGCTGATTGCGGTGATCCTGGTTTTGTCTTACTGTTTTCACTCTGACCCTTTCCCATATAAAATTAATTGTGATTGCTCAGCCCTGAAGAATGGACAGATGATTCTTTTATTTCTTAAAGACTTTTTTTCTTTTTATTTATGTGTTGGGGAAATGTGTACATTGAGTGAAACACTTGCAGAATCCAGAAGAGGATATTAGGTCTCCGAGAGTTACAAGAGGCTGTGGTGTGCATTAGGGGTACAAGGAACTGAACTCTGTCCTCTACAAAAGCAATCAGTGCTCTTACTGCTCAGACATCTCTCCAACCTCTAATGTTCTTTCTTTCTTTTAAAATAAAGTGTGTGCGTTCATGTTGGTGTGTGTTTTCACATGTGTGAGTATTCATGTATGTTTGTGTTTGCTCATGTATGTGTATCCATATGTTTGTGTTCATGTGTTTGTTTGTGTATTTGTGTGTGTGTATTCGTATATATATTGGTGTATATTCATGAATGTGAGTGTTCATGTGTATGTGTATCCATATGTGTGTGTTCATGCATGCATATATATTCATGAGTATTTGTGTATTCATGCATATCTGTGAATATTCTCATGTGTGTGTATTCATGCATGTGAGTGTTCATGTGTATGTTATCCATGTGCATTCATGTGTGGTGTGTGTACCTGTGTGATGGTACCATTCACATGTGGTTTAAAAATTAAAGGACAGCCTCAGATGTTGGTCTTCACTCTCTATCTTGATTCAACAGGGTCTCTTGTATACTTTCTCCACAACTTTTCAGGCACTCTCCTATCTTCATTTCCCATCCCTCCAGAGGAGAACTGGAATTGCAGACATGTGCTATCATGCCCAGTTTTACATGAGTTCTGTGGATTTGAACTCTGATCTTTATACTTGCTGATGAAACACTGAACACACTGGGTCTTTTTCCCAGCCTGATGGTGGGTTCTCTATGGCTACACTGTGAATTGTGAAGACTCACAGACTTCTGGGTATTAATATGAAACAAAACAGCAAGCATCAAGTAGAGAACCCAAGACAGAGGGAAAGAAGATGCAAATAAATTATTGTTTGTACTTCAAAGACCAGATGAAAGGCATTACTTTCCCAGACCATGACTTGATAGCCCACAAAAGTACAAGCAAAGCATTTAAACACGTGTAGACAATGGGGGACAAAAAACAGCTCATGAACATGAACAGAGTTGCTTTCACTCTGTCCTTTTCAAAAGATACCCCCAAAGACTCAACCTCAAACTTGCCTTTGTGACTTTGAGTGGCAGAAAGGGATACAATGGTTAATACCAGACAGGAGAATTACTCTTGACTGATTTTGTGTCACATAGAGTAAATGGAGGAGCTCTTTGTAACCACATTTCTTTCCGGACACTTTTATTTCCCTCCTAGCACAGAACTGCCTCTCTCGGGACCTCAACCAATCACCTCAATTCTCCCTGTCACTGGGTTTTAGAAGATAATCCTCCATCCCACTGCTTCATCCATGAAGGTCTCAATCCACAGATAATAGGTTCTGTCACAGTGGAACCATTTCATCACATATTGTGGTGAGCAAAGTGACTACATAGCTTACCATATAAAACAAGCTGTGTTTGCAAATGAAAAGAACATTATTAGTAATCAAACATCAGTGGGACTGATACAGACAAATAGAGCATACAGTCATGATTCACCCAGTCTCCTGGCAAGCAAGCCAAAGAGCTTTAACCTTTTGCAATGATGTTGTTAACTGCTGGGCCCTTTGTGCTGCTGCCCCAACTCCCTTTACTGTATAAGGCATCTAATTATTGTAGATGTGATTATCAATATTGAATGCCAACTTGACAAAATCTAGAATCCTCACTGGAGAGGATGTCACCATCATCTCTGGAGATACAGAGGAGAAAATGTCTCTGGACAAGTGTGTGAAGGATTTTCCAGATTAGGTTATTTGAGATGGGACAGTTCATTCTAATTTCTGAGTGTCATCATCTGTCTTAGGGTTTCTATTGCTGTGAAGAGACACCATGACCACAGCAACTCCTATCAAGGAAGATATTTAATTGGGTAGCTTACAGTTTCAGAGGTTAGTCCCTATCATCTTGGTTGGATATGGTAGGGTACAGATGTGGTAGCACAGGAGAAGGAGCGAAGAGTCTTAAATCTTTGGTCTACAGGCAATGGGAAGTGAATCAAGACACTGGGCATGTCTTGAACATACACAAGACCTCAAAGCCCGCCTCCACAGTGACACACTTCCTCCAACAAGGCCACACCCATTCCAATAAAGTCACATCTCCTATTAGTGCTACTACCCCCTCTGAACGTATGGGGGCCATTTACATTCAAACTACCATATTCCACTTTCTGTCTACCCTAAGCTTGTAACCATATTAAAATGCAAAAAGCATTTAGTCCAACTTCAAAATCCTCATAGTCTATTAACATCCTAACAATATTTTAAAATCCAAAGTTCAAAGTCTCTTCTGATATTCTTGCATTCGTGTAACTGTTATCTGCTGTAAAATAAAAATAAAAAAATCACATATTTCCAACATATAATGGCACAGGATATACATTATTATTCCAAACAATAGGGAAGGGAGCATAGTAAAGAAATACTGGACCAAAGGAAGACTGAAAAACAGCTGGGAGAACTCAAAACTTTGTTTCTATTTTTTGATCAGCTAATTTCTAAGTCTGTTATGTTAACTGATCTTTCTTGTTTCTCCTTCTTTCTTCCCATTTTCTTCATCCACCATTCCATCCATCCATCTTCCATCCACCCATCCATCCATCCATCCATCCATCCACTCACTCATCCAGCTATCTGTCTGTCTATCCATCCATCCATCCATCCATCCATCCATCCATCCATCACCTATCCCCTTCCTTCCACACTCTTCCCCTTCCTCTCCTTATCCATACTTACCTTCATCACTCTCTTTTTCTCTTCCTTTGTCACTTTCTATTTTCATGTTTTTGGAATGCATTATATATATATATATATATATATATATATATATATATGCACACACACACATATATATATATATATATATATATATATATATATATATTTCTACCAAGTTGGCCTTGAATTTGTAATCGTCCTTCCCTTTCATAACAATGAGCACATTACTGACAGCTAAAACTCTCCAAAGTGTTACTGAGTACTGTCACTACCACTCTGCCCTAATCTTTATCTCTTACCTGAAGGACTCAATTTCCTAAATAGCCATACTCTTTCAGACTAGGCCTTCAAGGTTTTCTACCATTTGATCCCTCAGCCCCCTCTACCCTTATCTTCCATTGTAGCCCAGCATGAATGCTATGCCAACACAAGCAAAGTGCCTTTGATTCTGAACCTATGCACAACTTTTATTCTCCTTTCTGCTCACTTCCATTGCTTGTGGAAGACATGGTCTTCACCATGACCTTTACTTCACAAACTCAACCCTGTTTAAGAAATGTGGCTTCCCTTGGGTAGAAATTGCATATTCTGGGTTTTTTTTTTCATTTCTTTGTGGGAGAGGGGCAGGGTTTCAAAACAGGATTTCACTATGTAGCCCTGGCTGTGTAGCCCTGGGTGTCCTGAAAGCACTCTGTATTCACAGAGAATCACCAGTCTCTGCCTCTTGCATGATGAGATTAAAGGCATGGGCCACCACTGCCCAGCTTAAATAATACTATATTATTTAAGACTTATTGGACACACACACACACACACGATCTGAACAGAAATTTGTTTTTGAGACAGTATCATAATGCAGCCCTGGCTATCCTGGAACTTACAGAGATCAACCTGTTTCTACCTCCAATATGATGAAATTAAAGGTGTATTCATTTAAACAAGCCAGCCTCTAAAAGATGATAATTAAAAACATAACTACCTAGTTGAATTACAATGATGTCCTGTGACCAGATTTCCCCGGAGTTAACATTAGTAGGAAATAAAGACAGATGAATCTTCCCCTCATTTTTATCTCTGTACTGGACTATATTTATTTTTCAAAATATTTAACATAGCCTAATGTTATAAAGGAAGGAGGTAGATTTTGCTCACATTTCTGGAGACTAACCTTGGTGTTAGCTCTGGTAAAGGTCCTACCCTAGTGTACTATGTTACCATAGATAGCAAGGCAGGTCTAAGGTGTTAGAAGCCACTTCATCAAATAGAAATCCAGAAGACTGAGTGCCGAAATTCCTTCCAAGACTGTGTCTCCAATTCACATAGGATTTCCCACCAGACCTGTGCCAATTTCTCTACACCATCCACTCGGGACCCTTGCCACCTTCTCTGTCTGCCTGCTCTGTGTTCCTTAGGTCTGTAGAAGTGTATCATTAATGGCATTCATTGTAAAAATACATGTGCACAAAGTGTAGGGCACCAAGCATGGTCAGAAATGACTTATGAAAAGTCATTTGAACTGTGTTAACCTTTGCAAGAAACAAAAGGGATGTAGGACAGCATAGTGAAAGCCAGGGAGGCCAGGTTAGCTAGATGAGACAAGACAGGTGCTGTGAATGCAATACAACACACATGTGCTTCTCTGTCTCTCTGTCTCTGTCTCTGTCTCTCTCTCTCTCTCTCTCTCTCTCTCTCTCTCTCTCTGTGTGTGTGTGTGTGTGTGTGTGTGTGAATGTGTCTGTGTCCCTACATATATCTGATATATCTGTATGTATATGTAGGGGAGGGTCTTGTGTGTGTGTGTGTGTGTGTGTGTGTGTGTGTGTTTATGTCTCCATGTATGTGTATGTCTCTATATGTATGTGGGTGTAGTGTCTGTGTGTGCATGTATGTATGCCTGTGTTTGTCAATGTGTGTGTTTGTGTTTCTGTGTATCTGTGTTAATGTGTCCATTTATGTGTGTGTTCTTGAGTATTTATGAATGAGTGTATATGTCTGTTTTTCCTGTGTATAGACTATGTCTATGTCTGTGTGTCCATGTGTATATGCACATGTTTTATGAAGGGGTGTGTACATCTGTCAGCTATTAGTCTGTATATCTGTGTGCTTGTCTATGTGAATGTATACATATGTGACATAGGGTGGGTTGTGTGTTTCTGTGTGTCCCTGTGACTGTGCTTATGTGACTATATGTGTTTGTATATGCATATGGATGCATCTCTGGTGGGGTGGGTGTATCTGTGTGTGAATGTCTGTTTCTCTGTGTTTCTGTGTCTGTGTGCAAATGTGTGTGTTGCCTTTTCCTCATTTTTAGTTTTAGCATATATTTTATTTCCATCTTAAAGTGAAATCCCTGTTTTATTTCTAAGAGATCTAAAAGAGAAGGAGAAATGTAGACCTGAATGGAGCACAGCTCAATGGCACAGCAGCAATGTAGCAGTTCCTCAGGACCAGCTCTGTTTTTTCAGTTTAGAGGAAAAAAGAAACAGTGGGATGTCCTGGGAAATTCAGCAGATAAATAACTCCTGGGAAACAACAGGATTTTCCTCAGAATAAGAGCTGACACAGAACTTAGGGACATTTGATTGTTTAAAAGGTCACAGAAAGAATTCAGTTCCTTTTTCTTCTAATTTGAATTCCCTTATATTTGTAGAGCAATATTACAGGATCATGGAATAAGCCAGAAGTGCTGCCTCGAGAGGAAACATTTGCTTCAGACTGTAAGAACACCATCATTAGTGGCAATGAGAAAAGAGGGTGAGGGCTGTACCAATGGCAGTGTTCCATGTTCACCTAGGGCCACCAGCTAGTCAACTGTCAGCAGGGGGGCAGAGTCTGAGCCTTCCTTTGGGAAAAAGATGAATACTAAACACCTTCTCTCTGCCCTAAACGTATTAGTTTCAATAGAGTCTAAAATACTCTATTTCAGGCATGTTTATGCTAATACTGTTAAATCTTGACCAAACCCTTTGTTTTATCCCTCATTCCCTTAGCTGAGAACCATGCTGACAACACCCAGCTCTTGTGAGTGAGTTTTCTTCCCTCCCTCCTCTGACTTAGAAGAACAATTGGCATCCAGTTGTTACAGCTGATGATCAGCATTAAGTAGGACATTAACCAGGGGAGAGCATTGAAATCCCAGGAAGACAAAACTTGTACAAACGGTTTTTTTGTGTGCTAAATGCACACCTCCTGGTCTGAGCTGATTAGTAAATCATGCCAAAAATAAACACAAACTATATATGAGTGTGGATGAAGAATATCCAAATAAAGAGGTATTCAAAACAAATTAAGGGTATGCTAGCCATTCAAATGACATATGTAAGGAATTTATTAGTACAGGTGTGTGTGTCGGGGTGTATCTCCAAATCTCATTTATTTCCCTGTTATTCAATGTCACACCATTGTGGTGGAAAAATGTTTCAGATTTTTAAAATTCAATTTGTTTCATGGTAGTTGAAGTTCTTTCACAGCCTAGCTCATGGACTATTATGGTAATACCTTGTTTGTACTCTAACAAATAAAGCTTGCTTGAAGATCAGAGGGCAGAGCTAGCCACTAGTTAACCATAGAGGCTTGGAGGTCTGTATAGAGTGTAGAAAGAGGGATATAAGGCAGGAGGAGATAGGATCTCGCTCTCTTTTCAGTTGGGAAGTTGGTGAGGTAAGGTGTGGTTGTAGCTTGTTCCTTTGTCCCTTCCATCTTTCAGCGTTTACCCCTATATCTGACTCCAGGTTTTTATTATTAAGACCAATTAGTACTCATGCAACAGACTGTCTTGCAGAATACTCCATGCACTCTATGTGCATTGGAAAGAATGAGCATCTGCTCCCCTCCTTCTCTCATAGATAAATGTGTCTGTGCCTCTTTGAGATTAAGTCCTCTGTGGGAACGTGGCAGCTATGGTTGATTTTGTGTTCAAGCCTTCTATCTCCCTGTTGATTTGTGCTCTCTTGTCCCTACCTCCTTGTCTTTCTCCATTACAATCATACTGCTTCCTCCAAAGAGACATGGATCATCATTCTGGACCAGGGGGAAGAAAGATTCTAAGAGGTAGAGGCAATGAATGATTATAGCAAAACAGGGTTTCCTGATACAGCAAGGGAGTTGAACATATGAATTCAGAGCAGCTGTGAATGTGTGCATAAGACCTGTGCAAGACCAAGTCAGACAAATTCCAAGAATGGAGCAGGGAGGTGATAATGAAGTCCTGCTCTTAGCTGAGGAGCTATTGGCAATTGATCTCTTCTGGGGGTCATTTTCTTCAGGGATATGACCCCTGAGAAACTATCCATGCTCTCATAGAAAATCCAATGACCCTCCCTGCACACACACACACACATTAAGTGAACTCAATGGGTCTTAAAAAAGATAAGAGATTATAAAGGAATAGTGAGAACAGGGGAAGGGCAAGAATTGGAGGGGGACTGGGGAATGGGGCTTGATAAAAGCACATTATATCCACATATGAAATTCACAACCAATAGAAAATAATGATCAAAGAGAAGTTGAGTATTAAAATCTCCAACTCCTAATGCTCAGTTGTGTTTCCACAAAAAATCTGTCTCTTGTATTCAGGGCATATTAGAATCATGGGTTTGCCTCTATCTTTCAATTTCTGTGTTTCTATGAACTGTTTGGTCTATTTACTCTTACTGAAAACATACTGATAAGGTTAGAGTCACTTCCACAATTTTAGCTGACTGTTTTATTGTATGGAATGCCTGTCTTCCTGTAGTCCCACAGTACTACTTTCTTCTATGCCGGACATTTTTCAAGAATACCATTTGATTTTATGCTTTTTATCTTACTACATGTGGTATTTGTGAGTTATTTTCTTAGAGGTTTCTCTGGGATAACATTAGCATGCCACCTAAAAGGAATGTTCCAATTAACACTGCCATGAGTTCAACATACATGCAGAGATGTTCCTGTGTACAATAAGGGGTATTTATAATTTCTAAACAAAGACTTAAACATTTTTCTTTATGCATGGACACACTGAATAAATTTTTAAAGCTGTATAGAGCATTCTCTTAAAATTCACCTGCAAGTTGGATACACTGAACCATCTAGAAAAGGTACTTGTTTTTGTAGTCAGTATAGTGGCATGAGGTAAAGAGGATCATTGTCCTATTAAACCCACCTTTTAGTATCTATGAAATGACATCTTATGCCAGTCAGAATGAACTAGGCAATAGTTCTTTAATTTGAGTATATTAATTCACAACTTTATCTGTGGAGAGATGTATCAGATCTCAAAATTCTACTACCCAAGACACCCAAGAGGTATAAAGCTGTAAGCTGTCTCTAAACCTCCATAGAACAGTTGTATGAGTTTAACATTACCTTAGTAGCAAAAATTCAGCATGAAAGAAAAGTGGTCTCTTTGTATCTGCTTTTTTGTTCTAACATAAGACTCACAATACAATATAATAATGAAAGGTAAAAATAAAACAATAAAAAACAGAACTTCATTCCTCTCCCACATTTACTTGGGTGGAAGAACTCATTAATTCATTGTCCATTTTATTCCATGTTCTGTATTCATATTCAATATTGTTCTACTGAAACAGAAAAAGGGTAGATTTGGAACAGAATGAACAGATTCTCAAAATAAAAGAGAGAAATCTCTCTGATATTGAAGAGGTTATTAGTACAAATGGGGAGCATCACTTAACTGCTGGAAGCAAGTCCTTGCACACAGAGGGCTCTTCATCTAAGGGCTATTCATACCCAAGGGATAAAACCACTCAGATTACAGGCCCTCCATAATAGAATGAACTCTACAGATACCAGCTCTTGTCTATTACACAGGTTAGCCAATTCACCCAGGGGCAATCCTTCTGTTCTCTGGATGATATGTGAAATCACCTGTCAGTAGTGTCATAGTTAAGGTCTGTTCTTGTAACTTTGGCTTCCAGCCAAATCCTGTGCAAAAACACCACTGATGAAAATAACTGGGTACCTCCTGCTTCTAGAATATGAAAATGAATTCATATTTGTATCAGGCAACTGAAGTTATAAATGATACTTGGAGTAAGAACTAGAACACCAAAAGGTCATTTTTCTGTAAGTGACAGGCTGATTGGGGGTGTTTTCAGCTTTGTTCTCTGCTTCTTGTATTCAGTGACTTAGGGGCAACTTTTTCCAGCACTGCGGGTCTCGGGATGGAGGGACGATATCATGGTGAATTCCAGGAAGTCCTGGAGCTTTCTCTCAGTAGCTAAGCACATTAGTTATGCCCACAGTTCATTGGAAAAAGCGAGCCATATGTCCAAGTATAATGGGAATGGGCAAAGCTACATGTGATCATCCAGTAAGAAGTACCTCTGGTAAGGGAATCCATTGAGAGATATGCAACTGAGGAGATGGGCACACATAACCATGACCACTGGCTCCTAAAAGGGGCACCAAGAGATAGCTCTCCAACACAGCACTAATGGAACAATCAGAAATAATCAAAGTAGTTTAAATCTTTGGTGTGAAATAGCACAGTGAATAGGTACACATAGCTAATCTGTCTAGTGTGATAGTTAATCTTGACTGCCAATCTAGAATTGACTAGAATCTTGACTAGATCTTGCCAATCTTAATTAGAATCAAGCAACTTCCTTCTATGGGTGGGTCTATGAGGGGGGAAGGGTCAACTGAGAGAAGAAAATTCTTCCCCAGACTGGGCAGTCCTGTGGGAGTCCAGGTCTAAAGAGGTTTAAGGGAAAGCACGGTAGCTTTGCCTGCCTGTGCTATTGTAGCTACTGCTCCTTCAATATTGGCCTGAACACCAACAGCTCTCTAGAGTTCCCAGGGCTTCAGCTCTGGAATCTGGCCTGAGTGGGTCCTAACATTGTCACTTAATTTTGTATGAGTTGGCACTGGATGAAGTTGATGATCACCTCCAAGTTACTCTTATATCATCTGGAAAAGTCATATGCCATCCTCTACATTAATTCTAAGAATCACAGGAGCAAACAGCATAAAATATCTATAGTGGCAAACTTATGACCACAACCCACTAAAACTCTTCTTTTTATTAAGACAAGTCTTAGCAAAGAAGGAAATATACATTAATATCCAAAATATATTAAAAATATAAATATTACCACATCTAGTACATAAGTAATAACTTATTTTACTTTAGACTTTGTAAATACCTCTTATTTGTATTTGGCTTAAATGGATGCCAGGAAGACCCACATATGCAACCTTGCCATTGCATTTCCTGCGTAGGTGAAGACAAGCATAGCATGCGACTCTGACCAGGTTTATCTGAGAACCAAATGTATTAATAGTCTACCAAAGGACCATGAAAGAGTGATGTTTAAAACAAATATATGCTGTGGTTATTTTTCCAGCAACTCTATATGAAGAAAGAGATGACAGGTAGGGAAAAGAATTTAGTACCATTCACTTCTATCTTCAGCATCATTCTTGCCAAAGTTTTATGCAAAAAAATCAAACAAACAAAAACCCTTTGCTTACCTTGCAAACATGAAGACCTCAATTTGATCCTCTGAATCTGCATTAAAAAAAAAAAAAAAAACAAAGTGAGTTGTGATGGAACATCAACCCAGTGATGGAGAAGCACAGACAGGCAGATCCTGGGGCTTTGCTGGCAGCCATCTTAGCATGCTTGGTGAGTGCCATGCCTGTGAGATAATGTGTCAGTTTCTTTCCTATTGCTGTGGTGAGATGCTGTGACAAGGGCATCTTACAGCAGAAAATGCTTGCTTTGGCTCACAGTTTAGGGTTGTAGTCTTCATGGTTGGAAAGAAAAGGGGATTGAAGCTTTGGGTAGTTAGTTACATTGCATGCTTATCAGGAAGCAGAGAGATACGAATGTTTGTGATCAGTTTACTTTCTCCTTTTTATATAGTCCAGGACCCCAGCTCAGGAAAGGGTAGAATCTACAGAGGGTGTGTATTCCCATATCAGGTAACTGAATCAACATTAATCCCACAGGCCAGAGGCCAAGTCTCCTAGGTGATACTAGATTTAGTAAAGTTGAAAACTAAGATGGCTAACAACCACAGAGATCCTGTCTCAAAAATACAAGTTGGGCAGTGTCTGAAGAAGGATAGCCAAGATTCTCCTCATACATATATACACATACACAAACATACAATTACATACAAAACACATACAGAAAGAGTTAAGGCCACATCTCTGACCTGAAATGGAACTAAAAGTGATATATTCTTAGAGTAGGGAAGGGAGACACACAAAAGACTAAGCATTAATTTCATGCCAACAAGAGAAGATAACCTAGATTTTATCGTATATGACAGTTATAATAAAAAAGAAAAGTGAGATATTTTCATGTTGATGTCCCCATGCCTGTAATCTACAAATACCCACTCTGTCTTCATGAAGTACATTATTTCCCCTGACAGGAAACTGTTTTCCACATAAGAGAAAGAGACAGAGAAGCCGTTGGGTAGAGAAATGACAGAGGCAGAATGTTCTAGAACTGATATTTATTTCAAGTGTCTCCAGAAAACTACAAATATTTTTGGAAAGAGGAAAACTTGATATCTTGAATGACATGCATTTTACTTGGCAGGCGAGATTATTTGAAATGGAGCCAATATTAATTAAACAACAAGAAATGGCGATTTGGAAATTGTGACACATACAGAAGGCATCCTGACATTAGCAAATGAATAGTCAGAAATTCACTAGGCATATTCTTTGTACAATGAGACTGGACAAAGATTGACCCATAGCAAACTGTAACATATGTCATAGTAACCTCAACAAACCATTCACATTCAACAGAATCTATCATATTTTGAATCTATATTGCTTCATGGATGTTATGTGTGGGGGATGGGAAAATTTTATTTATATATTTACTTTATTATATAATTGTACATTCATGTATTCTCTATACTGGGTCCTGTAATAGGTTCTTATGTAAACCATAAAGGTGGTGGTGGTGGTGGTGGTGGGTGCTTGTGTGTGTTATGTTAGGGGTTTAAATAAACAAATAGTTTTTTAAAAAGCTATTCCAGTGTGGAAATAAGTTAAATAGTTTATTAATAAATACTAGAGGTTCCAATATGACCATGAAGCAGAGTTAGCCATAAACACAGTGGAGCGAGAAGCTGAGAATAATTTCACATAAAGGAAAAATGAGATCTGTATTGGTGGGTGGTTGGAATGTCTTTCTATTTTGATGAGGGGTTTTAGCCAATGCAAGATAAAGCTTAAGAGAAAGACACTCCCTTGGAGTGTTTCCTCAACTTTTGCACACAAAACATCCACAGCTATTGCTTCTACAGGAGAGAAAAGTAATTTCCAAATGCAAAATTTTCAAAAACAGATTAGGTCATCTGAAATAATAGAAATGTATTTCTCGAACTCCTGAGGGATGGGAATCCCAAGGTTATCAAGATGCTAAAGTTGGCTTCTGGGGAAGCCTTATGGTCAGTTACCTATGTCACTGCTATGACAGAACATCAGACGCAAGCAGATTAAGGAAGAAGTATTTACTTCGGTCATAGTGTGAGGTTATTGTCACCATAGGAGGGAATACATAATGGCAGGGGTTTGAAGCAGCTGTCACATTTCGTCCCCACTGAAGAAGGAGAGAGAGATGAATGGTGGTGGTCAGCTTGCTTATGCTTTTTCAGTCTATGAATGGTGCTGACCCCAGTGCAGGTATGTCTGTCTCCCTCAGTTAGTCCAACCTAGAAACTCACTTCACAGACACACCCAACATATTTTTCCTGGAGTGACTTTAAATCCCATCAAGTTAACATCAAAACTGGCCATCCTCCTTTAGTGATTCTCCTAAGGGAGAATCACTTAGTTTTCCTCTCTTATGTAGCTACTCAAAGAGAGCACGCCCCACTTCTCCTCATAGGGGTACCTGCCCCATTTGATGGGGCTCTTCTTTGTGAACTAATTTAATTCTCATTATCTCCAGCATGTGGCTGAAATATGCTGCTAGAGTTCCATTCAGTACGTACTTGAGGGTTTCAAGGTACATTAAGGCCACAGTAGTGAGACTGGTACAAATGAAATGACAACCAGAACTGTGCAAGGTAACAAACAGGCTACTGTGTGAACGGGGTGCCCATTTCTGGCCCCTGGATCTGCTAAAGATGTTTGTAATCACTAACTAAAACATAACGCACTTTAAAAATAAATTATAAGCAATGCATTTCTCATCACAGTTTTAAAATAATCTTTATTTCCCATCCCTACAGTTTCTATTAGATTATGCTGGCAGGAAGTCAAGACACACAGAGCCCCCTTCTGTCTAATCAAAATTAATATGTAGTATTAATTGGAGATAAACTGGCACACAACATTGAAAGGTTCCAGTTAGGAGCAAATGTTGCATAGAGATCAATGTGCATATTAAAATAAATGGCTGGAGAAAGGACCTATCATCTCCATGTCAAAGGACATGATGCTGATTTAAAGTAGGAAGAAATGAGTGACTGAAACTCTTTCTCAGCATTGTTGGTGAGATTCTCAAAACTGATATAGCTCAGGGACCCCAGAACCAGAATACTCACAAAAATGCAAACATTGCTCTCCCGCTTTCCTTAACATGAGGATTTTCCCCAAATATTTAAATACTGGTTATTTGTTTGACAATTCCTATGTTGATTAAGACTAGAAAAACCTCAGCTTAATGCCTGCTTCATTTCTTACTATGTCTTCTTTCCATTAATGCACTGGAATACAAACTCAGTTCAGGCAATTTATTTGCTGTTTTAATTCTTTGACCTTACTTATTTTGGTGTGTGTGTGTGTGTGTGTGTGTGTGTGTGTGTGTGTGTGTGTGTGTGTGGTGTGTGTGTGTGTGTGTGTGGTGTGTGTGTGTGTGTGTGTGTGTGTGTGTGTGTGTGTGTGTGTGTGTGTGTGTGTGTGTGTGTGTGTGTGTGTGCTTAAAGGTATGCAGAGCATTGCATGTGAATGGGGGTCAGAGGACAACCTGAAGCATCAGTTCTCTCCTTCCACTGGGGGATCTTGGGTATCAAACTCAGGTGCTGGGGTTTGGTGTCAGGTGTCTTCCCATGAGGACTCTCTCACCAAGGTTGTCTTTGTAGTTTCATAACGAGGATTTCCTTGTACCCGTTCCCGATGCTGCAATCCTTGTTTCTATGTGAGAGCACATCCAAACAGGCTATATTGCCCCTATTGCTATCAATGTCTTTTTCGTGACAGTATTTGGATGTGTGTTTTCTCTTGGCACGCATAAGTTTTATCTATAGCTTATCTCTTTTCTTTAACTTTCCTTTCCTTTTCTGAACACAAATAAATAAAAGACCCAGAGGCTGATATCGGGGTTCTAGCTTCAAGCTGAACATCAGAAAAGCAAAGCAGCTGACCACTAGCTCTCACTCTACCTCAGGCTAAATGGAATGGCCCTGTCTCCACGGGCTCTTCATCAAGCCTCATACTGTAACCTTTCCTCAGCATGACTGGAGAATGAATGCCTCTCTGAGGCCTTTTGTCCATCTTATATACTTCCCTAATGTTGGGATTAAAGGTGTGAGCTATAATTCTCTTTAGACTGATTCACTCTTGTGGAGATCTGGGTGGTCTTGGATTCACAGAGATCTGTCTACCTCTTAATCCTAGACTCTGGCTGCTGGGTTTAAAGCTGTGTGCCTGACTTCTATAGTTTATAGTTGACTTTGCCTTTCTGAATCCTCAGGCAAGCTTTAATAAATCATAAACAATTATCACCACATCTTCTTGCTCAAAACCAAATTATCCTTAATTTTTTTTCTTAGTCTTTCTAGGAGGCACCTCTAAACTACTCTCATTTGTACCCACTACCTACTTTCAGAATGGCTTCCACATTTTTAGGCAATTTTTTTTAATACCTAACTCACTGAATTAATTTCTGTGTCAAGAAAGACTATATAGCAAAGTATGGCCGTCCTCCTCTATCTGCAATTTTCCTTTCCATAGTTCCCATTACCCATGGTCAATGGTAAGTAGCTTTAAAACACTAAATGGAATTCTCCATAAATTTACAATTTATGTATTTTAAATGCATGTGATTTTGAATATCATGACACAGCTTTATACTATCTATATACACTATGAATCATGAATCATCCCTGTATCTGGTGTATCCACCCACTATGCACTATCTGCTCATTAGTTACATAGGACTTATCTCAGTTAAGACTGACTGGCATCTTGAATTCAGGCAGTACTGTTACGTAATAATGACCCAAAAGTATAAAAGCAGCATTCCTGGTGGATTTAATTAACAAAACAAAGTTTCTGATATGCATCCTTAAAATGAAAAGATGAGGGTTTGTCATAGGTGGGTTTATATAGGAAAATGCATGGGCCATATAGGGTGTGCTGCTGTCAGCAGTTTCAGATATTTGCTTGGAGTCTTAGAAGTCAGTTCTATGGAAAAGGAAGCTATCCTCCCCATGCATAGACTACACAGGAGTCACAGACTATACACTTTTACCAAGTTCTGGAGCAGGATTCCAGACCAAGGGCATGGTATTCTATCTACCTGTAGGAGGACACAGAGGAGGGTGTGGGAAGGAGGAAGAAAGCTCTGCCCTTCTTCATTAATATTATCCTGGATGCCAGCCCTACTCTGAAGGACACCTTTTAAAGTTAATCATCTTCCAAAAGCTACCCATTGGGACTCACACATTTTTATGATAATATTGTTTTATTTAAACTTGAAACAAGCTTGTTTTACATGTCAATCCCAGTTCTCTCACCCTCCCCTCTCCACCTGTCCCTCTCCCAACCTCCATCCTAACCCAGGGAGGGTAAGGCCTTCCATGAGGGAATCTTCAAAGTCTGTCATATCATTTGTAGCAGGGTCTAGGCCCTCCCCCATGGGCTCCCAAGGGGCTTATACATTTTGTAAGAACACAAACACAGAGATCACAGCCCAGGCTAAAGCATCCTCAGCTTCTACACTAATTATTAGAAACTTGGAACTCACATGATATAATTAGAAATGAAAGACATAGCCAGAAAGAGGGCTAGGCTGCCTTCTCCAACACAGCTGGCCTGCTGTGTTCAGAGGACCCTGCATTTGGCATGGCTCTCTGCTAGCATTGTCTTGTCATTCTTAATGGCTATATAACAAGACATCCCCCGTTTTCATTTCGCATGAGATTTATACAGATGTTCTACCCATGAGAGAAGAAAGAACAGAACTTCTACATGGAAAATGGGTGGATGACAGGAGATGGGAATTTGTATACAGGATGGATACACCGTTAGCAAATCACAATGTAAAGGAAAAGTTCAGTTGGATTTGACTTCAGTGAGGCAAGACTACAGTCTCCTCTCCCTCACTCATACATCCGGGATGTGTCACTGATGTGTGTTCTTGGAATAGCTCACAAAACACAGACACACTATCCTGCCGTGTTCCCACTTTCCATACCCCTGCACGGTGCTCATCAGCAATTTAATCCATCTTCCAATTCAGACTCCATGGGCTAGGACACTTCTCCCTGAGACTCTTGGCTCTAATTCTGATAAGAATCACAATCTAACTCAAGAAAAAAAAATAAGTAAAGAGAAGGAGCAGAAAGAAACAAGGAGGGAGGGAGGGAAGGAGGGAGGGGAGGGAGGGAGGGAGGAAGGGAGGGAGGGAGGGAAGGAAGGAAGGAAGGAAGGAAGGAAGGAAGGAAGGAAGGAAGGAAGGAAAAGTTCTGAGAATTTTATTGAATTATGACTGTGCTTGGTCTGTCCATCACAACCATCTTTGCTCAGTTTGAAGCAAAGCTGATTAAGAGACTGGATACATAGTTTACATGGTTTAGTCCTTGGCAAACTGGCCTGAGTGGTTTTGTTTTATTTTGGGATTGGCATACTTTGAGCGTCCTGTACTTACATAACTGCAGCTCCGCCACCCATACTTGCAATTCCTCCCGTGTTTTCCCAATTCCCTTTCAAATTCATGAATTTTCTTTAATTATCATTGATGCTCACAGAGACATACACACATATACACAGTCTACTGTGCCCACTTTGTGTTGCTCTGTGTTGTACAGGGCTGAGTACTTGGGATAACTAAAGCCTGCGTTGTTTAAAAGTTCTTTGTTTGGAAAAAAAAAAAACTCTTTTTGATAAAATATTTTGTTCCAAAGTTTTCTCTTTCTTGTGAAAAAAAAAATCAGAAAATTAAAGCAGCAACAGTGAATAAAAATGTTGGGCCGTTATTCTCACTGTATTCTTCAATGAAGACTGCTAACACAAATGTTACATGTTGATGATATGTGCCAACAGCTATCAACTTCAATGGTGCGCTTACTTCTATGCAAATGAATCTGGAATCTGAAATTTTTTGCTACCACTGTACTAGCTCTATAAATTCCTTAAGCAACCTTTAATGAAAGAACACTGAAATGTTAGGAAAATCTCATGAAATAACTTTAACTACAGTGAAAAAGCTAAAAAGCTCACAGTAGAAGACATAATAATATTCTTTATTTTTACTGAAAAGTGCAACATTTTTCATTTTCCAAGCACACTGACATTTTCCTAGGAATATGACATAATATACAGACTCCCCTCTCAAGTAGGTCACCTTCTTTTAAATGCAGAATTGGGTTCCAGGCTTTTTCTCAAGTGTAGTTCAGGTTTATTAAAAAGAAACAGAAAGCAGCGATCTCTAGTTTCATCAAGAAAGACTGGCGTCGCGGAATGGAGCTGCAAAAAAAGGCCAGGGTGTGGAGACCAATACTGCTTAGTGACAAAACAGTTTTATATGGTCAGAAAACATAAACGGGTCTATTAGTTATGATACAAACTGAGAGGAAAACACACTGCAGAGAAGTTTTTAAAATACAGGGAGAGCTTACTAGGGAGCAGCGGAGAGTGGAATTATGGGAATGGGTCGGATGCTAAACATGTCCACATCACAACATTAGCAGACTGAAGGAAAGTGTGAAGATTCTGGTAACTCTAGGCTTCTGCATCTCAGTATCAGGCCCATGGGTCGCCATCTGGAAGCATGTACTGGGCAGCTGTCTCAGAACATCAACACTCCTTCACAGAGGGAGATGCTGGTTCAACTTACAAAACTTAGGAAGTTCAGAAAGGTCACAAGACTCAAGAGGTCCCTCCCCACGGATACATGAGCAGTAGAAAATGGTTGGGTAGAGGAACCTCTCATTAGGGGAATTGCCTGAAAGTTGGGCAGGGAGCCAGGGGCATAGAGTTTGCATGGGGATCACCGGTGATGGGGTGGTATTTTGGGTGATGCAGCTGCCTGAGTTTTCCTATCTAAAGTGAATAGGGTTTGTTCATGCGGGGCTAGGAAAAGTTGCTCGATGCTCAGGTACACCCTGAATCTCCGGGTTAAGATGTGCATATAAGAGTGTTTTCAAAAGTGTGGTTCTGCTTTGCTTCCTGCACTGCTTGGTGTGGGAGCTGCCATGGCAGAATCTGGCTCTCACACCAGGGTCTACCCGCCCAAACCATTTCCTTTGTTCCCTTTGGCTCACTGACGATACCCCGTCCCTCTTTTATTCATAGACACATTAAAATTCTCACTGAAAAAAAAATTAAGAATAGCATTCTAAATTTTTTAATTAATAAAATCCAATGTTAAACTAGCCCTATAATATAATGAACAAAATCTGAAGTCAACAGATTAAGAAGAGAATTATTTTAAAATTCCAATGAAACATGGTAATCTCAGATCACATATTAAAAACAACTTTCTAGGATACTGTTGGTTAAGACAACAATCATGGCTGTTATAATTTCCAGAGGTGTTATAATCAAATACTGCAGATGAGTTGCATTATACAGCAGTGTGTGATAGTTGTTAGTCTGCAGGCCAAGGTCTCAGGAGTTTCTCCCTCTGAATCCTGTAGTGGTAGCTTGCCAATGGTCATTTTCTCCCTGAGTTCTCCCATGGTCCCTCTATACTAACTGAATACTACATCATTTACTGAGAGGCAGAGAAGCATATGGGCTTGAATCCCATCCTAACAGACTAATGTTAAACTTAATTAACTCTATAAAAAAGCCATCTCCAAATATAATCACACTCTGAGATATTAGGGGTTGGTGCTTTGAGATATGATTTAGAAAGGGCAGCAATCACCTTACAGCAGTGACACTGTTGCAATATGAATCACTCATTCCACAGAGCTTCAGTAAAGAATGCAGTATACAGTAAATATAGGAAGAGATTGCTGGTCCTGGGGAAATAGTTTGGTGGTTAAGAGCATTGGCTGCTCTTTCAGGAAACTAGGATCAGTTCCCAGCACCCACATGAAGGTTCACCACCACCCAGATATCCAGCTCCAGGAGATCAATGCACTCTTCTGACATCAATGGACACCAGATACATGAATGTACACATGCATGCACTTGGGTAAAATACTCATACAAATGAAGTAAATGTAAATAAAAATCTTTTTAAAAAAGAAAAAAGAATCAGCAGACTTACAAGGACTAGAGAAGTAGCTTGGTGTTGAGGCACCTGTCTATTAATCACTTAATCACAAGGCCTTGGGTTTGGTTCTAGCTTAAAAAAAAAAAAAAAAAAGAGGAAAGCAAAGAAAACCTCAGAATAACAGAAAAACATAATTCAAAATTCAAAGTCTAGAAATAGTTATTTGTATAATTTTGATTTGGCATCTAACTTTCACCAAAGGATAAGAAAATGAATTATTGTGTAATTATTGTGGATCAAACATTTATCCACTTAGAAATAAAATTAACCTAGCTTTCTATATCATATAGTATACAACACAATTTCCAAGGAACCGAAAAGTTAACAGAAAATAAAAATCCATAACAGTAACTTATTTCACTGAAGAAACAGCCCTTTCCACACATAAACATACCTCTAAATGTAAAGCACAAATGGGGAAAGTGTGTTGATTTTATGATGTAAAGAACCAGAGACAAGAAAACATGAAAGAAAGGAAAAGAGGTTCCTGCCTGCCTTCTAGTGGCCTATTCAGAGCCTCCTGAGGCCTGGGGACTGCTCATGAGGGAACCAATTCCTACAGACCAGGCCATCCAGAGTCTGCAAACATCGGAGTGCTAGTCCTGCCTCCACCCACAGGAAGATGACAGCCATCAGAGCATTGGACCTGCTTGTACCCACTGGAAGAGAACCTTGGGCCTGTCCCAACCAGGAGAAGGAGAGACCCCACCGGCACCCACTGGAAGAAGGGATGAGAAGACGACACTATAAGAACACATTCAACAACAGAAAGATCAATATGATGCCATCAGAGTCTAGGGATTCCACACCAGCAAGATCTGAACATCCCAACACAGATGAAGCAGAAGAGAACAACATTAAGAACAACTGCATGAAGATGATAGAGACCCTCAAAGAGGAAATGAGAAAATCCTTTAAAGAAATGGAAGAAAAAGCAAACAAAAAATCCAAAATTTGGAGGAAAAGACAAACCAAAATTTGCAAGAAATCTCTTAAAGAAAATAAGGAAAGCCAAGAAAAAAAAAAACAAAACAACCAAAAAAGTAAAGGAAAGAATTCAAAAAGTGCAAGCCTTGAAAGCTGAAATAGAAACAAACAAAAAAAAAAACCACACACACAAAAACCACAAAAAAAAAAAAAACCCACAAAAACAAAGTCTGTGGAAATGCTAGGAAAAGCTGGGTAAATGATGAGGAACTACAGACACAGATTGTGTCAGAAACACACCTCAACTTCAGAGACAGACATTACCTCAGAGATAAGGGTTCAGAAAAAAATGTCTAATCAAATGGACTGGTGTAGCAAGCTAGTATAGCAATGCTAATATCTAACAAATTAGACTTCAAACTAAAATCAATCAAAAGAGATGAAGAAGGTCATTTCATATTAATCACAGAAAAAAATCCATCAAGGTGAAGTCTCGAATATATATATATATATATATATATATATATATATATATATATATATATATATGCCCCAAGTACAAATGCATCCACATTCATTAAACATTACTAAAACCTCACACACTTATACTGGGAGACTTCAATACCCACTCTCAGCACTACACAGGACCACCGGACAGAAACTTAACAAAGAAACAAAAGAACCAACAGAAGGTATGACCCAGTTGGATTTAACAGATATTTATAGAACATTCCATCCAAACACAAAAGAACATACCTTCTTCTCAGCTCCACATGGAACCTTCTCTAAAATCGACCACATACCTGGCAACATAGCAAACCTCAACAGATAAAAAAAAAAAAATGTAGTAACCCCTGTATCTTATCAGACCACCATGCTTTAAAGTAAGAATTCAATAATAACACAAATTGCAGAAAACCTACAAATTCATGGGAACTGAACAATGTGCAATTGCACATTCCTGGGTCAAGGAAGAAATAAAGAAAGAAATTAAAGACTTCCTAGAATGCAATAAGAATGAAGACTCAACATACCAGAACTTGTGGGACACTTTGAAAGCAGTGCTAAGATCAAAAGTTCATTGCACTAAGTGCCATATGAAGAAACTGGAGAATAGGTGCACTAGAGAATTAACAGCACAAGTGAAAACCCTTGAACAAAAAGAAGCAAACTCACCCAGGAGAAGTAGATGCCAGGAAATCTACTGAGGGCTGAAATCAATAAAGTAGAAACTAGGAAAACAATACAAAGAATAGATGTAACAAAGAGTTGGTTCTTAGAGAAAATCAACAAGATAGACAAACCTTTACCAAACTAACCAAAAGGCAGACAGAGAAAAGAAAAACTAACAAAATCAGAAATGAAAATGGGGACATAACAACAGACACTGAGGAAATCCAGACAATTTTAAGTTCATACTTTTAAAACTTGTACTCCACAAAATTCAAAACTTTAATGAAAATGGACAATTTTCTATATAGATATCACTTGCCAAAATTAAAACAAAAACAGATAAGCAACTTAAATAGACCTATAACCCCTGATGTAATAGAAACAGTCATCAAAAGCCTCCCAACTAAAAAAAAGCCCAGGACCAGATGGTTTCAGTACAGAATTCTACCAGAACCTCAAAGGACAGCTAATACTAATACTCCTCAAAGTGTCCCACACAACAGAAGCAGAAGGGTCATTGCCAAACTCTTTTTATGAGGCTACAATTACCTTGGTACCCAAGCCACACAAAGACACAACTAAGAAATAGAACTAAAGACCAATATCACTCATGAACATTGATGCAAACATACTAAATAAAATACTGGCAAATCAAATCCAAGAAAAACTCAGAGAAATCATCTACCATGACCAAGTAGGCTTCATTCCAGAGATGTAGGGATGGTTCATCATATGATAATCCATCAATATGATCCACCATATAAGCAAACTGAAAAAGAAAAACCACATGATCATCTCACTGGATGCTAAAAAAGCCTTTGACAAAATCCAACACCCCCTTCATGATAAAGGTCTTGGAAAAATCAGGGATAACAAAAACATATCTAAACATAATAAAAGCGATATACAGCAAACCAAGAGTCAACATCAAACTAAATGGAAAGAAATTCAACACAATTCCTCTAAAATCAGGATTAAGACAAGACTGTTTACTCTCTCCATATCTCTTCAATATTGTACTTGAAATTCTAGCTAGAGCAATAAGAAAACAAAAGGAGATCAAGGGGATACAACTTGGAAAGGAAAAAGTCAAACTCACTGTTTGCAGATAATATGATAGTTTACATAAGTGACCTGAAAAACTCTACCAGGGAACTCCTACAGCTGATAAACACCTTCAGAAAATTAGCAAAATACAAGATTAACTCAAATAAAATCAATAGCCCTACTATATACAGATAATAAATGGGCTGAGAGAGAAATCAGAGAAACATAACCCTTTACAATAGCCACAAACAACATAAAATATCTTGGAGTAATACAACCAAACAAGTGAAAGACCTGTATAACAAGAACTTTGAGTCTTTAAAGAAAGAAATTAAAGATACCAGAAAATGGAAAAATCTCCCATGTTCTTGGATAGGTAGGCTCAACATGGTAAAAATGGCAATCTTGCCAAAAGCAATCTATAGGTTTAATGCAATCCCCATCAAAATCCCAGAATAATTCTTCACGAAACTTGAAAGAACAATACTCAACTTTATATGAAAAAACAAAAGACCCAGGATAGCCAAAAACAACCCTGTACAGTAAAGGAACTTCAAGAGGCATCACCATTCCTGATTTCAAGCTCTACTATAGAGCTATAGTTCTGAAAACAGTTTGGTATTGGCACAAAAATAGACAGGTAGACCAATGGAATCGAATTGAAACCCCTGATATTAACCTATACACTTATGAACACATGATTTTTGACAAAGAAGCTAGAATTACACAATGGAAAAAAGAAAGTATCTTTAACAAATGGTGCTGGCATAACTGGATGCAGGTGGGTATAAGACTGCAGATAGATACATATTTATCACCATGCACAAAACTTAAGTCCAAACAGATCAAAGACCTCAACATAAATCCAGCCACCTTGAACCTCTTAGAAGAGAAAGTGGGAGGTACTTTTGAACAAGTTGATACAAGAGACAGCTTCCTGAACATAACACCAGTAGCATAATCAACTGAGAAATTTCTGTAAGGCAAAGGACACAGTCAACAAGGCAAAACAGCAGCCCACAGAATGGGAAAGGGTATTCACCAACCCCACATCTGACAGAGGGTTGATTTCCAAAATATACAAAGAACTCAAGAAGCTAGTCACCAAAACACCAAACAATCCAGTTAAAAACTGGGGTACAGGGCTAAATAGAGATTTCTCAATAGAGGAATCCAAAATGGCTGAAAGACACTTAAGAAAGTGCTCAATATCCTTAGCTATAAGGGAAATGCAAATCCTAACAACTCTGAGATACTATCTTGCACCTGTCAGAATGGCTAAAATAAAAAACAACAATGACAGTTTGTGCTAGAGAGGATGTGGAGAAAGGGGAACAATCCTCCACGGCTAATGAGAGTGCAAACTTGTACAGCCACTTTGAACATCAGTATGGTGGTTTCTCAGGAAATTGAAAATCAGTCTACTTCAAAATCCAGCAATTCCACTATTAGGCATATACCTGAAGGATGCACATCAATACAACAAGGACATCTGTTCAGTTATTTTTATAGCAGCTTTCATTTTAATAGCCAGAATCTGGAAGCAACCTATATACCCCTCAACTCAAGAATGAATTAAGAAAATGTGGTATATTTATACAATGGAGTGTTATTCAGTAGGAAAAAAAATGGAATCTCTTGAAATTCTTCTTGGAATTAGAAGAAACCATCCTGAGTAAGACATCCCAGTCACAAAAGGACAAACATGTTATGTACTCACTCATATATGGATATTAGACATAGAGCAAATGATTACCAGCCTACAATCCATACCTCCAGAGAAGCTAGGAAACAAAGAGGACCCTAAGAGAGACATACATGCTCCCCTAGAGAAGGGAAAAGGGACAAGATCTGAGCAAACTGGGAGCATGGGGGTGGGGGGAAGAGAGTTGGGAGAAAGCAAAGGGGAGAAGAGGTGGAGGAGGATGAGGGAGGAAGATATGAGGGAACAGGAAGATTTAGTCAGGGAAAGAATAGAGGAGAGCAAGAAAATAGATATAATAATAGAGGGAACCATTACAGGTTTAAAGGAAATCTGACACTATGGAAATGTCCAGAACTATACTAGGATGACCCCAACTAAGAATCTAAACAACTGGGGAAAGGCTACTTTAAATGCCCTCCCCCAATAATGAGACTGATGGCTACCTTATGTGCCATCATAGAGTCTTCAGCTGATGGAAACAGAAGCAGAGATCCATAGCTAAGCACTGAGACAAATTCATGGAATCCAGTTTTAGAGAGGGATTTAGTGATGAGCAAAGGGGTAAAGACCATGCTGGGGAAACTCACAGAAACAGCTGACCTGAACAAGGGGGATCTCATGGACCCCAGACTGACAGCTTAGAAACCAGAACCAGGTACCCTTCACGTGGATGTCAGTTAGGAGGCCCGGGCAGTCTATGGGACCCTGGTAATGAAACAGTCTTTATACCTAGTGTACAAATGAACATTGGGAGCCCACACTCCACAGAGGGATACTCTCTCATCCTAGACACATGATGGAGGGCATAGGCCCTGCCCCACATGATGTGACAGACTTTGATGGTTCCCCATAGAAAGCCTCACCCTTTCTATGGAGCAGAAGAGAGATGGGATGGGGGTCAGTGGGGGTCATGGGAGAATGGGAGGGAGAAGGAAATGGGATTGCTATATAAAATAACATTATTTCTAATTTTTTAAAAATAAGATAGGAAAAGAGATTGGGATATTGTGAGTGAATACTGATGCTCCAAGTAACTGTAAGTTATTAAACAAGAAATTGTAGTCCATGGGTGGACTGAGCTGGGTCATAGGGAGGAGTCCCTTTGAGAAGGGCAGATCCTTGCTTCTGATGCCTCCCAAAAGGAGATATCAACTGTGACAGGTTGTTGTGTGATAAATCTAGGTGAGGGAGAAGGTAAGCCTCTCTGTTTCTCTGTCTCTCTGTTTCTCCTCGGGCCCACTTTTCTGCCTTTTGTCTTTTCTTCCTCAATCCTTCCTCCTATCCTTTTCCTCTTTTTGTTTATTTTATATCAAGTAGGTTCATGGCAAATGCTAAATGGTAAAATGGTAAAAACAAGCAATTTTTAGGTTTTCCCCAACTGGTTTATGACTTCTACTTAGCATAATACTGTGAGGAGTGATGTGTGTGCTCAAACGGAGCTCTTCTACATTCTTGGTTTGATCTCTAGAAATGCACTGGCAGGAATTAGAAATTACATTACACCTTAGTCCTTATGTTCAAATATCCAATATTATTTCTACTGCTTCATTCTGACCTCTGGGCTACGGCAGAGTCACCTACTCTTTCTAAGGTGAAGCATCAAATCACAGTGGTGCATGGGAATGAGATGAAATCCCAAGTCTGCTTAGAGGCAGAAAGCTTGGTTCATGTACCGGGCATACAACAGAAGCCTTTCCGCACTAAACTTGACAAGGCACGAAACACATCAAACTCATATTCTCAATTGCATAGAATCACAGTCCAGTTTAAAACCACACAGCCCAGCTATGTCTAGACGCAAATGCCCTTCAGCAGAGTGGCTTCCCGAGCGTGGCTGGTGACATGTTGCATTGGACTAAGTCCTTGTTTCTACGTTTTTTAACAGTGCCACCTTGACATGTGCCTCAGACTCCCTAGGCTCCATTTTCTATACCTATAAAATAAAGGCACACTCATTCTCTATTTCAAGTTGTTATTTGGAAGGGAAAGAGAACATTGCAGGTGAGGTAGCTTGGTATCGGTCCTTGTGTACACTATGCACAAAAAATAACATTATTGTTGAAGTTATTTTATTCCAAATTACGTGAAAGGAAAACTAACATGTGGTTTACTGAAAAAAGTTGGAAATTACTTTTAATATTCAAAAATCCCTTTCAGGTGGTACAGTTTCCACTATTAGTACTATAGCTTTCAATATAGACTTATTTGCACATCCCCAATAGTCTACAAATAACCCCATGATAAGGCATGTGCATGGCATACATATCTATATTTCAGACCATAGTCAGAGGTCTCTGAATTTGCATATAGAGTATATTTCTGTCTGCGGGAGGTCAGTTAGACCATGTTTGAATTTGCAAAACCACTTAGGAGAACTCTAACTCAGCTGAAATGCCAAATTATTCTTTCTGGGTTGATGAGATTATAGATTCTTTCTTTCAAAAATTCTTCTTTAGAGTTTTGTGCATTTTTCTATTTTAATGAAGTCATACTTTTTAACTGGAATGAGCTTCGTTTTAAAATAAAAGTGACTGGCACATGAATTATAAGTTTTTTTAGGTATTTAGTGGCTCTTGATATGAAATGATAAATTAAATAAAGGATATAAACCTTAGTGTGGTATTACGAGACACCATTGGCATGGCAAACGTGACCAGACTAACCTTCAAGTTCAGATTTTAGTTTCCCTAGAGCACAAGAGAATGATAATTTAGACAGGTCATTTAGCATGAATTTTATAACAGGTCTGTATTGTTCATTGAAAATATAATTTATCTTGACTTCTACCCAGTTCAGAGCAAGTGGCACAACTAACCTTCTTCAAAGCAGGGCAGCTTAAGCTCAGATTCATTAACCACTCATTAAGTTGCCCAGTGATTTAAAATGATGACATTTTTAAACTTAATTGATCTGTGGGTTTGCTGGAAATCCTTTTGGTCTCGGCCAAATTTGGCCAACCTCACCAGTGCTGATAGATACAGGAGTCAGAACAGCAAGAGGGTACGGTGTGGAGGATAGCTTCTTAAATGTTTGGTCATTGACTACCTTTTGATGACAGGTCACTAGCCTCCCTTCCCCACCATGCTGGCATGAATATATTGGCACAGGCATTGCAAGAGTCCAATGTCAAGAAAGGCTAAGCATGGAGCTGATACTTTGTTAGCTTTCCCTTGTTAAATGCAAGTCACCCAGAGGGTCTGGTTTTCAGATGCAATGAAAGACTTGGACTGATCGTAGCAGACATAATAAGTTACTCCCGTAGCTGCACAGGAGCTGGATATAAGCAAGAAGAGTCAGAGTCATTGTTAGCATTGTTTAGTGATACACATTGCTTGTTCTCATGAAGGTTGCATTTTGAATAAGAAATAATCCCATGGCTTCATGGATGTGAACAGAAGTTCTCCAAGTTAGTGACGCTTTTTGGAAAGGTCATGGAACCTTTAATAGGTGGAACCGGAGGAAGTGTATCACTGGGGGATAGACACTGAGGTTGCATATCATCATCCCACTCCCTGTCATCTCTCTGTGCTTCCTGTGTGTGGATTAAATGTGACTTCTCTGTGTCCCACCTGCCAGACTGGCCTAAAACTCCTTCCATGCCTTCCCCACCTAATGGACTGTATTCCCTTCATGAAGTTAGGAGGCAAAAATAAACCCCTTCTCCGCTAAGTTGCTTTTGGTCAGAGTATTTAATCACAGCAACAAAAATAAAATTAGAACAGAGTTAAAATCAAAATTCCCATAGTGTCAAAATTCTGGGGTTCAAATTTTAATGTTATTAAAATATTGGAGTCAACAAACACAGTGTCCTGTAGGAACGTATAGATAAGGAGTTTCTAATAGCCTAATGGATATTTTTAACTTATGCCTTCACTTTTCTATTTTCATGGAAATGGTTTTCTTTGTCTTTTTTTTTTTTTAAGGTATTCTATTCAGAAAACCTAGTCTTCTCACCTTGTACCCCTTTAATGTAAATCCACTCAAGCAAGCAATGCAAGTAACATCAGTTCTTTTGGCAAAGGTAAACTCCCCCTCGGCCTCAGGCATGCTTACTTAAATCTCCTTCCAAAGCTCTCGCAGCCATTCAATACAACCGTTGTCTTTATGGAGAAAACTAATGGTGTGCTAGTTTAAATGAATATAATTTAAGTGCTTGACTTTACCTGTGAAAGGAGTGATAGTGATTCAGGAACAAAAAGCTTCACTTGCTCAGCAGGGCAGCTACAATGTCACACAATGTATTTTCTCTGGAGAAAGCCTAAGAGTAGTTGGGAGTTCTTGTGCTAAACTCACCTCCAGAGAGGACAGCACACTGCATTTCAACCACAGAGCTTCCCCTCTTGCCTAACAATCTCCTCTCATTCTTCATAGGTATGTGGTTACTGGCTGGTAATTTCTTCGCCTATTTACAAAGCAGTACAAAAAATTCATATAAATTTGAGAATATGCATGCTATCCTAAGGCAAAAGGATCCTTAACTTGAGGCCAACCTGGACTACACAGTGGGTTTCTGGCTACCCAGGACTACATAGTGGTACCTGATCTCAGAAAAGAAAATCACACACTGATACTGTTGCTTCTGTGGTGCCCTAAAGTGCAATATATTTACGAATGATAGCTAAACAGGATGGTGTAAGAAAATCTGCATCAGTGTCAGGAAATGATCCCAAACATCTTTGTTCTATATGTGAAAGCAAAGGAAACTGAAAATTGGAAATCAAATGATTTTATAATAAATGCAACTTGCTCTCTTTTCTTCTCTTGGATTTAGTACAATGGCAAAGTATATAAACTAATAGGTATACAATAGCCACTGGATTTAGAATTTACATAAATTTAATATGAAACCACAAAATTACATGGTACTATACAGTGGTATTGTTTCAAAATCTCATCAATAAGTTCAGATAAACCTGAATTTTCTGACCAAATACATATAGAAAATGCTATTTCAAAAGGGAGTTTGAGCATCTAAAAAACTAAAATGCCATAATTATTTGTGAAATTATAGAAACATTGCTGAGGGCCAAAAAGATAGCAACAAGTGAGTAAAGGCACTTCCTACAAACCTGACAACCTAGCCCAGTCCCTGGAACCCACACAGTAGAAGGAAAGAACCAATTATTACATGCTGTCTTCTGACATTCACACATATGACACGGCACAATCACACATGCACAAATGAACACATACATGCAAATAAATAAATTAAAAATATTTTAATTAAAAATATTAATTTAATTATGTGTTATGGTTGGAATGTTATTGTCTAAAATTTCATAAGCCAAAGTCTTGGTTGCCAGCTAGTAGGTGTGGTGCTGACAGAAGGTAGAGCAGTTAAGATGTGGTACGTAGTCGGGAAAAGCTGGTCACTGGGAGCATACTCTTAAAGATGTTATGAGCGCCTTCCCCATCCTTCTTCCATGTCTCACTGATTCCTGGCCATATGGAAGTGATCATCTACGTTCCATCATATCCCCCTGTAGTTACACTCTATGTTGCTCCAGGTCCATTAACAATGGATCAACCAGATCATGTATTGAACCCGCTAGAACCTGTGCTCCAAAATCAAATGTCCTTTTTTGTTTGTTTGTTTGTTTCGGTTTGTTTTTCAGAAGTTGATTATCTTAAAACCTTTCATAGAAAATTGAAGAACACAGGAGACGATGCATTGATCAACTTAAAAATTGGGTCTGATATTAATGCTTCAATTGAAACATCAAAACTTGAAAAGGCCCTTGGAAATATTCTAAGTGAAAGAACCTCATAATAAATAGGCTATGTCTAGATTAGAAGAGGTTTAGAGACACCATGTGACTTACTAAACTAAAGCTAGGAATTTTAGAGAGAAAGAAAGAATGGTTGTTAAAGTGGCATGCTTTTTGTTTTCATTTGGGTTTTTCTTTCCAGGTTTGAATGACATAAATGTTCTGGAGGTGATCGTAATGACAGCTGTATACCTATGAAAATGTGGACACCATTTTTTAATGTAAATGGGTGAATATATTTAAGTAAGTTATAGAAACAATTAATGAGCAGGTGGGGAAGAAATAATCAAAATACATGTTGGAGCATAGACACATATTTATAAGAACTTTCAAAACACAAAAAAATGAAAAGAATACATCATATGGATGCTAGTGGATCCGTTACTTTTCCTGTTGTTTTGAAACAGCAAACTTAAGACAGAAAGGGTTTATCTTGCAACTGAAGAATATAGTCACTACGACAGGAAAGTCTTCCATTCAGAGGCCTGGGGTGTAGAGATATCTTGTTTGTACAAATAAAGTGCACCTGAAGATTAGAGGGTGGGTCTTGCCACTAGCTAACAGACAGACAGACAGACAGGAAGTGAGATGGCTGGGGGGAGAAAGGAGGGAGGAAACAGGAACTCAGTCTCTTTTCGGCTGGGAAGTTGGTGAGTTAAGGTGGGATGTGTCTTGCTCCTTAATCTCTCTGATTTTCAGCTTTTACTATTAGGACCTATTAGAACTCATGTTACACTGAGGTAGCTGGTCACATTGTATCCATAGGAAACTGAGCGTTCTGGAATGCTCCTGCTCAGTTCCCTATCTCCTTTTCATTCACCCTAGGAATAGTGGCACCCACAGTAAAAATTGGTCTGTCTATTTAGGTTAACCTAATCTAGATAATCCTTCATCTCCTTGTTGATTCTCGATCCTGTGAAGTTGACAGTATTAACCATCATATTAACCTAAACTTCTGAAACAATGCAGCATCAGACAATTAACAGTGCAAGTGTGTAAATAGGACTGCCTGTGAGGATGGATACTGAGTACCACAGAAACACCCTGAACTCCCAATAACTCAGCACTAGGCAAATTATATCAAGTGTAAGTGGCAATCTTTACACTTTAGTGTAAGTGTAGTCATATTGTGATATTTCAACATGCCTCTCTAAAATGATGTATTAAGCCAATCTCAGCTACATAGAGAGCTTAAAGCCAGTGTGGACCACATCAGACACTGCTTAAAACAAGAATATCAACAGCCAAACACAACTACAAAATAAAACTACTCCTGGATGATGATACAATTCTGTTAGTAGACTGCATACCTAGCATGCACGAGGCCTTATATTTAATAATTAGTATTGCATAAATCATGTATGTAGCGATATGTTAATAATTCCAGCTCTTGAGGCAAGATGATCAAAGGTTCAAAGCAATCTTTGACTATGAAGTGAGTTCAAGGCCAACCGAGGCTACATAAGACATTGTCTCAAAAAAATTGAAATAATAACATTGGGGATAATATACAAAATACCCTAAAGCAATATTGTACATCACCCACCTTTCTTCTACCCCCTGCCATCGCATACATACATAACTAAAATTTATAATTATTGACATTGTAGTAAGTCTTGAAATGATTTTCAACATTTGTTGATAAGTGGTGTATGATGGACACAATTTCTAACTGGTATTAAATTAAAGAAAATACCAATAAATACAGAAAGAATAATGGAAAGTGATATATGTGGGGTTGTTTTTAGATACCTTCTGGGTTACACGTGAGATCACAATATAAGTTTCTAACTATAATTGAAAAATGAGAGACTGTATAACAAAATCTCCAAGTTGTAGGTAAATAAAATAACTCAATGGTTACACAGGCTAGGCTTTTAGCACCTAATTTATTAGCTCACAGATAAGAGATGTTGAAAGTAATTAATTTAAACTTCTAATTCATAAGTTCAAAAATGAAGTCAATGAGTGAAAAAAAAATATTACTACATGGGAGCACAGTATGCTCAATCCAGGTAGCAAAGAAAGATTCTAGAAGCTACTCCCTACTTCAGCTTCATACAACAGACTATGCCTGAGGAAAGCCCACAATGTAAGAAGTGATATGCAAATGTGAGGAAAGTGGGCTGTGAATATTTGTTTCTTTAAGTCATTATGGGCTTAAGGAATACAAGCAACCCTTCTGCCTCCCACCCAACTCACATTCTCAGCACTCCTTGCCATTTCTTAGTAAACCATTTCTATTCCTATTTCTGAAAAACAAAACAAAACAAAAAACAAACATAAAACCCAAGAGAATAAAAAGAACTTTGAAAATAATAAAGATAAAAAAATCAGTGACTGAATACATTTCTTTATATAAAAATCATGTAGAGAAAGTTGCATGATGTTATAACAATCATGAATAAAAGAAAAAAAAATCCCCTGTTCACACAGGTAGAAAAACTGTCACAAAACATAAAATTTCACACGTTAATTCCATTCAAACTTGCACAGCAGTTTTCTTAAGAAGCCTGCATCTCAAGTCTAAATGCTCCTGTAGAAGAAAAGGACCACAGGTATGGGAGACCCTGGGGTGGGGGTGAGCAGAAACATAACTATCACAGCAATAAAATGTCATTGCAAAACTATTATAAAGGCAAAGAATGATAAAGGTATATAAATAAGCTCTCTGTAGAAGAGGCAAGAGAATCCACAGTGATTCTTTAGCGAGTATAGAATTGAACTTTTGGTACATTGTGTTGACATCATTCTGGAGTCACAAGGAAAAGTAAAGTAAAACACTTACAAAGCAGCATAGGGCATTATCTTCCTTTACCTGACATCCTGTGGCATTGAACAAGAGAGAAAATAACCACAAAAGGAAGTGGATCACCATTAATAACAACTGAATAAACAACATTTTGAAAACAAGAAATGACCTTAGGGGCTGAAGAGACGACTCAGAGGTTAGGCGCACATGTCACTATTAGCAGAGGACCCAAGTTCTGTTCCCAACACCTATGACAGGCAACCACTCCAGCTTCTGGAGGACCCAATCCTCTGACCTCTGCAGACACCTGCACTCACATGCACTCAACCTCTAATAAAAGCACACATATGCATAATTAACACTTAAGATGAGTATTTTTAAAACAAAATCACCGTAGAAATTTCCAATATATTAAATAATAAACAAGATTACAAATCAAACTAGAGACTCCTATTGCCTATCAAGGGAGAATGTGTGTGTGTGTGTGTGTGTGTGTGTGTGTGTGTGTGTGTGTGTGTGTATGTGTGAGTGTGTGTGTGTGTGAGTGTGTGTGTGGTGTGTGTGTGTGTGAGTGTGGTGTGTGTGTGTATGTGTGAGTGGTGTGTGTGTGTGTGTGTGTGTGTGAGTGTGTGTGGTGTGTGTGTGTGTGAGTGTGTGTGTGTGTGTGTGTGTGTGTGTGTGTGTGTGTATGTGTGAGTGTGTGTGTGTGTGAGTGTGTGTGTGGTGTGTGTGTGTGTGAGTGTGTGTGTGTGTGTGTGTGTGTATGTGTGAGTGTGGTGTGTGTGTGTGTGTGTGTGTGAGTGTGTGTGGTGTGTGTGTGTGTGAGTGTGTGTGTGAGTGTGTGTGTGTGTGAGTGTGTGTGTGTGTGTATTCAAGTAATAAAACTGTAAGCCATGATTACAAAGGGTGAAATATGGTATAGGCCAAACTATGGAATATAGTTTGGCAGATTCTTGCAAAGATACCTTTGCTCTTACTATACTGTACAGGACTGAGTCAGGAACCATGTCAGCTGGTGAATGCTTTGGACAAATTTCATTCATAATTACCCAAAGTTGGAAACAATAGAGATGTCCTTTAGATAAGTGGGTGGATAAACCATGGTCCACCTGACAACTGAACTGTTAGCACTAAAAAGTAAAGATTAGCAAGCTGTCAAACGACACAGAAAAACCCTAAATGTATGTTGTTAAGTGAAAGAAACCAATCTGAAAAAATATTCTATGATTCCAACAATGTGACAATCTGGAAAGTCAGAGATGGGGAGGCAGTAACAGGATCAGTGATTGACAGGGACCCAGGGGAAGAGAGACAGGATGTCTAGTTAGAGCTGCTGTTTCTATGATGAAACATCATGACCAAAAACAGCCTGGAAAATGTATTTGGCTTACATATCCTGAATTACAGTCTGCTGAGGGAAGCCAAGGTAGGAACTCAAACAGGCCAGGTTCTTGGAGGCAGGAACTGATCCAGAAGCCACAGATGAGTGATGCTTACTGGATTGATTCTTCAGCCTGCTTTCTTACAGCACCCAGAGCTACCAGCACAGTCCATCCCATAATGCACTGGGCCCACCCACATCAATCACTAATTAATACCCTAGACACTTGTCAATCACCCAATCTTATGGAGGTATTTTCTCTATTGTGACTTCCTCCTTTCCAGTGACTCTAACTTGTGTCAAATAGACATAAAAGTAGCCAATGCAAGACAGACATATATATTGAGCTAAAGACATTGGTAGGGTAAAGAAATGACTCTACATAACACCATGATGGCTGATGTCATGACATTAGACACTTATCTGACACTATAGATTTATAGAACCCAGAGTGAATTGTTTATGAACGCGAAATGTGGACATCAGCTAACAATAATGTCATAAAATGGTACCTTTCTGGGGTAGGATTCTGCCATATCTGATGTGTAGTGTGACAAAACTTTTCCAGAAAGATGCAACACACACTCTCCTCTCCCCAGATAGGAAACCCATGACAGACCAAAGTAGGGATACCACCAAAGTACAACTTGGTGAACCAATGGGTTTTACTGGGGTTGCTTACAGGAATATTGGTGAGAGGTTACTTACAGGAGTAGAAATGACTCAACGACAGCTGCATCACCAAAGCCCACTCCAGCATGAGTGACAGTTCACAAAGGCTGGAAAAAAGGAACACATGACACAGCCTACAGGCAACTCAACAGGTTACAAAGTGTCCTTTCCAAGAGACTCTGGTCTAAGCCTCTTCCAGGCAGCTCCACCAGCTTCTGCTTCTTCCAGGAAGAGGTCTGGTCTCAGAATGTTCCCTGCAGCTGGGCTCTGTGAGAAGGACTCTCAGTTTTTATTGTTTACTCTGGCAGGGAGGGATCTAGTAATCTGGTAGCTTTCAGGGGCTTCTTGGAGCTATTTTGAGTTGTTTATCATCCTGCTTAAGGAGGATGGCATTCATCCCTGAAAGACTGAAATGTTTCAATCTTGGTGGAAACTGTTACTGAACAAGATGGTATTCAGCCTCTGTGGGCATTTATGAAATCACTTCACTCTACCACTCTTGCTGATAACTTAAGTCTGTTCTATAAAATAAACTTCCTTTAAAGAAAGAAATGGAAGATGTCGAGTTCACATACATACTCAGGTAAATATCTAAAAATATTTATGGGCAAAAAATAAATTTTAGAAATCTATGACAGAGTAAAAATTACATGAAATTTGGTAATTGAATGACTGTTGTTCCTTGTTTTGGTGTATGTTTTATTAAGTGTACTGATAAAAATCTTGTATCAAAGGGCTGAAGAAGTAGCAGATTGAACATGCACAACTTTTCCTGGAGGAGAAGGGATATGGAAATGAGTAATGGTACCCTAGACTCAACAGCTACAGCACATAATTTTCCATTCTTTAAAAAATATGTAATTGTAATATCATCCTTAAGTGGTTGTTATGGAGACAAAATAAGGGAATGAAAATAGAAATCCTGGGAATGTCCTGGACACCAAGTGGCCATTGAATTAAAAGCCCACTGGTCTCTCCACTCAGTCCTGTCTTCAAGGTGATACTTCCTCCAGAAGCAAAGCAGAATGTTTATCGGGCTTCATTATATTTCTTTGTATGTTGATCATGGACTACCTGTATTTCAATATGAGAGTGGTCCTAACTATAACTACCCCTCAGCACTTTAAAGACTATTATGCTGGAGAGATGGTTCAGTGGATAAGAACACTCCCACAAAAACAGAGATCTGAGTTTGGGTACCCAGCTCCCATGTAAAATCTGGGTCTGGATGCCTATGTGTGCCACTCCAATGCTGCAGTGAGTGTAGAATGGAGGAATTCTGGAGCTTGATTGCTAGCAAGCCTGGTCCCAGACATAAAGCTCTCAGATCTGTGAAAGATCCTGTGTGAGGGAAGAAAGACAAAGAGTGATAGGACGGGGCACATAATTTCTCTAACTTTCATGCACACACATGGATAAGTGTATCAACACACATATATACATCCATGTAGCAAACACACACATCATTGTAAAATACATCCAGGTTACTCTCTGCTCTTACCACAAAGCAAACATTAATTCCTTCAGGATTTTATTCACATATATTATGTCTTGACATTCTATGACCTTTGTCTTGCTCCTCATCACATTATAGTTGTCTCATCTCTTCATTTAGCAGAGACAAGACAAAGTTGAGGTGTTCACACCAATGTTCCCTACCCAGAAAACACATCACAACATATCTAACTGTGGTCTTGTAGCATCATTATACCTTCTCACTATTTCCTACTTTGGAATGTATCAGTATATATTCTTACAAATATCCAATTAGACCCACCTTGAGTCAATTTAAGTAAAACTGGCAAAAAGCAATCTAAAGGGGAAGGGTTTGTTTTAGCTAACAGTTCCAGACTATAGTTCATCTCGGAAAGAAAGAGGCCAGAAGTAGTGGGTCACAGCACATCCACACAATCAAAAGCAGAGAGCAACGAGCTAACCATCACAGGTACGACTACACACACCTTCTCTCTAACCAAATGATTATTTTTCAACAGCCCCCTGGTCATAATCCTCCCAGTTCTACAAATGCTTCAGAAATCACATTTTTCATCAAACTTAATCTTCTGTGGCTCTGAAACTACACAGAGAATGGAGTCAGCCAACTGCAAGGAATCGTCTCAACCCTGTAATCACCTCTCCTTCCTTTTTCTAGAATTTCTTCTTTTCTTTCCAAGCCAGCTCAAGTCTTTGAGCAAGACTCTCCCATCTTCCTAAGAAAATATTATATTTATCATGTCTTTCCTAGGACATTGTTCTGTTAATCATCTAACTTTTATATCATAAAATACTCAGAAACCAAAAATGATTTAACGTCTCTCAAAATGGATCTAGGAGACATTTTGTGATGCTCCAAAGTTGCTGTGCATCAATGAATAGGTTTTTCATTATTGAAAAGAATATATATATATGTATATGTGTATATATGTATATATATAAACAAATAATGAAAAGAAGCTTTAAATACAAAGAGCCAACTCCTCTATCAAATTAGAGTTACTGAAGATTACAATTCGATGAGCACTACAGAAAAGAATGATGGGAGGTCAGAGTAAGGCTTCCACAGAAAACAATGGGATGAACACTTTTGTCTCTCCATGCTGCTTAAGAAGTAGTCCAACCTGAACATTTCCTGTGCACGTCCAGGACCATATCCCTTACTCTCCCCAGGAAACAAGCCTGTTCTTACCTCCAAGGCCTTAGCACCCTTGCGAATTCCTGTATAATTTTATAGTACACATTTCACGCTCATTTTTCAGGAACTTAAAATTTTTAATTGTGGCTCTGTCCATGCCCATCATACCCTGGTTTATTCCTTCTCATGGAATTTTAGTGCCCGTCTTCATTTTAACCAGTCTTTTACAGACAGAAAATGTAGCTTTGTTCAGTTGTACTTTGTAAAATAATATTTTGGGTCCTCCTTGTTTCCTAGTGTTTCCGGTGGTGTGGATTGTGGGCTGGCAATCATTTGCTCTATGTCTAAAATCCATATGTACATACCTTGTTTGTCTTTTTGTGATTAGGTTACCTCACTCAGGATGGTTTCTTCTAGTTTCACACATTTGCCTGTGATTTTCAAGATTCCATTTTGTTTTGTTTTGTTTTGTTTTTTCCACTGAGTAGTACTCCATTGTGTAAATGTACCACATTTTCTCCATCCATTCTTCAATTGAGGGGCATTTAAGTTGCTTCCAAGTTACAGCTATCACAAATAAAGCTGCTATGAACATAGTTGAACAGATGTCCTTGTTGTATGAATGTGCATCTTTTGGGTATACGCCCAAGAGTGGAAATACTGGATTTTTAGGTAGACTAATTCCCATTGTCCTGAGGAACAACCATAATGATTTCAAAAGTGGCTGTACAAGTTTGCACTCCCACCAGCAGTGGAGAATTGTTCCCCTTTCTCCATATCCTCTCCAGCATAAAGTGTCTTTGGTGTTTTTGATTTTAGCCATTCTGACATGTGCAAGATAGTATCTCAGAGTTGTTTTGATTTGCATTTCCCTGATAGCTAAGGATGTTGAGCACTTTCTTAAGTGCCTTTCAGCCATTTTGGATTGCTCTATTGAGAATTGTCTATTTAGTTCTGTACCCCACTTTTTAATTGGATATTTTGGAGATCAACCCTCTGTCAGATATGATCTACTGGAGAAGGGAAAAGGGACCAGATCTCCCAAGCAAATTGAGAGCATGGGGGGAGGGGAGAGGGAGTTAGGAGGAAGAAGAGGGAGGAGCTGGGCATGAGGGAGCAGGAAGACTGAGTCAGGGAAAGAATAGAGGAGAGCAATAAAAGAGATGACACAATAGAGGGAACATTACAGTTTTAAAGAGAAATCTGGCTTTAGAGAAATGTCCAGAGATCTACAAGGATGTCCCCATCTAACAATCTAAGCAATAGTGGCTTAGATTGTTACATGCCCTCACCCGATAATGAAATCGATGACTATCTTGTATGCCATCTTAGAGCATTTATCTGGTAGCTGATGTAAGCAGAAACAGACACCCACAACTAAACACTAGGTGAACTCCTGGAATCCAGTTATGGAGAGGGAGAAGTGATGAGCAAAGGGGTCAACACCAGGCTAGAGAAACCCACAGAAACAGCTGACCTGAACAAGGGGGAGCTCATGGAGACTCCAGGCTAATAGCTAGGAAACCAGCATAAGACTGACCCAGACACCCTGAATGTGGGTGTTACTTAGGAGGATTAGGCAGTCTATGGGGCTTCTGGTAGTGGATCAGTATTTATCCCTATTACACGAATGGACTTTGGGAGCCCACCCCATGTACAGAAATACTTTCTCAGCCTAGACCCATCAGGGAGGGCCTAGGCCCTGCCCCAAATAATATCATAGACTTTAAAGACTCCCTATTGAAGCCCTCACCCTCTCTGGGGAGCAGAAAGGAGATGGGATAGGGGTTGGTGGGGGGCGGGAAAGGGGGGGAAGGGAGGGTGAGGGAACTGAGATTTACATGTAAAACAAGCTTGTTTCAAATTTAAATAAAAATATTAAAAAACATATAGTCAAAGAAAATAATAATATTTGGGTTATAGAGATGTAACTATGGGTGGTTAACTTGCTTAGCATGTGTCAAGACTTGGATTCCATCCACATACCAGAAACAAAATAGGCTTTTAAGAAACTCCTCAAACTTGTCTATTAATATCCAAGTGAAGCTTATCTAGGTAATGTTCCTAAGTATGGAGAGGCAGGGTCATGTTTATGTAAATATTCAAATATATTTTATGTGAATTACATTTTCATAATGCTTTCCAATGTTTAATACACATAAATAAAACTCACACTGACCAAATATTGAACACAAACTATCAAAGTTAAAAATAACAGATAAATGTACATAGTGATATAATCATACTGTACATAAGAACCCAGAAATCATCAGCACACTTATATTAATAAATCTAGAAGTATGAGAAATGAAATGAAAAAAAACCTGAAAAACACTTGCAACATCAGAATTTTGATGCTTTAAATAGGATAAATAAAAATGCAATAAAATGCAAACATGAAAAACATCTGTATAAAATTAAGTCAATGTATATCTTTAGAATGCATAACTCCACTCAAACTTAATTCAAATATAAGTAGATAAATTTTTACATCATATACAGTGCTGCCAAACAAAATGATAATAGAGTCACCTGACATGTTTCAAATAATATTAAAAAGTAGAGACTAGAGAGACAGCCTAGCAATCAAGAATATTTGATTGCTCTTGCAGAGGAATGGAATTTGATTCCTAGAACCCACACTGGGGCTTACAATTACCTACAACTCCAGCTTCAGAGGATCTAACAAGTGCACTCATACACACACACACACACACACACACACACACACACACACACACGTGCATGCACACATGCACCCACACACACACACAATATTTTAAAAACATTAAGATTAAGAACTAGTATGTAATAAAGTCCTGTGTTAAGTTAAGCAGAATATTAAGTGCTCCATTGTATTAATAACACCTTATCCTTATTCCACAGCCTTGTGGAAACTAACTGTAGAATCCAAATACTTCCAAGGCTCAAAATGAGGCAAAGACAATTAAATGACTTTTGATCATACTGTAACACAAAAACATCTGGGATTGACATTCACCCTTGGTAGAGTCTATATGTACATACAGGTGTGTCTGCATGTGTGTATAGTGTTCATAAGTCTTTGCTTGCTTATATATATTTTTTCACCATTAAGTAGGGATTCATAAAACACCTCACAACTGTTCATTTCTCCTCTGTCTTCCTATTCCTCCACTTGGGCTCATCTTCCAGACTTTTTAATTTTTAAAAGCAGTCCTTTTAATCTACCTTAGGCTCATCTTATGATTGTTTATTTATGCATGCCATGATTAATTTAAAAATTTTTGAGATGTGCAAATTGCAAGGAGGCAATATAATTGCACGCATAAGAAGTAGAACGTTAAATATTCAAATTAGGTTAAGTAGGAGAAGCCTATCAGCAGATATGCATGTGTGGGGATGCTCCCTGCTGTGCAACATGCTGTCCTTAATGCTTTCCTGAAGCTCCTGGCATTGGTCAAAGCAAAACTGAGGGTTTGGTTATATTTTTCCATGCATCAAAGTAATTTGTATTTCTTGTGAAAGAAAAGCTTGAATTTGTTTTAAAGGCCAATGGTGTGATTCTTTAGGTACAAAGTCTGCACGTGTTTGAGTTCCAGGCCCAGCACCACATACTTTTGCCATGATGGTGCATGTCTGGAATCCCAATATAAAAAGGTGGAGGCAGAAAGTACAGAAGTTCAAGGCTGTTGTTGGCTACATAAAGATTAGGGCCACCTTGGGCTAAATAACACCCTCATTCTGAATCAAGTGATGTATTTCTATGTGATGACCCTTCCAAAAAAATAAAATATTAAACTTCAATAACCAGGGATGAATTATTAGGGGTAAAATTCTGACCTGCTTTATATTAAACAAAGCAGCTCCTCTCTCCAACCCTCTCTCTCTCTCTCTCTCTCTCTCTCTCTCTCTCTCTCTCTCTGTGTGTGTGTGTGTGTGTGTGTGTGTGTGTGTGTGTGTGTGTGTCTACCACATGAGAGAAGTGCCCACAGAGGCCAGAAGAGGGCATTAGACACACTAGAGTTGCAGGAGGTTGCCACCAACTGCAGGTGCTAAGAAACAAATTTCAGTCTCTGGAAGAGTTATCTACTGGACTATCTCACTAGTCCCAATATTAATCCCTTTTAGGTAGCAAGTATCTGGTAGAGATTAGACAGCATACCTTAAGGTTGACTGTGTAAAGTAATCCTAAATTTATTCCACTTGTCTGTTTTTGCAAGGTTTTTATTGTGAAGGTGATCAAATTGGACATTCTTTTCATAACTGGCAGGGTGCAAACCCTATGCTGGATATTCCACAAAGAAAAAAATGATAGAGATGCCCCCATCCACTCTTAAGGAAAGAAACACACAGAAATTTAACAATAAACAATCATACTTATCAGCTGAGTCAAAAAGATAATCAAGATGTCCAAGGAAGGAAGAGGTGTACTCTGCTTGTTTGCTGTAGGAATGAAATATCGTCAACACTTATATGCATATAAAGGTCAAACGGATGGATTCGAATGAATGAACTGAATCACAGACAAGCTCTATGATAAAATGAACACAGAATCAACACCCCCCGCAGCAAGGTTGCGTACTTCAGATAGGTGATTTGGGAACAAACCACTATTCAATTTCCTCTTGTAGGAACACAAATTATAATAATAATAATAAAAAGTGCCATAACCCAGAATTTGTTATTAAAATAAAATTTAATAGTATTGTCCAAACTGCTAAATCATAATGAAAATTAAAATAGTTACAATTTCATATTTTGTTTTTCAAACTGAATATGTGATATTGGTATCCCTTCTTGTTTCCAAAATTTAGAATCAGGATTTTATTCATTCATTTATTTTGTAGATATATGTACATATGAAGGCACACACACACACACACACACACACACACACACACACACACACCTTTGTAAAGACAAAAGGTCAACTTCAGTTGTGGTTCTTCAGGAATGACTTCCCTTTGTGAAGACTGGCTCTCTGACTGATCTGGCACTGGGGATTTGCTTAGACAGGCAAGCCAGTGGACTCCAGATATCATCTGGTGCTCAATCTCATCACATTTGAGCCAAAAGCTTTGTTTTTTGATGAACTATCTCCCCAGATCCAGAAGTCGTTGAAACAATTGTGAAATTGTTGATTAAGATTATGGTTTGAAACACTTCTCACTTACCAAAATTTTCTGTTTAAATCTGAGCTATTTGCTTCCACTTTTCTATGAATTCTTTTATGGTCCTTTGAACTGGACCCCGCTTTTAGAGAGGACATCATCTTAGTTCCCTCTAAAAGTCCTGCCCAAACCAGATTTCTGTGTTTTTATCATGTTCACTTGTCAGGGGGAATGGAGAGTATAAGGATCAGGAGGATGTTGGGTACCTTCCTCAGTCATTCATTCCCCAACCTGCTTTTTTTTTCTTCTTCTTCTTTTTTTATGAGGCACGGTCTTTCACTAACCCTGTAGCTCACCAATTGGCAAAGCAGCAAGCATCAAGGCTCCTTCTATCCCCATTTCCCCAACCCTAGAACTAAAGGCACATACACCATTGTACCTGTCTATTTTTTCATATGATCTCAGGGACAGATCTTATTCCCCATGCTTGCCCAGGGGACAGAACTCAGAGCTCGTGAAAGCATTTAACCAACTGAGGTATCTCCCCAGCCCTTTCCTCATAATTTTCCATGGTCATGCGTCACAATTTCTATTATTGATAAGTTGCTACATCTGTCCTCACTTGCTAGACCAGGGCCCCCAGTTCCACGCCCTTTGGAGCTGTAGCACAGCATCCATTTGTTCTAGTACAACAGGGAACTTGCTTCAGTTGTTGGGATGCAAAGGTATATTTGAACATCTCTGTGAGCACCACAAGAAGATGCCTGGAGGAGCTGAAGGATGAGGGTCCATGGAGACAGCCACAGATCATTCCGGCATCACTTTGTAAGGCAGGTATGTACATTAGAGATTTCACACAATGAGTGCAGATATCAGGAACCTCTCAAGTAACCCTGGTTTTAGTCATTTTACCTGAAATCATTTGACCCCTGGCAATAAGCAATCACACAGGCACTGATGGGAAGGAGAAGTACAATGTATACCCCAGCCCTCTTACACTTCAGAATTCATATCAAGAATGGAAATTAGAAGGAAATGGTGAGTGTGACTGCTAATGTGGACCACCAGGGCTGAGAAGACATTGTTTTTATTTTTTGTTTTTGTCCTAGCATTAACCTTCAGAATGACTTGCCAATGCATACTCGGTTGGCCTGCAACAAGCCAGTAGAACAAGCAAGACAAAGAAAGTCACAAGAGGAGAGCACTTTGAAGTTGACAGCAAACCTTGTAGGTCTCTGTGTGACACCTCAATCTTTCCCCATCTGGAGGAAAGTGAGTGTCACACCCAGTGTTAATATTTTAAACTCCCAGATAAACAGCTAGCTGGAAACCAAGTCACGAGAAACCGGTCCACTGAATCATTTTACCTCTCAATAGTTTTTCCAGCCTTCACGATAAATCCATTTTCTAAAGAGTAATTTACAAAGAAAAATATAAAGGACAAGAAGGAAAATAAATTGCACTTTACAAATGACTCCTCAGTTTATGCCTGTGAAGTAACAATCTATGAACAGTGGTCTGAATATATTGTTTCGTTTTGCAAACAGTGTACACAATGATTAAGAATGCAAAATTTGCCGGAGAGCAGCAGGGCAATGCTTAGTCATAATCCTTGTTTATTATTCTCTATCCTGAGTCTGCTTGCTTCTTAAATAAACCAATCATTGTTTCTTTTGAATTTGTGTGAATCACTGTTGTGGATAATGAAAATTCATCTTTGCCCATGGAAGAATATCTCCTCTTGATGTTTTCATCTTCCTATTTAAAAAATCTCCTTTGAACATTCTTTAATTCTGTAAGTGTATTAAATTCATTTTGGAGAACCGAGTCTGATATGCTTACTGACGCTTCTTGAGTCAATGTCATACCGACACAACAGAGGTCATTTAAGAAGAATAACTATAAACCACACATTTAAAATGGTTGACATGATAAATTAAATGTTATGTGTAATTTAAAAAATAAAATATAAGAGTAACTTTATATACACTGTTAACAAAAGATACACTATTTTCTTCAAAGAATATTAAAATTTTAGGCATGTAAGTTTACTTGCATTTGCAAAATTAAACCAAATTTTAAATATTGTAGGCTTTATTGAATTATGTGTGATGATAGGTATATATGCAATAATACTTACAAATGAAAGTGTAGGTACACAAATTGTCAAGTAAAAACAACAATTTGTGTCCTGATATAACTATGTGCTTAACGTGCACATTATAGAGATTTTGTGCACACATTACTGTAGGAATGTTGATGCAGGTATACAAACACTGACATATGAAATGTAAAACATTACAAGTGGAAAAATTATATTTATTTCTAGCTACTCATATTTGGAATATTGGAACCAACTTCCTCACACTGGTATCTCATAAAACATCTATTACATTAATAAATTGAAAATTTTAAAAATTGTTTTGAAGTAATAATAGACTCACTGAAAGTTACAAAGAAACAGGGTTTCCTGTGGATGTTTTCTATTTTCTAAATGGGTGACTTTTAAATGATTGTGGTCCAGTATCAAAATAGGAGTTTTACATTAACACTGATGTGGTATGAGTCGGTGTCATTATGTTTATACATTGTATATATGTATATTTGTATGTATGTATGTATATCTGCATAATCACCAAGACAGTCTAGACCCAGAACTGTACCATCACCACAGCAACCCAGATGTAGCCCCTAAACTCTACTCACACTAGGCGTGAACCACCTGCCACTTCCTATGGCAACAGGGGCATCCTCTAAAGACAGGACATTTGTGAAGGAATCAAAACATAAGATCTGATCCGCTCCCAAAAGAAATACACAGAAACTAATTTGATATTTTAACCTGTATCCATCTTGAAGCAAACTCTAAGGACAAAAGTGCCCATACTATTTTGTACTGAAGAGTGTGGTAGTTTGAAGAATGGCCACCAGCATCTTTGACACATCCTACACTGACGTCTGTGCTTCATGCAGGCTCGGTTTCCGCAGGGAGTCTTCAGTGTATGTTCAAATTATACCGAATGGCATGGGGATGGAGCCAGCAGAGCCTGGCCTCCGATATTGTAGGCTCCATGATTGATGCAGCAGTGTTATTTTCTGAACTCTGTAGAGACAGGCTACCTTTCCAATGGCTACAACTCACCTTACCAGGAAAAGTTTCCACTGCAATTCCCTTTAGATTCACATTACCTTCAAAATGCAGGAAACTGCAGTTCAGAAAGCTCCATCTGTCAGTCCGGGAGCTCGGGACTGCTGTTAAATCTGCTATAGTCTTTTTATTTCTTGTCCTTTCAAAGAGTAAGGAGGGGGTTATGGAGGCAAGACACTCCAAGTTAACCATAATTCATAAGGCCTTTCTTCACCAGGAAGTAATTCTGTAGCATATGGCTTATTTTTAGCCATATAAATAATTTCTCTTTTTATTCAGGCGGGCATTTATTTTAGTCATCTGTGACAAACTGTGAGAAACAGGCTTCACCAGCCAATGAAAGCTCATTTCTTTGTTCAGTCTTATACGCAACAAAGTAAGTTTTTTTTTTTTTAATTTATTTTTTCAAGCCCAAGTCCAACTTGACCTATGTGTGCACTGGGTAAGCACTTGCCCATGGATGCACACATTTTAATTGGGGTCAAGCCTCAGCTACTTTTTAGTTAGTTACTAGTCTTTAAATATGAAGATCTCTCAGGTCTTGTTGTAACAGAGGGACCACACTCAAGTGAGAAGCCGGAAAAAGCCCGGGGTGACTCAGGCCACCAACAGCACCTTCTCAGTTCATCTGTGTCACTGACCACAGAGGAAATTGTTCAGGTACTCACTCTCAGCAGCCGAGGGCCTTTCTAGCCATGAAGATGCAAGGGAACTACAGAAGCAGAAGACTAAACTCCATCTGAGGTCAAATATAAAGCCCCCACTGTGTGTGTGTGTGTGTGTGTGTGTGTGTGTGTGTGTGTGTGTGTGTGTGTGTGCCTGGTTATTTGCATGTAACTGTGTGCCAAAGCTGAGTGCTGCCAGGCGCTTCCTCAATCTTTCTCCACCTTAGTTTTTGAGACAGTTTCTCTCACTGAACCTGGAGCTCACCTACTGACTAGACTAGCTGGTTAGCAAGCCAGACTCTGCTTCCCAAGCCCTGAGATTGTAGGCACACCTAGCTTTCTATGTGGATCTGGAACTAGAACTCAGTTTCTCATGCTTATACAGCAAGCTCTCCACCAACCTAGTCAACTTCTCAGACTCATCATACACTGTAGTGAGATATCCACCCCACCCTCACCTGTTGTACTGACCATGCCCATTGGGGCATTTGGACAGGAACAGACATGACTTGGAGGGTCCAGATCTGGGGTCCTGAACCCCAGCTTGCTCTCCTGGTCAGAGAGAGCATCTGGAAGCATCCTTGGTAGGGGAACCTGCAGCGGTCATGTTTCTGGTGTAAGTGATTTCTCTTCGAATAGACATCCATCAGCCTATAATTTCCCAGATTCTTATTTACCATACATCAATACAGCCTCCATTTTTACAGCTTCTCTATCTAATCCACTCTTCTGAGAGATGGAGGGCCTGGAAGGACATACACCCTGGGAGCATTTGACAGAACAATATTGATGTTTAATAACGATCAGGAGAAACAAATAGGCCGAATAGATGTTTATTCAATAGGGAGAAATAACTTACAACATAGACAGATGAACACCAGCAGGTTCCTGGTCCCAAGGACGCCTCCAGATGTACTCCTGTCCCCTTGCTGCAAGCAAGAGAGCTCCCCGAGCCCCCTCCTCAGACTTAGTTCCCCCAGGTAACTTCCCGCCCTGTCTCCACCCCCAATGAGCATGGTCTATGCCACAGGTGCAGACAAGTTGAATATCTCACTACAGAAAACCGCTTTTGAATGATTAATTTACTTTTTTCCTGTCAAAAAAGTCCTTTCTCATCTGCACAAGGTTAATTTTTCCTAAAAAAAAATAAAAAAAATAAAAAAAATAAAAACTTTAGAAGCTTTTCTCCTTCAGCCATTAAACACATATTGAGCTTATGGTGAGTGTCATTCTATGAGCCACTGTGGCAGGGCTTGGCCTTTGCTGGTTGCCTCAACTAAACATTCTTACTAGGATTGCAGTAATTCAGAGAAGTAAACAAAATGTGCCTGCCATTCATTGACTTTTAATTAATATTGTTCTTTCCCTTATTTGGCAAATCCTAAAGCATTCTAAGTAAAAGCAGGCTGTTCTATAATCTACAGGATACTAAAGCTGCTGTGAGAGGTCAGCAGGGCTAACATGGAGGAGCGATTGGTCTCCGAACACTTTTGACAGAAGAGGCCACAGATTCCATGGCTTGTCCCCACAGAGATTCCTATTTCTCCTGGTTCCGGAGACTGGAAGTTGGTGATTGAGGTGTTAGAAAATTGGGAGTATGAAGGGAGGGGAGAGGTAGTGAGGAGAAAGAGAAGGGGAGAAGAGGACGGGAGAGGAACATGAAGAAGTAGGAAAATAGAGTCAGAGAAAGAATAGAACAAGAGATACCATAATAGAGGGAGCCATGGTAGGCTTAAAGAGAAATCTGGCACTAGGGAAATGTCCAGAGATCTATAAGGATGACCCCATCTAACAATATACAATATACAATATACAATATACAATATACAATATACAATATACAATATACAATATACAATATGCAATATGCAATATATAAGGATGACCCCATCTAACAATATAAGCAATATATCTAACAATATAAGAGGCCTACCTTTAATGCCCTTCCATGATAATGAGATTGATGACTACCTTATATGCCATTCTAGAGCCTTCATGTAGTAGTTGGTGAAAGCAGAAGCAGACATCCACAGCTAAGCACTAGGCGAACTCCTGGAATCCGGTTACAGAGAGGGAGAAGTGATGAGCAAAGGAGTCAAAACCAGGCTGGAGAAACCCACAGAAACAGCTGACCTGAACAAGGGGGAGTTCATGTACCCCAGTCTGATAGCTGGAAAACCAGCATAGGAGTGATCCAGACCCCCTGAAAGTGGATGGTAGTTAGGAGGACTGTCTATGGGGCCTCAAGTAATAGATCAATATTTACCCCTAGTATACAAATGGGCTTTGGGAGCCCAACCCACATAGAGGAATACTTTCTCAGCCTAGACACATGGGGGAAGGCCCAGGCCCTGCCCCAAATGATATGAAAGACTTTGAAGACTCCCCATGGAAGGCCTCACCCTCCCTGGGGAGCAGAAAGGGAATGGGCTAGGGTTTGGTGGGGATAATAGAGGAGGGTGGGAGGGTGAGGGAACTGGGATTGACATGTAAAGCAACCTTGTTTCAACTTTAAATAAAAAATTTAAAAAATTAAAAATCCCAAACATTATGGAGAACAAAATGGAAGCTTCACAAAAAAACCCACAAAGGAATACAGGTCTATATAGAGGTCTGTGTCATTCATATACTCTCCACCTGGGTACACAGCCAAAGACTTGAAATCAGATCCCAGGTTTACTGTGACAGATTCACCCTAATTATGTAATCAGTCTATATGACCATCAGTGTGTGAATGAATACATAAGATGTGAGAGCCACACTACTACTCGTCCACAAAGGAAAACAAAATCTATTATTTCTGGCAAAATTGATGGAACTGGTTATCATTATATTAAAGCAGAATAAGCTGAACTCTGAAAGACAAGAACAGCACACTCCCTCTGTACATAAAAGCTAAAGAGTTGAGCTGCCTATAAAATAAAGTCTGGGAACAGGAACAGAGAGGTAAAGGGTAATTAGATCGGATCCGCGCATACTGTACTCACATGGAGAAGTTATATGCACAGTTCAGAAACGGCAATCAAAACGAAAACAAGAAATCAAAAAGGGATGAACCCATGAAGAGAAATCCTGTGACCCTGGGTAAGGAGACAGTATTCACAGGGTATCATTTCACAATTTGAACCTAAAATTCTGTTCTTTCTCAATGAAAAAGAATCCAGTAAGTTGTCTGCTTTTACAATGGCAAAGGTCCCCATAGAAAGATAGAAGATTTAGAATAGTTTTCATGAGTTGGGTCTTACCCACCCCCACTTGTATCTGAAGTCATAATCCTCATCGCCTGGAAAACAGCCCACAGTTCAATCAAAATGTGGCCATATTTATAGGTGGGAACCTTAACAAGGTAATTTCATGGAGACAAGCTATTGAGATGGGCACTAATCCGATTTCCCTGGTATATAAGAAAATTTCCCAACATACACAGAAATGCCTGGCATGTGTGTGTATAGATAAATAAAACACACAAAGAAGCAATGAAAACATGATCATCTACAAACCTAGGATGTGATCCAGGGTCATCATCTCTGCCAGCACCTTTGTCTTGGATGTTCAGCCTACAGAGTTCTGCAAAAATAACTCTCTATAGCCTCTTTAGCTACCCAGTATGTGGTATTCTGTTAAGGTTTCTTCTAGTAAATATAACAGTAAACATTGAAAGAAAAATAAAGAAGATTGATATTAGTTGATTTTAAGGCATGCTGATGATTGAGATGATGTGATATTAGAGAAAGAATAAACATTTCAAACTCACAGAGAAAAGCAGCCCCCAAATGGACACAGCTAGTATGGCCTACGGGCCTTGGAAGAAAGAGGTAAAGGAATTCCTCAGAGAAAATGTAATATTTTGAAAAATTGTGGAACAACTGAAAATCTTCATGACAAGGATTATTGTAATAATTTTACACTCTTCACTGAAATAACTCCAAATATAAGCACAAAATCATGAAGCTCCTAGAATGTAACATAATATAATGGAAATATAATAGATATCCTAGCTGTTATTAGCATCAGCCAATGTTTTAAAAATGATTTTCCATTTTGTTTTTATGTATACATGTACATGTCTATATGAGTTTGAGAGCAACATGTGTGCAGATGCTTGTTGATGCCAGAGGAAAATCAGATCCCTTAAAATTGGAGTTGGAGGCAGTTGGGAGCCCCCTGAAATGCATGCTGGGAATTGAGCCAGGGTCCTCTGAAAGAGCAAGCAAGCACTCTTGACTGTTGAGCCATGTCTCCAGCCCTCAGCAGTGACTTTGAAGATGCAACAAAGAAAGCATGATCGGTGTTGCTTAGGGCACATTGGCCAACCTTTCCCACCATCCCCAACCCGTTTTCCTTCCTGGCCTCCTGGAACCACCACTCAACTCTCAGGATTTATACACTCACCGGTTCTTAGGTTTCACACATAACCAAGATCATGTGTCATTTGTCTTTCTTTACTTGGCTTATTTTACTTTGCATAACAATTTCCAGATCCATCTATTGGTGTGTGTGTGTCACATTTTCTTTATCTACTCATCAGTTGATGGACACTTCTGTTATTTCCATTTCTGGGTCATTGGTAATAATGCTGCCTGTCTCTTTAATATCCTGCTATCATCTCACATGAACACACAAAAACTAATGAGGTGTCTGAGTTTAAGACAAGTTCTATTTTTTCACTCTGATGGTGCTTCCATGCTGTTTTCCACAATGACTGTACTAATTTACTTTCCCACCAACAGAGTACAGGAACTCTCTTCCAGCCACATGATCTCTTGCTCTCGTTATCCTTGGTTTTTGTTTTATTTTGTTGTTTTGGTAACAGCCATTCATGCTGGGGTAAGGTGACATCTCCTTGCATTTTATTTTGTATTTTCTGGTAATTAGTGGAACAGATTTATTTATTTACCTGCAGGCCATTTGCATGTCTCCTCCTGGGAAGCATGTATTTATTGCTATTGAGATTTTTTTTTAAAGGTAATGAATTCTGGATATTATCCTCTTGTCCAAGGGGTAGTTCTCTCCTCTTGTCTTTTCAATCTGTTGGTTGGAACCTTTGCTATGCAGAAGATTTTGCTTAAATGTGTTTTAAAGATACTTATTTACATTTATGTATATGTGTGCATATGCCTGTCTGAGTTTATTTCACCATATGCATGAAGGTTATCCAAGAAGCTATAGAAGCTATTGGATCCTCTAAAATGAGACTTACAGGAGGTTTCGAGCTGTGATATGGGTGCTGGGAACTGAACCCCGGTCTTCTGTGAGAGTAGAATCCCCTTAAACAGTGAGCCATCTCTCCAGCCATTACTAAGCAAAAATTACTAAGCAACAGTTGAAATAAGTAGGAAGTCCCTGTTGCTGTTGTGCCTATAGATACTATAATGTACTGTGTATTTCAAAAAGCTAGAAAGAAAGGATTTGGATGTATTACTATAGAAAAATAATAATTATTGGAGAGAGGTATGTTTAACCTGCTTGAAACACATATACACACCCTCTACCTGCCTCTTTGTACCTTTTTCTTTAATATTACCCCATTAGTAAATAATTTTCATATAGATCAATTAAAATAAATTATACAGAAGGTAAAAGAATAAGAAAGACATCTACTCTTTGAAAATTCCATCCAAATAATAATAATGAAAGCCAAAAGCTGGGAAAAATGGACTAGAAAACTATATATCCAATATAGGACATAAAACACAAAAGAAAGCCTGAATATAAGTCCTGAACTCAGATAAGGATGTGTGCTATTTAGTTCATTGACTCCAAACATGCATTACCCTGAAAAACGATGGTGGTGGTAGGTCACTTTGCATATTTGGGGACATGAACTACATACTGTGTGTTTACTTTTTTCTACCTCTCACTTTTCCCTCAATCTTTTATACCCTAAAACACCTCAGAAATCAAACAGATGTGACAGCATGTATAACCATGTGTGAGCACAAGATAGCACAAGCCCTGGCATGGAGAGGGAGGTGGCCTAAAGCCCCACTCTCTAGAAGAGACGGTATTGGCAACTGATAGCTGCTTGGAGAGGATCAGCTTTCTTTAAAGGTGTGGCCTCTACTAGGTCAACCATATTGCAATGGTGATGGGAGATGTCATTCTGTAAATATGTTTCTCTTATTGGTTAATGAATAAAGCACTGTTGGCCAATAGGAAAACAAGACAGGTGGGACTAGGAGACAAGGAAGATTTGAGAAAGTAGTAGGAAGGAATCAACATGTAGAAACTTGAGAGAACAGAGGTCTGGGCCCTCTTTCCAGTAAGTTGAGACCACGTGGAAATACTTAGATTAATAGAAATGGGTTAATATTTAAGACATAGCTAGCTGATAAGAAACTAGTAGCTGGCCAACAGCTTTATATCTAATACAGCATCTCTGTGTGTTATTTGGGGCTGGTGTGGCTCTGGGACCAGGCTGGAGGGAAAACATTCACCTAACACAATGGAAAGTCACACACCCAAGAGTATATGGACAGCACAATTTGGACTCCATGATTTAATTTTGCTTGTTTGTTTGGTGTGTGTGTGTGTGTGTGTGTGTGTGTGTGTGTGTGTGTGTGTGTAAGGGATCATGCATTTGGGAGGAATTTGAGGAATTGGTGAATATGTTCAAAATACCTTGTTCAAAATTCTCAAAGAACTAATAAATAAATGAGGAAAAAAAGGCTAATAGCATAGTGGTTCCTAGCTCAGCACTGGGGAAGATAAGCAGAAAGACTAAATTCTAGACCAACCTGAGCTACATAGTAATACTGTTTTTTAAAAAAAATAGTCTATAATTTAAAGATTATATTTTCATTCAGTTAGTCTCCTACAGCTTTAGAAACATACAAAGAAGTTACAATTTTTTTTTTTGTTTCTTCAAACTAAAATATACAACTAATATAACAAAAAGACTCACAGTGTTTATATAGCCATATAGGGTCAACCCATGAAACTAATCAGTGCTTTTATTGTGTCATAATATACTTTTAAAAATCTATTGTTAATGGCAGATACCAAGATATCTTCCTTTTTTAAAAAATTGTAAATAATGTTACTTTTTAGATAGAATGTGTTTTATTTTATCAGCACCCCACAGATGGCATTTCAGTGGATCTTTAGTCTACAGAAAGCTATAATCCATCTTTTTTATTTTTATTTTTCAGTTTTACAAGAATGGCCTTAGATTACGCTTCCAATAAGAGCAATTTTGAGTAAAAGGGTATATGCATTTTAAAAAATCATGTTTAATGTTCATAAAGTGCTCTCATATAAATGAACGCATCATTCATACTCACTTTTGCAAACCACACTGCCCATAATGGCTCCCTTTATTAAGGTATCTCTTTCCTTGCTCTTCTTCTCTGTTCTTCCCCTAATTCAACCTTCCTGATCCCTCATGTTCTCCTCCCCCCCCTTCTCTCCTCCTTTTTTTCCTATCTCCCTTCCCCCTTCCCCCATGTTCCCAATTTACTCAGAAGATCTTGTCCCTTTCTCCTTCTCCAGGGTCCATGTGTGTCTCTCTTAGGGTCCGTGTTTCCCAGCTTCTCTGGTGTTGTGGATTTTAGGCTGATTATCCTTTGCTCTATGTCAAATATCCACTTAGGAGTGAGTACACACCATGTTTTTCTTCCTGTGTCTGGGTTACCTCACCTAGGATAGTTTCTCCTAGTTCCATCCATTTGCTTGAAAATTTCAAGATGTCATTTTTTTTTCTATTGAGTAGTACTCACAGGCTATTATGGGCTTAACAAGAAATCTGGTACTAAGGAAATTCCAGGGTCCCACAAGGATAGCCCCAACTAAGAATCTAAGCAATATTGGAGGATCTACCTCAAATGCCCATCCCTATAGTGAGACTGATGACTACCTTTAATACCATTATGCAGCCTTCATCCAGTAACTGATGGAAGCAGAAGCGGAGAGTCACAGCTAAGCACTGAGTTGAACTCCTGGAATCCAGCTGGAGGAGTGATGAGCAAAGGGATAAAGAGCATGCTGGGGAAACCCACAGAAACAGCTGACCTGAGCAAGTGGGAGTTCACAGACCCCAGTCTGACAGCTGGGGAACCAGCGTAAGACCAAACCAGGCACCCTGAATGTGGGTGTCAGTTGCGGGGCCTGGGCAGTCTATGGGGCCTCAGGCAGTGGAACCAGTATTTATCCCTAGAACTAGAATGGACTTTGGGAGCCCATTCCCTAAGGAGGGATACTCTCTCAGCCTAGATACATGGGGTGGGAGGCCTAAGTCTTGCCCCAAATGATGTGACAGATTTTGATGATCCCCCATGGGAGGCCTCACTGTCCCTGAGGAGTGGATGAGGGTGGTATAAGGGTATGGTGGGAGGAATGGGAGGACTGGAGGGAGAGTGAACTGGGATTAGTATGTAAAATAAGATTGTTTTTTAATTTAAATAAAAATTAATTTCAAAAAGAAAATCAAAGTGATATAAATGCTATGTGAGCTGACTTTTCTTCATTGGCATACAGAGACAGGAAGTTACTAAACTTCCTGTTTAGTAACACTTTGAAGACCCTATATTTGGTAAATGCTGCACTTAAGAACGAAATATCCTTTACCAATTATTTTACAGGGCAGTAAGCAGATTCTAATGGGTTATGCAGTTGGTCTAGTTGAGCTCAATTTTTGCATACCACTGTTTTGTCATACACACACAAAGCGTTGTGCTGTTTTTGTTGTTGTTGTTGTTTGTTACCATAGTACTGAGATTGAGCCCAGGGCCAGGGCTTTGTACATAGTAGTTAAGTGCTCTGCTGAGTAACAGTCTCATCCCCCGGTCTCTCCTTTTCAATTACATAGCTTGTTGTTTTAATAAACTTTAGCTGTCAACTTGACACAGTCCAGAGTCATCTCAGGGAGTCACATTTGGGCAACTGCCCAGATCGGATTAGCTTGTGACCATATCTTGGGGGAAATGCTCTTATTACTGACCAATGTGGAAAGGCCAAGGCCACCACAGGCAGCATCATCCCTAGGCAAGTGTTATCTGAGCATGAGCTTGTGAGTGAGGCAGTAAGAACGTAAGCAGCATTCCTCCATAGATTTTGCTTGAGTTCCTGCCTTCACTTCCCTCAGTAATGGACTCTGACCTGGAGGTGTAAGCCAAATAAACCCCTTTTCTCCACTAAGCTGTTCTTGATCATGGACTTTATCCTAGCATTAGAAAATAAACTATAACATGATCTTACCAAAATTTTCCTAATAAATTCAATAACTTTCTTATCATCTGTATTTTCTTATTTCTACAGATTTGTGTTTTGCATGTACACTCTTAATATCTTCATGCACAAGCTACATGCATGCCACTGCCCTTAGAGGCCAGGAGAGGTCACAAGTTTTTTGCAATTGGAGTTACAAAGGGTTGTGAACTACCAAAAATGGGAACTGGGACCTGAACTCTGGACCCTGCAAGAAAAGCAAGCACTCATAACGGCTAAGCCACCTCTCCAGACCCTTCTTCAATGTTTCAGACTTCCTCTATTGAATAAAAGATCAGCATTCCATGCATTCACTATACGAATAAACATCCTGAAGACTCAGTGTATCTGCCTATTTTCCAGAATCATAGCGATTCTATATGTGTTCCTCAGAAAATATTTTACCAACTTTTCTCCAAAACATCTCATTGGTATTCTAATTTGGATGGCACAAACTTTATAGATTAATTTAGAAAAATAACAGCTTTGTGATATTAAGTCTCTCTAAGAATAAATTATGACTACCATTCCAAGTTTGCTTTTATAACCCTCAAAAGACTTTTAAAGTTTTCTTCACATAAGCTCTCAGTACTTCTTCTTAGGGTTTTTAATGTTTTTTCTTGGCACTGTAAATGGGATAGTTTCTCCATTAAAATTTCTGTTTATAGTTAGGATATAAGAAAACTAATGATTTTGATAAAAGTTTTGCAACAAGAGAATTTTACAAACTCTCTTTTTTTATTTCTAATAGTTTTTCAGACAATTTTTGTGAGTTGCAATGGTCTACAATCATCTCATCTGCAAATAACAAAAAAATTAGTGCCCTCCATTCTTACTTTTATAATTCTTTGCATTTTCCTGTGTAATTGTACCATCTTAGACTAAGATAATTGGCCTCCTTGGAATCTTCACTCTAAATACCTTTTATAGGAAGCATATGAGCAAGGCTTCCTTGCACTTGTCCTATGCACCTACTTTCTCTTTCCACTGCTGGTGGGGGAATAGAGATATTGTCATGAGTGTCATCAAGTCATGCTAAGTTTTAAGAAATTTTGCTCTCTTCTCTTTTTCTTTCTCTCTGATTTGTGTTTTTCTGAGAGTGTTGAGTGGATCTGCAGTGTCCCACATTGTTGTGTATATCTGTGATGTTCCACATTATTGTGTGGATCTGCATAGTTCACATTGTGTGGATCTGTGATGGTCCACATTGTTGTGTGGATCTATAATGTTCCACGCTGTTGTGTGGATCTTCGATGTTCACATTGTGTGGATCTGCAATGTTCCATGTTATGTGGATCTGTGATGGTCCACGTTGTTGTGTGGATCTGTGATGGTCCACGTTGTTGTGTGGATCTGTGATGTTCACATGTCTGACTGTGGCCAGGGCAGTAATGCGGTATCTCTTCCCGCACTTTTTGTCTAGGTTCCACAAATAGAGGCTCAAACCCAGTTTCTCTCTCTTACATCATACTGGCAAAATGCTGCTCTATGAAGTTGCTGTTTCCTTTTGGGACCGCATGGAGCTTTCACAACAAGGCAGAGACACAGTTGTTAGCCTGCCACAATTTTCTAAGTCATGTGATTAATTATCAAAAAATTGCATCTCTATTATTAGATTCCACACCCCTGGCTGTATCTTGGATTCTTAGCGTAGCTGCCTCCTATCATGCACTATTCAGCATGGGAGGGAGTAGGCAGATCTGTGCAGGGAGCATCTTCCAGAAGTAACTCTCTATTTCCAAGCATTGCTACTACGATGGATGAATCAAAAATTGATCTCTCACCATGATTCAGTGAGTAGCTATCATAAGGCACTTCACAGCCTCATGCTGTGAGCTCTCTCGGGGCTGGGCTGCTCCCTCATGTTAGACCTGGTCAATTACTTTCAAGTCCAAATTACTTTCTTGAAGAGTGGGAACCTGCTCAGCACAGGTCTTTCTGGAAGAAAAATAAACAAACAAAAAGCTTGATTTTACCTGAGGAAACTTAATCCAAGTTTTGAGCTCATTTTTTTCCTTCAAGCGGTTTCTGTTGCAAACCCAATTCTGTGGTGGGATTTGTAGAAGCCCAGAACAGAATAGACATTTACTGAGAAAGGACTCAGATATAATGTGAATTAGAACTTGCAGGTGTGTGGAGGGGTGGGGGATGATGAGTGATAAAGCTACTGAGTCCTGAAAACATGTAACCACACTTGAAAATAGACTGAAGATCGAACAGGGTTAATATCACTATAAGTGAACAAGAATACGGGGAAAATTACATCTATGTTATTAGCCACTTCAAAGGTTTCATTTAGCCTCTATTTTCCCCCTTAACTCTTCTTAACCTTGTTAAAGGAAACATTAGCATCTCCTTTCACTCGCTTCTGTAGATGAATAAATAAAAGAATAATTGCATTTTCAGGGGTGATACTGGGGCTAACTAAAAAGCTGCAATTACAACTGATCACTCCTAATCAAAGCATTGTTTAATTCCTTAGTTGAGAGTAGCATTTGACCACGCCTTTCAAATCTCTTCATGGACCTTGTCCTTGTTCCCTCTTTATCACCTAGCCCTCTAGTGCTAATACCCAACTAAATTCAATTGCTTGCATAAAAGGCCTGGTCAAAAGGTCCAGGGCAAAGGGAAACATCTAGATAATCTCACTAAGATGCTTATGAAAGATAACATGACCAGCAGTCATTGTCTATCAAGAAAATCCCTCACCATACGTGTCATTAAAGTCCTGCTCATGGCTGGAGTGGCTAAGAGCACTGGCTGCCCTTGCAAAGGACCCAGGTTTGGTTTCCAGCACCACATGGCAGCTCACAACCACCTATTACCCAGTTTCAGAGGATCTGACGCTCTCTTCTAGTGTCCATGGGTATTGTTTGTATGTGGGACACTGACCTACATGCAGGCAAAACACTTATACACACAAAAGATACATTGTAAAAACTCAGGCCTTTTTCCAGATCAACAGAAGGAAATCTGAGTACATTTCTCTTAGAGGATTTAGACTAGAATGTATAAACAAATGCTATCTGTCAGATACAATCCATAGGATTGTTGACATGGATTGAGAGGCTAGATTGCTAGAAATGCCCAGGTGTGATTCAGAACTAAAATAGAAGTCATATTAGAATCTTCACCATAAAATAGCTGTAAAGTAGAAGCTTGCATATAACCCAGAAAGCATCAACCTCCAAGTTATTAATTTCTTGCCTATTAAGTTATTTTTGAGAACCATTTATTCATTGACAACTTCATAAATGTACACAATGTATGTTGATCATATCCTTGACCAAGTTCCCCCACTACACCAAACTTCCACCAATACATCGTCTTCTCGCCATCTTTCCTCTCCTTTTGTGGACACATTTAACCCAATGCTTCCAAGGAGAGGTGCCTGCTGGAATGTTGATCTTGTTTTCTCGAGTCTATGCAGCTCTTGAATTAAGTAACCATAGCTTCAGTGAGTCCATAAGTACAATGACCGTGTCACATCCAGAAGACAGTGTCCCGCAACACTCCTCTTCATCCTACAAGTCTTGGATTTTTCTGCTACCTCCTTCAGGGACGTTCCCTGAGCCATGGTGTACAGGGTTGGTATAGATGTCTCATTTAGGGTTGAGCAATGAACAGTTAGTAATTATTAATACTCTGAGCAGTCGTGTGTTTCTGCATCCCCTGCATGAAAAAGCTGCTCTGCACACTGTTGAGAACAGCACTAACCCATGTATATGTACTTAAAATACGTCTTGCCTCTGTAATCATAGGATTTGTCTTAGTTAGGATTTTGATTGCTGTGAAGAGACACCATGACCATGAAACTCTTATACCGGAAAACATAATTGAGGTGGCAGAGGTTTAGTCTGTTATCATGTTATCATCACAGGCAGGGGGAGGTGCATGGTGACTGGGTGCATGGCAGTGTGCAGGCTGACATGGTACTGGAGAGGGAGACAAGAATTCTACATCTTAATCCAGAGGCCAACAAGAATTGAACCGAGACACTGGGCACAGCTTCAGCACTTATGAGACCTCAAAGCCCGCCTCCACAGTGACACACTTACTCCAACAAGGCCACACCTCTAATAGTGCCAATCCTGTTCCCTTTCAAACCACCACAGGATTAATCTGAGGAAAGCAAGAAACACATTTTCAGCATATCTGTTATTGTAAAGGGCAGACAGGTTTATGTCAAAAGGTTTATCTGTGTTCATTGGGAGACAAATGTGTCTACACTGACATGCCTACACGCTTGTGGCCATGCACGTTATATGGTGGTACAAGAGATCTCACTTCCATTGATTCCAAACGTCTCCTTTGAGACACCTGCTATCAAGGATTCCATCCTTGTGGGATGAAGATCTTGCTATAATAATTACCACTTTTCCACTCTTATAGGCTATTTATATTATTCCAAAACCTCAAGAATTCCACTTGGGTTCTGCTCAGTGTTCAACAATGCTGTGCAGGTATTTCCTTTAAATTGAAATATTACTTTAAGAATGAGGGAAATGATAAGACTCGGTAAGCTAAGGAAACTCAAAGGTTAAGGGAGTTCAGAAAGCTACAAGATTGACAAGGTCCATCTCCATGGTTATATAGCAGTAGATCACAGCTGGGCTGAGAAACACTGATGCAGCTGCTGGCAATATGGGCAGGGAGAGCTAGGCATGAGGCTTTTACTAATCATCACCCATGTTGGGTGGGATTCTCAGTAACACAACTGCCTTGTACCACCCATTGTCCTGTAATTAACTCCAATAGACTCAGCTTGTCCAAGTCAGATTATGCTGGAGTCATGATATGGTTTGTAATTAGCACCATATCTGGGATGAACAGAGATTTGTATACATCTCCAGGAAAAATCACTCCACACAAACCAACCCCATCAATCACACCTCAGTTGCGGAAGGTCAGCTACCAGGGCGACCTTAATCTCTTTTTCTATCTCTCATCAAGTCTGAAGCCCCAAGTCTGACAAAGCCCCAAATTCCCATGGGTACCAAACTAAATTCTTGCTGTTTTCCTTTCATTTTCACTCATTTGTGTTTACCCATTCCCTCAAGTACTTTTTATCATATTTCATCAACGGCAGTCCTGGAAGGAGCTTCAAACCCTATTACAAAAAATGAGTGGTAAAAATGAAAATATACATAGTAAATCAGATCAGGATAGCGTTCTGACAGCACATGCCCATATCTTTTTTCCTTCTCATGGGAAGACATAAAGAATTCTGTCAGAGAAAACAAAATTATATCATTAGCAATAAACAAGAAATATTCTCTTCCGTGAATCAAACAAGAAAAGTCCGTGAGAAGAGTACAGAAGAATCCAACATTATGGGACACTAGGCATACAAGGCTAAGAAGAGCCATGCCAAGCGGAGACATGTCTATTGTTCGCCAAGGCACAGACCATTTGTGGGGTTACATTAGTCACAGTAAGAGGGAGACGTGTATGAAAAAAGCCAAGAGATAGCAAAGTGGTGGTGAAATCCAGAAACGGCAGAGCGCATGTGCCTGTCTATACTAGCCCCTTCAATATGTCGTAAGGTAAGCATGTCTCCTGATGCTTCCACAGGCAGCAAGCAAGCCATACTGTGCAAAGGACAGTAGAACCCAGGAAGAAAGCAGCAACAAAAGAAAAAACAGTGCAGACAAACAACAGAAACATTAAAGCAATTTGATCAAATACCTCATTTATGTAAATACTTGTTATGTAATAATGAACACTTTTTAATGAGCAACTACACAAAACTTAGACTCATGTTGGAAAATATCTAGCAGAAAGTTCTTTCCAAACAGAGCACAAACCCCCAGTGACATAAAATGGGTGTTCTTGATCAGCTACAAAAAAAAATATATCAATCTTTCTGGCATAGTGTTAAAATGAGTTGGTAGACGGGAGAAAGGACTTGTATGCAACACTATAACAAATGAGTTGAATGAAAAACACCCAGAAAAAACCCGACAAATTAGTAATACATTTGAAAAGTCCATCAAAATACCTACAAAATGTAAGAAGAGATGTACAACAGAGAAAAGTGACAACGATTTTTTTTCTTAACTTCATCGTATAACAATAATTACACATGTAAAAGGGGAAATGCTCCCCCCTTAACATCACTGATGTATCAATGTGTTAGAACTTACCTGGGAGATAGCCTAACTGCCTGGCCAGGCACATACACCATTATCCATCTGAACTGAGTTTCACTATGGAAGGACAAGCCTTAGACGTTGCTTGTAAACACCCTGAAGCTTGTGAACAGCCCAGCAGTGAAATGGATCAAAAGAACACCCAAGAACACGAGGTAACTTTACCCAGGACAGAGTCTCACATGATCAGTAAAGACTTTAAAGATGCAAGGCAAAGTTCCCACAAAGCCCAAGCAAGACTAAATGATGCTGAAAGATTGCTCTGGCAAGGAGCCGACACAGAAGACTTGGAGCAGTGTTTTAGTTTGCTTAGACTCTCACGTTCAGGATTATCTTCGCCAAAACTCTAAAACTAGGTTAAGAGTCATCAGTGACCACCTGTTCCCAGTGAATAATTTTGTATGGCTGCAAACACAGTTCAGTTGCAGAGTACTTTGATTTGGTGGCTGAGTCCTCTTGCTCAGTTTGTACAGTACTGTAGCTCATTTGCACAGTGCTTTAGCTTAGTTGTTGGGTACTTATGTGCCATACACAAGACTGAGCCCAACCTGTAGCAGCGAGAAACATTTCAACAAAGTCAATAAATAACAAAGAAAGGACTTAAGCCAACCCAAATCCCCAAACAGCGTGAACAAAAGGGCACCTGAAGACAAAGGAGTCTCCATAATCGTACATGCAGTTTTCCTGGATCCCAGAGAGCCTAAGGCTGACAGTTTCCTAAGTCAGCATAATTCCTAACTACATTCTAAATATTTGTCCTTGCACCCACAGATAAGTGTAGTTTTCAATCTCACAAAAGAAATGTCTCTGCAACAGATGGAGACCATTATAGAAGACCACATTCAGTTCCCAGCATCTACATGGGACAGCTCACACCCATCTGAAAATACAGTTCCAAGGGCTCTGTCACCTTCCTCTGGCCTCTGTGGGTGCTGCACTCACATGCACAGATTCCCAAAGACACACACACACACACACACACACACACACACACACACACACACACTTTTTAAATTAAAAATAAAATTCTTTAAAAGCAAGTATCATTATACTTTGGTTCCATTTCCATTCCCTAGCATATTTTAAAGACAGATACATAAAATAATGATTTATAGTATTATTGGTCACAAAATACACAGTCTGTGTTTGGATTTGTTTTTGACATAACAACATAACAAGGAAGAAGATAGAGCTAGACAGGCCCCATGTTTTTGCATGCTAATGAAGTTAAATTGGTGTCATTCAAATTAGGCTATTATAAGCATAGGACAGGAAACATAACTTCCTTGATTATCATAAACAAAAAATGCATTTCAAAATTTGTACAAGAGGGTGGATTCAAAACAATTTCATAGATATTACTAAACTCAGGGAAAGCAGAAAGTGGGAAATTTTTATTAGAAATAGAGAAACAAATAGAAAGATATGAAACGTCTTTTTGTCTAATTATTTTTAAAGGAAATACAATAAGTCACTAAACAAAGAGTAGAAACTGGTGAGATGGCCTTTTTAAAGATACACCTACGAGTTGCCTACTGGAAGCATTTTTTAGAACAAAGTCAAGAATATGTTGAAAATAAAAATTGAAAGCATTTAAAGAGAGTGAGGACAGTTATACCAAAGTCATATAAGAATAGGTCAAATTTATCTCAAGAGGAACACTCAATGTTGCTAAAAGGCTCAATTTTTCAAGAAAATGGGACAGTTTTTAAGCATACACACACCAAACAATAGAATGTCAACATATGACACATAGTGAGAGCTGAAAAAGTAATAGACAAATCTAAAGTAGTATTTGGAGACTTTAAGTCCCTACTTTCAATAATCAATAGATTCTCCAGATAGAATATACAAATTATTATTATAAGATATAGATTTTGCATTTTGTCATACTTCATCAGACCTAACATTTGTAAAATATTCCCCTCAACTACAACATTGGTGGTCAGGCCCTCATGAGACTTTCTCCAGGATATACCATCCTCAGGATATACCATGAGGCATGAAATGAGTCCAATAAACTTTACAACTATGAAGTAACAAAAAGTGTACTTTCTAACTACTATCACTATAATTATTAACATTGGGTGTGGTGTCTGAATGAGAATGGCCACCATAGGCTCATATATTTGAATGCCTTGCCTCAAACTGTTTAGGAACAATTAGGAGGTGTGGCTTTATTGGAGGAGGTGTGCCATGTTATCTTTCTACTGTGTTCTTATTCATCAGAAGCTTTCAATGACAATGCTCACATAGAAGAAATAAGTAATTCAAATTTTAACAGAGAAACTGAAAGATACATAAAGAAATAGTAGAAGAATTTAAGTGGCAAAATATACTCTGAGAACAAAAAAATAAAACAAAAAGTGAAAATCATAGATAAAGGGGGATAGGACAAAGGAGGTTGTTTTAATAGTTAAAAAGTTAAGCCTTCAGGACCTAAGTTAAGAAGAAAAGTCTTCAGGATCAACCCATAGTAGGACCATATCAATGTTTTTATACCTACATCAGTTAGTTTTTCCTAAACATGAGTCATATCCACACATGCTGTCTTAAAACAATGGTTGCCTCTTTTAAAACTCAATAAATAAACAATTGGGGCTTGAATCAGCTAGATGGAACTTCTGATGCCCTCCGTGATTTTTCAGGCACAGGCAGCTTGATCAAGCTAGGCTCAGCTGGTCCCAAGACAAGACACTTTGCTTATATCTTCCCTCTTTTCTTCCAGTGTGCTGGCTCAAAATGGCCCCAAAATAACCCAGTGACTTCCCAAGAGACGAGCAGAAGGGCTCAAGGTGCATTTATGTTGGGGGCCTGGGATATCATGACTTCCATTAAGTACTGTTGGCCCCAAAAGTTCAGGAGTCAGCTACAATTCAAAGGGTGGGGGCAGGTTTAACATTTTGTTAGGGAAACTTAAAAATCACAATATGAAGAGGTATTAGGGCAGAAGGGAAATAACAGTTGCCTTTTCAGCCAATCTAAAATCCCACTCTGTCAGCCAATGATAAGATGGAAATTGAATAGGTAATCAGCACCTAAAATGTTCTAAGAGCTATCATCTTTCTCAAGCTCATGTAGAAGCGCCTACATACTTTCTGTGAAGATTTCTGCTCTCTCTCGCGCTCTCTCTCTCTCTCTCTCTCTCTCTCTCTCTCTCTCTCTCTCTCTCTCTCTCTCTCTCTCTCTCTCTCACACACACACACACACATACACACACACACACACACACACCCTCAGATCCATAGGGTGCCAATACCCCAATTCCTCATCTTAATTTACAGCCAGAATTTTAGATTTCAACTAACAGAAATAACAATTCTACCTCATCATACCTCAAAGTTTATGGAGAAATGTGGCCAGTGAATATATCTAAGCAGAACTGTACAGGGGTGGAGTTTCCCTCCAGTTTGATAAGGAGATAAGTTAGCTAGAGATCTACAGTGCGGTAGAAATGTGCCAGGTGATGACATCAGGGGGATCATTTCAGACTGACAAGACACCATAGTGGCAAAAGAGGTGCACACACAACCACACAAAACAGAGTCCACAAGGTGTGGGAGCCCTGTGCCCATACAGGGCTCAGCATGTGATGAAGAGTGGTCAAGGTTGGATTAGCTAAAGTTTCCTCCTTTTATCCAGAATGCAGGAGGCCACCCACATGCACAAGCATCTGAATGGACTCTCATTGGCATCCCATCATCTATTTTATTAGTGGCATGTTTCAGTCTAAACCCTTAGAAGCCACAGTTCTCACAGAACTCACTCATGCTTCTAGATCACAAACCTTAGTCTCATGTTCTTCGCTTACCATTTTAGATGGCCTTCTGCAAGAAAATGGAAATGCTACTCACTTTCCATTGGATAACAGAGGCCCCAGACCTGAACTTAAGGTGGTGCCCGCTCTTCCAGAGCACGCCTCCACTGTCATTCCATGCTGCACAAGCTATTCTTCTCATCCTGGTCTTCGGTGTAAAGCTGGACTATGGTGCAGGCTTGATTCTTATTGACAAGGCTGCTTGTTTACTGTTGTTCATCCTTAAGATGTAGCCTCATTAAATACTCAAAGGTTAACAACCAGACCTTGTTTGCCTTGAGTAAATCATACTCAATTTTCTGGAGCTCATTGCAAACAATCTGTTCCAAACAGCTAATTAGGGATGAGAACATAAAATGAGAGTCCAGACAGCAGTGTCTGCACAGTCTCAAAGGCAGGCTTCATTTCTCTCCTCCATATCGACAGAGTGATTTAGTGTAAGTTAACTCCATCCATTTTCAAAAGGAAAATGTATGCTAAAGATGGGGTTCTGGGTCCTGTAGCCTTCTGATCACAACAATGGCTGGTGGATGGGTGAGGAGGGTCGAGGGAGGACCACCAAATGTATAAAATGCTTGTCAGTGCTCCTCACAGCTGCACTCTTAGTCACTGGCAGGTTTCTGAAGGAGCTGGGACTTATTTTTCAGGAACTACAGAGGGGATTTCTAAGCACATCTCAATTGAGATCTATCTACCGATCTCTATCTTTCTGTGTGTATGTATATTTATCACCTGGTTGTCTCCCCATCCCCATGTCTGTGTGCATGTTCATGTTGTACATGGGAAGAGATGGATGTATCAACAGGTAACATTAATTTTATTTCATATGTCAGTGAGATCTTCCTGAGCAATAAAGTACTTAAAACTCATTAGCTTCACACAATATTTAAATAGACAATTCTACAGGTATAGTCTTGGCTCTCTCTGGTTATCTTACCTGGTGCCATTCATGAGTTTGTAGTCACAGACTGGATCCTGTGGAGACTAGCCTGGGTTTGGAGTACTCAAAGCCCCTATGACCTTTCATGGTGTTTTATCAAGATCCTAGGGATAAGTGTGAAAGCATACAAGGCCACATGACCTAGACATGGACCTGGAACAGCTTTCCACCCAGCCCAATCGTAAAACAAGTCCTAGAGCCAGTATGGATTTACATAGCAACAAAACAGGTTTTTATCATTGTTTGTACATTTTTAATTTTTATTTGTATGTGTGTGAATGTCTGCATATATATATGTATATACACACATATATATATGTATGTATATATATATGTATATACACATATACATATATATGTATATATATATATACATGTGTGTGTGTTTGTGTGTGTGTTTTCTGCATGTATGTTGTACATGCATGCCTGATGCCTATGGAAGTCAGAAGAGGATGCCCTGAAACTGTATTTAGATAGTTGTGAGCTACCATGTGGGTGCCAAGAATTGAACTTGGGCCCCCTGCAGGAGCAGCAAGAGCACTTAAAAACCCAGGCTTCATCTTCAAAGAAGTTTCAAAGCCAACAAGGAAAGACAAAGATGAATGACAGTTGAAGAATTTGTACCATGTTACATGCAATCTATTGCACATGGTTAGAGAGAAATAGCTTTTGTATGACCCAGATCTCTGATAAACTAGATTGTTGTTGTTGTTATTGTTGACTATTTTTATACAAGTGCAGGTTGAAAGCATGTTAGAAGAGGAAGTCACTTAAGTTGATTTTCCTTTTCTCTTCTCCAACTTTTTCTATTAAAACCCCCTAATAATAGTTTGTTATCACATCTAAGAAAAGATGATATGAAATTTGAAAGGTCTGAGGCATACATGGATGTTTAAATTGAACAGACTTATTGTTCCCTGGAAGAAAACTCCTTCAATGGTCCTGTGGGAACATGTGAGATGAATGTTCTTACCATAGTGCCTGGGATGCAGGAGAGACAACATGTAACAGTGTAGGAATGAATGAAACAAAAGAATTATGTGAATAAACTGCTCATTTGTTCTTATTTGCTGCTTTGGAAGCCTTTTGATAAATCCCTTGGTTCATATACTTCTGTTAGTAGCCTCATTAAGTATGAATGGAGAGGAGAGTACATAACCCATAGCACTTAACAAGCCTTTCATAGACTATTATCCATACTTGACTTCCATCTTTCCGTGTGAGAGAAGACATGTGAGTAAGGAGCCCAGGAGATTGGTTTTCTGTCTCTGTGTCAGAGTGTTACATAAGTAAATGTCAGCACCCTAGAGAGTTTTGGTCATTCAAATCCCAAAAGTGTTAATACTTGTGGGTGTTTGCCTAAGAAAGACCTTCAAAGGCTCATAGATTTGAATGCTCCATCACCAGGGAGTGGCACCATTTGAAGGGATTAGGAGGGGTGGCATTGTTGCAGGAAGTGTGTCACTGAGGATAGACTTTGAGGTTTTCAGAAACCCAAGTCAGACCCAATTGCTTGCTTATAATTTCAGAGTTAGTCCATCTTCAGTGTGGTGGAAAGCATAGTGGTAGGCAGTCCAACATGGCCAACACGGCGCTGGAGCAGAAACCAAGAACTTTAACATCTGATCCATAGGCAGAGAAATATACACTGGGCCAGCCTCCAGCTTTTGCAACCTCAAAGCCAAAAATCTCTTCCAACAAGAGCACACCTCCTAATCCTTCCAAACAATTCATCAATGGAGGACTAAACATGGAAATATATGAGATTCTGGGGGCCATTCTCATTCAAACTATCATAAATATCTTTTTAAAAAATCCAAATACCCCTCCCCCAAAAATCCAAATACTAAGAGAATTGTGTGACTCGGTTTATCAGACATGAATTTGACTCACAATATTGCCAAAGCACCTTTGTACAATATAATGTGTGCTACCCTCAAGTCTAAAAGGCATGGCGCATAGGAAAGAAAACATGCAAGTCTATGAGAGAAAGGACACAACCTCTGTGGCAGGAGAACTATGTCCTAAGGAGACAGGCCACTGCTGTGCTTTTCTGTCTCTCTGGTCTCTTGCTTCCTGATCATAGAAGCAGCTACAGCCACAGGGATACCCGACTGTGCTCTGACTATAGTTTCTATTATGGCTGGATGAATGAAGAAGAGTGTCACCAAGTTAGAAAGCACCAGAAAGACCCAGCAAGGCAAGCATCTAGATGAGCAAAATAGGCTGTTGAGAATGTTTGCATTCCCACCAAACTGCACCAGGAGCAATCACTTCTAAAAAACAGACATTTGATGTGATGTCCCAAAGGCTCATAGGTTTAAGACTTGGGCCCCAACTGATGAATCCAATCATTGTGAGATTACCAACTCATGAGGATTCTGGACTAATCAATGGATTTATAATTTGTTGGCATTATTAGGGAGGTATTGAGAAGTGGGACATAGAGGAAGTAGGTGACCAGCGACATGTTTTAAGGGGTTGCTTGTCTTTGGACCTTTCTTGTGTGTTTCTTTTTCTGTTTCTTAGCACCCATGATGTATCTCAGTCCCACCACATTTCTTCCTGATGCCACTGTCTTGCTTCAGACTTAAACAATGCAACTATCATAGGTAACTGCACTAAAATCTCAAAAGCCATGAGCCCAAGTAAAACCAGCTTCATTAAGTTGCTTCTCTTATGTGTTTGTCACAGCCTCAAGAAGCAAGCACACAACCCATAGATGTTAAAAATTCAAACAACTGCTAGTTAACTTCTAAACTAGCAGCTAGGAACACAGACATGAACAGATCCAAAGAACTCTGTGTAGGTTTTATAGAGGGATCTAATACTGGTATTATACTTACAGAATGCTCTTCCAAATTTGTGCTTTGAAGCCAACTGTGTAAGTTGCCAGTTTAACAGATGTGTGATCTCTGACCAGTTGCCTAATCATCACTGGATGGCCCAACACCAAAGCATAAAAGAACAGCTTTAATTAGACTCACTGGTTTTTTGTTTAGTTTTGTTTTGTTGTGCTTTACTTTATTTTGTCTTTAACCGAGAGAACATGAAATTGGGAGGGGTATGTAAAGGTTCTTGGAGGAGATAAATGGAGTGCTGGGAGATATATACACTTGAAATATATTGTATACATGTATGAACTTCTCAAAGAATGTATGAAAATACTTTTATATACAAAACGATTTTCTTTGTAGAATTTAAATCAGGCTAAATTCCATAATGTAATTTTCAAAGGGTCTAGAATATGATTCAAAATGCTTGTAGGAAGGACAGGAAGAATAAAAACTTTATCTTGAAAAGTCATCTTGCAGACAACAGGAAGATGACTAAGCTGCTTTGATTATTGGACAAAAGCAGCAGATCATCTACTTTAAAAATGCTTATGTAAATGTCATGAAGTCTTAAGGAAATAGAATTCTGGAAATCTCAGGGAATAAAAGATATCGATCTTGTCTTAATTAGGATTTTATTGCTATGAAGAGACACCATAACCATGGAAACTCTTACAAAGAAAAACATTTAACTGGGGCTAGCTTACAGTTCATAAGTTTAGTCCTTTATTGTCATGGCAGAAAGCATAAGCATGGTGGCATGCAGGCAGACACAGTGGTGGACAAGCAGCTTTGAGTTCTACATCTTGACCCACACTAGGCATGGCCCCTATGACCACTTCTTCAACAAGGCTACACCTATTCCAACAAGGCCACATCTCCTAATAGTGACATTCTCTGTGGTCCTATGGAGGCCATTTTTTATTTAAACCACTACAGATATGAAATAAAAGACAAACAGAACCTTTAGCCTTGAAAAGCAAAAGCATCAACAAAGACCTCACTGAACTGATTCAGCATGGAAATAATAGAGAGAAGAGACAGGAAATTTCAAGAAAGATCAAAGAAATGATGTGAAAAAACACAAACAGGGGTACACCAAAAATTAATTTTACTATAAATTATAAAAACGGATGCTGAAGACTAAAGATATGAGTCAACAATTAAAAGTGCACACTGTTCTTGCAGAGGACCCAGGTTCCATTCTCAGTACCCACAAGGCAGCTCACAACTGTCCATAGCTCCAGTTCCAGGAAATCTGATGCCCTTTCTGGCTTCTGAGGGTACTGCACACACACGGTCCACAGACATACATGAAGGAAAAACATACATGCACATATTATAAACAAATCTAAGATAAAACAAACAAACAAAAACAAAAGAATCCAAGTATAAAATGTTCCAACTTCGAAATGTGTACTCCTTTTATTGAAAACAGAACATTGTGTCTAGCAGACATGAACAGCTACTCTGTCTTAGTTCTATGCAACTTAGTGCATATTGAGATATTTGGGGGAGATGGCTGTGGGAGCCTATGAATACATAGGAGGGATCATCACAATCTGGGCTCGTAGTCAGCTTCAAAGATGGACCACGAGTGCAGCAGAGGAAGCTACTGAGTGAGCATCAGTTCAGGACAGCAAATTACTTCTTATATCCATAGGACCATCTGCTCATACCAGCAGCTTCTGAGTATAAACTGAGGGACTCTCAGAGGAAAATGTCTGTTCTGCCCTGGAAACAGAGCCAAGAATCAATTTAAGTGCCCAAATGGATAGACAACAAAGGGCTTTCCTGAAATAAACCTTTAAACCTTCTCTCTGTGAGAACAGATACCACCAGGGACCCTTCAGAGGAGAGTAAAGCTGTCCATCTAAAACAGTCCCCACGTTTCCTGCAGGAAGTCAGCACCAGGGGACAGCATCAGTGACCCTGGTCACAGGGACACTGAAAACTCCAGGCTATTGTTCAGTGAATTTCCCTACTCAGTAAAAGATGTCCAACTGAAAACTTTCAGAAAAAGAATATTGCTTATCCTCCTACTGATTAAAGGCATTTCCTTTTAGAATCTATCTGTATAATTTTATCAATCTGTGGGCAGGAAAAGTAGCTCCATGGATAACACACTTGCTTTGCAAGCAAGAGAACCAGAGTTCAGATGCCCAGCACCAACATAAAAGTTGAGCAGAGATGGAGGCTTGCATGTAATTTCCAGGAGCATAGACGGGATCTCCAAGGCAAGTTGTCTAGTCAGACTACCCAGAGTGGGTGAGCTCTGGGTTCAGTGTGGAATGCTGCATCAATAAGCAAAGTGGAAAGAAATAGAGGAAACCAGGTTTCAACTTCTGTCATATATGTGTCATATATATGTGTGTGTGTGTGTGTGTGTGTGTATGTGCACACATGACCCACACACACTTATAAACATGCATACATACGCATGTGCATCACACACATGCACAAGAAAAATTCTGATTATGTAATATAGCAGTTCATATCTTCATTAATGAATGTATATTTAAGCATATATTGATATCTTCAATAATTGCTCTAAGAGGGATTATTCACTGACTCTCTAACATCTCATGACAAAGCACACTACAGTGATTTATATTAATTTCTTATTGATTACTATGTATTTGGTACTATTATTGTGTTATCATAGACACACTGATAGTAATCATGTTGTTCATAATATTGGGTAGCTTTTTATGACTAAATTTCTGTAGTGAGGTAACTTGATATGTAGCCAAATTATTTCTGGAAGTTTCTGTGCCAAACTATAGACCAACAGATGTGATACATGAGAATAAATATTTCCCAAAGCTTTAAACAGCAAAAGACACATAGAAATAAGTTATTTTTTCTAGTATTCTGTTTTCTATTTTATGTATTTGATAACAATTTCCATATATCTTTTGAATTCATGAGTCTCTATGCATGATAAGTATTTATAATAAGCTATCATTTAATGTCATTATACTAGACTTCTGTTCTGTTTTGTTGCTGTTTTATTTCATTTGACTCTTCTGCTTAATCTGTTCATTGGGTAATTTTTAACAAAACTAGATATAGATAGTGAAATTTCTCATACACCCACAAATACATACATAAAATAAAAACAAATCTCTCTAAAAAAGAAGGCAGTTACTTCTACTGTAGGCCTCTGAATTTCCTCCTTGTACCTTTTTTATGGCAACATGAAAGTCAGTGAAATGGCATAGCAGACAATATTCAACTCAGTGCAGGTCTCACATACCTTTTCCTTCCTCTGTCTCCATCTTGTGAGCCGTGTTTGCAGAAGCTATTCAAGTTGCCCTAAATAGGAGACTGTCTGTACTGGAACATTTTACTCATGCCTTGGTGAACAAAGCCATCATAAACCAGGCCAACCATTATTCCTGAAAAGTACGAAGTTGAAGGGCACAATGAAGCAGTCCTTCTCTAGGCTGAAGCAGAAAATCATTTTGACATCACATGGGATTTTTATGCAGGTTTCAGCGTAAGATAGAAAGGTATGAGTTAGGCAAGAACCCCAACCATAAAATGCACAACAACTTAGAAGCCAGCAAAAGAGAACATTCTAGAACTTTAGGAAGGAAAAACATGTCACAGCTTGCTCACACTTCCTGGCTATGCCACACTTCCTGGCCAGTATTCTGAGGGTACCATTGGTAGCATGAGACTGAATTTATCTGGCTCCCTTTCCTGGCAGGAGTGCTCAAAGTGGGCACAACTCATCATGCATGGGCACAGCTCAGCACTGGCCAGCTTGCAAAGAGAATTTAGCATTTGTGTTTGTAGCCATTACCTTTTGTGGGGAAAAGTCAGGAGGAGTAGGGTGCCAGCTCTGCTTACTATGCATCTCAAAGGACCTGACTTTCCCATCAACTCAACCATTCCAAATGTATCCAGTTAATCTAAATAATGGTCTGGGCTCTCTGGTTGCCATTACAGAGGCTGAGGAAGAGTCTATGGCAATGAAACCTGATATTTGATGAACAGTTTTTAATCACTACCGGTGTCCTTAATGAGAAAGGGCCTGAAATCCAGCAGAGCAATAACCTGTCTATTAGCTTTTTGGAATAAGCCTGCTGAAAGCTCCAACACACACACACACACACACACACACACACACACACACACACACACACACACGCACGCACACACGCACACACAACACATGCATGCACACACACACATGCACACACACACACACGCACAACATGCTTACACACTTGTGTGCATGCACACATGACATGCACAGAGCCATGTCCAGAAAGCAGATTATGGGCCCCTCAGGACTGAGAAGCATGGACTCATGGACTGCCAGCCTCAGTGCTCTCTTGCTAGCAGCTCCCAAGTAGCCAACTTCTCCCACTATTTCTTGAATGCTTTGATGATTATGTTGCCAGGGATATTGCTGAGTCTGGCTGTCTGAACACAATTAGGCTCTTTGAGAAAAGTATCATTCCCGTGCCATCCTAGGCCAGCAGTCTGAAAGGGGTGAATGTGATCCATGCTTTTTTCTTGGGAGGTGAAGCCTTCTCTAGCCAAGGTGCTTTTTTTTTTTTTTTAGTTTATCATATTAATAGCTACAGAATCACATAGTACTCACAAGTAACATTTGGCTCTACTTAGCTCACCTGGTGAAAAATGTCTTAAGGATTCACAAGGTGAGAGCTGCCTTTACCAAAAGAAAATATGAAAAGACAAAAGAAGTCCTCTTTTAAAGCATCTACTGTAGAGTCTGTAGAGATGGCTTACCAGCAAGAGCATTTGCTACTCTCATAGAGGATCAGAACCCAGTTTCAGTACACATACCAGGCAGCTCACAACCACCTGTAACTACAGCTCCAGGGAAACTGAAAGGCTGTACTGGCCTCTGTGGTCACCTGCAATCATGTGCGTGCACACTCTCTCTCATACACACACCTAAAAGTAATAAATCTAATAAAAGAGATCTGCTACATTTGATTTTAAGTGTGTATGTACACGCCTGCCCTCGCCAACAAGGAAGACGCAACTCGGGGTAGATCTTCTTCATGCAGTTTTAGTCAGGATCCTTGAAACATGTTTCTTCTGGCCCTCAAGAGAGAGAGGAGGGGGGAGAGAGCCAGGGAACCCCTGCACAGGCTTAAATACCCTTGAGCTAACCAACCCCAGTGAGCCACGTGGACCCTGCAGATAGGCTATTCTAATGCAGAAGCAGACAGGTTGAACAGACTTAACCAATTAAGGGCTTGTTTACCCAGAGAGCCTTCACCAGCAGGAAGGTGTAAGGCGGAAGCCAGCGCCACTTTAAGGCATGGCACTACACGGCTCTCTACAATACTTGTCTTTATTGTTTGATTTTCATACATTTACATAATGAATTTTAGACATTTTCACTCCTTTTCTCTTTCTCTTCTGTCTCTCCTACTGGAGCCCTTCTTCTCACTTAGTTATTGTGGTTGTGAAATAAGGTGTTCCACCAAAAATTTAGTTTCATAGTCATTTCAGTCATCCAGGTAGAGTATTTTGCTCAGAGCACAAATTTCCCCCATAATGTCCAATTCAAGCCACCCCCTCTCTACACCCTGGTATCTGTCAGCTGAGCCACTGTCCTGTTGTTCCATTATGACTCTGCCTGAGTTTCTATATAAATGTCACATATAATTCAATTCCCATTATTTATACAAATTTGATGATCCATGTCTGAACGCGATGTTCTCCAACTTAGATATCCATGAATAAAATGAATGGATAAAGGAAATATGTCATGAATGCACAGTGGACTATCATCCAGCTGTGAGGCAGAATGGAATTAGTACCATTTGCAAAGAATGAAAGTGGAGACTGCCAGGTTAAGAATACAAACAAGAATAAAAGTCTTCTGAAAAACTTGTACCTCTTTTAATCAACAGTTCAGCTATGTTAATACAATCCTAACCCATAGCAGCACTGTCTAAGCTTTGCTTAGGGCTGTAGGAAACCAAGGAGGAGCTAAGGATTGGAGAAGGGCAAAGGGGAAACAAACAGAGGAAACGCAGAAAGTCCTGAGCATTGAATCCTGCTTCGTTCCCCTCCAATGCACTTGATGTAACTAAAGAGAGCAGCTACCATGAGGATGGAAATCCAAGTTGGACCATGCACAGCAGGGGATGTAAGATGATGTGCTCCTCAACAAGCAGCTATCTTCCTGCATCTCTGGTCTCAAAACAAAAATCACAATCAATTTTAAATTTCCAAAACTGGAAAAGAAACTCGGGAGCAAGCTAAGAATCTGTCTTCCCTAGCGGGGTGTTACTGGGTGGATCAACCACATTCTAGGATGAGCACTGTACCTAGGAGTCCTTGACCCAACACAAAATGAACTCCATGTTTGGTGTGTGTGTGTGTGTGGGGGGGGGTTAATTGCTTTGCTTTGGCATTTTTTTTTGTCTTATTTTTGTTTGTTTTGAAGTTCATTATTGTGTGTGTGTGTGTGTGTGTGTGTGTGTGTGTGTGTGTGTGAGAGAGAGAGAGAGAGTGAGAGAGTATATGTGTGTAAGACAGAGACAAAGTACATAAAGTTCAGCAGGTAAGAAGTATAGGGGAGGAGTTAGAGGAGGGGGAAATCATAGTCAAATATATCACACGAAAAAAAATTAAATTAAAAATAGCGGGAGAAAAGACAACTCTGCAGAAGAAGAAAAAGTGAAAATGTTTGGTATTCCAACTGAGCTCCAGTCCTATCTGCCTCCAAAGCCTCCGCAGCGGGCAAGTCTTCATTTAAAGTGTCCTATGTTACGTTCTGTTCTGATGGTTACACCCTGGGTAGAGACATGGGGAGATGCAAAGTATGTTAAAGACAACAGAGGCGAAGAGTCAAAGGGACACTTGTATAACAGGAAGGAAAAGTGGGTCTCAGCTCACGACAGTCATTGTCAATTTCCCCTACCGACAGGAAGAAAACAAAGATGAACATCACCAGGGTATTGAAAAGGACTCGCCGTGTCCCCAAAAGAGGGAACATGAGAAATGGGGGATTTCTCTGTGGCAGTCAACCTTTGATTGAAATGGAATCCGTCCTTGATTTGGAGTAGAGCTAGTGAGAAAAATTCACAGAGAAGGGCAGAACGCCTGAAGGAGCTGGAGGCCTGGGACATCTGCTGTGAGCTTGTGTTTTCTACACACTGCCGGAGAACAGTGTGAAATCTCAGATATGGACATCTAAGCAGGACCTGTGCAAGGACAATACTAGGTGCTGTGTCAACATGGACCGGTAAAGTTTCACAAAAGTCCTTTCCTAGAGCTACAGCTAATGGCTGCTGAGAGAGTAAGGTCAGTTTTCTCCAGGGATGCACCTCCTGATAGGTCACCCAATCCCAAGGAGTCAGCCGTAAACGCATATACACATGTGTGCTGATATATTATTTATGGCTTATTAAAGCTTGCCTGAGGATTCAGAAAGCAAAGTCAACCTCAAGCTACAGAGATCAGGCAGTAATGGCATACACCTTTAATCCCAGGACCCAGGAGACAAAGGCAGATGGATCTCTCCGAGTTCAAGGCCACACAGGGCTACATGAGATTGAATCAGTTTAAAAGAGTAACAGAGCTCACACCTTTAATCCCAGCACTAGAGAGATACAAAAGAGAGGACCCGGTCTTTGGTACTCAGTATCAGGGGTCTCCAGCCATGCTGAGGAGAGCATAGCAGTCCGAGTGAATGTGAAGAGCAGTGAAGTCTGGAGCAGTCTGAGGATCGCCCCTTTGGTAAGAGCTGAGGTAGAGGTAAGAGCTAGTGGCTTGACTGCTTTGCTTTTCTGATCTTCAGCTTGAAGCTTGAACCCCAAGATCATTCTTCGAGTCTTTTATTTGTCATGTTACACATATGAATATGAGTAACACTAAATGGACTCATCAGGCTGTGTGTGTGTGTGTGTGTGTGTGTGTGTGTGTGTGTGTGTGTGTGTGTGCACGTGTGCGTGAACACACACAAAATACTTAAGAAGAGATCATGAATTGGGGAGGGAGTGGGAGGAACTGGGGAGGGAAGGAGGAGGAGTGGGAGTGATGTAAATACAGTACTTCTTATGGAATTCGCACAGACATTAATTTAAATTTCAAAAGGTAAGAAATAGTAGGGGCAAAAGGGGGGTTCTGAGTTTGAATCCAGGTCCCAACATTAACTGATTAACATTAGGCAACAGATTTCATTTAATTGTACCTCCATTTTCTTGAAGGAGAACAATAGCACTTGATACTATTTTCAGTTATAACTGAGAAGGAAAAGTGGACAGTTCTCAGAACTAACAAAGGCACACAGGAAACACAAGCGTGGAGACAAATCAGCAGGAGCCATAGCCTCATACCGTGTTACCACAAAGCCAAGAACTGACAACAATTTTCCATATTTTTTTAAAGCTCCATTTAAAATCTTGAATTGACCCAAGATTAACTGTAAATGGTGTTCTTCATTTTGTATCCCACTAGGGTGAGGACACCTTAATTTTCTGTCTAAGTGGACATAATAACAGGAGGGAAAGGCCATTTTTTTAAAAGGAGAGTACATGTCTATGTCAATAAAAAAAAAAAAAAAAAAAGTGGAGAAGATGTTTAGTGGACCAGAATAAGTGCCTAGCATACATCCCCATAGGGTTATTGTGGAGTTGGTTAGTCAGGGTTCTAGAAGAACAGAACCAGTAGAATGAAAATCTATGACAAATGGATCTTAGTAAACTTACACAATACTTGCTGGATAGCTCAACAATAACTGTCTTCTTACTGGAAAGGCTGAGAACCCGGTAGTTGTTGAGTTCATGAGGTTGGACATCTCAGCAACCCTGACCTGACACTGAAGATCTAGGGGATACCTAGAGAGGTACTGGTCTTTGGTCCATGCTAGGCAACATAAGAATCTGGGTTCTGATGTCCGTGAAAGCCAGTGCCAGCGGCAGAAGTGGCTCTATAGGTGCACAGAGCAGCAAGGAGAGAAGGTAAGTAGGCAAAACCAGCACTGCTTTCCTCTGGCATAACCCAAGGAAGGTTCTGCCTTCTCTCTCAATCCTTCCAGGAAAAAAACCCAGAGACTCACCCAGCAGCAGCGTAACTCTCAGTTAATCCTAGATACCTTTGGGTTGCTAACCATCACCAAGAGATTAAGACCAAAAGTGTCACAGAGAACTTTCAGGAATGAAAATCAACTTCAGATGAGAAGCACCGGGTTTCTGGCAATTCAGAGGACCAGGCTTTTCTGAAGAGCTATAAATGTTCAACACAGCCTGCCCTGCCTGGTTTGGTTTCAACCGTAAACTCATGGAAGACCACTGTTGTTCAGACATTTGTCTTAGAGTCATTTGAAAAGAAGCAGCCTGATTGTTTCTTCCAAACCTCGTTTAGGATAAGAATTACAGAATAAAATCAAAGATGGTCAGATGACAATTCTAATTGTGGCTGCATCCTTGGGAACAAGAGAAAACTATTTGGGGCTAATTTGCTGTGATGGTTTTCATGACAACAGCCAAGGGTATATTTTAACTACTGTTTTGACTTGGATTCAATTGTAAAATAAGACACGCTTAAAGCCAATCAGCCATTGGGCTCACTAAGGCTAGATGCCTCACTGGCGTATATAATAGGAAATAAAACGGGGCATGTACATCTTCCTTCAGGGCTAACCTCCAGAAGAAACATGCTACATTCTGCTGAGAGTGAGTTGATTTATGGCCAATAAGCTGTTCAAACCCCGTGCAGACAGTTCATACCATTGATCTCAGACCTGCTTTTGACAGTCGCTTTCTTTGGGGGACTAGATAACTAAGAAGTGAAGCTATTTTCTCCCAAGGTGTGAGCTTGGATCAGCACTATCAGATTTTTCTGGGCGGTAAATATGTAACTGTCAGCAAATAGCATATGAAAACCATTCTTCTCTCTCTGAGACTGTAGCATTTCCTGGAGTCTGCGGAGTGAAGATGCTACAGCACAAAGAGTGAGGGAGACAAATGGCCACCAACACTCATTAATTGCACCTTCCAGTTTCCATCTGGCCTTAGCAGAAATTGGGTTGGACTCTACACGCTGAAAGAGAGGACAGGAAACCCAATATTTCTTGCTGTGAATATGCCATTTTGTTTCCAAGCCAGTATCTCCAGATGGGTTGAAAGAAAGCCCCCCCAACTGATGTTATAAGGTCAAGAAAGTACAAACCGTATCCCTTCCTGCCATCAGAATATGAAGTACAGGTATGTGGCGCAAATCTTACCTGTGAATATGAACCTCTGGGGTGCTGTACAATCCCAAACCCAGCTAGAGATTAATCACATAGACTTCCATCTGCAGTTAAAAGTCAAATTGACATAACTCAGCGGTGCATGCCATCTGCAAACATCGTCCTGCAGTGCTTCTGTCAGTGGGGACAACTGCCCAGGAGCAAAAGCTCCAGCGAGGCCTGCTGAGTAGAGGTTCCCGGTGTAGAGATTGTGGTGGTGGCTCGTCCCTGTTACTGCCTTCCCAGTGCCGCTTCACCAGCCTGCTTCTGATTCTGTAAAGGAACAGAGACAGTAAGATAGTTTGGTGGGTAAAGTCACATGCTGCTAAGCCTGACAACCTGAGTTCAATTCTGGACCTTTTATAAGACTGGGCAAAGGGAACATTCCCTGGGATGGAATGAGATGGTTTCTCACCCTGACTGATAGATGGCCAAATACTTATCTTTGTTCTATCTGGGTTAGCCATACATCCCACAAATTAAAGCAAATGTATATACATCATGAATATACATGAGATGGCAAATAGGGTGTTTATTCGTTTACTTATTTATTTAGTATTAACAGAAGGATTTTACTTAAGATCCTTAAGCTCTAGCAGATCAACTATGCATTAAAATGCCAGAGTATCTAAATTCTTTCCTTAGTAAATCAAGTTTAAGTACTAGTAACTCCTAACTCTATATTGAAGATAGAATTTATTTTTCAACCCCCACGAAAACTATAGAAAATCTGCCACATGCTACCTTTCTTACAGCAACCATAAGCCATCCCAAAAAACTACAACTAACTGGATCATGAGAGCCCAGCCCCAGTGGATTCATCACTTCATCCTGCATCCATGGTTCAGGGAACATCTTGGAAATGGAAGTGGAAAGGCTGTTGGAGCCAGCATTGCAGGAATTAGGCTGTAAAACAGGCTCTCCTGGAAATGGTGGCATACATGGGACCACAACAATGGCAGTAGCCATGGATATGCTAACATAGAGGAGGGAAGTTTTGCAGGGTCTCAATCCTAGACAAAGAGCAACATGCAATCAATGATTATTAGAAGAAGGGGAATCAACCTCTCCCAATGATGAGCTCCTTTGTTTGTTGTTCAAGGGAGTGGTCAGCCTCAAAACCATAAACACAAACATATATTTGTATATATCTGTACACTCATATGCATGTATATATACATACAAATGTATGCAGCAATAATAATTGAGGAAAAGGTGTATTTTATTATCCTTCCATCATGTTTCTTCAAGGACAGGTTGACCTTTACTGAGACCAGCACCTGTTTAAGCTGAACCTTTCAATCTCTCCTTCTACCAAAATGTGCCTGACCACAATTTACCCATAACAGGGGAGGTTCAGAATGTTGTCCTACTAGGAAGAGGCAGAAGGGGCATAAAATGACAGGGAAAATGCTCTGAGTGGCTGAGACATCCCTGTACTTCCTGCCTCGCCATCATATGCCCTGGTTTTTGCTGCATGACCATTCAAACCAAGCTAGACACCACAGAGATCACTTTATCCATGAAGTCAGGTACACAGCAGCACAATTCTTTCAGATGGAAGAGGCATGGGGGCCTGGGCTCATGCAATGCCTGGCTTTCCTGAAACTTGCAGGAGCAGATGGCTCACACACAGTTGCTTTCTCTTGGCACACAACCATCCTGCTATCAACCTGTACTTTTGATCTCATGGGGAGTCCCTCATGAGTAAAGCAAGTATAATTTATGGTACAGAACTTGTAGTTGAAAAACTAGGCCAGGACAATCGGCCTAAAATAGGACCATCTTAACTAAATCATTGTGCATTGTCAAACTAATGATAACTCTGTAGCAATCAACTGGGTATAAACTCTGCAGGCTCCCCTGACCCCATGGAGACATTTAGCAATATTTCAAGCCTTACTGGTTTGTCACAGATGGGTAAGGTGTACCATAGGCATCTAGGTGATGGAGATGTGGGGCATAGTCAAACATCCTAAATGCACAAATTGCCCCACAACAAAAGATTATCTAACCTGGCACACCAACAATGCTGAGTTTGTGAAGTCTTTTCAATAATTTTTTAAGAGGTTAAAAAAAAATCAATTCATGGAAGTTTCTGCATGATATGTTAGCTTAAGTAAAGTGGACAGCTGCAGATTTGTAGCCATGATCAGGGTGGACTTGATGTGAAAGAGATCAAAGCAGGGAAGTGTTTCTGGTAAAGAGAAGTCTCTTTTTTGTCCATAAATGGGACATTTTATTTTAATCATTAAAGTCTAATTTTATTTATACATTCATAAAATGCATGAAGTCTTAATGCTACACCAATTCTCCACTTGGAATAAAAGATTGCATTGCAAAAGTAACAACACCCATGTGTCTCAGATGACATGGCTATGTTCCTGGAAAGAATGGGGTCACAAGAACCCTGAAGGGGAGAGGGGCCAGCCTCAAAACCATAAACACAAACATATATCTTTATATATTTGTATACTCATATGCATGTATATATACATACACTTATAAATGAGCTGCAGGAATTGATGTGGATGAGGACTAAATTTATAGGATTGAGTCTTCTTATGAGTCTCCTTTCCCATTTCTCCCTAGTGGGGTTTTAAGAAAATGGTCACAGAGGCAGAGAGGTTGACCATACATATGTAAGTGGACACATAAATATAATAAGGATTTTCTTTCTAATACTTATCAGGCTGCTATTATTGGATGATACAGTCAAACCTGAGTTCCAAACACAGTACCACACTCTACACTCAGGCTGTCTCCTAGTGACAGAGTACATTATATCTGTGCCTGTGTGTCTGTGCTTTCTTCATTCCCTCATCAGCCAAGTGAGGTTTCAAGGACCAAGCCATGCTGGATGCATCAGCAAGACTAGGACATTTCTCTTCTTGTCAATTGTTTTCAATGAGATGCTTTAGACATATATTTGTGTTAGAATTATCTTAATGGATATCTTTAAAAGAATATTATTTTTAAATAACTGTAGTAGAGGAAGGAAGAAAAGATGAGCATAGAGGAGTCAAGAAAGCCAAAAGTCAATACTCAGCAACTTGGTGAATTGGTTCACTTCTAATCAATAAGTAAATCACTCCAAAACATGTTATCTTAAATGCTCAGACCTTTACTAGAGCTATAAGTCATCTATCTGGGTTGAGTTCATCAGACTGCTTCTCTTGTCCTTGTTGCATTCATCATATAACTATACGCCACTGTCAGGTTGGTTGGTTGCTAAGTGCCCCAGTAGTAGATATTCTGGGGAGTCCTATCAGGATGCACCATACTTATTCACACAAAAACTAGGAAAGTTTCACAAACATACAAGACATCTTGGAGCCCGGGCTTACAACTCTCACAACATCATGTTGCAACAACTCAAAACAAGTCACATAAAATAACTCAGAAGGGGAGAAATAGGTTTCACCTCTTCAGAGAAACTACAATGCCACACCACATGGGACATAGCTGTTGGCAGGGAGAAGAATTGTAGTCATTTGTAAAACCATGTTTCCCAATGTCAGAGATAAAGGTAGCTAATTTATAGAGCATGCTGTCTGTCAATTATTATGAGAGCTTTAATTGTCAGCTTAATACAACCTAGAACCACCTAAGAAGAGAGTCTCAGTAAGAGTTTGTTCACACTGGGCTGGTCAATCATCATGCCTTGAGGAGGCTGTCTTAAGTTAATTGATATGGGAAGACCCAGCCAGCTAAGGGAAGCACCATTCCCTTGGCAGGAAGTCCTGAAGTGTATAAGAATGCAGAAGCAGAACTAAGTGCAAGCAGGCAAGAAATCATCTATGCATTCATTTTGTTCTGCTCTTGACTTTGATGTGATGCAACAAGCTATTTTAGGTTCTTGCTGGCTCAGTTTCCCTGCTATGTTGGACTGGGGCTGGTAACTGTTAGCTAAGATGGACCCTTTCTCTCCTGGGCTGCTTTTTATGAGGACAGTTTATCTTGGTAACAGAAATGAAGGCCGGACAGTGGCCAACAACAAGCAGAATTTCTTGACTTAAATAATTATAAGATTGAACCTGGAGACAAAAATACAAGGCTTTAAAATGTGTGACTAGTTCCCTAATGAAGCAAATTAAGCAAAAATTCCCATATGACCCATACAATCTCTCGATCAATGTGCAAATCAAGATGCAATCAAAACTGTCAAATGAGTGAATGCAGAACCAGCAAGACAAGATGATTTAATGTTATAAAAATGGTCAAGGCTCAGAACCTAGAAAAGAGACAAAAGAAAGGCAAAAAATGGTAGTGGTGGTGGGAAAGAAGGAAGGACATATGTGAAAGTGACAAGGGACTAGGGAGCAGGTAACAAACAGGGTGGGAGATGGAGATTAGAGGGATAACAGGGAAGGAGAATCTACTAAAACACACCATTCAATGATGCCATTATGGCATCTAATACCTTGTATGTGGATTGAAAACACAAAATTTAAAAGAATCACAAATCATCCCAACATAGCCACAACAGCATTTATGGTTTGGTGACTAAAGTTAAATGAATCAATAGGGTCTGATTCTAGAGCACAGGTGATATTTTCAGATGTTGATGAGTAAAGTAAACTCAGACTAACAAGGAGTGATCTCAAGTCCATTTTCATTCACTTGAGAGTGTGCTATTTGCAAATATGGTTTCTCTGCTGTAGCTATCCCATCATTCCAGAAACGCCTATTGAACATGGTCTGTATGCCAGGCATTGTCTGCTCTGCAAGAGACAAGGAACCTGTCATGATGGAGTTTCACTTGTAATTCATGAAAGCAAACAAATGAGTCAGTGCTTAGCAAGAAGCATGTAAAGGTTTCAAATGGATAATAGTGTGATAGGCCCAATGAGAATGAATGGGACCTGATAAGGAAGTGTTTATGTGAGATATTATGTTATTCAAAACAGAACAGTCTATATTACATTAATACATGTGGTAGACATACATACCTCAGAAAATTCACTGAAATTTTATACTAATTCATGTCATGAGCAAGAAGCATTGAAGGGTAAAATTTTCATCACCGTAGGCACAGCCACATAGCAGAACCCACACAAGTTACACATTTTCCTTACTGTTCACAGCTCTCAGCCAATGCCATTATATAGTTTTTTTCTACAAGTCTCTTCCAAGTTATGAAACAGAGACCTAGAAGTTTTTCCACTGAAGCTAACATGCTCTTTGTATGCCACATAGAGAAAAGATACCAAAATGCAGCTCCATCAATATTATCAAAGTCATTACAGTTAAATGATTGAGGACATGTGTTATGTCAAGTATTTCCCCCGCCGGCTGCTTGGTCCTGCCGCCAAGGTCCTGTTGCTACATGAGCCCCAAATAACATTCAGAGACTCTGTATTTGATACAATCTTGTTGGCCAGTTACCATTATTGTTTATGGGCTAGCGCTGTCTTAATTATTAATCCATTTCTACTTATCTAAGTATTTCCACCCCACTTCTGGTACCATTATGTTATGGCAGGTTCCTCCCCGGCGGCCTCCCGGTCCTGCCGCCATGGTCCCACTGCCATGTGAGCTCCAAATAACATTCAGAGACTCTGTATTTGATACAATCTTGTTGGCCAATTACTATTATTGTTTATGGGCTAGCTCTGCCTTAATTATTAACCCATTTCTACTTATCTAAGTATTTCCATGTGGTTATCTTATCCGGGAGCCGCAGCCGGCATCTTCTTTCTTTCAGGTCTCCATCTTGACTCCTCCCTACTATTTCCTCTTTCTTCCTTGTCTCCTAGCCCCACCTATCTTGCTATCTCATTTGCCCAACGGTGCTTTATTAATTAGTATGAGAAACATATATACAGAATAACACCTCCCATCAGACATGAGAGTTAATGGGCTCCAGGTCACATGTATGAGACATAGTGTATCTCTGGCATGCAGGTGGCACTTTCAACCACTGCCCAATAAGGGAAACACATCAGAGCATTACAAGAAATGATCTCTAGTCACTTGTAAGTGATTGCAAATATACTTCCAATGTTCTAAAGAGACTGTATCACATAATATACATAGATACATATGGCTGAGAGAAGATACAAAAGATTATGACTATGACGTATCTTGCCATAGATGTAGAGAAGTCAAGTTGACATCTAAATGGGAAATAGAAAAATACTCTAGACAGAAAGAAAAATGCTCCACATGCAAAATAGCTGAGACCAGAGATCACAGCATAGATGACAAGGGACTATACCAGGTCCCAGAGCTCATCATGAGAGTGGGTCAAAGGCAGACCAAAGACAAACAAATAAAAGCAGTAAGATGAAAATGATTTAAAATACTAAGGTAGCTATTAGGAGAGTTTTAGCACAGTAATCACATTCAATGAATTGTGTCTTTCAAGGATCAACCCTGCAGGCTTTGGTCAGTGGACTAAAAGAATGGACATTTCATCAGCTGTGCTGTGTGAGAATGATAGGGATATCAGTTTATTGGTGAAGGGAGATAGACTAACAGAGAAGTGGTATCAGGGCACATGTTATTTTAACACAGCGAGCATGTGGGTTCATCTATGGATATGAAGAAAACTGTAAATGTGATGAAGTGAGTTTGAGAGTAAATCAACAATAGGATTGGAAGCATTAAGTGTGGCATGCCTTTATGATACTAAATAGAGATACGACAGAAAATCTTAGGACAAATCTCTGCAACTGGCATGATCAGTCCTCCCTTGGGTGCATATGTAGACTCAGCAACAGTCAGAAGTTCTCACTTGCATGGGATAGACACTGCCACCTGGAAAACGGTATACTGGGTGAAACCTGAAGCCTTCGTGTTGGCAGAAAAATAGAAGTACTCCAGTTAGGAAAATGACATGTAAAGCAAGAAGATAAAGGTAATCCAGCAAAGTTATGATCAGTTATATTAATGCTAAAAGTTTACAGTGCGTTCCAGATGGTTTTCCTTTGTCACTAGTGTGTGTGCTTGTGCATGCACGCACGCATGCACTCACTCACTCATACACACACACACACACACACACACACACACACACACACACACAAAACTGCCTGTCTGTGTGCACAGCTATGACATAGTGTGTATAGTGGAGGTCAGAGAACAACTTTTGGGAGTTGGCTCTCTCTTTCCACAATGTGGGTTCTGGGGATTGAACTGAGGTCATCCGCCTTGGTGGCAGGCAACCTTATCCCTGAGCCATCTCACTGGCCCCTGCCTCAGTGGAGTTGCAACAGAAGAAGGCAGTCTGAGATAAGCTAACAGTGGAAAGTGTGGACCAAGTGGCCAGCTTAGTGGTGATAAGACAGTCTAGAATTATCTCCTCTTTCTGGGTGTTCTGTGGGAAGATAGTGGAGATGATGTTGGGGGTATCTTACAGTGAGATGTAAGATCAAGGAGGGCTTCAGGGCCTCTGTCACATTTTCCATCTGTCTATCTACTGAGGAAACACCATAGGTCGAGGGAATGTTTTAAGTGTGGCACACTGTAATATTTCCAGACAGAGAGCTCATCACCCTGAGAGTTTCCCTCAAGTTGCATTCATTCTGTGACTCTTCAGATTTCCTTTCTTCCCTGAGTCCTGGAAGCCTGCATGTTTAGTTTGGAATTCTAGCCTTCATACCTTTCCCAATCTGCCAGGCTTCTCCCTTCCAACTGGCAACCTGAACTCCTGGGGAAATAGTACAGCTCAGAAAACGCAAGCTACGTGTCAGCCCTTCAGCCAGATGTCAGAGACAGAATGGTGACAACCTTTCTAGCACACTGGTCTGTGGATCATAAGAGAGAGTACAGATGCTAGGGATCACTGGAGTAAAAACAACTGGAAAGAAATCCCAGAGCTCCTTCAGATGTCATCCCTGTGCCTCCAACCTGAATGCTTAGATTACTACACCCGCCTTCTGTTAACCACAGATCGTTTCCTTGAGTCCACTATCTTCAAGCCTCTTCAAAATTCATCTCTCATAACGTGCACACCTATTATTTAGATTCTCAAAGAAGTGTAAAGACATCAGACCTAAGTAGCCCACAGTATGCCTGCTGCTGCTGCTGCTTAGTCAGTTGGAGCAGAACTGGAGAGGGACTGCAATTATTGTGTATAATATCCTCCCCAGTACCTGCCCCTCCACACTTGTCTTCTGTATCATGTCTTCTGGTCTCAAGGGTCCAGGTTTGTGATTTTCTGCATTAGCTAGAGTCTTCACACAAACTCATCAAGAATTAAAGTTTGCCTTATTTGAAAATATTGGATAAGTCTAATGATTTTACATGCTAATAAACTTGAGTCCATAGGTTTTGATCTTTTAAAGCTGATTTAATGATTAATAAAGACAGAACTAAAGCCATGAGATAAGTTCCACATGTACGGAATCAAGCTCTCATACATGCTCCTGAAAAGTAACCCTAGTGAGACCCACTGGAACTCACACACACACACAGACACACAGACACACACACACACACACACACACACACACACACACACACAAGACACAAAAGCAGAGTGGAGGTCAGTTGGTTAGAGGTTGAAGGGGGGCAAGACAGTAACAGGAGGAAAGTGTGATCAAAATATATACATGTATAAAAAATGTTGTAATAAACCTTATTATGCATAATCAATATATGCTAATGAAAGCATTAGTTTTAAGGTAAAAATAAAAAAGAGGCAACACCAAGTTGAGTTGCACCTGATTGTCATTACGTCTGTCACAGAGTTGCCATGCCAACCTCCTTTGCGCAGGCTCCTGGTTTCTTGCTCCTAACTGCCCAGAGTTTGCTTTCCTCATAATTATATTAAATTAGATAAATTAAAGTCTAAGCAAAACTAATTTTGCATAATGTCCCAGTCCATTTGTGCCGAGTCTCTAAAACCCTCTACGCTTTCTCTCTAGGCATCCAGGTAGCTAATTATTTACCCTCCCAGCAGCCTCCAAGGCACATCTGATCCTATGTTTAGAACAGAAAATGATACCATTTGATTAGGAGGGGAAACCATGCCCACAGCTTTCCTGAGATAACATGAAAAAGTCCATCTATGCAAAGAAGAGTGTGTAATTTAGTCTCTGCAGATTCCCCCAGATCCTGAAATAATGTGTACTGGAGCATAGGCACATGGTCATTATACCCCAGATTTCCTCATTTAGGAAATCAATTCTTAAACATTGGGGATATGCAAATTCAATTATTTTTGAACTGCAGAATGATAATGATGCTTCGAGAATGTATTAGCATACCCGCATGGAGCACACTTCTCCTCCCCTGGGTGCCTTGCCACCTGTTGAACTAATTTGGCCTCATCCCTGGACATTCATCACGGTCCACATATGACAGGAGTAGAGTGACTTAACCTGTTGTCAGAAAAGTTGTGAAGTCACAAGAGAGAGTCAGAACTCAGCAGAATACCACAGAGAGAAGACAAGAGCTAGCAGAAACGCTTAGCCAGCCAGCCACTAGATATCCTATAACAGCACACCTTGGCAAACAAGGACCATTGAAATCTAATTAAGAAGTTTCTCTTCTGGGCCATGGGGGACCTGCACAATGACACAGAAACAGCTCTTAACTGCACAGTGCTCACTGTGCAAGCCCATGGGATTTCAGTTCTTTCCTATTGTTCTTTTTAAATATTTCTGAGCCACAGGGAAGTTCTGTTGCTTGGTTCTAAAAAAAGAGAAAGCCATTTAATTCTCCATTTGATTTTAAACTATTCACAGAGAAAAACAAATTGTGTTGTATTTCATCATTCCTCTACTGACCCAGAATCTTCCAAATTGGCTGAGGTTAATTATTATAAGTGTAGATGGTAGAAGAATGGGTAGCTGTAACATAGATACATACTTATATATAAGTAAACCAATGCATAAATAGGTAGATGATAATAGATACGTGACATGTATTAAAATATATAGATAGGTAATAGATCAACACATATTAATACATAAATGATATAAAGATAGATAATAAATAGATAACATGAAGATAAAAGTATTATTGTATACATTCACATACAGGATAAATAAATATATGTGCATATATATATATATATATGTATATAGGGAGAGAGATAAATGTATACATATTAAACATAGATACATAAATGATGGAAAGGTAGATATGAAAATAGATATTAGATAATAGATATGTAGATGATTAATAGTATGTAGATGATTGTTAGATAGATGGTAGATCATAGATAGAGATATAAGGCATATATACTAAAACATAGATGGTAGATACATAGGTAGGTGATAGAAAGCCAGATAAACATCTGATAGGCAGATCAATGATATAATGGATAGATACAAAGACATGACATTTACTTACATTGCAAGTGCTTCACCCAATGAGCCATTCCCCCAGCATGAGATAAGCTATTGTTGAGCTACCTTTGTATTGGCCTCTGCCTCTTTTCTCAGCTGTCCTTTACCCATGGAGAAGACAGTGCCATGTTAAGCTACGTATCTGTTAGAACACAATCTTCATATAGCCTTGGCATCTCACATGGACATCATGAGTGAACTCCTTAGCAATGAGGATACCTGAGAGCCTGTATGGGAACCTGTGGAAGCTCCGTGGTGGGAATGGAGGGAGGTAGGATCTGGGGGCTTACAGCTACTTGGAAGAAAATAGAAAACGAGTGATGAAAACAGAAAATATGAAAGGGCAGTCCAACACTCGAGTGGAGAGACTCATGCAACTATGGGACTGAAAAACAAAGGAAAGGGTTCACCATGAAAGAGTGAACTAGAAGAGACCTGGATGATTCTTTTCTAAAAGCAAACTAAATGATGTTTTTACATCAAGTTCTGATACGCTAAGTACCATATGGATGGTACTCTATTTCCTTACACCTCAGGAAAGCATTATTATGTTACAAGTTAGTGCTATTTGGATATTTAGATTAGACTCTAATCTAACTTGATTAGAGTCATGGATACTATATTTTATTATTCCCATAAAATGCAAATTAAATTCCCCTAATTAATACTTTCTAGTAATACTTGTTTATTTTGTTAGACATCTCCTATATGATTGCCTATAGAATGCAAAGAGCCATCAGAAACTATCCTAGCCCTAGAGGCAAATATGGAGAGAAGGTCTAGGGAAAGCCAAACCCCCAATCCAAGTGGCATCTGAGACCAGGCCCCTTCTTACAGGACTCAAGGAGAAGCCCAGATGATGTAACGAAGATCTGAAGTTGGTGGGCCTTCTCATCCCACACATATGCAAACACGATAGAGAAATGCAGAGAGAAGCTTATCTACTGAAAACATGCAGGAACATTTCCTAACATAGCACCCACTATGTTCAATTTAAATGGTGGTCTCAGACTGAGGTTATTTGAAAGACAAGTAAAGTCATGGTTTTTCTGCTTCTTCAAATTGCCTAGTAAATGAAACTGTGAGCGTTGAAACTGAGCTGTCTGCATTAAGCCACTGATAAGCAGTCCATGGGAACATTACCATAGTGAGTCATAGCTCTTTTCCAAACCTTGGTTTCCTCATCAAAGCAGCAATGAAGAAATTAGTACCACTGCCAAAGAGCTCAACAATGCCAAAGCCCTCTATGTTTAATGTATATTCATCATAAATATTACACTGCTATGTGGTCAGCTCACTGTGGAAGAGGTGACAATAAGATTAGATGGCTTACAAGATGCCCAAAGAAGGTCATATAACGCAGATCCTAAATATTATGTTGGAGTTGATGAGAGATGGGCTAGCAATACAGGCAGCTGGGAGAAACAGCACAGTTGAGGACTAAAGTGGGTGGAGCCAGATCACAGGAAGGCTCAGTGTACTGGGAAACTCAGACTTTGTAGGAGCGCAGTGATGAGGAAGGATGAGAGGGGAAATGGAGGCCTGACAGAGCTGATGTGGCCAGCTGTTGAACATCTGGGAAAGATGCCAGACTACACAGAGCAGACAGCACTTGTCTCCCAATTGATGAATTAGAGATGAAATCAATCAATAAAACCAACCCCCATCAAAAGAGGCTGTGTTATTGTTGCTGTTTATTTTAATTTTTTCTTTATTTGTGCCTTATTGAAATAGTTCAAAATGAAAATACTATTTATAATAAAATACATAATGATTAAGAGACGACAGTAATTACAATAATCCTATTTTCTTAAGATAATAACTTAGAATAATGTGTAAGTAATTTTTCATTTTTGCTTGACAGTTTTATATTTTTTATAATGAATTTTAGTAATGTCCTCCCCAGTTCTTCCTCCCTACTCCTTTGCCCATTGACTCCCCATTCTCCTGCCCCACTTCTCCTATTGGCTCTCTTCTTTGCTATGGCTGCCTTTCCTCATCTGTTCTTTCCATGTGTAGTTTGGAATGTTTGAAAGAATGTAACAAAATGGCCAATATTAAATAGAATCATATAACATGGGTTCAAATATTTTTTTTATAAATGTTCTAGAAGCTTGGGGTGTGTGTATGTGTGTGTGCATGTGTGTGTGTGTATGCATGCATGTGTGTGTGCATGTGTGTGTTTGCATGTGTGTGTGCATGTGTGTGCATGAGTGTGTACATATGTGTGTATGTGTGTACATATGTGTGTATGTGTGCATGTGTGTGTTTGCATGTGTGTGCATGTGTGTGCATGAGTGTGTACATATGCGTGTATGTGTGTGCATGTGTGTGTTTGCATGTGTGTATGTGTGTATGCATGTATGTGTGTGCATGTGAGTGTACATATGTGTATATGTGTGTGCATGTGTGTGTGCATGTGTGTGTGATATGTGCATGTGTGTGTGCATATGCATGTATGTGTGTGTGTACATGTGTGTGTGGTGTGTGCATGTATGCATATCATATCATGACATGGGGAATGAGGCACACATGTGGAGGCTAAAAGTTTGTAGGATGCCAGTTCTCTTCTTCCATTTGCATGCATGTTTAGGGGATCTAATTCAGGCTGCCTGGCTTGTATAATAAGTCTATTTACCAATTGGGCTGTCTCCCCAGCCTGATAGATTTCTTACCACCCATAAAACATTCAGTTCTACTTGGCCAATTTGTTTATGAACACATAATTTATTTTTGTAAGATCTTGGATTAGTTCTCGGGGTGTTTATGTTGCACACTCATGACATCCACTGAGCTAGGCAGCCATTACTGTCCAGCATACAAAGAAATGTAATTGTAATAACTGCATATCTCAACAGGTATTCCCAGCAGGGTGACTCCATCCCCCATGTGTGCTTCTAATGCTGTTTTGCACATAATACATTTCCTTACTGCTTCTCTGCTCACAATGGATAATAACATTCTGGAGAAGGGAAGAAAGCCTTAGTCTCTGAGGATTCACTATGTGAATTCTGTAGGACATTGAGATTGAACACATTTATAATTGTCCATTAAATACAGTAGTGGAATTTGTTTCAAGTCCTAAACCCACAAGGAACTGCACTTGGTTTTAAACTCTCCTCAAGATGCTGCAAAGTGAGCAGGATGACTAAGGTTTGAAGAAATTAAAATGCCAGGAGAGGAAACTACACTGCCCTGTATATAAGGCTGTCTGCATTCTTATACTCTAGTGATATGTATTTGCTGGCAATCCAAGGATCCAAGAAGCTCACAGGAGAGGTGATCCAAAATGGTTTAAACACTGGGTACAACTTCCAGTGGTTTCAAAAATTAAGCAGAGTTCAAGGTCAATCAGGAAGAATGGAATTCCTGACACTCCAGACTTTTAGCTACAGTCCTCATGTTTATAAGGCAAAGTTAAAAGAAATCTGAGAAGAGACAAGCTCTTACCAAGATAGAAATCTGTCTTCCAATTAATTGTTACTAAAACTCTTAGCAGACAGGCATGACCCAGAGTTCTATAAAAAGAGTCAAGACAAAACAGAACAAGTACACAGAGAACACAACTAACTAATATTTCTGATCAAACAATGATGGAAATGTCCTTTCTATTTCCTTTTTAAACGTTATGTTTATTTTATGAGCATGACTGTTTCACCTATATGTATGCATGTGCACCACATACATGTAGTGCCTGTGCAGGCCAGGAGAGGGCATAGGATCCCCTGGAACTGCAGATACAGAATGCTATGAGCAGCCATGTGGGTGCCACAGCTGGCTCCTCTACAAGAGCAGCCTGTGCTCATAACCACTGAGCTACCTCTCCAGCCCCCTTTTAGCTATATTTATTTCCTATAGTACTAGAGATCTGTCACTGGCACTAAAAGTGTGTGTGTGTGTGTGTGTGTGTGTGTGTGTGTGTGTGTGTGTGTGTGTGAGAGAGAGAGAGAGAAAGAGAGAGAGAGAGAGAGAAGAAAGAAACCAAACTTATGTCAATATAGTGTGGTCATATCCCTAACAGACTCAAAATGTGAATAAATTTAGAATCACATAAAGGCTTTTAGCAGGTCAATGTTTATGTTATAAGGCCCACATAAGATGTATATGCATATATTCCAATAATAACATAAAAGGTTTAAATATTATTTAAGATCAAAACATCAAATACCTAAAATGCAACATACAAAAATGCCTTTAGTGTAACTGTGCAGAAAAATTAAAACACTTTGCTAACAAGTTGAAATCCTTGAAAGTAATTAAGAGCTTTGTCATGTAAGTTGGAAGGTAGAGTATTTAAGCCTGTGAAAGCTTCCCCCAATTGACCTATACATTCAGTGCAAACTTATTAAGAATTCAGCAAATGCATCTTCATATAAATTTGCATGCTAATTCTAAAACTCGCATTAAAATGAAAGAATCTAGAAGAGCAATTTAACACACTGCCAGTAACATACAGCACATCCTACAAGTTTTGAATAACTAAGAATACTATAGTGTGGCATATGGTCCCCAAGTTGGAAATAACAGGAAAGAATGCAGAAGCAGACATGCATATGTGGTCATTTGGTTGATGTACAAAGTGACACCACAGAAGGACCCAAATCCAGATAATAAAAAGAACACTTCAGACCATAAGAAAAGGCAGAAAATGCAATAGGAAAATTGGGAATTCTCTTTACAGGGCACATCATGAATAGAAGGGTAACTATGTCTTCAATAAACACATGCAATTTTGTTCCACTACCTTAGTCTTGTCAAAGAAACCCTGCACCAGATGGGACTGTAGTGAGACAGCCACCCCACTGGAACCTGTTGCACTGACCATGCCTGTGTGGGTGTGGTCACAGGTGCAGACATGATGGGGAAGGCTAGGTCTGGGGTCCCAGAAGGCAGAGATTTCATTCAAGACTCTTTCACTAGGGGAAAGGCAGTTACTCTCAGCTCTGCTAATGCAGTGAGCCAGTGGACAAGGATCAGAGCTCTGTGGAGGGAGAGGGGTAGAAGAGGGGAAAGGTCAGCTGGACTTATTTGTTGACACAAGGAAGTTGGATCCCTGGTCACCTGCAGACACTAAATTCCATCTTCCTTAATGACTGCACTTCAAGATGATGGCTCTGAGGTCCTTGGGGAAGACACTTCCATGTTGTACAGTTGAATAGAGATGAGACGAATGTACATGTACTGAAGAAGAAGAAAGACTCAAGCAAGGAGAGCCATGAGGCTGAGAGTCAGGAAGAGAACTGCGGAGTTTAATCAGGAGGATGGGGAGGGCAGCCCAGCTTGGTCAGTCACCTCAGAAAAACACACTAAAACTACAGGGAGAGTTCATCCCTACTGGACTAGGGAAGTTAAAGCTTATTTAGCAGATGAAAGGACTGATGATAAAAGTGTCAGTGAGACAGTGAATCAACTGGAGAATGTCTACATTGATGGGCAGAGGGTGCTGGTGAAGGTGAAGTTCCATAGGCATTACGGCTCAGCAAATGCATTCCTCAATCTTCTCCGGGGAACACAGGTACAGATGTACACTGAGCATCCATATGCATTAATAATTGGTTTATTCGTATCTGAACACCTGAGGTAGCCTATAATACAATTCATTAAATGTGGCATATTCCTGAAAAACAGCACAATGTAACATTACCCACAAGTATTACTGAAGGAAATAAGATGCATGTATGATCCCATATATGTGAGATTCATAAATAGTTTAGTTAATCAATGCTGAAAGAATTTGGGGAATGGTTCACTCTAAAATAATCTATATAGAAATACATTTATGAACTCTAATGATAGATAGGGAGAGCAGAGTCCATGTCAGGGTGCACAAGACCTACACAGGATCGAGCCAGAGAAAAATCCCAGGACAGAGAAGGGATAGTGGGCACCCCTAGCCAAAGAGTTATCTGCAACTGATACTTGCTAAGCAGGGGGAAAACTCAGTTTTCTTCATTGGGGTGACACTGGATACAACATCTAGATGCCAGGGCAGACCCCAAGCTCAGAAGTGGTCTATCAAGACAGAATAGACGCCATGCTTTGTTTTTTGTTGTTGTTGTTGTTGCTGCTGTTTTGTTTTTGTTTTTTAAGAGAAAGAAAAACCATGAAATTGGAAAGTGGGAAAGTAGGAAAAATCTGGGAGGAGTTTGGGGAGGGAGAAGAATGGGATTAATATATATTGCATAATATTCTCAAAGAATAAACTAAAGCATGATTTTTAAGAGATTATTTTAATTTTTCTTGAGACAGGTTCTCAGTATGTAGCTCTGGATGTATCCAATATATATATATATATTGGATATATGAACTAGGTATTTAGACCAGGCTGGTCTCACACTAACAGCAATCCACCTGCCTCTGCTTCCCAAGTTCTGGGATTAAAGGTGTACATCACCATGCGTGGCTATTACAATTTTTTAAAATTTTAGTTCTGCATGTGGGTAGACGCACATGAGTGCAGGTGACTGTGGCAGCTAGAGGAGTTACAGGCAGGTGTGAGCCATGGGAGCCCTGTCTTTAGCTTCCTAACATCAGGGCCAGTAAAGCTGCTAAACCTAAGAGCCTGAGTTCAGTCCTCCAGAACCCAGATGGTAGGAGAGAAGAGACTCCAGGAAGTTGCCTTTTGACCTCCACACCTAGCCTGTGGCATGCCCGCCCACCCACTCACCCTTCCCCTGCCATACCCAAAAATGAACAGATGTAATTTTAAACTTTTAATTGGTTTTGTAAGAAGTGTTTGCTACTACTTCCAGTAAGATAGGGAAATGAGGGGTCAGACTGAAGGGCCGGTCTTCATGCAGCTACTGTTTAGAAATTCTAGTGTTTACTAGTCCATGTAAGTCTACGTTTACAATTTATGAAACTTTCTGCATGTAGGTGATACCAGGGGGGAAAAAAGTAAAGCTGGAAAAAATTGGGGAAGAAGTTACCAAGTCCCAAAGTATCCCTTTTTCAGAAGAAAAAGGAGGAGGAGGAGGAGGAGAAGGAGGAGGAGGAGGAGGAGGAGGAGGAGGAGGAGGAGGAGGAGGAGGAGGAGGAGGAGGAGGAGGAAGAGAAGGAGGAGGAGGAGGAGGAGAAGGAGGAGGAGGAGGAGAAGGAGGAGGAGGAGGAGGAGGAGGAGGAGGAGGAGGAGGAAAGGAAGGGGAAGGGGAAGGGAAGGAAGGAAGAAAGAAAGAAAGGAAGGAAGAAAGAAAGAAAGAAAGAAAGAAAGAAAGAAAGAAAGAAAGAAAGAAAGAAAGAAATGTGGCCTGAAAGTAGGGAGGAGGCCTTTAACTGGGGACACTCTGGTACTAAATTTGATGTAAAAAACAGTCAAAGGCTGTCAGCTCATTTTTATCACAAGCAGGCAGACAATGTGTGCATAGGAAAACACAGTGCTTAAATAGTCCTTGCATTTGCTCGTACAAATGCAGAGCCCACACTCTAACACCCAGGGTGATGACAGCCGTCACTCTCTTCTAGCTGCGGCTGTTTCACGGTCGGCATTTCTAAAATTAGAGGGGGGGAAAACGCTTAAAGTTGGTGTTTATTGAATTTTCCCACTTTATTTTAAACTATAGCATTATAGGGAATATTGAGTGCTTTCTAATTTTCCTTGCAAATGACTCCAGCCATCCAAACATCAATGGAGACCTTTCTACTATCTGTGAAGAAGGCACTGGCTCAGTCAAATGGTCAAGGGTCAAACACATGTCTTTAACCTTATTACCTGATCTTCAGTAAGTGTGGTATCTTTAACAATGGTTCCCTTACTAACATAAGGGTAAATTTATCTCTGTTTAAGATTAATATGAGTTGAAAATGATTTCATTTTTAACATCCCTGGCCCATGACTCTGTCCTTGCTTTGGACGTGATGATATGATGAGAAGAAAGGGGTTGAAATGTTGCTTTAATTTATTTTTATTTCTATTTCATGTGTATTATGGGTGCCTCGCCTATGTGTATACATCTGAGCATTGCTTGCATGTCTGGTGCCTTCAAAGGTCAGATGACGGAATCAGATTCTCTGAAATTGGAGTCACAGAAGTGAGCTGACACGTGGGTGATAGGAATCAAACCTGGGACCTCTGCAGACAATGCCGTCAACTTCTGAGACATCTTTACAACCCCAGAATATTTTCACCTTTAACAAATAAGATGTAAGCCATGAGATGTGTCTTTTGCATGTGTAATTTTCTGCCATTCCAAATTAGTATAGATAAACCATGTGAAATGTTATTCTCATAGCTTGAACCAGCATTTCCATTGTAATTATTACCTTCTTTCTAGGTTGCATTTAGAATATATATTTAGATGGATGCTGTCATGTCATCTTTGGTGACTCTTCAAGGGATGGACTGACAGGATCATCCACATTCATATTGCAATATTAATATACCAGCAACCCAATTGTTAGGCATCAGCTTCTACACAGTATTTGTAAAAGGAGTTCTTAATTGGTCTAGATAATAAAAAGCCCAAGTCAGATATAGAGGGAAATACTGAGAGAGCAGAGAGAAGGAGCAAGCCACAGCACACCTTACCTCCTAAGCGTCTCACCCAAGAAGAGAGCGATTTCCTGTTTCTCCCTGCTTATATCCTGTTTATGCTCAGCTACGTCACTTCCTGTCTGTCTGTACAGACCTCTGTGGTTGGCTAGTGGCAAGCTCCATTCTCTGACCCCCAGATGGGTTTTATTTGTGCAAGAAAGATATCACTACAATATTCAGTTAACACACCTGCCTGAGCCAGAGAGGATATGTTTTATTTCACCTAGATTTCTACAAAAAAAAATGTCCATATTTCATCAGTGGTTTTAAAATACAGTGTAAGCTTTCAGAGTGACCCTGATATCCTCATCTGCCCAATAAGTCTACACCAGTTTCTTCTAGAGCTTGTGTCAAGAGGTAGTTGTTGCACAGCGTCCTTTTTATTCTTCAGGATACACATCTTCTTCCAGTCTCTACGCAGCTGTGTAACACACAGTTGTTACGGCAGGTCTCCCCGCCGGCTGACGCTGGTTCTGCCGCCATTGTCCTGCAACCACGTGTGCCCCAAATAACACTCAGGAGACTCTATATTTGATATAATCCTGTTGGCCAGTTACCATTATTGTTAATGGGCTAGCTCTGCCTTAATCATTAACCCATTTCTACTTATCTAAGTATTTCCACGTGGTCGTCTTATTGGGGAGCCGAGCGGCAGGCTTCCTGCTCCTTCCCCGGGCTACATCTTGACTCCTACCACTCATTTCCTCTTCCTCCTTGTCTCCTAGCCCCGCCTATCTTGCTATCTGGCCACAGTGCTTTATTAACCAGTATGAGAAACATATATACAGAATAACATCTCCCATCACACAGTGTCTTTTCCTCAAGGCCCTTGGAGGCATCAACCTGAAATATGTATGATCAGGAAGGTAGAATTCACATTTGTGGGAGAGAAGAGACCCAGCTTCCTTCACTGACACCCTGCAGTCACAGCTGTTCCACAGCCATATCTATTGTCTGGCTGCAGGCTTCAGAGTCTTCCCCACAGCTTCACCCCAGGACTTTAAATTCCTGGCCTTCTGTTTCTGTAGAGTTGAGAGTAACTTCTCTTCCCTGGCAAAACAGCCTTAATGATATCTCCTTGACTCTTTGACTCCGTCCGGTGCAAGCTTCCTTGAATGGGACTAAGGATGTAGATAGAGCCCTTTTGCATGCTTTTATGGAACACTGAAATACAGTTTTCTCTATGAAGTGTTTTCTTCTCCCAGGTCTTCAGTCTCTGTGTTATCATTGTTCCATTTGGAGAACTTCATCTCTGTTATGAAGACCTTTTTTGAAGCGGTTATGCCCATTTGCCTTGGGATTTAAAGCACGCACCTTAAAGAAGCTGCTGAACCACAAAGGACTTCATAGTGCTGACTCTTCCTGGACCGGCATCCTTCGATGCTGCTCCCAGGCTCCCGACAACTAATTTCTCCTCTGCGCTTTTCTTGTACCATGAGATGATTCACTTCAGTTTAGTTGGTCATGATGTCTCAGATTACCCACGATCACTGCCTCTGAACTACATTTGAATTATGTGTCTCCAAGTCTTAGATGGATGGCTTGGAGCTAAAGTTTTATCTGCTGGAGGAATCATTTGCTTGTTTCAGAAAAACTTCCATTTTTTTTAAAAAAATATGAGACAGTGCCCAAGAATAATTAAAATACATATTTATTTTAGTGCATGGGGTTATATTCAATTAAGAGTCCTCAAGTAAGTGTCATTAATGAAGAAGTAAGTAAAGTTGTTTACCAGAAGTCTGGTTAAAAAGAAATAGAAGCCATCATTATATTAAAAAGAAATACAACTTTCCTTTTAACAAAAATTAATTATCAGAAGGAATATAAATCAAAACTAAAGCAAAATATCATCTAATTATAAAATTGGCAAAGATACAAATTATTAGTAAATCAAACTGGCTTTATTGGTGGGAAAATGAAGAAACAGGCATATTTGAGCATGGTAACAGCCAAAAACTAGAGTAACCACAATGGAAGGGAAATTTGCTGTGTTCTTGGAGACAGAGACAGAGACAGAGAGAAAGAGAAAGATAGAGAGAGAAGTGTGTGTGTGTGTGTGTGTGTGTGTGTGTGTGTGTGTGTGTGTGTGATCCATTTCTTGTCACAGTTGTCTCAGCACTTCTAAAAATGTTATCTGGAAGCTATATCTCTACAATAAAAATGACACATGTAAGATTATCCATAGTAATTATGAAAACAAACTCTGCCCTTAGCAGAATGGTTTGAAAAAGACTCATGTTACAGTGGTGTACTTGGCAGCCATCAAGGAGAGTATATATACATTGGGTATGGAAGTACATGCCTGAAATTCCAGGATAATTAGACATTGAGGCTAGCCTGAGCAATACAGCAAAACCTTGTCTGAAACAAACAAACAAGCTTAAAAGCCTAAAAAGAACTTTTATTGATTGTTAAATATTTTTATCTGTGTCATTTTGGAGGGTTGTTTCTTAAGATTTATTTATTTTTATTCAATGTACATGAGTATTTTGCCTGTATGTTTGTAAGTACCCAGTGTATGTGTCTGGTGCCCTGGGAAGGCAGAAAAGGACATTGGATTCTCTTCGAACTGGAACCATGGACTGTTGTGAGTTTTTGTGTAGGTGCTGGGAGTCGAACCTGGATCCTCTGCAAAAGCAGCAAGTTCTCTTAATCATTGAACCATCTCTCCAGCCCCATCCATGGAATATTTTTACCTCAAAGATTAAAGTGTAAAAGAGTACGTATACCTACATGTTGTGAGAAAAAAAAAGGCAATGGAGAAATAAACACAGATATTCAAAAATATATTACTATTTATATATTTGTTTAGGTATTATATACACATGATTTATTACATTAATTTGATCAAAAGTACAAAAATATGTATGCATAAAGTTCTTGCTATGCAAGTATGAAGACGTGAGTTCAATCCCTGGCACCTGTGTAAAAGTCAGACATGTCAGTAATCCCTATAATTTTATCACTGGGAAGTAAGAGCAGAGGATGTTCTGGTGTTTCTAGTTAACCGGTCTATCTGAATTACCATGCCCCAGGTTCAATGAGAGACTGCCTCAAAAAGTAAGGAAGACACTCCATGTCTGACTTCTCTCCTCCACATACACATGTACACAGGTAAACTTGTACACACACACACACACACAAACGCACACACACAGGTAAACTTGTACACACACACACACACACACAAATGCACACACACACACACACACAAACGCACACACACACACACACACACAGGTAAACTTGTACACACACACACACAAACGCACACACACACACACAGGTAAACTTGTACACACACACACACACAGAGAAGTGAATGAAACTGAAGTATTTTTATATTGTATGAATTTTTCCAATAAAACACACTAAAAGAAAAAAAGATGTAACTCTGATATTTCAAAGAACACTTACCCAATTCAAAGCAATAACATGACTGCCAGATGCATATATTTAACATCCAATCTTCTTTCTCCCTTCATCACTCTTTCTTACTATCCATTCCTCCCTCCCTGCTCCCTCCCTGTCGAAAAGGAATCTGATGCTAACACACAGTGGAAACACAGATGACATAGTAGCCAATTAACACACATGAACAGAGAGAACTGAGATTGGACCATCTCACCCATCAGACCTCCCACCCTCTTCACTGCTCCTGGGACTTTGAAAACATCCACATATACTCAAGGACCAACGTGTAGAACTGGTGGCTCTTCTTCAGTTCACCAGCTCCTCACCCATGTCACTATTCCCTGAATCCTGTGCCCTGCCCCTCTCTTGAAGAGCGAAGGAAGTTCAAAACAGTCTCGCCTCTGAGGTAAGATGCTGAATTCATAAATTCTTGATTTGGTACGTTACTGAATGTTTTAGGATCTGATGTACTTTAGGTTCAGACAAGGCTTTCGTAAACTAATTTGGAGATATATGAAATTCCCATTATCGCAGGCGAAATGCTGATCCCTATGAGATAAGTGAATAGAATAAATATCTAATTATTTTAACCTAATCACTGTCATGCCTTTTCATCTCCCAACACACTTGTCATTTCTTACTGTTTTTTCATTTCCTTACCCCCCACTGGCAATTTTCTTAAAAGTTGATCCTTCTGCGTTCAACAGAGATGAAACAGGCTTAGCAATGAAGGATTACACAAGTCCCCATACTTCCTGGGGACTACAGGCAGAATTAGCATGGCTGTCTCATACGAAGAAGCCACAGCTTGGGGGTAGAAAATGAAAGGGTTATTTATTCTCCCAAATCCTGAGCATTGCCAAGTTGTTATTAATCATAGGGAATTCAGGGCTGAGACAGGGACATCATTTAGAGCCAGCAAACTAATGGGTTTGAGTCTCCTTTACAATATTCTTTAAAGAATGTCTCAATGTGTGTGTCTGTGGGTGTGGATGGGGAAGTGATACCTAGGTTCTGAAGACTACACAGTTTGAAATTGGGAAAGCAGCAGTCTTGCCCACCTCAGTAACCACGGAATTCTCACTGAGCTTTTAATGACTGTATTTCTCAAGTCATCAATTTTAAATATTAATGTCTATTTTATGTGGCTATTTAGCCTGCCTGGATATCTGTGAGCCATGGGGATGCCTGATATTGGTGAGGACAGAGGAGGTATGTTGGATACCCTGAAACTGGAGTTATGGATAGCTGTGAGCTACCACGGGGGTGCTGGGAATCAAACCTAGGTCCTGTAGAAGAACAGCTAGTACTTTCAACCACAGAACCATCTCTCCAGTCCTGAATCATCAATTTTAGACAACACCAATGTTCTCTATAAAATAAAATGATGAAAAAATTGCTATTCTATTGTAATCCCCTTCGGTTGCTTTACTTCAGTCAATTATACTATTATTTAATTCTGTTCGGTCATTAGCCTGTCAGCTATAAAAGATATGCAACAGGATTTGTGTTTCAAGGTTTTTCATCTCTAACAAATACTTTACAAGTGATCCTGACTCTTCTCATCACAAGACCTGCATAGGTGGTTGAAGTGATAGATGGGCTAATTAGATTATCATACATTATACATTCATGTCAGAACATCACACCATACATAATAACTCTGGAAAGTTATTATAAATGAGCTCCAAATACAAAAGTCAGGTTGAGATGATGTTTCAGTAGAGGATGTTTTTGTTCTGCATGCATAAGGAACTGAGTTCAGATCACCAGAGCCCACATAAGAAACTGGGCATGGTGCTCTGCAACCCCAGGTTTAAGGCCCAGAGCAGCTCACTATCTGGGTGTCCTAGCTGAATTAGGGTGCAAGTTCAGTGAGCAACTTCATCTTAAAAAGTCAAGATGGACAGTAATTGAAGAAAAGTATGTGCTACCTCTGGCGTCCTCACGTTCACATGCACAGATGAGCATACCTACACTAACAAGTACAAACACAATAAAGCATATACATGTACCAAAATGATATTCAACTTTGCAATTTAGAAGAACAAATAATAACTTTGTAATTACTCTAAACCTTTTCATCCCTTTACTCAGTAGCATTTGCCATTGTTTTACTTAGATTTTTATATTGTCAAGGCTTATAACATTTGTTTTGTTCTCCAAATACCTGTAATAATATTTGTGATATTTTATATGATTGATTTTCAAGACTGAAATCTCCTCAAATGATATTTACACAGTCACAAGCATGGGACCGTAGTTCATGTTGAGTCAAATGGTGAATCTTGTAAGAAGAATTTTTTTTGTTTGCCTGCTTTTTTTTTTTTTTTTTTTTTGAAACAAGGTCTTGTGTAGTTCAACCTATGTGCAAACTCGTTCTTTAGACAAGGGTGATCTTGAACTCCTGATCCTTATGCCTCCACCTCCCCCATGCTGAGATTAATGGTATGTTGTGTTCTATCATACCCAGGACTAGGGAGGGATTTTAATTGTATGTCACTAAATCCAATTGTCTTCATCTCACCATCATCATTCCAATATTCTGGTTCTACCGAGTCTGTTGACCTTTGCAAGTACTATGCAGGGCTGCTGCTCATATATAGCACTTATATATAGCAATATGATCTTTTTTCTTTCTTGTTTTTTTTTCCTTCCTACTAGTCTATTAATTCTTTTTATATATTTATTATTTTTTCTTATTTTACATATCGATCCCAGTTCCCTCTCCCTCCCTCCCATGCCCCCCGACTCCCCTCCCATCCCACCCACCCCCACTCCGCTCCACAGGGAGGGTGATGCCTTCCAGGAGGTATCATCAAAATTTTATCTTCTTACATTTATTTCATTCCTAGAATACTTTCTGAGGAGATCCTTTTAAAATATGACCTGAAGAAACCCACTCTTGCTATATGAGGTTGGTTCCCAAGGTGACACAGACCAAACAGGTACTTCACAAACTCAAGAATGTACAGAATGAGGTCTAACAGTGTGATGAGCAACAGCAGAGCGGCCGAGTCAGTGAGGTCATTAATCTCCATTATTTGGGTCTCAAGGAGGGCCTTAGATAATGGCTAAGGGCGAAGTGACTTCATCCAAGCCTGAGGGAAGCTGGTGTATCTGAAGCCAGTGTCAGGGTTATGAGGCATATCCACGTCACAGCGGTCCAGACTGTAAGGCACCAAACATAACTACTCTGATGTCTCTCTGTATGCATAGCATTCTTGGAGCATGCAGGGAAAACCAGCCAGAGTCCTGAGGTCACTGCTGTCAGAAAAGACCCAAGATGCTTGCAGTCATGTCCCTACATGCAGATTTAGCTCATTGTGGTGTTTCATGGGACCTTGCAGGGATTATAAATATTTTATGCAATATTTGTTTAGTGGTTTGGCTGGGTATTTGTTCCAAGGTTGAAACATAAAAATAAAAATAAATAACTGGAAAATTGCTGCAGGGATAACCCCGAGCCACAATGGGAATAATGGATATCAGTCTATAAATACAATACCTCCTGTCCTTCAGAAAGACAATTCTGTATAATGTGTTGTGTGGTTCCTAAGAAGTTCACA
>JANBXA010000642.1:30497500-30730000 GCA_030556225.1 Cricetiscus sungorus
CCTCCATCTCATGTCAAACATAACATATTCTTTATCTTTACATACAGACACACATCAAATAGTAATGGCTATGCATCTCATCATATGGATATGACAACTGTTTCATTCAGTTACCAAAGTTTTCTTTTTGTTTTTTACTAAAAGCCATGCTGTAAATACTCTTGAACAAAAAATTTATATTTTCCCACAAGATGGGTAGAATCCACACTTCCTTTGCTCCAATGATTTACAAAGTTTCCAATGTATACTAAAATTGGAACTAAAGCTCACATGTCACACAAAAAATCCCCAGGTTTCCTTTGTCCAGAGTTACGAGTCACTAGTAGTGACCTTAGTACTTCAGATGGTCACTTCCCCTATCTTTCTGTAAATTTATTGATACTTGCGCCTATTTCAAAATCATATTTGAATGTAAATTGAATGCCTCATGGCAGTTTATCCCTAGAGACTTCATCACGTAGTTCATAAGAACTAGGCAACTTTCCTACATGGCTATAATACAATATGGACACTTGGGAAATTTAAAACTCACTCAGTAATCTGATCTTGTAGATGGGCCCTAATTAAATTTTCTCACCCTTTTCCCACATTGTTCTTCACAAATTCTACTAGCATTTGATTATATATGTGAATGTATACACACACACACACACACACACACACACACACACACACACACACACGCGCGCGCGTGCGCGTGCGTGCTCTCTGTTAAAGAACTTCAGTTGAGGTATTGCCTCTATCAGATTGCCCCACAGGCATGCTTTAGGGAGGTCCTGGCCTGTATAAGAAAGAAGATTGAGCAAGCCATCGGGAGCAAGCAAGTAAGCATCATTCCTCTGTGATCTCTGCCTCCATTCTTGCCTCCAGGTTCAGGCCCTGAGTTACTCAATGATAGATGTAACATGTAAGCCAAATAAAGTTTCCCCTAAGTTGGTTTAGGTCAGTGTTTTACTATAGCAATTAAGACTCAACCCATGGCAGTTTCTACTTCATTCCTCTCTTACCTTATATACTCAAAGGTGTCTCCCCACCCACAAATGGCAAAGTAACTCTCGGTACACTAATAATTAACTCCTTGTCATGTCCCACAAAAACCTGCTGTCTTCCACACTTAACTCTTTTTCACCCATGTTGACTTCATTCTCATAGTCAGAAACAGTCCTCACTGTGTGACCTGAAGTCTCATTGTAAATATTACTGCTTTGGAGAAGCTTTTTTCTGTGACTGGTTGTTGTCTTCCACCATGATAACAAATGTTCAGTGCCTGTTCTTTTCATACCCGTTCCTGTCATCACCACTGGTCCTAGTTAACATTAATTGTCAACTTGATAAACCCAGAATCAACTGAAAAGTCTCAATTGAGTAAGTGCCCTTATCATGTTCGTCTGTGACATGTCTGTGAGACATTATCTTGAGTATCTTAACTGATGTACAGGGTTCATAATGCTGTGAGTAGTGGTACTTTCTGGAAAGGTGGTTCTGAGCTATGCAAGAAAGTGAGGCAGAGAGAACGTTAGCTAGCAGCATTCGTTTCAGTTCCTTCTTGGGTTCTTTCTCCAGATTCCTTCAATGATAGGCTGTGACCCGGAAGCATAAGCCAAATAAATGCTTTCCTTCCTGAGTTGTTTTTGATCAGTGCTCTATCACAGCGACAGATAAGATAACTAGAACACCACCAGAAAGGGGACTCTGTAAGAGCAAGCAGTCTGCCTACCACCTGGAAGGGGACTCTATGAGGTCAAGTACTCTGCCTACTCTGTACATGGTGAACATCAGAATGCTTGGCCATTAAAGGTCAATATACAGAGATCTAAGGGGTACCACATGCCACATCTGTGTATGACAGGGACAGGCTGGTGCCAGGAAAGAAGTCTTGGCTGATCAGAATAAAGTTTGGAAATACTTACACATCTGTAGAATTTCCCCCACCCCTCTCCTTCCTTACCCCCACAGTCAAGACCTATGTTCTCATGCCCTACAGTATGAAAGAGGTGGAGGCAAGCATTGACACTATACAGTAAGGCAGGACATGCACTCTTCACGAGTGTGTTTCCTTTCCCTTCTAAAGATGAATTCCCAGACTGTCATTTCAACTCTTTTATAAAACCCTGAGACTTCAGATGGCAATGATTCCCCCATCTCTCTATTATCTTGGCTTGACACACAGGTATGGCCCAGAGTAGGTCTAAGATTATGTTTGTTGAACTAAATATATACAGGAAAATGTTGTTTGCAAGCATTTCTATTCTAGAAGATGAATAAAAGGTCACAAGGAATTCAAAAACTTAAGAGATCTAAAAACTTAGTTAAGTATGAAACCATGACAACCAAGCAAGACTTGAATTTCAGATCAATAAGAGAAAGTTCAGGATTCTTTTAATAACTCAAAGCCCAAAATAGTTTAAGCTGTCCAGAATACTTTCACACTTAAAGAATGTTTGACACAATCTTATTTTCTCACTTCAGTGAGACCTTGCTATACTCCACAAATAAATTTACTTTAGTTTCTGCTGAGAAGAAAAAAAGTTGCCACTGCAGTATGAAAATGGTGTCCTGGGTGTTGCAATAATGCCAGAACCAAACAGCACACTGAATAGAACGTTAGTGGAATACTGAATCAGAAAGAATGTGGTTGATTATCAGGCTTGTATCAGACAGATGTTGGATCCTCTCAGCCCAGTTGTGCTCCACTGGTATTTGACAGGTCTAACCTACCAGCTTAAGGGGTTTTAATACATTTCAAGCTATTTTTGGTGTCAAAGGGCTGCATTTTAGACAAGTTGTGTTGACTTGAAACTGGACAGCTAGAATGTGTGGTTTTAGTTGTCAAAAATTACATTGCAAATTTGACAAATATTGATAAGTTTTTATCGTGGGACTCTGTGAAGTGCAATTCTTTTTGCCTTTCTAATTTGATTCTTTTTATGCTATGGAAAGAAACCACTTTTCTCTAATAAGTTTATATAATCTTCATAACAGAGAATATAATGCATTGGTAAGAGAGTCAAGATTCAGTATAGTTTAGAATAAACTAAGCTTGTAATGAGGCTGTTATTAATGGTAATTTTCCACAGTAGCTGTTTTCTGGGCACCTCACAAATTGCATAATTTATCTTGTGCCTCTAAGTTCAATTTGCAGGTGCTCCAGTGTCAGGAGTGTGGTGGGAGCTGTGATTACAAACAATACTGATATATTCTAGCACTGGCAGAGGTCAGTTCCGCCCCTAGAAAGCCAGAGAGAGTGAAGGCTTGTTTGCTTCTGGGGACTGGCTTCCTTCTGGAGTTCTTTTCTACATCCTCTGAAATGTGACTCTCCAAAGGAGGTTAAGATTAACAGTACATTGGGTTATACTTAATCTCATCTCAATATTTCATTCTGTGTTAATCTTATAACATTTGTGCTTCTGAAATTAGGGGATCTGATGCATTAGGGTGGGACCTAGAGGCCTCATTTCAGTTAGATTTATTATCTACTAAATGGCATACAAATCTCTTTATCTCTTTGTATGCCATATAGTCACAATGCTGTCTCTATAGCTCTTTTTACTATACTAAAATGTAGTTGCTTTTTATATGTTTCTGCTTTTCAAGACTTTCAGGAACTTCCTATGTAGCAACATGAGCAAAGGAAAGAAACTTAAGTCTTAGATGAAAGAAAAGCATAGGCAGTCATGTCAAATAGGGTTAGAGAAAGCAAGTCTATAAGGATATACAGGTAAAAGGAGCTATAGGCAACAGGACGGGATCAAGGGTGTGAATAGAGCAGAAATAGGGGTCACTGGAGTGACACTTTGCCAGCTTCTGATTCCCTATTGGTCAATACGCTAAAATGGTCTATTGTGTCAATGTCTCTATCACTCTATCACAGTGACTTGCAACAATGAATTACGAGGGTATGGATTTGAAGCTATTCAACTGCTTAGCAAATGGAGCAGACCCATCAGTGGCAATCATGAGTTGCAGGTGGTTAAAATTAGTATTGGTTATCAGAGCTGTAGATGTTGGCATGGATGGAAATAAGGATGAAGTCATGAAGGTGAGACTAGAAAAGGAGAAGGAAATTAGGGTAGGAAAGAGATGGAGATGAGATGAAACTTAAGTGGAGATGGAGGTGGGGGTGAAGATGGAGATGTGTATAAAAATGAAGGCAAAGATGTAGGGTGCAGATGGAGATGTAGATACGGATGGAGATGGAGGTATGGGTGAGATAGATGGTGGGGAGAGGATGAAAGTGAAAATGCAGTTAGAGTTGAAAGAAAGTATAATGGAGTTTGCTATGGAAACTAATCGAAGTAGAAAAGAATAATTAAACCACAATCTAGAAATATAAGACAGATTCTGCTTCTTAATAGAATATTCTAGAATGATCACGGAAGACAAGTAATCTAAAATGAATTGTTTCTCAAAGAAAACTTCAGGCCTGATCATACTGCCACTGCCTGGGCTCTCATCACACATCTACCAGACATTGGGACAGTGTGCAGCTGTCCAAGTGATTCAGGCTCTGCTATAACAAAAGCCATACAAGGTCATGATGAGCTTATAAGCATAGCTGTGCTAAGAAAAATGGTGAAGTAGAGGTAGAAATACAAGTGGTGGTGATGGTGTGGTGTGGTGTAGTATGTGTGTGTGTGTGTGTGTGTGTGTGTGTGTGTGTGTGTGTGTGTGTTATGCATATATGTCTAATACTGGGCAAGTCTAAGAGCAAACAAATCATATCTATTTCTCACCAAGTGGCTACTTTATCTAGCAAAAACACCCCAAGCCATCATTATCTTCTATATATATCTAGCTTAAGACTAGACATAATAACTATAGTCAGAAACCATTTATAGCTACATTTACCTCTGTTTAAGTAGATAACAATAGACTGGATTAAGAGTTTTTAAAAATGCAAAAGTATAAATACATTTGGGGAAAATCCTTTCAAATATTTTAAGTGGAAATATTCTATTCATTGGTTTTATTTCTTGGAATAATTGAAGACTCCCACTGGGTGGATTTGAAGATAGCTTTGAGTTAAGTTCTGCTATGCATCTAAATGAAAACACAATGCCTCATAGTGCTTACATGGAATATATGTTTTCCAGGGCTAGCAATGCTGAAGGAGAGCAGATTTATGGTGGATCTAATTTAATTGCTCATGTTTTTGTATGCTTTACAATATGGAAGTCAGCATCTGTTTGTCCTTATAGTCATGCGAACGTACTTGGGAAGACAAGTGGGACTCATGAGAAAGAAAAGAGAGAGTGAGCACAAAGGCAACTAGAGGTTGGGAAGAAAGGATTCAAAATCCCAGAGTATTGGGGGAAATCCCCTCCGCAGTACCACTTATTCAAGACTCTGGGCTGTCGGTGGATGTAGCATCCCAGTGACAACAAATCAAGAGGCAGCAAGCCCTAAGGTCCAAACCCTAGAGACATACACCCCTCCTACATATGGTGGAGTAACTAGACCAGGGTTCCCTTTGATCTTCTTTTTTTTTCTTTCTACAGAAACATTTATTTTAGAAACTAACACTTAGAAAATTGGGCTGGTAGAAATGCAAAGAATAAACTATGTTAGTTTTCCTCTGTTCCCTGCTGTTTCAAATAGAAGGTTTTTCAAGGGCAAGAAGAAGGAGCAAGTGGACTTTGAAGAATAAAGTGTTTTTCTGCCACCAAGATTGCTATGCGGCTCAGACTATCACTTTGGGTTGAAGACTAGTTTCTCAACAATAAAGTTGCCTCCTCCTGGGAGACACAAGAACAAGGTCAGTACCCACATAGTAAGACACAGCCACCACAGGCAAAAGTGTTGTGTAAACCTCCATCCATCACCACCCATATTATAACAAAGGCGAAACCAGAGCAATGGACCTTGCTAATTCATAAAGCAGAATCAAGTGACTAAAGAAAAAGAAACATGTTTAAAACTCCCATGGTCCTTGTTCTGGCTTTTGTCACACATTGAATCTTACTTCAGAAAGCCAAGGTTGCTATTTCTATTTAAAATTTGTATTATACTTATTGTTACTACATCTGTGTATGAAAACTTTGGGGTGTTGGCTGTGTGTGTGTGTGTGTGTGTGTGTGTGTGTGTGTGTGTGTGTGTGTGTGCGCGCGCGCGCGCATGTCATAATGCACCTATGAAAGACAGAGGAGGGTCATCAAGCTTGATGCAGCAAGTGCTCTTTAATCTACTGAGTCATCTCACTGCCCCCAATACTCCTAATTCTGAAAGCCCTATCAGAGCCAAGTATGGTGGTGTGCAGCTGTTATCCTAGTACTTGGAAACTGAGATGGCAGGATTGAAAGTTTGAGGCCAGTCTGGCTACACATCAAGAGGCTTGTGCAGAAAGAAAGAAAAGGGAAGGAAGAATGGAATGAAGGAAGGGAGAAAAGGAAGGAGGGAGGGAGGGAGGGAGGAAGAAAAGAAAAAGAAAAAGAAACAGAGAAAAGAATAGCCTTTTCAGACATTTCTATTCCTGAGCAAACATCTTTGAACAGCAACAACTTAATAAAATGAACCAAGAACTGAGATTTCAAAGATATGGGGCCTTTGACTTGGGGGCCTCTATTTCTCAGTCTTCTCATTTCTGAAAGGAGTGATTATCTCATGGTGACTCACTTCATACCAGGGTAGTTGTGAGTGTTGAGTGAGATTATTTACACTGGAAACTATACTTTGTCAATTCCATAGGTGGAAGTTTCTCTCTATCTATGCTGTACTTCTGCAATATAAATCAATAGATAGCAAAAAAAAAGTAACTCTGGTCATCCCTAAACAATTATTTCTAAGCCCCAAGGGCTTATAAGCTTCTGCCCTTGGCATTTTTTCTCTCTGGTCCTCCTCTGATGTCTGGGCTGTTCCTAGGGGCACTCCATGTCTAACAGGATTCCAGAATTCCCATCTGAGTCCTGAGTTTGCCAACAGACACCTCACTAAATCCACTTTTAATGAGATGTCTCAGAAGGAGGCTGGCAATTATTTTCCAGTCATTATTTTTTTTCCTTTATCTTATAATTCTCAGCTCAGAGTATAGTCCAAGAAAAGATAAACATATCTCTTAGCATGAAAACAACTCAGAAAACATGAGCCAAATTCAAGATACATACTGTCACAGTAAAACAACAGAAATACCTGTTTAAACACAAGAGTGAGGAAACATACTCCCAAGGATGGAGAGATGCCTAGAAGCATCTTGGAGATGGAGAGTGGCTAAAAGCACTTGCTGTTCTACTACAGGACCAGATTCAGGTTCAGGTTCCGGCACCACATGGTAGCTCGAAAGTGACTGTAAATCAAGTGCTAAGGGAATATGATGCCCTCTCTGGCCTCTGATGGCACTGCAAGCACCTGGTGCAGAGACATACATGCATACATGCATGCATGCATACATGCATGCATGCATACATACATACATACATACATACATGCATGCACGCAAGCAAACATTCGTGAATAAACAAAAATAAATCTTTTAAAGAAAATGTATTTCCATCTGTCTTCTGGCTGTGTCTTTTGGCTCTTTTCCCCCATATTGTGATGTTACAAAAAAAAAAAAAAAAAAAAAAAAAAACAAAAAAAAACCAAAGTCAGTCTTATGTTCTTTGTCTTTCACAAAAGGAGGCAAACCCAAGCTTCTGCCTTTTTGTAGAATGTCAAGCTCAACGACTCTCTACTCACTATTCTGAGATGCACAGTAGCATGCTCACTGTAAACTAAGCAGGCATCCTCTCCAGAAGTAAAGCTAGGGATGAGGAGATGGTTCAGGGGGTAAGAGCCTCCAAGTCTGACAACCTGAATTTGATCTCCAGATCCTCCAAGTTGTCCTCCACAATTGTGCTGAGGCTCTGGTGCACATAGTGTACATAGTGAGTACATTTTTTAAGTAAAAGAGAAATAGAACTAGTAGGGAGAAGTAGCTTGCCAATTTGGTAGCTATCCCCCATTTCTGCAAAGCTTGGAAGCCTAGCCTACAGAGTCATACACAAACCTGGACCTTGATGAACTTGTATTTTAGGCTGGGATAAATGAAGGAATAAAGCAACAAAGTGGGCTCCACAATACCAGCCTCAGAGAAGGGATCCTTTCACTTGTCCTCCCTCATCTCCTCCCAGATCCACTCCCTGTTCCATATCCACCCATGTTTATGCCCTCACTTTCCTCTTTAAAACATCACATCCAGTCCAAACTGTAAAACACATGTAGCCCAAACTGCGCTGCCCATATACGTCGGCTGTATGGTCATCTTCTATTGTGCTCCACCTACTAGAGACCACACCCTTAAAGAAAATGAACTTGAGTTCCTCTCCTGGAAGCAATCAATTACCAATAGCTCCTCAGCTAAGGGTATGACTTCACAACTACCTCTTTCCTCTATGCTGGGATTCTGTCAGACTTGAGCTAGCACAGGTCTTGTGCATGCTGTCACAACTGTTGAGTGCATATGTGCAGCTGCCATGTTGTTTTGATAAATATTAGGAACTATCAATTCAGTAACACACTCCAAATGACCAAAATGGTATAAGATTCAAAGTTAGTTTACAACATAAAAACCAAAGAATTATAGAAGGTAAGAATGCCTACTGCCATATGTCTGTCCAACATGAATGTACTGACAGAAACAGTCACACAAGAGTGAACGTAAATCATCCCAATCAGAAAGAAACGAAACTATTTCTGATTAAGTAAACTTATATGTTTAAATCTCTAATGACCTTTCTTTATTTAGATTCCTGTGCATTCCTGCACATGTGTATGTGTTCATGTGCTTATGTGTGTTGTCTGTTGCCATTCCTTAGGAGCCATCCACCTAGATTTTTTTTGAGACAAAGTCTCACTGACTGGAGCCCAACAAGTAAAGTAGGCTGGTTGGCCAGTGAGCCACAGAGATCTGCCCATCTCTGCATTTTAACCCTAGGAGTATAAACTCATAATGCCACGGGTTCTAGTGATGAAACTCAGGTCTCGTGCTTGCAAGGCAAGAACTTTACTGACTCCCCAGTTCCCAGATGACTCATTCCAAAAGAAATGCTTGCAACTGAAATATGAGTTCAATAGAACTGTAGGACATAAAATCAACATGCAAAAAATGACTTGCACAAACAATGACCTACCCAAAGGAGACACCAAAGCAGTGGTCCCACTTGCGCAAGTCCCCAGCCCTGACAATAAAATACACAGGAACCAACTGAACACAGGAAGTGAATGACCTATACTCTGAAACGAGACAAAGATCCACCCAGGAGAGAGAATGAGGTGGTCGATGCAGAAGTGACCTAAGCTCACCTCACACGGCCTTCTATAAGGAGTCGGCACTGTGTTCCCTTTTACTCACTTTTTTTAAATGTAAGTTTTGTGACTAGAGACTAGCTGGCTGTGTTCATCCTGAATAGCAAGGAAGCCTGTATTTGTATTAAATGTGCAACCCTCTACCACTAGATCTTAATCAGAATTTTTCTCAGTGTTTAAACCTAGGCACAAACATTTACATCAAGTTCCCCAGGTGATTATCGTGCAAATGAAAATGAGGGCACCATGGAGGTGATTAGAAACGCGGTCTTTCTCCTTCTCCTGTTTATTCACGAGACTGTGTTTCTTGATGATCAGCCAGCTTGTAACATTTAATGCTTGGTGCATGTGTCCCTGTCTCCTTTGTTTTAAGAAATTGACATCTCCAGGGCCATTTGCAGAATATAACCATGTTGACAGGTATAGATTCTGTCCCACAGGGACTCCCCACTACCTCATGACATCCTTCATATACAGTCGTAGTGTCTGTCCTTCCCCATGACACCCCTCATACATATGCATAATGTCTGCCCCACCCTGGGACACCCCTTATACACACGCAAACTGTTCTAAACCCCTGAAAAGAAATGGGTAGAGGCTCTTGCTACTTTGCCCTAAACTGACTGAGACTCTTTATGTGACACACTGCTCAAAAGAGAAGAGAAACATTCCTAATTCTTCAAGCCAGAATCTGTGAGTAACAGCAATAAGGCACAGTACATGGACAACAGTTCTTTAAAGGAACAAGAAATGTGACTTTTTAATGACTAAAAAATAGATTCTGAACTCACAGAAGCCTTATTTTACTCAGAGCTCTTGAACCTTGTTTTATTTGGTTTTGATACTTGTTTATCAGATGTTAGGTGGCTCTCCCAGAAGAATTATGCATCCTAATGCATTCATTCATCACACACTTCTGGCGATAGATGTATTTTTGGTGTGCCATGCTTGCCCAGAATGAATATAACAAGCATGTAATGTATCCTTAGGCAGAAATGAAGTTAAAAGAACAGGAGACACTCCTAGAGGTGAGGGTGATGGGAAGATTATTCACGGTTCACCAGCTTTAAAACATATAGTATTCTCTAAGTCAAAGAAAACCATGCTTGCAAGCCCACCAGGGCAAGACTCATGGCCTGCTTATCAAACAGCTTATATAGCCAGTCTAGACCAAAAGGGGCTGACTAGAGAAGCCATCATAAAATGCATCTACATCTACAGGACCAGTAGGACCACTTAGCAGTAAGGTACCTTCTGCCAAGCCCAAGGAACTGATTTCCATTCTCAGGATCTACATGATAAAAGGAAAGAACTGATTCCCCAAAGCTGTCCTCTGACCTTTACATGAACACCATTGCATGTGAGCACACACATGTGTGCACACATACACACACGCACACACACACACCACAAAATAAATGTAAAATCTTTTAAAAATAAATGTCTCTTATTATGGATCTAGGTAGTTTCATACTTTGTTAAAGCCAAAATATAATCAAAGGAAATTTTAAATCTGTTTTTGGTTAGCATTGATAATTATATATATTTATGGATTATGATGTAATACTTTGATTAATATGTACATTGTACAAAAATGCATTGTAGCTAATTAACATCCATCATCTCACCAAGTTACCATGGCTTTGTGATGAGAGCATTAAAAACATCTTAGCAAGCTTGCAATCTATAATAAGTATGATCAGCTTTGGTTAACCCATATTGCACTGGATCACTAAATCATATTCTAGTAACAAAATCTTTATGCTCTTGGGCAGAATTTCCCCGTTCTTTATCCCTGTTCATGATACCCTAAGCCCCCGTAAACTACTGTATTACTTAGGGTTTCTATTGTTGTGAAGAGACACCATGACCACAGCAACTCTTACAAAAGAAAGCATTTAACTGAGGTGGTGGCTTACAGTTCAGAGGTTCAGTCCCTTGTCATCATGGTGGGGAGAATGGCAGTGTGCAGGCAGATGTGAGGCTGACTACATCTTGATCCAAGGGCAACAGGAAGTAGTCTCAGTGTCACACTGAGGGAAGCTTGAGCATATATATATATGAGACTTCAAAGCCTGCATCTAGAGTGCCACACCTCCCATTAGGGCCACTCCCATTGGGGACCATTTTCTTTCTAACCACCAAAACCACATTCTTCCTCTATGCTTCTATGCTGCAATTGGCTTTTTTAGATTCCACAAATAAGTGGAATCAGGGCATATACCCAGGTAATGGAAACCACTGAAGTCACTGGCCCATTTCAATATTGCCCAGGATAGTGAAAACTCAAATTATGGAAGCAACCTAAGCACCCATCAACAGGGAATGGGGAATGTACTAAGAGTTGTATATACTCACAATGAAATACTAAAATGTCTTTAAAAGGCAGGAAATTTGTCATTTGAAACAATAGGATTGGAAGATGAGAGAACATAATCAGCAGAGCGAGGTAAGAATGAATTTCTACAAGATTAATCTGGCAAAGAATTAGGAGATGTGTACTGATATATGATGATGGCTAGAATGCTGATAAATAATGGTCACATTGATTGCTCTTAAGGAACAGACCAAGTGTTGTTCATTGTGCAGGGGGTTGGTGAACCCATCCTCATCCCACACCCACTAGGGTCCTGGAGACCTCTGATAACAATGAATTATTAGGCATAATGATGTGTCTTTACCACTAGACTTCATGCAGATAAGCATACAACAAAAATGTTCATGGTAAAAATCAACAGGAAAAGTCAATCTAAAATTTACAGACTCCCTGTGTTGGTCTTAGGATGTGACTGACATTAACATGAAAAATCTCTATGTTACTGATGTATTTTCTTTCTTAGACAAGACCCCTCACTTCTCTCCTTTCTCCAAGCCTTGGCCAGCAATATCAGAGAGTCACAAGGATGCCTCACATAAAATATTGAAAACACTCAGCAGTATAGATACCACCACTGTTCAAGCATCCATTGCCTCCAAAGCCTTGTGGATATTTCTTTCACAACAACAGAATCTACCTCTATTATGCAAAACCTGTAGTGGTACCAGGATAGCAAGATGACCTCTGCCAAGGAGGACCATGCCTTCTTCTTTCCCTTAAACACATGTGGCATAGGTAGGTGTGTTAGTGTAGATTATCATAAACAGAGCCTGAGATGGGGGTCGTGCCGTACTGATAAATTACTCCTAGGAGAATAGAGATAGGTCAAATAGGATAAGTCTAGAGAGTGCAGATGTAACTTCAGCTAAAGGTCATCTTCAGGTAGGTCTGCTACAATCCGTCCCACAATCCAGAACTGTCCCTCCCTTAAGGCAAGGAACATTCTCTTATAGTCCCATTTCACTGCATCATTAACAAAAGCTGTTCGGGTTGGACAGACTGTAGATGCATAACTGCTAAGCAAAGCAGTGATGTCTGAGTGATGCTCCTGATAGATATGTGTACAATGTTGCCTGCTCTCACATGAACCCAGCTGTACAGAGGATCCTGTACTGAGGTGGAGATAAAATGCAGGAGGCACAGGTAGCCATCAGCACTCACGAAGCGAGATGTTTTGTCCTCTCTCGCTACGCTAGTGTTCCAAGCCTGTCCCTTCTCCCCGTCTCTCTCCATCACTTGGATGAACGCAATATACTGAAGGAGCAAGCAGTTGCATTAGTGGACAACGCTCGCAGTAGCTGGGTTCACTAGCTGGATAAACGGGGTCAGAGTAGAACACCAGCCCACTCTGTGGGGTTCAGTGGTAAAGCTTAATTACCACTGTAATTAAGTGGAAAAGTCCCGCCTATGTTTCTTTCCAACACTCCTGCTTTCTAGAAAGAGTCAAGAAACAAATAGCATATGGTGAAAAGTCAGGGTGACCCTTCTGCCTAGCAACAAAGACAGGCTGGTGGTAAGCTGTGTCCCACATGGTAGCAAGAAGGAGAGGCTTGGGGTCAAAGGAAATGTGGGCTGTCTAGAAGCACCCTGTGGGCACAGCACAAGGTAAGCTGGGTGTAATACAGGAAGGACCCTCATTGCCACTCTGCTTGTGAGCCCCTCGACTCTGCAGCTTTGCTCACTAACCTGAGTCTTCTCTTTTTCCCTTTGAATTTGAATCAGAGAGTGTCTACCTTTAGCCAAGAGAGTATGACAGAAATGTAAATGCCCGTATTGGGATTGTGACTCAACAGGTTTTGTGTGTCCTGCCTGATCTCTTGAATGTCTGCTGTCACCATGAAGAAACCAAACCCAGACTAAGTCAGTAGAGAGTGAAAGACACATGGAGGGAGTCAGATGTCCCCAACAAAGTTATTCTAGCTCAGCCATCAGTTGGCCAACCAACCTGCAGACTGGCAAACCACCCCAGCCTAAACCATCCATCACGTAGCTGCCCTCTGGCTGATTCAACACAACAACCACTAGTTCTAGCTCTCTACTGTGGTTTGTGATTGTCTCGTAATTTCTATTCTTATTACAGTAAGTTAGCAGTAAATGTTGATTACATTCAATGTCCCCAAATAGACACAGCACTGCACCACCTCGGAATAGCTGGCCTAACAGAGGCACAAAGCATCACACATATCCTCTGCTCCCATTCCCAAGAGCATATCCTCTCAAGGGCTTCGGAGAAAGGCTAAGAAACCCTGAGTGAAGGTGCTGATAGGTATGCTCTCACATAAATCCTGCTGTACAGAGGATCCTGTACTAAGGTGGAGATAAAATGCAGGAGGCACAGGTAGCCATCAGCACGCACGAAGCGAGATGTTTTGTCCTCTCTCGCTACGCTAGTGTTCCAAGCCTGTCCCGTCTCCCTGTCTCTCTTCTTTCCCTCCATATCTGGCAACCAAAGACAATTAAGTGGAAAGGCACTTAAAATCTGGAGCCTCTGAAGCATTCTTTATGTCCTGTTCAATCTTGCTAGTTTCATGGGCCCATTTTTAATTTTGTCTGGCAGCCACTACAGGAGACAAGGAAGGTAAATCAGAGAGTTACATTTTATGGGGCCTTTGAGGCTACAGCTATAAGTAATTCCTGGGGCTTTTTATTTATTCTCCTACTGTAGGCAATTTAGTTTTTTTCTTGGATTCTTTCCTCCTGTTGCATTCTGCAGCACCTCCTCCCCCTCTTGTCCCCAACTCTTGTTGTTTCGGAGAAGATGAAACTAGTTAAAATACAAACAGGACACACACACCCCGCCTCTAACGGCGGACTTCAGTTGCATCAGCTGCAAAGCCTTCATTTGCTGGCTGTGCCCATCCAGCCTCCAACTGAGGCTGTTTGAAAGGAAAATTTTTCACAGTAAGAGATGATTTTCTACCCAATGACCTACCCTACATGATAATTTGTGAGCATCCATCCATATTCTTCGGGCTTTGCTTTTCTTTTCATGTGAAATTCATACCAGGAGGAAAGACAACTCTTCCTTCTCTGAGTATTGCTAGACATGGAACTAGGAGCCTTTCACGCACCTGGCATATGTTCTACCTCTAAGGTACAGTCTGCCTGAGCTTTTTCCTTTCTGAGTTTCTTTTTCTTCCTTCTTTCCTTCCTTCCTTCCTTTCTTCCTTCCTTCCTTCCTTCCTTCCTTCCTTCCTTCCTTCCTTCCTTCCTTCCTTCCTTCCTTTCTCTTAGCACTATATGATGGTAACTCCAAGACAAAGCATGGAAACACCCAATGGATAGTGGCAAGACCAGAGCCCATGAGAAACACTGGCTTTAAATCTGTGAATGCAAAACTGCACAACCATCTTTGCACCAAGTCAAGCCTGCCTGTCTCCACCTATCCTTAGCTAAATAGCAGAGATCCTGCCTTCCTTTTGCTATGTTCTTTCACCTGTTTCAACTTTGCTTTGGGTCTCAGAACCATGCTAGATGCTCACAGATCATCTGTATAACCCAGGCTCTTGGAAAATCTGTCCTATATTTGTGCACATACACAAACATGCACCAGCACAGGCATAAAGGCTGAAGCAGTGAGATGAATAAGTACCTTTAGCCCCTTGTTGTATGCACCCAGCAGGCATTAAGAAGCAGGAAGACGGCCCTGAAGTAGAAGCCTGCTGGGCTGAAGTAGGAAAACATAGATGCACACACCTTTCCCTAGGCTGGACCAGCCTGGACACTGGAGCCATCCAGCCCTCTTCCTTTGACCCTGATCTTCCCACTCTATTCACTCACTCTGGTCTGAGACACTGAAGTGTAACTTGTGTGGACATGGACCCCTTTGCAAGCATCTGTGGAAATTGAGGCTTCACGGCAAACTCAAAGTGTGTCCCGTGGCTCAGATCTTCACCAAAGGTCTACACACAGATATCTTTCCCCCAGTGGCAGGAATCCTGCTGCCTTATTCCCCCATGGCAAGGAATGCTGGTGCCTTATTCCCTGCACATCTACAGACCCCACTTCTCTCCAGACTTCTGTTTTCTCTTTGCTCATGGCTCTATCCCACAGCTACCATGATTCTCCACTGCCCAGTGGCAATGAATAATACACTTGATACATGGAAACAAATGTAGCCCAAGCTCTCTTTAAATGTGTTCTGTGGCAAAGGATGCCTTTGAACTTCCGACCCCCCTGCTACTTCCTGAATGCTGGAGCTAGAAGAAAGAGCTACTACTAGGCTTACACTGTTCTGGGGGGGGGGTGGAACCCAGGGTCCTGTATGGTTTAGACAAGTGCTCTAGAAAAGGGGCTAAAACCCAAGCCAGCCTTACGAAAGATGTTTCTTTCAGGACCTAGGGTTCTACACAGGACTTAGCTCATACCACCAGATGATGGAAGTTTTACGCACTGAAAACCATCTGAACAATGAGAAGAGTCGCCAGTGTCCATCTCCTATAGTTTAGAAATCAAACGGTCTGCCCCAGAGTCATAGAACTCCCCTGCTGGGGCTGATTCCTCTCATGCAGGACAGCATAATGACTACTTTTACTACAAGTTATGGCGCCAATTGAATGAGAAACTTTTTTTTAAAAGAGCGTAAAGTAAGACTGGCAGAAAAAGTACTAAAAGCAATAACTTATTACTGTTGTGATTGTATGGTAAATCTAAATTAGATTGGTTAAGTTATGGCCTGTGTTGTGGCTCCTGCCTCTAACCCTTCACTCCGGAGGCCAATGCCAGCGGGTACTATTGAGTCTGAGGCAAGCAGAAGCAACATAGAGAGTTTCTGGCCAAGCCTTAACTACAAAATAAGAGCATGAGTTAAGGAGAGAGATGGTGAGAGGAAAGAAGGGAGGGAGGAAGGGATGGAGGAAGGGAAGCAAGCAGACAGGCAGATAGGCAAGACTGTATGTAACCATAAAATCAATAGTTGAAATAAACATTTACATCCATTCATGTCACACATTGCTTCGGGTAAATGATGGCTGACAGTGTGCTCGCCATCCCTCAATAGCACTAAAGTGACTCAGGACCAGTCTGTGGGACTCATGCTCCAGAATTCAGAACTGGGATTCATCTCAAGTTTTATCTCCTGTGCTCTCATTCTTGGGTTCTGGAATGAGTGCGACGCTGGCTTTTGAAAACTCATTTGGAAGGCTTCCTTTAGTCTTCACTTGAGAACCATTTAAATAGCACTGTAGATTCTGCTCTGTGGAGGCTTTAAGAATTCACGGGGAAGCCATCTGTGCCTGGTGCTGCTTTGAGGGAGAAGTCTCGAAGACCAGCCGACTGTTCGCCTTGCTGTTCGCGCATGCGGAGAATTACACTGACGCTTCCAGGTTTAATTTTAGTAATTTGTATTTTCACACACACACACACACACACACACACACACACACACACACACACACACACACACACACACACACACACACACACAAAATCATCCACTTCAAAGTCATTCGAAGAGACTTTGGTAAACATCCCTTTGACGCTCAGCATCTCTTGTGTGCTGGTGCTGGTGGCTGCTCTTCTTCCTGTTCCGTACTCCAATTTATCCACCCACCTTTTCATTGTTCTGTCTTGACCAGACCAGCTCAGGCTGCCTGCTCTGCTTCACGTGAGCAGCCAAACAAGTCTGAGGGCGGGGGGAGCTTGCTTATTCAGCCATTTTCCTATGTTCTGAGAAGACCGTTGCTGTATTTAATGGCTTCTTTGTGTGTGTTTTTATTCTTCTCTCTCAAAGTTATGTGCTCTGTTTCTTGATACCTTTTTGATATAAGTGAATGTTCATTTTAATGTCTGTTTGGTTATTAACGTAAGAATGTATCTGTTTCACATGACTTCAGTCATATTACATATTATTCTGCTTAAGATACTAAAATATCCATTTCTTCACCTTCAAGCTGGAAATTCTGAGAGACATTTTTAATTTTCAGATAGCATTGCCATTTGTCTTGGATGCTTGTGTAAACATTGATTGTATCAAGCAGTAGGTTTCATCATGACATCTCCGTATGTGCTCCTTACCTCTCACTCTTGCCTGCCCCCTCCCTTAACCACAATTCCTGCTTCTCCCTGCCTGTCCTCTTCTGCCCTTGTGTCTCTTTAAAATACAGATTCCAAACAGAAGAGAAAACATGCAACTTTGGTCTTTCTGAGTCTGAATTACTTAGAGTAACACCAACACCATGGTCCTTTCTTCCATCCTACAAACAGCATAGCTAAGTCATTCTGTGTGGCTAGCCATACTGCATTGATGCAGGTTCCATATTTTTTTTTCATCTCACATATTGAAGGGGACTAAGGTTGTGTGTGTGTGTGTGTGTGTGTGTGTGTGTGTGTGTGTGTGTGTGTGTAATGGGTATAAATGAACATTCCTGCCCCCATGCATGGAGGGAAATGTTTGTAGAATTACTTCTCCCCTTCCACTTTTACCTGGCTTGTAGGAATTGAACTCAGATTGCCAGGCATGAGCTACAAGTGCCTCTAACTACTAAGCCATCTCACCAGCCCTGGACTATATTTCCAGTACATCCAACATAATTGACCTATTATTCGAGATTCACAGAACTTGTCCAAAAATCTCACTATGTTGTTTACTCACATTTTATTAAAAGGGAGGAAATTTTCTACCACCCTGATAATTTTGTGAGTTTCTTCTCAATTTCCTATACTTTGAACTGTGGTTTGGAGTGTTATTAATTCAGTGCATAAACCTACATAGTTCTATCAGGAAAATGCCTGCCTGTCTCAAGGCTGCCTCTCCTGTCCCTTGATTCTGCCCACAGCTGGAATAGGGCTTAGAAGGACTCTATGCTCTCACACGTGTTCAACTTTCATTAGAACAAACTGGGAAGCACTCAGCTATGAATATAATTTCATAAAAGGGGCTTTTGAACTGGCCCAAAGAGTGAAGGGCCCTGGACCTTAATGACTTCATGGAACATCTGCTTCTAGCACAGAGATTTTTGTTCTTCCTCTGTCACAGACCTCAAGTTCCCGACTCCCTCTTATCTGGTCATCTACCAGAGAAGCCATCATGCTGACTTTGACAGAGCATGGGCCCAGTGTGCTACAACAGACCACTAAAGCCTGGCTGTTTAGCAAGTTAGTCTCCATGAACCCTGTCCCTTTCTGTTCCAGAGAGATGTCATTGTATCCAGCACATGTCTGTCTCTTCCACCAGGACTTCTGGATGTGACCTCCTGAGATGGGCCCCTAGTGTTGTATATACATTGTGTCAGTATGCTTTGTTGCCCACTTCAGTTTCACTCCATTCCCATACAAGGCTACTTTTCTCTTTTATCTGTGTCTTTTGTTATAGGCAACAATATGTCTAATAGAAGTTCTAAATTTTTTTTTAAGGTCTTAGACTGTTTGAAAACCTCATGGAACAGATATGAACTCTAGCCAACTTCAAGCCAACAAAATACCATTCAGCATAGGTGTGTACAAATCACCTGGAAAAGCCAGTGCAAGCTAGAGTCAGCCCTCGCTACACTGTGGTGCATAAGACATCCTTAAATATCCACTTGCAGAATAAACCACTCTCTACTGAGTTTGCCCATGTAAGAAGATGCATTGGCAAAATAATTTCTATGCTAACTGCTTTTCCCAGCTTCCAGAATCTTATTACTCGATTTTAAAATATATATTATTATTACCAAAACACATCCACATTGTGCATTATCTTTTCTGATTATAATTTGTGACACCCATATGTAGATTTTTAACTCCATTCAAATCCATTATTTTAAACTTAACTCTGCTTGACTGACTTGAATCTTTTTTTGTTTTTTTGCAATAAAAACAGAAGATTGTATATAGAAGGCTGGGGTCATGATGATGTCATCCAGCAACCTGTGATGTTGGGAATAGGGAAGTAGACCACTTGTCCTTTTTTTGTGGTTTTTCTCACATTAATGTGACTCTGAACAACAGGACACTATCCCCTTTCTTTTTTCTCGGCATACAATCATTTTTCCCATTGTATCCTGTAATTGGAGAAAAAATCACCAGAATAAGATCAACTATGGGGACACCTCTGGTCTACAGAGATAGAAGGCAACCTGCCTTTCTCCATTTGGCAACACTCGGCACACCACCTGCTTTCAGATTGAGCCCTTTGTTTTAAGGCACACAATTTTGTCTTTGTAATTGCTGAGTCATTTTGTTTTGTGTTAAAACAAGTTTCCTTTCCAGAAAAAGATTCCAAAATGTGAACCAAATAGTTGTTCCTCTCATCATCACCCTATCATTTCATACTCAAAAACAAATGCTTCCTTAGCCACCGTGTTTCCAAGATAGTCAGTCTGACCTGCAATTGCTCAGATATCCACCCGACATTACTTATAAACTACTGATGGAAGCTTTGATTGTGCCTTGTTCTAATTTATCTCTGACATTGATAGAACATGTTATAGACCATTTACCATTTAAAAGGAGACTCACTTCCTCAGGATTATTTTTAAATATTTAAGTTTCTAAATGATGTGTATATAGGTGCCCATGAGTTGTGCACATGGATGCAGATCCCCTCAAAGGCCTGAAGAGGGTGTCAGATCACCTGGAGCTACACTTACAAGTGCTTCTGAGCTACCCATCTGGGGTGCTAGGAATCGAACTCAGCTCCTCTGTAAGAGCCGTATGTGAGCTTAAAAGCTGAGCCATCTTTCCAGGCTCCTTTTTTCAATATCATTGACTAAATCTTTGCGATTGGTTTCATTTGATCACTAGTGAAACACTAAGCTTTTGGGATGTGGAGGTGCTTAGCAAAGACAAAGGAAAACTTTAAAGGCAGACAGACTTGGGTAGTTTTACTTCTACTTCACACTTTAGCTGTGTGGCTTTGGGCTAGAGATTCCTCTCTCTGATCCACAGAGAGACTAAAGGGGTTTGCAAACACAGCTCTCTGAGTGCTTGTAAGGATTCTCTGAGGCACGTGACACCTGTCCCAGTTCCTGGGGTCCTCATTAATAAGAATGGCCTCCTTTCTCTTTCTGATTTGCGTTCTCCTTCAGGATAGCTGGGCTGATCATGGGTAGAGTTGTTCCTGTTTGGAGATGTATTTGGAATGGTTCTTTGGAGATTGTAGAGGGGTGGATCTAATAGATACTCCTTAAACCATGTCACTTGAGTTGGGACACAAAAGAAAGCTCTTCTTTAACCTACCTTCCTAAATGTAAGTCCAGGGAAACCCATCCTGCACTGTGGAATGTGCTGATCAATAACAACTTACCTTTGCATATATGCCTACATATGCAGAAAACTACTTGATTCCAGGAAGCATTCTACATCCCCTTTTGAAAGTTAGAAACCCATTATTTGGAGAGATTAATAATAAAACAATGAAGAGGGTCAGGGCTCAGGTGCCAACCAGACACTCAATGAATATCTGCTCCTATAAACTTCGGAATCCACACAGTAGTGTATTGTTACTGTAACAAAATACCCAGAGAGGAAAGATTATTTAGACTCTGCTTTTCCAGGGTTCTATCATAGCTTCTTGGCCATGCCCACCTGAGCAGAAGACCATGAAGAGAAAATGGCTGCTCACATCACATCCCAGCAGACAGAAGCAGAGAAAGGTGGGATGCTGCCTCTCAGTTAGTTTTGTATTATTATTATTATTATTATTATTATTATTATTATTATTATTATTATTTTCTCATTCTGCTCAGTTCCCCAGTCCAGGAGCTGGAGCCACTGGGTTCCCCTCTCAGTAATGCTCTCTGGAAATGCCCACACACTTATGTTCACTCAGACTTGTTCCTTTACAGTTCACTAGATGATTCTAAGTCCATTTAAGCTGACAGTTTGCATGCCAGTCATCATTTTGGTCAAAGTCTGTTTCCAGAAAGTTCTGTCAATCTTTCGTTACCAGCATCTTTCACCTGGATGTTGGGTCGGTCTCAAGCGAGCTCACCCCATGGCCCACACTTCTCACCCAGTGGTCCACACTTCTCCGCCAGCGCATGGAACTATTTTCTTCTTAAGAAAACCCACCTTCCAACCTCAGAACTTTCTGTGGCAGTGATTACAGCAAGGGAGGGACCCAGTGAGCAGAAGAGGATGGTTGTCACAGAAAAGTTAGGTATTCTAGAAACCCACAGCACCCACGTTCTGAAAGTACAAATCCATCCCTTGGCCAGATTCCGCCACACAAGAGCTGTGCTTTGAATTATGGAAAACAAAAACAGATCACTGGTTAAATTAGTCTGATTGTTTCTGTAAGGAAACAATTACACCTAATTACGGGCAGGGTTGGGGTGTTGCTTTCCTGGTAAAACCAAGGGGGCAGGTGTAAGTTCAAGATCTCATTAGCCAGCTTCTGCTTGGCTTCTAAATATACCCAATGGGCTTCCTGCTGGCTTTTTACTGAGGGATTGATTCAAAGCCAGGAAGGTCTTCGTAAGCGTTTGCTAAAATAAAACTCCGCTCTGGAGGTTTCTTCCCAGGTGTGACTTTCAGAATTCTGCTGAGATGTATAAAATAGAAGAAGTGGAAAGTGACTTAAGTATTGTCAGGGCAGGGCACATCCTAGGCTCGGTATCTGATGGCAGGAAAGAGCCCATTCCTATTTGTGAGTCATCTATGTCTCAAGAGACAGTTTAAGTAGTTGATGTACCCAAAGTTCCAGTACAATTCAAATTCAATGCTTGTTACTATCGTTTTTAAGTAGTTTTATAGAGTTGCTTGCTTGTTTGCTTCCTTCCTTCCCTCCTTTCTGTCTTTCTTTATTAGGACAGGGTTGCTAGTAGCTCATGCTGGTCTTGAACTTGCTATGTTGCTGAAAATGGAATTGAATTATTGATTATTCTGCTCCTGCCTCCTGCATGATGGTGATTATAGGTGTTTCACCACCACATCTGGTTATTTGGTGCTGTGATGAAACCCAGAGCTTTGCACATGCCAGGATAATCCTCTATTGACTCAGCTACATGCCCAGTCCTAATTAAAGAATTTTAATCCAGTTTTTGAATTAGTAATCTGCATTGATGTGATCAGACATAAAAGGGCAAAGTAATCTGAGGTTAATGAAGAAAGATACTTATACCTATGGGAAAATCCTCAGAACATAGTGCACACCTCTAATCCCAGCACTCAGAGGCAGGGGCAGATGGAGATCTATGAGTTCAAGTCCAGCCTGGTCTATGGAGTGAGGTCCAGGTCATCCATAATTGGTGGTAGTTAGTGGGTACAGGAGGAGGTCAAACAAATCATATATCTGATAAGAGAGATAATGTCACAAATTGGGTAGCATAGGAAAACCAGAAACACAGGCATGTTCAGATTATATCAGGGACAAGGACACTGCCCTATAATAGAACTGTGGAAACTGATTATATACCTGCTACACACAAAACGATGGCACTAGACAAACTGGGGCATTAAAAATAAACGGTGACCTACTGACTCTTTACATGGCTCTTACTTGTTCACGACTTGTGTCTTCTTTATTTGCTGTTAATTTTACCACTGCTTTTAATTTTACCTGATGGGAGATGTTATTCAGTAAATATGTCTCTCATACTGGTTAATGAATAAAACACTGTTGGCCAATAGGAAAGCAAGATAGGCTTTCCTCCCAGAAGACTAGGAGGAAAGAGGAGGTAGTTATGAGGAGTCAGCATGTGGGGACGGAAGAGAACAGAGGTCAGGCCCGCTGCCGGTAAGATGAGACCACGTGAAAATATTTAGATTAATAGAAATGGGTTAATAATTAAGACAGAGCTAGCCAATAAGAAACAAGTAACAGGCCAATAGCATTATATCAAATACAGAGTCTCAGTGTGTTATTTGTGGCTGGATGGCGTGGCGTTGGGACCAGGGCGGGAAAATATACCCGTTACATTTACCACTGTTGTTTACATCCTCATTGGTTTTAGTTTTTACCTCAGATGCTCTGTTACTAGTGACGTAATTGTGCGTTAGGAAGGCCCAACATGAGTGGGCTGTAAAGGCTTGGGGCTGGCCCAAGGAGACAGTCTTGGAGGGAGTATGGCCGTGGAATGTCAGCCACAAAGGGGGAGATGACAGAAGCCCAGACATGGGTGGATCCCACATAGGGGTGGGGCCTGGGCATGAAGGAAATCATTGGTAGGGACATTTCCTGATCACCAACTGTTAGAAGAAACAGAGGCTTCAGTGGGTGGTTATCTGATGCTATGAAGGGAGAAAGGTGCTTTCTGTCCATTGACAGCAAACACAGCCAGGGATCCTGAAGGGGTCTCAGTGGCAAAGTATTCTAGCATGGAAAGAAGCCTTGATCTTTGAAATCAGGGTTGACTCAAACTTCCCACCACTATAAGATGAGTGGATGAGAGGAAAGGCCCAGGTCACAGAGGGGATAAGGGCAGCCAGACCACACCAACCCTCCTTAAAATATTAAGCAGTAGATAGAATATTCCCATAGGAAAACTCAGGTTTCAAACCCCAAGGACACCCAAGGTTTAGCAGACTTCATGAAAGACTTCGACAGAGCTGTTATGAGAGCTGAGGCTTAAACAGTCATGTTGTAAAGTGAACAGGGTGGGAGACAGGTACCCTGCTTTCTTCTGACTCTTGTGATGGGCAACTAAACGTGAAGATGCTTATGACTCTACTACCAGAAGCCTAGTAACATGAGAGAAGGTACACGGACTGCCTGAGCAGTTACCGAATGCAAAGAGTAAACACAAAAGTGTTTTTAGAGGTTGTCCACACTCAAAGCTTAACCACATCATCATCGTGCAATATGCATGCAGTCATAGATGGTAACCGGTAAACAGGGAGCTGTGAAAATGTGAGCACTGCTGCACAACATCTTTTTGTTAGGAAATTCACCAAGACAGAGAACAAGATGTAGGTCACAGACTGAAGGAGAAAGAAGCAAACAGCTCAGACAATAGCACTGCAGGACCTCTGGGGTCAGGTGCCAACCCCGGAGGCTGAAATTAAACCCATCTTTTAAGAGTATCTCATTCCCAATAGGTTGCCCCAAATAAGAAGTCATCACCAGATGCCAGAAGCTTCCCAAACTCGCACCCTTGGAAAAGGCTTCCTCCCTAACTCCCCTCCTAGAAGTGGCCAAGGAAGACGTAAAGGGAAGTGATGCCCATGGGGTTTCCACACACAGCCACACTTCTAGTCCTTCTGTCATGTTAGCTGTTTGTCATCTCCTACTGACCATCTTCCCAACCCCCTTTCCACTGTGATCCTTACCACCTCTTCCTGCAGACAGATGAATCCACACAGCGATGCAAGCATGACTCACGGACTGCCAAAATCAAAGAGCATTGCAGTTGCCTGTGAAATAATCAAGTCCAAAGACCCTGAATTTAAGTCTCAATCTAGCAACAAAAGGGCTTTTCATGCCCTTACTCTACAGTACAGCATGAGTTACTTTTCTCGTTGATGTGAACAAATGCCTGGCAAAAGCAACTTAAGGGAAGCAGGCTGTGTTGTGAAGCATGGCTAGAGAGACACAGTCCGCCATGGCGGGAAAGGCATGGTGACAGATGACTTCGTTAGTCTAGAGGGACACAGTCCGCCATGGCGGGAAAGGCATGGTGACAGATGACTTCGTTAGTCTAGAGGGACACAGTCTGCCATGGTGGTAAAGGCATGGCGACAGATGGCTTTGTAGTGGAGGGAGAAACAGTGGGCTTCCTCACACCTCAAGTGATCAGGAAGCAAAGAAAAAGGAATGAGAGCTTTCTCCTGACTCACCTTTTACTCTTTTCATTCATCTTGAGAGCACAGCCCATGTGGGCTCCATCCACACTCAGAGTAGACCTTCCCTTCTCTTGCTCCTTCCCTGCAGGGCACTCACAGACACACCCAGGGGTGTTCCTTATCAAAGCAGCAGCTGATTCCCAATCCAAACAAGTTGACAGTTAAGCATTCCAAGTACCAATGACCTTGTTTTGGGGTAGACATTACAGGAACAAATCCAAGGTTAGTCCCCAGCTCTACTTTTGCTCATGCTATAACTCTTTCTTGGCCACTTTTTGTTTTGTGTTTTGTTTTGTTTTGTTAAGATTTATCCAAGTACTTGACTTCCTGTCGTGGAAGGGTTGATCTCATTCTTCATCACAGTTCTCTATTACCTACTCCCCTGGTAATATACTAGAACTTTCTGGTACTTTGGTGTAACATGTATGTTTCCCGGCCAGCCTGCCCGCCGCTGGCGGGCCTGCCCCAAATAACACTCAGAGACTCTGTATTTGATACAATCCTGTTGGCCAATTACCATTATTGTTTATGTGCTAGCTCTGTCTTAAATATTAACCCATTTCTACTTATCTAAGTATTTCCACGTGGTCATCTTATCAGGGAGCCTCGGCAGGCGTCCTGCTTCTTCCTAGGCTACATCTCGACTCCTCCTTCCCACTTCCTCTTTCCTTCTCCTAGTCTCCTAGCCCTGCCTATCTAGTTTTCTATTGGCCACAGAGCTTTATTAACCAGTATGAGAAACATATACAGAATAACATCTCCCATCACTTTGGTTATTTTATTGCCAAATCAAAATGTCATGAATAAGCTATCCTTTTCCTTCTTAAATTCTTTGTGTGTGGTGTATGTATGTGAATGTGTGTGCACATGTGTATATCACATGGAGGCCAGAGGTCAATTTCAAGTATCTTCCTCGATCACTCTCCACTTTAATTTCTGAAATAGGGTCTTTCACTGAATCCCTGAAATCACCCATTCAGCAATACTGGCTTGTCAGTGAACTCGGGGGACCCCTATGCCTCCTCTTACCCAGTGCTAGGATTACAGATAATTTAGGTAGTGCCGTCCAGACTCTACTGTCACAGATGTCTTGCTATATCAAATAGCATTTTTCTTGGCATATTTATAACTGTTGACTAACATAAAAGGCTTCTCTGTGTTTTTACAATGTCTTCTAACTAAGCATTGTTTCTGATTTAAAACAACAACAACAAATGCTCTATGATTGAAAGAAAAAGAACTCCTAACATAAGACACCCAGCCCCTACTTATCCTACACATACCCATCTAGCTGATGCTGTGATGAAATTTCACAGATGTGATTAAAGTCCCAAGCCAGTTGATCTTAAAAGGCAAAGACCATCAGATGGATGTAATTAGTTAGATGAGCCTATCGATTTGGTGTTTTCTTAAGTGGGAACCGGGGAGGAGAGATGGATCCAGCGTGCCTGTGCTGACATCAGATATAAGAAAACTCACTATGAGAAATGCAGGCAGGCCCTGGAAGTTGAGAGCTGCCCTCAGCCAACAGCCACCAATAAGATGCTTGCAAGTCCCTTAACCTCAGGATCTGAGCTGCGCCAAGAGAAGTGACCATAAACATTGGCAACCAGATGAAGGTTCAGCCATCCTCAGTCCCATGCCAGCCAGACAAAAGAAAGCAGCCATGACCTGAGACATGGTCTGACCTATAGAGGGGAGAGCTACTGGAAGAGGACCAGTTTCAGCTTCAGTGTTCATGAGAAGACATTTCACAGTGAAAAAAAAAAAATTCCTAATATACCATCTATCATTTTTCTCACACACACACCCCCCCATGCCTTAAAAGTGTTTTGTTAATTTTTCTGATGCAGTTTAAGACCTTTGTCAAGTTCTGGTTCCCAGAAATTTGAATGCTATATACTGAAGTGAAAATTGTTTTTATATTATCTGGGGATGGGGGGCTGAACACCCCACATATTTTTGTTCTTTTGGTCATATTCTGGCAAGCATGCAACTAAATACTTTTCTTCCCCACTGACTTCATCTTCCCCAAATACACATTTAGTTAACTATTTGTTTCTACTGTAAGGATGGAAAAATATAGCCTAACTGTTCAATGACCACAGGAAGCTAGAAGTTTAAATTCCAGACCCTGTCCCCTGACAATAAGTAGGCAAAAGGTCACATTCTTTGCTGTTTACGACAGGGTTGTTTACTACAAGACCTGTGAGTGCGTGAGACAGGAAATGAGCTTTGTCACCCCACCCAAGAGCCCCCAGCAAATGCAGACTTCTGGGGCTATAGAAAACTGATTGGTCTATAAAGCATGGGCTTGGATGGTTTAAATTGATTGGTCCACACCGCGAGGGCTCTGAATGCTATGAGATGATTGGTTTAAGATGCACAGGCTTTGTTGTAATCCTATAAAAGCTGTCTCAATTCTGTACTCAGGGTCCTCAGTCCTCTACCCCTGTGTGGCATATGACTGTGGACCCCAGTGCACTTGGAATATAAAAGACCTCATGCTTTTACATCAAGACAGTTTCTTGTGAGTGATGGGGGGGGGTCCACCTTTCCTGAGTCGGGGCGTGAGGGGGTCCATGCTCTGCGGGTCTTTCCCTACCAGGTCAAAATGCTAGGATTTGTTCCCTATTCTTTTTGTATCTGGGTGTTTTATGTTTTGGGTTTTGTTGTTGTTGTTTTTGCTTTTGGTTTTGTTGTTGTTGTTGTTGTCTGATGTAGACATAGGCATGGTTTTTCTCATCAACATCTCAGCTGTCCCAGTGGTCTGTTAAGCCCGTTGCACTATGTTCTGCTCAAATGTTACATTCTTCAATTCTGAGTTTTTCTCTTTTGTAAATATTTGTGCTTTCCTGTATTTTCCTAAATTCCCAATCTCTTTGTCTAGTGTTTTCTTTTTTTCTTGGGAAATGCACCTACTACTACTGTTATGATTTAAAAGTCATTATTTCCTGTTAAGTATGGTGGCACACACCTTTGATCCCAGCATTCAGGAGGCAGAGGCCAGTGGATCTCTGTGAGTTTGAGACCAGCAATCTACAGAGAAAGTTCTAGGGCAGCCAGGCTCCAAAGGGAGAGTCTTTCTAAAAATACTTCTTTGATCCTGATTTCCTAAATTTTCTCTTGACTATAGATCACCATAGGCTTGATTTCCCTGTTTGTTTAGTGATTATATCCTAATAAATTTTGATGACCCTTTATTCCTTGGGTCTAACAGCCTAATATAAACATTTTTACTAAAACTGAACATTGGGTACACCCCTGTACTGCTGACTTCCAGGAGAATAGACATTATGGAAGAACTCATGGTCTCAACCAGAGCACTATCCCCAAACCTTCACAAAAACCTCAGGTTTGAGGTTGGTTGTGACCTTGCACCTCTTTACTCCTTGAGCCCACCAGTCTTGGTGAGCTTAGCCCTCAAGCAAGGCCTCGGGATTTATTCATGCTGTGAGGATAAATAAAACATCTGGCCTGCTCAAGATACAGAGTAAACACTCCAAGGACGCCATTTTTTTTTTCTTCCACAGCCTGGTGCGTGCATGCATATATGCATGCATGCATGTTTCATTGCACAGTGGATCATAACCCAGAGCCACTCTCCCTAGCACAGTGCAAACTCTGAGAAGAGACCCTGTTTCATCTCTCCACAGTTGCCTGCGGATTTCCATAGTAGAATGTTTTTCATCATTAGTGACAATTCATGGTCCACAAGATAGGACAATGAAAGGGTAACCACCATGAATAGGTGTCGGTTCATCTTTTACTTCTGTAATAGACCCATGTATTGTATGTAAGTTTACTATTCTTGACAAAGTGGGTTCCCTAGGTTAGATCACATCAAGTCAAATATAGCTTAGGGTATGCTATGCTGTGACCCCCACACTTCCATCAAGAGGCAAATGATGGGATCCCATATCACTTTGTATCTTATACAGCAGGCCAGATCTTAACAATGCTCTTCCAGATATGAGAAAATAAATGGCTTGATGGGACTAGAGTGCATGCAAGTGAGCTCTACTCCCAATTGTACACTGCTTACATTACTCGAATTCAGCAGAAGCATCCCTTCCTGTTCTGTATGATGCTGACAATATTTTCCCTGGTCCCTGAGGTCATCTTTCTTTGAGGATGCTGTAGTCCAACTTTAATTCCCCTCTTTCATTTTAATTAAAGCCTCCATCACCTATTGACTCTGCAAATTCTTTTGAAAGTGCCAGATGAGACAGAAGGTTCATTGCATTCAAATCAATTCCCAGGCTGGTTGTGTCTCTTCACAGGCAGTGGGATGAGCCCTGTGAGTCTCCCCCAACTCTGCGTGGAATGAGGACGCTGAGTCTCAAACAGGTCACGGGGCCTGAGGCTGCCCAGAAGCTGTGGCCATGTATCTTGTGTCCCAGTAAAATATTCAACTCTTCCTGGACAACACTTCCCTCACCACTGCAGAAACCATACTAAAGTAGTCAGGCAATCCTCTTTCAAGCAAGGACCTTGAACTTAAAGCTTTCTAACACCTGACCTGGCTCTATACCATTCATAAACTCACATAAAACTAAAGCTCACAGGAAAATGTCAAAATTACCATGTTTCACCTCTCCTTTTTCAGAGTTATAAAAAATAAAGAAATATTTCTGATGAGTCATTCTGAGAGGTAAAGTCTGTCATCAGAGAACTCTTGAGCTTCCTATTATTTTATATGTGATGTCTCTGTTCACAGAGGAGGCAGCCAAGGTTCAAGGATGTGTAATAAGCCTTCATTGTGAGACTGGGCAGGGCATGTGGCTCAGGTGTGAAAGCATTTATCATGCAAGCATGAAGAACTGAAAAACAATGTTCATGCTCCTAGAATCCACACAAAGGCTAGGTGAGTGTAGTGACCCACCTGTAATTCGATTGGTGTAAAGGCAGAGTCAAAGGGTCCCAGAGCACACAAATGAGCCACTAGGCTTACTGGCAAGCTCTGAGTTCAATTGAGAGTCCTTCCTAAATGAATAAGGTAGAAAGCAATTGAAGAAGATTCATGACATCAACCTTGGGCCTAACACACACACACACACACACACACACACACACACACACTCAGCTATTTGAACATATATAGACACATGCAGAGAACACATACATATTAAAAAGTATCCATTGTCCACTGAGTGTCATGATCACAAACTAAGTCCTTCTATTCTATCCTAACTGGTTTTCACATTTTTCCTGATCAGAAAGAAGCACCATTTTCTCATTTAATTTGGAAAACAACAAATAAAGCCATACCTCAATGCATTCTTCTAGAGTGTGACTCCTTTATTTCCCCAAGGCTTATGTTTATTTAAAGCTTCATTAAACTGGTGAGCCAAGACCTGATGGACCAAACCAATGAAGAAGTTGAAAGAGAGCTAGATAAGGAATGCTGTCTATGAGATCATTCATTTGATCTTCAATGAGGTGGTGGGAAGCCTTGACTCTGAGGGTGCCTGGGGCACTCTCCCTAACTGTGGATGCCCAAGCCCACCAAGGAATCATGTCAGATCTGAAGCCCGGGGAGGTTGTGTATATGCATGAGGCTGAAGGCAGCCCACATGTAAATTTCTGTTCCAAGAGACACTATCCTTGGTTCCTCCCAAATTTGTGCTAGCAAACACAACCAGACTATGGAATTGAATAAATGTCAATGAAATGCTGTCCTGAATTACAGACATTAAGAAACATATTGATTTCTAATTTCAATGATTAAAGCAGTTTTAATTTTTGGATGTGTACAAATGTGTCTATTAACTAAATGCTTTAATTATATCATACTTTATAACCTGTAAAGAAATTTCTTATGTAGCCAATTCTTATTTATTTTTCCTCTTTACAATAACATGGTACAATAAAAGATTTATCATTATATATTTATTGTTAAGAAATATGAAAGTTAAAAACAACAAAATGCCTTACGGAAAGTCATGAGGCTAACAGGTATGCGTTAACAATTAAAGGCCCATACTCAACTTCTCTGGTATTCATTTCAGGGTGGTCTATTTATACACACCTCAGAAGCTATAGTATCTACCACCAAATGCAAGTGGATCCTTTGCACACTCATCATGAAAGCTAAACTGTATCTGTACACATCTCAGAAACATTCAGTGTCCATAGCTATAGTATCTGTTACCGAATGCAAGTGGATACTTTGCACTCACCATGAAAGCTAGATGTCAGCCTCAGCTACAACCTTACTCCAGACAAAGACAAGGCTTAGCTTATGCAAAGGGTTTCTCCTCCCTTCTATCCAGAAGGAAAGGCAACACAATAGCATTATGAAAAGTGCCACAAAATGGGTTTATACATGTTCTCAAGCACTTAAAATTCTATCATGAATAGTCTACACTCTTAACTATCTCACAGAGGGCTTGATACCTGTCTAGATGTAAAACTATAAAGAAAATCTGTCCTTGTTAGCAAATGGTATGTGTGTGCAAGTTAGTATGTGGGTGTTTGGACACAAGTGTCTATGGAGGAGGAGTTCAGAAGTCAACATCAGATTTCTTTCTCAACCACTCTTACATTTATTTATTTATTTATTCATTCATTCATTCATTCATTCATTCATTCATTTAGATTCTTGATCCCTCAATGATCCTAGAACTCACTCACTCAACTAAACTGACTGGCCAGAGATCTCCAGGGATCTTCCTGACTCTGCCTCCCCAGTCCTGGGATTATAGATACTGGTGCATATGCCAGAGATTTGAACTCAGGTCCTCGTGCTTGCACAGAAACACTTTGCACACTGAGCCATCTTATATTCCCTTTTCTGATGATTCTTATTGTGCATTTTCAGCTAGATCAACCACTTTGTGCCACAAAGAGATCTTCAGAATCATCTTATTTGCCAAATAGATAACAGTGGATAACTTTTAGATTGATGATGTTACCCAAAACCTGTTTCTGAAGTCTCTCTTCTCTGATGGTCTGCTTACACACTTAAATGTTGAACTACAAAGAAGATGACTTCCACTCCAGGTACCTAAATTTGACTTCTGATTCCCTGAATTCCTACTCTCTTGCTGTGTGTCTCTAGGCTTCAACCCCTCTGATGTTCCTTTCACTCTGTCTAGGCTTCAGAGATGCCAATTCCATCAGGTTTATGGAAATAAGGTTTCTTTTACTTTCTTCTTCTCCCTGCTTTCTCTTTCTCTCCCTCTACCCATCTGTCATCATATAAAAAAGTCAGTCATCAACCATACTTTTTCCCAAATAATTGATATAATGGATGTGGGGAAATACTAGAAAGAAACCCAGGCCAGAATGACCTAAGCACCAAGGCCAGAATAACCTTTGCTCCCCAGGAAAGAATGACTTTTGTCCCCCCAGGCCAGGATGACCTTTGCTCCCCTCTCAAGGTCGTCAGCAACAACAGCATCTTCTGGGAATAGCAGACTCAAAATTTTGAAAGGTCTAGAAAAAGATCAAATAGTTAAAATGCAAAACACTCCAGATACTATGCTATATAATTTCTAATGCAAATCTTACCTGCTGACTATATAAATCAAAATTTATAGATGGGCAAATGATGTTGTATAAAACCTAAAACATTCTGTACTTAGCATTAATGAATGTTGGAGACAGAATCATTTACATTTTATTTTTTTTCTTTGATAATTTCATACACAAATACAATGTTTTTAGATCAAACCCATCCCTTTCTCGCCCTCCAGTTCCTTCCAGAACTGTACAACACCCTCTCTTAACTTCCACCCCCCTTCTTCTCAACCCACTCATGTTTATAACCCACTGAGTCCCCCTGAAGCATGTCCTAGCTGTGGTTCCAGTCAGTCATTCTTGTTACTTCTTTATTTGCCCCATATCTTCCACCATTACCAGGGAGCCTTGGTGATTCAATGCTTTGCTATGATGCTGTTTCATCTTTTCATGGAAAAGGATGCCATGACTATCACAGAGAATAAGAGATGCTGAGGCAAATGGCCACAGCAAAACACACAAGAAGATGATTAATGAAACAAAATCCTTGCTCGTGTCTGCTCAAGTGTTCCTGAAATTTCAACTTCCCTTACATGAAGCAGGGCCTGAAATCCACACACATGACTTCCACTGCAGTTAAGACGTGGCCTTATAACACCTACTGGGACAGCAGATCTTCCCCCAAAGTTCTGAAGTACCTTTGTAATGGGTGCAAAACCCTCTGTGATTCTGCCAGCAGGAGGATTTTGCCCTGTGGTCCAGCAGAATTCCACTCTGCTGGACCAGCAAGATGGGTCAGCAGCTTGAGAGATTTTGCTGACTGATGAGTGGAATTTGGTCTCAAGATCCCACATGACAGAGGAGAAAACTGACTGCTGCAAGTTGTCCTCTAACCTTCACATGTGCCAAAGCATAGGCGTGCACAGAGACACACGCATGCTTAAATAAATGTAATTTTACCAGAAAGAATTTCACTCTACATACAAATCTCATTTTTTCATTCATCAGACTTGGGGTGCTTTGTAACAACACTGAAAAAACTGGAAGACACTGTGTTAAGTGAATTAAATCAGGTATAAAAAGACTAACCCCATATAAGTTCAGTCATAAGTAAACTCCCAAACAGATGATGCTACAGAATGATTATGAGAGTTGGGGAGTGTAGGGAGGAGAGATGGTCAAGGTAGATGTTGATAAAAGGTACTAAATTGTGGCTAAAAGTACTGCTCTATTACACATACGGTGACTATAGATACTTATAATCTACTGCAAGTAATTTCAGAAAGCTGCAAGAAATGATTGTAAATGCATTCATGATAACAAATAAAGGAGATGCTTTCATCCTAATCTAAACACTGCATTATCCATGCATGTATTCAACATTAGATAGCATGCCATCAGTATGTACAGATTTGGAATATCAGTTACATTTCATAAAGCAAAAATTAATAATAAAAATATCTCCATGAGAAAGAACACTCCTTCCTCCAACACTGTAGTTACTGGCATCAATTTAATCCTGCAGCTTTAATTAAGATCCTCATAGCCTATTGATCCATCAGTTTGAGATTTGCCTTAGAGGCAGAGGAATCATAACACTAGATAAACAACAGTAAGCAGGTGTTAGGGGACACAGAGGACTCCAGCTTCAACCCGTCAATATGTTAAGGGGTGGAAGCAGGAACTATGGGAGGGTAGGGTGTGCCTGCAGACTTCCCCAGAGCTCTGGTCTGTGTATGAACATCACAGACCACCGGCTTTTCTGTCTTCATGTGTCTCCCATGGAGAGACTATGTAGCTGGCCCTGGTGGCTAGCCAGTGGCTGCAGGGCTTCCAGGGAAATACCTGTTTGCAAACAGTCCTAGCTATCAGCAGTCAGACTCTCAACTGAGCTCTTTTGTTATTGTCACCAGGTTCTTCGTACCATTCATGTCACTACCACCAAAATTACCAACATAACACTATTATGGAGTTATTGTATCCAAACATGTAAGCCTAGAAGAATACCTGTCCATTTACATAGAAACATGGAATCAGGAAGCCGAAAGGGTGTAGATTCAGCTCCCACCAAGGAGCACGATGTCTGGTCCTTGAATGGAAGCATGCTGGAGCAATGACACCTAAGACACCTTTTGTCCACATGATATGTGCCCATGTCCCAAGAGGGGAGCACTTAGCTATATTGCATTGTGTATTGAGGCCATAAACTCCTATGCCACAATACTGGGAAGACTCAGCCTGGGGGGAATTATTACTGAGGTATGCAACCAATCCCCATGAGAGTGCTAAGCCCTCCATGGTTGAGGAAAATAAAACCAGACAATTGTACCTGAAGAACTGCTTATATAATAAGGAAAAGCGAGACTAGAAGGAATGAGGGGTGAGGGCAGCAAACCTATTTACTTAGGTACCTGTATAAACAGTGGCATTAACAATTTAGTACCCAGGAGACAGCCCTATGTGTTAGCCCCTGGTACAATTTCCATTTCTCATGTAAAACGTTGAGTCTCCTGGAGATTATGTAGTGACTCAGTGTCACTCAAGTGAACCTGGGCTTTTTGCTGTAATACCAGCATTCTGAACTAACCCGAGAAGCAAAAAGAGAAAAGAAGGAAGGAGCAGAGGGTGAGATAAAATGTTGGTTTTGTGTTATGGGGGTATGGAAAAGAGACTACTATTACAAAACTCCAAGAGGGAAAAAAGATCATCTCCAAGCTCCTTTTCTCCCTCGCCACCTCATTATCCAACCCTCTTGTCTCTTCAGGGACCAGCATTAATATCCTGTTTCCTGCATCCCGTCCCAGGTACAGTATTTGCATTGCTTCTCGGTGTTAAGTATGAGCATCAATCTTTCTCCTCCACAGTAGGAAACCAAGACTCACCCTGACAACGTCCTGATTTCATTTGTTCCCACCCATCCATCTATGACCAAGTCCTAGAAAACTTACCTCCGAGGAAATATCTCAAGTCCATCCACCTTTCTGCAACTCCCCCTACATCTGTGCTCCACACTGGTACCTTCTGCCTAGCCTGATTCAATGTCTACTGACCTTGCCACATCCACACTTACATATTTTAGTGCTCTACACTCTATGAGCAGAGATAATTTTCCAAAGGCAGCTTCGTCTTTCATGGTGACCACAACTCGCGGTGTTTAAAAGCTCTGTGATTGCTTTCAGGGAAGCAATGGGCAAACATGCTGCGCCCTTCCAGAGACTCTCAGCTCCTCTCCATCCCTTCCTGCTTGGAGCACCTTGTGCTTTGGTCTCCGCTTTGCCTGGTCATTTCCGTTTCCCCAATTCTTTCAATGTTCTACGCTCCATTGTACCACAGGGTAATCACTTGTTGGCACATTTGCCTGAATGTCGTTTCTGGATCTCCCATACTGGCTTTGGATTTCAGAAGACTGAGACGCTAAGACCTCCTAGGACAGAACCAACATCCATGAAGTGGCTGAGGCTATGGGGTCGGTCCACAGTTTCTTCACTTCTGAAGGAGCCTAGTACCTATTTTGCAAGGTGGTTCTGGAGAATAAAGGGCAGCCACGGGAAGTCAGCTCTATGGAGTTCAGACCCCAGGCTTGGTCTTTATTAGACTCTACCCATTCCCTGCCTCCTCAGCAGTGACTCCTCACCCTGGTAAAAGCGAGGGCTTATGGGAAGGAATGAAAATGATGGAAGACTCAGTTAGCCATAGTCTGGGGAGTAAATCCTTCTTGTGGCCAGTCCATGAGCGTGGGAGAGTTTGGTCTATTTGTTTGTTTGTTTGTTTGATGTATTTTAAAAAGGTTTATGAAGAATAAGAAGGAGTAAGGATTGAAAAGGAAGATAGGAAGAGGAAGAGAAAAAAGAAAGAAAATAGGAAAAATAAGAAAACGAGAATGAAGGGGAGGAGGAAGAAAAAGGTGGGAAGGAGAGGGCAGAAGGGTAAAATTGAGATGTTACATGGCTTTATAGAGATAAAAATGTTTGGACCTTTAGATCATACTTGCCAAATTTAGACTTCTTGAAAATAAATATATTGTTATCTTTATTTTAAAACCTTCACTTAAATTCTTTCTGCTTCTGAAAATACTAATTAATCTGAGGTTAAAAAAAAAGATGTGGAAGTTCAGATCTGTGCAGTGAAGATAAGGGAGGGGTATTTGCCATTTTCTCAAAAGCAAATGCCTTCCACGCACCTAGATTAAACTCCACAACAGCTGGAGTCCCACATCTGCTCAATTCCTATGTGTTGCTCTCCATACAAACACACAGAAGCCATTTCTCCCTTTGTTCCCTTAGTGTTCTAGTTTGCTTTCTATTGCTGTGATAAACACCATGATGTAAAACATTAACAACAAAAAACCCTAAAAAAAAACAAAAGTCGCAACTGGGGTGGGGGTATGTTATCTTAGCTTACAACTCCCAGGTCATACTCCACTCATAAGGGTCAGGTCAGGACCTCAAGGCAGGAACCTGAAGCCAGGAACTGAAACAGAGAAACACTCTTTGCCCATTTGTTCTCCATGGCTTGCTCAGCCTGCTTTCTTATACAACCCAGGACCATTAGCCCAGAGATGGCTTCACCCACAGGGACTGGGCCCTCCCACATTAACCATTAATCAAGAAGATGACCCATAGACTTGCCTAGAGGCACTCATCCTGAGAACCTAAGCATGTGTTGAGGTCTTGTCACCAACCTGTACAACTAGACAGGGACACTGGTGACACAGGAAGTCCTGGCAGACCTAAGATCTGGCCCGAAGTACCCATGTCTTTGTTCATATGCTTCTTGTCATGGCAACTCCACATCTCTCGCCATCAACATAAAACTCCACTCTGAGTTCAATTTAAAACCCTCCGTAGAACTTAATTTTTGGCAGCTTTCCTATAGCTATAATTAATGAAGAACAAGTTTGAAACAGCAAATGCTGAGCATATGGGTATTCCAGAGACATATCAACATCATTATCAGGAAAAATGAGACGTCAGTCAGTGTGTGCATAGCAGCTTTCAGATCTAGCCCAAATGAAAATTAATATCCCTCCCTTTGGTGCAATAGGAGTGAAATATCACACTATCTGCCTAATAGCAGGATTATTAGTGGCATGGAACACAATAAAAGATGGAGAATGAGAAACCACTGTGATTTTTTTTCTGTATGTCTAACACATTCGTGACTCCCTGGATCTGGGACTGGTAATAAGAGGAAGGGTTTAAAGGTTACTCCCAGGCAGCAGAGACGCAGAGATGGGTCAGTGGGTAGGAGCATTTGTTGTACAAGTGGACCTGAGTTCAGATCCCAATGCCCAAGGTGGGAGGGAGGGAGGGAGGGAGGGAGGGAGGGAGGGAGGGGGGAGCGAGGGAGGGAGAGAGAGAGAGAGAGAGAGAGAGAGAGAGAGAGAGAGAGAGAGAGAGAGAGCGCCAAGGCTGTTGAATATATGCCTGTAGCCCTTGTGCTGTTCAGTAGAGACAGGGGTGCCACTTGGATACCCTGGTTGCCATCTTAGCTACAAGCTGAGTGAGAGACCCTGTCTTAAGAGAATAAGGTGGAAAGTGATAAAGCAGGACACACAGCAACCTTTTATATGAGAACACACACACACACACACGCACACACATATACACACACACACAGGTATTTACACACACACACACATACACAGAAGTACATGCATACACAGACAAGCACATGCAAACACACACACACAAATTAAACACAGAGGGACACACACACACACACACACACACATATATATATATATACACACACACACATATATACACACATAGACAAATGCACACACACAAGTTTTCCATAAGTTCCATAAGTTTTTGTTTTCTTCAGAGACATTTTAGTTCCCAAGAAGACATTTTAAAAGCAAATTCACTGAAATAATTATATAACTGGAAGAAGATGTTTGGTCCATAGGGTTTTCCCATGGTTGACTTGGTAGTTTTGGCTGCTGTAGTCCTGGGGGTTGGACCCATACAGCTGTGCAAGCCTGGCAAGGACTCTCCTACTGATCTCCATGACAGCCAAATGCACAGCTGCACGGCCTCAACCAAGGATGCAGTCCTGAAAAGCAGCATCATTTTAGTCTTCTTCCTCCCATGGGGCTTGGGGATCTCAGGGAAGAGGGGCAGAAAGACTAAGTCAGAGGTGGTGAACACCTGTGATGAAGCAGATTTCGTCAAGTGTGAGGGTGCACACACGAGTTCACAGCAGCTCTGCCAGCGCATTCATGACCTGCCCATTCTCAAGTCAGCCACAGTCTGGGCACAGATGGAGGGAGGGTTCCACAAGCTCTACCCCAGCTTTCCTCAGAGCATCTGACTCACCAAGAAGCTACCTGTGGCCCAATGGGAGCCCTTAGTGGACTCAGCAAGTTTTAAAACAAGCACACGAAGTTTGGAGGGAACAAGGTGTGTAAGGTTAGAGGAGAACTCTCTGGGGGAAATGTGGTGGGTTTGCTCAAAGCACATTATATGCATGTGTGAAATTCTCAAGCAATAAAAGAATATTTATAGAAACTCTAGGTCTTAAGAGAAAGGAGATTAACTTTATTGAAAGACCCCTGCTTTTTAAGTTGTGTCACAAATACTCTATCATTTTCCTCATTCTCTCCACGTCTGACAGATATGCAGAGCCTGAGATTAAAAGAAAGGGGGACCCCAGAGCAAGAGAAAATTTCCACTGGTGACAAGGTCACAGGCCTTATAAAATGAGGTGATGGCCCCGTGGGACATCTTGGGCAGCCATGGCATGGAAGGCAGGATGCAATCACCATTGGTAATTATGAGTTCTGAGGTGAAAATTTGCTAGTGAGTGAAAGTTTCTGTGTCAATCAAAGAATCGAAGTGTTCCCGCTGCTGCGTGGGAATATTTGATTCTGTTGCTACTTGCTTGGTGGAATTCGCTGCTTCACAGCAACACCGCCAGGCAGGAAGACAAGTGCAGAGTTTGTGACCCTCTCAGGTGAAGTGAGCAAGGTGAACTGGGACAAACCCTGCACTTTGAGACCCCTTCAAAAATGGCTGTCAAATCAGAGAAGGGAAAATTAAAATCCCCGTTGTTAACCGAAGTAACCCGAGTGGTGGGGACTGGAGGAAGGGTCTGACCTTACTCTGCCAGAAGCGGCTGTCTACCTGTCTGCCTGCCCATTATACGCCAAGTAAGGATTCGGGCATTACGCTGGCCTGCCCCTGTCACCTGGCAGAATGCATTCAAGCAGTACTCTGGTCTGCAGGCAGGTGTAAGGGATCCTTTAAACGTCAGACCCCACCCACTTTCCAGCTCCTCTCTCTCTCTCTCTCTCTCTCTCTCTCTCTCTCTCTCTCTCTCTCTCTCTCTCTCTCTCTCTCTCTCTCTGTTCTTGCCTCCCTCTCTCTCCTCTTCTCTTCTGTTCCTGGTGCCTCCAAGTCTCTTCCCTTCCCCCTCACTCCCCTTTCTAAATAAACTCCCCTTTTAAGCTCTATCTGCCTGGCGTGTTATTCCCTCTGCCTTGGTCACTCACCCTCACCTGTTATGGAACCTGCTGTGCTCTCCCACAAAGTCCTTTACCTTGGAACCCCCAGCTTTATTCCTATAACTGTAACAAAAGAACAACACTCTCTGGCACTGTCAGTCAGACTGTGATGGTCTTAAATCCAAGTGCATGGATAAATGAGTGGAAAGAACTTAAGCTTGAATGCATGAATATGTGAAAACCTTCTCAGAGCCCCAATCAGCCAATGAGGCGATCTACAGAGGTGTAGCTCAGGCCAGGAGGCCTACACAAGGATGATGATGAACAGGAATTTAGAAAGATTCACACTTGTACACTTGAGCCCAGGTCCCGCAAAGCTCTGTGAGTATATTCACAAGAACCTAAGCTTTTTATGAAATTATCAAAGGGCCTCTAAAGTACAATGGGTTAAGCTGCCTCCTCTACCCTTTCATGTGCGGTGACACCAGAGAAGCCATGTGTATTTTTAGAACAGCTAAGAAAGATTGGGTTCAGGAGGGCTTATTGATGCAGCTCGCAGTGCTTACATTCTTATTGTCAGGTGGTAGAAATAACTTCTAAGAATCCCTTTACCACCCACCGCACTGACTCAGTTGGCATCATGACTCCGGGCTCGAGGGCAAACATAAAACAAACGGGTCTTGAAGCTCTTGCCACCAGAACTACGCAGGCAGGGGAAATGTCCACCAGTCAACACACAGGACGTTTGTAGACAAAGGGTCTCTAATCTATACCAAGTAAAAGTAAGATTTCTCCTCCCAAGAAAATACTTTGACAGTACAGTGGGAGAGATTACAAATATGGTAGTGGGGAGATAGCTCAGTGGGTAGAGCACGTGTCATACAAGCATGAGGAGCCTTGTTCAGACCACACTCAGCTAGTCACACACATCTGTAATCCCAGCACCCCCATGGCAAGATGAGAGGTAGAGACAGAAAAACCCCCAGAAGCTTTTCTGCTATACAAGGCAGCAAACACTAAGAGGTCCTGTTGGTCAACAAGATGGAAGAGAAAGAAAACAAAGGTTGTCCTCTGATCTCCACATGTGTTTTGTGTCATATGCTCATGCACATATGCATCCACACACAAACACACAAGCACGCATGCATGTGCACACACACACACGAGAGAGAGAGAGAGAGAGAGAGAGAGAGAGAGGGAGAGGGAGGGAGGGAGGGAGGGAGGGAGGGAGGGAGGGAGGGAGGGAGGGAGGGAGGGAGGGAGGGAGAGAGAATAATAGCTTCTCATCAAGACCTTCAGACTGCAAATAATGACACGGGTATTTATTATTAATTATGAAAGCCCGACCTACAGATTAGGTTTGTTTCTAACTTGTCCTTATAACTTAAATTAACCCATTATATTATATTATATATATTATATTATATTATATTATATCTACATCCTGCCACTTGGCTCATGGCTGTTTCCACTTTGCCTACATATCTTTCTCCATCTTTCGTCTTCCCACAGTTCTCTCTTTGCCCAGAAATCCCACCTATACCTGCTGCTAAGCTATTGGCCATTCAGCTTTTTGTTACATCAACCACAGCATTAGATCTTCATACAGTACACAAATGTCCCACAACACACACACACACACACACACACACACACACACACACACACACATTCAAAAGATTGTAAATATAGTCTTTACTTATGAGATTCACGCAATATAGAATGAACCAAATCCCAGTGTATGCAGAGTGTCAGCATGCATCAGTACCACAGACAAGGGGGAGATCACCAAGTTCGCTTAATGGTCCAGTGAGATGACTAAATAGGAAAAGGCTTTGTTACACAATTCTGATGGTCGAGTTTGACCTCTACACCCAACAGTAAAAGGAAAGCGTTAACTCCTGGGAATTATCCTTTGACTTCCATATTGTAGCATACATGTGCCCATACATACATGTCACACACATTAATATAGTAAGTAAATAAATTCATTTGTGCATTTTTGTGAGTACTGGTCTATCTTTGAATCTTTACACATATAATACATGCCACGGCCAATAATGCACACACAATGACCTCTGGTGCAGCAAAGCCACAAAGAGCAACAGTTCCAGTGACAAAGCCCCATACACCTTCACTAACTAACTCCATGCCTTCACTAATACCATGCCAATGGCTAAACTATGAGAGCTGTTTGGTTACAGGATTTTGGACCACAATGCACTGCGTGATAATTCAACACCTTTATCTATAACTAGTCATGCCATAAAATGAAAATAAATAATTTAAAAACAAAACATCACATAATCTTACATAATTAATGCTATAATACATAATGGCAGTTGACTAATAAAATTGTTAGTTAACCAAAGTTAACAAATAGAATTTACACTGTCTAGGATGTATATATTTGTGGTCTTCATTGGTAATTTCAAAGTTATAATTTGCATAATTTCTTTTCTCAGATGTAAATGTTCATTTCATACATAATTTCATACATAAAATGCTTTCACACACATCCACATTACACACATATCACACACATATACATCACATATACATCACATATACATCACACACACACACACACACACACACACACACACACACACACACTTATGTGAACATCAAACTCTAGGCAGTCTAATTCAACCCTGAGCTCAGAAGGTCAGCTTTTTATCAAGAGTCAATCTTTGGTATATATTTGTCTTGGTTATGGTCCCACCTCCCCTAGTAGCAGGTGAATCCCAGGAAATAGATGCAAATGATTCTAGGAACACTGGGATAGGCCTAGTGATGGAGCTATGGGATGGGTGGTACATTGTCTTTCAGATCCCCCTTGATTTCCTCTCCAATTGTTTTAGACAGTGTTCTATTGCTGTGAAGAGACACAATCACCAAGGCAACTCTCATAGATAGATGGATGGATGGATGGATGGATAGATAGATAGATAGATAGATAGATAGATAGATAGATAGATAGATAGATCTGGCTTTCTTACACCTATAGAGGGTTGGTCATGATAGTCATGGTGGGAAACAGACACACACAGCCCTGGAGCAGTAGCTGAGAGCTTTACACAGGCAACAGGCAGACAGAATGAAAGACAAGGGACCTGATGGCTTTGGAACCCTCCAAGTCCACTCCCAGAGACACATCTCCCACAACAAGGCCACACCTCCCAATCCGTCCAATATCTCTCAAACAGTCCCACCCCCTGGGGACTAAACATCAAATATATGAGTCTGTGGGGACTGTTCTCATTCAAAGCACCACACATATGACACAATGAAGCCAATGTCTACAGACATTCGGGAAGCATAAAGCAAATTCCCCTCTCAACTCTAGCCCTGCTAGGTCTCCATTCTCCCGTTCCTCTTCCCCTTCCCCTCCAAATGCTTATATTTGCGTTGCCACACATGCTGCCGTGCACCGTGGTGACAGATGATACCTAGTGAAGGTCACTGGCCCAGAGCTATGTCGATCGGCAGCAGTTTTCTGTCATAGCTGCCTGAATTATTCCTGAACATTGGGAAGGAAAACAGCTGCCAGAGCGAATCAAGAGGGCATTGCCCTGGGTGTGTAGGAAGATGTGACACAAGTGACACACAAGCATCGAGCACAGAGTGGCATGTGGTTTCCAGCCAGCTCATCGCTAGCAAAAACAAACAAAAAACTCATAATAGCTTATTTAAACACATTAAAGAAATCAAACTCCCCAAGTTGATCTATCCCCACCCCTACCCCTTCTCCCTTTGTGTCTCTGAGTAACTGAAGTTAATGGCAGAGCCCTGAGCCTGCTGAATGGAGTCACCAGGAGACCTAGTTTGTTTTTGATGCTGAACGTGTGGAAATTGCTAGCTAACTGAGCCAACAATTGTATCACACCTGGGTGGTGGGTAAAGAAAGAAACCTGACAGCAGCATTCTTCTGTAGAAGAAATTCAAGATGATGAGGGGGCCTCCTACCTGCTCTGTCACTCATGCTGTCTCCCTACAAAAATAAAAGCCATCAGTAAGTACCAGTGAATGAAGGAGTGGGGCTAGACAGAAAACAAAGGTAAATAAAGTATGCACCTCTCTTCAGAGCTCACCACCCACTGGTAAAAATGGATGCATGATGGAGCTGGGGAGATAGCTCAGTTAGTAAGGTATTTGCCATGCCAGCGTGAGGGCCTGAGTTCAAGCCCTAGCACACAGTTGGTCAGCATGGTCTTTAATCCCTGGATTGAAGAGCAGAAAACAGATGCTCTCTGGGGATCCAGTAAGTCTAGGCAAGTCAGCAAACTCAGTTCAGTGAGAAACCCAGTCACAAGAAATAAGATGAAGAGGGCCAGAGAGAAGGCTCCTGGGCTAAGAGGTTCAGTTTCCAGCACCCACAAGGTGGTCCACAAGTCCCTTTAGTTCCAGTTGCAGAGGTTGGAATCCTCTTCCACAGGCACTACGCCTAGATGGTGCACATCCATAAATACAGGAAAAGCACTTACAGCTTCTTTTTAAATCTGTCTTAAAAATAGGGAGAAGAGTGATATGGAAATACCAAACATTGACCTGTAGCCTACACACACACACACACACACACACACACACACACACACACACACACACACACACACAAACACACACACACACACGTACACCAATGTGAACATGTACATAGACAAATGGATAGACGACATCCAGAAATAAGATGTGAAATATCACCTCTGAGTGTGTTGGGACCGTGAAAGAAAGTACCTAGACCACCCAAGGTTCATCACAGTCAGCAAACATGTTACATATTTTTGAATAATGAACGAAATTCATCAGGCAGATGAGAGCTATGGGAAGATGTGGTTGTAATATGAAAACCAAGAGAACAAGGAAGAGTTCCAGCATGTTCTGAAGAGTCTGAGGAACCCAGGATGAGTAACACACTGGGGGGGGGGGGAACATCAGGAGATAGGAATACCAGGTGTGCTGAGGAACAGGGCTGAGGCTGTGACCTCAGAACTGAGGAAAGCATTGAGCCTCTTTTCTACATGCTCAGCTCAGAAACTGGATGGCCCATAGTCCTGTCGTCTGTCCTGTCTGTCCTGTCTGTCTCTCTGTCTGTTGCCCAAATTTCGTCCCAGAACTTACTCTGTGTGGCTCACCACAATGGTCTCTTTCAGCTCTACCTAACAATATGTTTTTACTGAAACACCAAAACATTGGCTGCAGCTTCAATTAAATAAGGAAATTAAAGACACAGAAGGCAATTAGAAAGCCACTCAGGTGAACCGAGGTGGGTGGATTACTTCTCTACACAGAGAGTTTGGGATTGTGGGTTAATTAACTCCGTAGAGTTTCACTTCCTTTGTACATTACATTTACCTTGGACAAATGTAATTTCCTTCCCCAAAGTCCAACAGAAATACAAGAAAATAGTATTTTGGGTGCAGGCAACTGGCCCCAGGCATTCAGGCAAAGCAGATGAGCTCACAGCTGCTGTTTTAATGCTCAGCAATTGCCATCCTGGACTGAACCTGTTGTCTGTTAGAATGCAGGAGCCACCCTGCTCTTCCTGTCTTATCATAGCTTACCTTGCCAGAAAATACAATTAGATAGGTGGGGTTTCCATGAAAGAGAAATGCATATGCATGCTTGCGGATGCGTGCACAAGTGTGAGGAGACATAAATGTAAAGTCCAGAAGAAGGCATTGTCTGCCGTCTCCCTCAGCCTTTCTCTAAGCCTGGAGTTCTCTAATTGGATTAAACCAGTTGTCCAGCAGGCCCCTAGGATCCACCTGTCCCTGTCTCCCCAGCACTGGGATCACAGGCATATGTTTCCATGATCAGCTTTTTATGAGAGTGCTGGAGTCGAACTCATGTCTTCATGTTTGCATTGCAGACTGAAACAATCTCCCCATCCTTGAAAAGACAAATTATGAGTACATAGACCAGAATAGATGTTATCTCAAAAAAATTGTCATGAGACAGTATTAAAAAATAATAGTAAAATTTAATTAAAATATAAATTTTAATGATTTAATTAATTTTGTCTTCCTAAAATATGTTGACCCTTCTTCTTTTGTGTTATTGTTGATGTTTGTTTACTTCTGGAACCTTAGAAACTAATTGTGTGCCACAAACAAATTTAAAAAGTCCTTATGCCCATCCTATAGGCCAACACATAGGGGCAACTATGTCCTGTAGAAGACAGCTAGTAGTACCTGGGACACCTCTTATTGTCATACTAAAGGGGAGCACTCCAGACACATGGGCACAACTGCTGAGCTTCCCATGTCACTTAGATGGGAATCCCAGGAAAGGATTATCTGGCTCAAAATGGGACTAGCACTGCATCTTGCAAACACTGCTACCCTTAGATTTACTTAGATTTACTTTCGGGCCCCACAGATAGCTGCCAGTGCTGAGCCTGCAATCTGCATTTCACAGCTGCTTTCCCAGTGTTCTACACCATCTGCACCAGTCCAGTCCTCCCCCCCCCAGTCTGCACCAGTCCTCCTCATAGTCCTCCCCCACCTTGTGTCTGCACCAGCAGCTTGGACAAAGTCCGCCTCCGGTGGCTCCTGACCTGGAGCCCTCACTCCTTCCCTTGCCCTCCCTGAGTCTTCTTATACCATCAACTCCCCCCATTTTATTTCCTACTGGGATGGAAGGATAGTTGATCACGAATGTTCTTCATCATCATCAATGGTCTTTCACATTCAGTGCCACTGCATACAACTCTGGATAAATCTAATTTCCCCCCTTTCACCTCCCTACCTAGCCAGCTAGGAAATGATGGAGAAAATCTTGCAAGCAGTAACATTACCAACTAGTAACAAGAGAATTTACTAACACACACACACTACCGTTGACCTGACACATCTGAGGGCTCCATATCTCTAGTTTCAACTATCTGTGGATTAAAAAATATTCATAAAAAAGCAAACATACCCAACACATAAAGACTTAATTTTCTTGTCATTACACCTCAAAACAATACTATTTACGAAGGCTTTATTGTACTGAGCATCAGAAACAACCTGAAAATAGGTTACAGTATCTGGGAAGACTCACACAGGTGTATGCGAGTATGATCCCACTTTATATAAAATAATTGTGCCTCTGTGGACTTTGGTACCTGGACCCCAATCTTCATGGTTACCAAGAGATTGCTTTGTTTAAATTGTTGTCCATTCTTAACTTTGGATTCCCATTTAGATTAACAGCTTGCATTAATTCCTCATAGGAAATCCACATAGACATTTGTTTTTCTTCCTGTAGATACTGACTCTGTAGCTTCGAGCTCATCGACCTTTCTACCCGTCAGCCCCAGTTAGGGACACATTCTACTATTCTGCTACTAAACTACTGTGAAATCACAATTTCAAAGTTATGGTTATGCCTCATTATTGATGTCACCCAAATTGTATGCCAATGTGTCATGAAGCTGGTAAGTCTGGCTGTCTTAGATATCTGTGCTCATCTATCTCAGCCTGTTTCTTTCTTCCTCTGAGCCATGATTCTAAAAGATATGCTCTCCCTTGATACTCCCATCTCCTTTTCCGTACCTCACCTAACTGAAAACTTCAGCTCCTCGTTGTTTAAAAACAAAAATGGAGAAAAGAGCCCCGTAAGGTGCTGCCTGCCTGTAATCCCAGCTCTCTCCGGAGACTGAGGCAGGAGGCTCCTGAGTGAACACATGAGGCCTGGTCTAGGATAAAGAGAGGCAGACAGACAAGGAAGGAGAGGTGGGAGGAAGGAAAAGAAAGCTAATAAAGGAAGGTGGAAGGGGCTGGAGAATGGAGAGACACTTGAACATGGGTGCCAAGGCAGAAGTAGAGGACAGTGGCCAAGACTCTGACGTCAGTAACCAAACAGGAAGATAACTAGTCCACAAATGAAGGGACAGAAAAATCTTTGATGTTAGTGCATACATGTCTTTTAAAACCTAGTTCGTAAATGCTGTAGCCCTGTGGTTCATTTGGTCATAATTATTCAGTTCTGCAATGCTAACATAGAGACTATCATGGCACTGCTTTCCAAATCCCTATCTCTGTACCATAGATTAGTGCAGCTCTCCAACCTCACCAGAGAAGCTCCTTTGTGCAGTGGATGGAGACTGATGAAGAAACTCAAAACTGGTCAAAGTGCAGACAATAAAAGTCTAAGGCAAAATCATGGCTTCTCTATCATACCAAGGCTAGGGGACATTGCCAAAACGTGACTAGAGATATTGAAGAGCCAGAGGTCAAGGAAGACCAGAACAAAACTGTATCTTCTGGACAACACAGGGCCACTACACACATTAACTTATGACAGCTGGGGTTGCCTGCATAAGACCTACCCACGACCCAGTGGGTCAACAGTGCGCCACAAGAGCCTCTGGGGCTCCCACCACTAACTGAGGCACTGTTGACGATTGATCCTTCTGGGGGAGGTAAAGCCAGTCTGTCTTTAGGGTGTGGCCTCTGCTTGGTTGACCAAACTTGAGTGGATGGTCTCACACCCAGGAGTCTACGTGCAGCACAAATTGGACTCATGACTCATGATGAAAGAAGATTTGATTTGGGAGGGTGTGGGAAGGTGAGAGTGGGTCTGGTAGGAGTTGGGGGAAGTAAAGAGTAAATATAATTTATATATATTGTATACACATACAGAATTTTCAAAAAGTTAATAGAACGTTATGTTTTTAAATAAGATTTTTTTAAAAAACCAGCCATGGATAACACGCAAATCAATCAGCACTGGTATGTCCAATTATATCTCTGTTTTGTTTTGTTTTTTTAATATTAATGGTCTCCTTAGGCCACACCTTCAGAATTAATTAGCTGCCACTAGTTTTTCTATTATTGAACTTTTCTTCTCTCTCTCTCTCTCTCTCTCTCTCTCTCTCTCTCTCTCTCTCTCTCTCTCTCTCTCTTTCTCTCTCTCACTCGGACTGATAATCATACCAGACCATGTGAGAAACTGATAATGTATTTCCCCTAGAAATCAGGGTAATACTAACAAAAAGGAAGACCTGGAAAACGGATGGCCACAAGGACACTCAGCACATTTGTTGGTCTATAATTTTGTTAATTTATGGGTGGTTGAGTCTACTTGAACTGTTGTGTTTCCCAAGTAACAGTATGGTCACTGTTGTTTTTATTTGACTATCATATAATTTTCTTGAAATTCTCCAAAACCATCAGAAACTGGAGGAATTTGTCTATTAAATAGTGTAACTAAATCACTATACAGGGAAACTACATTTATTTCTTGGATATGTCAAGTATTAATCAGGTGAATTAAAACGTGTTATGTCATTTTAATCCATTGACTTAAACCTGCGTCCTTTGATTGGAGATCTTTAAAGGCCAGCTGGCTTCTCTATCACAGAGTGCATTTTAGTAAACAACATTTCCCAATGGCATTAACAAATCAGGGTTAGAATCCATCAGTTCTCCAGAGGATCAGAGTGGCAAGCAAAACAGAACTGTCAAAGTTTGGAGACTGGGGCTGGAAGATGGCTTAGAGTGTGAAACGCCTGCTACACAATCATGAGAACCAAAGTTTGATCCCCAGCATCCATAAAAATGCTGGATGTGAGGGCCTATCCATCCTTGTAATCCCAGTCCTGAAAACACAGAGACAGAGGGATCTTTGGGGATCTCTGTCTAGCCAGCCTATTAAAGCCATGAACTCTAGTCCACGGAGAAAGCCTGTCTCAGAAAAAAAGGTGGCCAGCTCCTGAGGAATGACACCAAGTTTGACCTCTGCCTTCCACATGCACATGCACACACCTGCACACACACACACTCATGCCTGCACATGCATAGACATAAAATTCTGATACTGACTTGAAACACCTTACCCAGCCCAAGCCTTTTCATCCAATTATATGATCAATGTCAGTATCAGGTCCTGTCCCTAGAAACAGCAGTCTTGGAATCCAGGCCTACCACGTGGCCATGCTGCATGGATCTGTGACATTTTATAACATTTTTAAGTGACTTAGGATAAATGTCACTAGGCTACTGCAAAAGTAAATGAATGACCTTTAAATATGATCATTAACTAGCTCTTTCCTTGTCCAAGCATGACTCCCTGCCCTTTTACACAAACTCCAGATGTCTGATTTCTCTGAACCTGACCATCCTAATTAGCAGAGCCCTAATCTTCCTTTGACCATCTCCTGTTCAGAGTTAGAGAAGTTGTCTATCAGCAGTCCCTGCCTGTAAAGGAGCTTGGCTTCTGCCCTCCACATGGCATGCGATTTTTCCTTATAATAAAGAGAAAATCTAGGTGAGATGGTGGTAAATGTATTGTGGAAACATTTTCTTTATTGTGATAGATATTTTTTCTAATTAGTTCCATTCATTTCATCCTGCTTTTTAAAATATGTCTATGAGAAAAATTTTGTGTGCATGTGTATGTGTTTGTTTCCATGTATGTATGTGTATGTATGTATATGTGTGTGATGTGTGATGGGTACCTGTGGAGGTCCTCACCTTCTACCCTGTTTGAGATGGAATCTTTTGTTCACCTCTGTGTAGGCCAGGCAGGGAGGGCTGGGAGCTTCAGAGGATTCTGTCTTTGCTTGCCACCTGACTCTAGCTGAACTGAGATTTCAGGCACTCATATTACCTGCGTCCAGCTTTGTCATTAGTTCTGAAAATACAGACTCACTTGGTTCCTTAATCTTTTGCACAGTGAGCGCTATACCTACTGAGCCATCTCCCAGACCCAACAGCACATCCCTGCTTTATTACCATTGGGCATCACTGAATACGGTTACAAATGTGCCCGTGGTTCACAGCACACACCTTCTCTGGGGAAACAGTGCTTCTTATTTTAGATTCTCTATGAATTATGGGCACATTCATAATATAGCTGAAGATTGCTATTTACAGGTCAGAGATAAGCACTCAGAGATTTCTCCCTGGAGCTGTTAGTCATATGTTGAGCAAATAAGACAGTGAGCTAGATTGGGGACAATTTAGTAGTCACAATGCTGCCAAGGCAAAAGAAGGCTGAGGTCATAGCACCATCAGTATTAATGTCCATGGCATCAGCAACACCACCACAGCGATATTTGTCCAGTGACACCAATATGGGCACACAGCAGAGGAAAAGCAATAAGAACAGTCTGCCCTGACTGGAGGGTCGAGGACTCATGTATTCTGTGTGTTCTAACCCCACAGCAGGTGCTTCTGTGTGCTGGAGACATGGAGTTAGCCTAGCTCAAGTGTTCTACACAATCAGTGGTTCTGCCCCGTGAAGCCCACACCCAAACTCAGGACAACTTGGGAGGGTTGACTGTGAGTTTCCTCGGATGAGCTCTCAGGTTTAAAAAAGGGGAGGAGGGAGAAAGAAAGAAAGAAAGAAAGAAAGAAAGAAAGAAAGAAAGAAAGAAAGAGAGAGAGAGAGAGAGAGAGAGAGAGGAAGGGAAGGGAAGGGAAGGAGGGAGGGAGGGAGGGAGAGAGAGAGAGAGAGAGAGAGAAGGAAGGAAGGAAGGAAGGAAGGAAGGAAGGAAGGAGGGAGAAAGGAAAGTAGGAAGGAAGGAGGGAGAAAGAAAGAAAGGAGAAAGGAAAGTAGGAAGGAAGGAAGAAAGAAAGAAAAGGAAGGAAGGAAGGAAGGAAGGAAGGAAGGAAGGAAGGAAGGAAGGAGAAACTTCCATCCTAGTGTCTTCACCTCTGAGGATGGTGTAAGTTGAACTTGAGCCTTAAGCATTTCAATCCTTGGAAACCTTTATAAAGAAAGCATTCAGCTTGAGGACAGTGTCTCAAGAGTTCCATTCACTTATAAATGGAAAGGTTCATGATATAAATCAAGCAGAACAAGGAAAAATGTAATAAAAATGATAGAAGAATCTGGAGGGGAAGGAAGTGAGAAAACGGGGTACAGCGCACAGACTTATTTTCTCCCTGTGGGGCAGAGCGCCCTTAGTGGGGCACAGACATGGACACTGCTGGCCTCCAAGCCAGAGGTGTGCGGAACACTGCAGGTATATTGACCCCACTCATCAGCTCTGCCATACAAACAGTATCACCATGCCCATTTATAAAAACCAGTACTTAGGTAAACCAGACTTAGGTACATACTCAGGTCCATGAACAGCAGTGTGAACCTGGAAATCTGAGACCAGGAGCCTCATTCCCCTACCTGCCTTATAAGACATGTCTGCATCTTCTCTGCCTATGATTGAAATGGAAAATTGGGTAAGGCCTTTGAACTCAACTATCCCTCAGCTCTAGAATCCAGCACTGTCCAATAGAGTACCCACCACATAGAAAATTTACCAGTGCAGAAATAAGAAAGTATAATGTCATTAATAACTTTGATATTAATTGCACACTCTTATGACATGATTGATACGAGTTAAATGAAATACACTGTTCTAGTCTACTTTTCTAATGGGCCAGCTAGACAAAAGCTCAAGCCAGTCCTCTACTGGACAGTGCTGCTCTGGGCTAGAAGAACACCTACCTACCCTGTACAGTGATGCCCATGCCAGTCTACTTGTCATGGGGTAAATAAGTTGGTAGTGCTGTTGCAGAGTAGCTCTGGTCAGAGTCTGGGCACTGGCAGCCCTGACAAGACAGGTAAGCCACCCAACATTAACAGGCCAATAGAAGGCAAAGCAATAGAGAGAAAAAGAGAGCAGAGGTTTATTCAATGTGGACACATTAAAAAAAAAAAAAAAAGGGACAGGGAGCCCTCTGACCACCCAGTCCAGTCTATATTGGGAGTCCTGACATGAAAGAGAGAGAGAAGGCACACATGTCATTGTGCCCATTTGCCACAGCTCAGAGGTCAGAGGCAAACCTGGGGTGTGGAGTCTCCTACTGGGTTTAAGGTAGTATCTCTTTTCTGTTCCCTGCCATGTGTGCCAAGCTAGCTGGTCCCAAGCAACCAGGGTTCTCCTGACTCTGTCTCCCATCCTCTCGTAAGAGCTCTGGGAATATGAGCACACTATAGCACCTAGCTTTTTGGGGGTTGTGGATATTCAAATTCAGGCTTGAGAGACAAGAGTTTACCTACTGAGCCATCTCCTGGACAGAGGTTTGCATTTAAATAGGAGATGTGAAATGTGGAAAATAAATAGAAGATATGAAGTATGCAAAATAAACGCTCCTGATCAAGGCAAGGGGCTGCCTAGTTCCCCTTCACTTAATTCTTTCCTCCAAAGTGCTGGGAGAAACGTTCTGAGATCTCTTGGGAAAAAGTTGCCCCTCTGGGGGCACCAGGCTTGAGTCTTTTTCTTCCCAAGAGTTGAGATTCCTGGGGATATTCCAATTTCTTGGCGTCCATTGTTTCAACTGTTTGATATGCAAAGGAGAGGAAGACGGGTCGCTATACTTCAATTTAAAAAATATTTTTTATATTTACTGTGTATGTAGGTGATATGTGTGCATGCCTGCGTGTGTGTGTGTGTGTGTGAGTGTGTGTGTGTGTGTGTGTGAGTGTATGTGTGTGTGTGCGTGTGTGTGAGTGTATGTGTGTGTGCGTGTGTGTGTGCGTGTGTGTGTGCGTGTGTGTGTGCGTGTGTGTGTGCGCGCGTGTGTGTGTGAGTGTGTGTGTGTGTGTGTGCGTGTGTGTGTGTGCGTGCCTGCGTGTGTGTGTGTGTGTGTGCGTGTGTGTGTGTGCGTGTGTGTGAGTGTGTGTGTGTGTGTGCGTGTGTATGTGTGTGTCTATGTGTGTGTGTGCGTGTGTATGTGTGTGTGCGTGTGTGTGCGTGTGCGTGCGTGTGCGTGTGTGTGTGTGAGTGTGTGTGTGTGAGTGTGTGTGAGTGTGTGTGTGTGTGTGTGCGTGCCTGCGTGTGTGTGTGTGCGTGTGAGTGTGAGTGTGTGTGTGCGCGTGCGCGTGTGCGTGTGTGCGTGTATAGGCCAGAGGGCAAACCACAGCAGTCATTTCTCTCCTCCCTACCAGGAAAGCTCAGGGCTACATGCAGCCCAGGCCCCTGCTCAGCACAGGGCAGGTTTCCTTATTCCCTTCCTTTGTCCCCTCCTGTCTTCTCTACTCAGCTGTTTCCTAAGGATCTGAAGAGGTTTTTCTTCCTTGATTTGTTGATTGGTTACTGTTGTTTTGCAACAAAGCCCTAAGTAAACCACAGACCCTAAACTCCCTGCATCAGACTCCAACCCAGGAGAACCCCGCCTGAGACTTGATGAGACCTCACACATAAAGTCTCCTTGCACAGGCCAAGGGCTATGTTTGTAAGAGTACTAATTTTTAAAAATGTGGCACTCACTACCAGCAATTACAAACAGCTTCAAGGACAAAAGCTTATTAGCCATTTTACTTATGCCTGACCCCTAGCACAAAGGATGTATTTATTTCATGATGTCTGCTTGCTTTCATTCTGGCTTTAAATGAAATGAATTGGGGAGGAGGGATGGGGAGAACACACATATAATTACAAATACCTTCCTTAGATTGTTTTTATATTTCTTAACTCTTTCTGGATTAGAGAAACAAAGATGAAGTTCAAAAACAAGACTGGCTAGAGAGGAAAACAATAGACAAGTAGTCCTCTTTAGCACATCAATCATGCCAGGGACCAAGACAAATGCTTTCAACACGTTGTCTCCATCAATCACTACGCCCCCATGCAGCAGATGCGAAAATCGAGCTATGCAGAAATTCTTTAGCTCATCCTTGACTATCCACCTCTAAAGTCACAAAGGTAGATGCTAACACCCATCTGTGTAAACGCTACTCCAATTCCCAAGTTTTGATTGTTGGTTTCTTTCTTAGTGATTCTTACAAGCAACTGCTGAATCAAACTTTTCCTTGGGATACATGAACAAATGGAACACTGAGGACAGACCACAGGAGGGATCCAACCCAATTTAACTTCGTATTCAATTGAGTTTGTTGGTAAACTTACAGGGACATGGGTGAGGGAAGGGTTGTATAGTAAAGCAGGATGACCCCAGGGTTTGGTTCCCAGAACCAACTCTGACTTCTGGTCTCTGTGAGCACTGCACTCATGTGTATATAACCACAAACACATACATCTTTAAAATTTAAGTGAATAAATTAAAAATATCTCAAAGCAGAGGGCAGGCATGTCAGATTCTCATGAGGACCTCAGTGACAGACAACTGCTTTTTCCGCTTTCTTGCTATCAACTTAGGTTACAACTCGTTTCTTGCAGTGGAGAGTAGATACAGGTCATTCCTAGCCTTTTCTTTTCCCCATCCTTGATCAACAAAAGCACACATGTTCCTGCTCTTCTGTTGTTATTTGGTAGGAAAAGGTACAAAGAGACAACAGCCAAGAGCCAAGCACCCAGCATGACTTTCCTGCTCTACTTGGTACAGATTGTTGCAAACTCCAGGAACTGAGGTCTGATAGACTAAGAAACTTTTATGTGAATCCTCCCCAGGATTCACACACTATACAGACCATGTGTTACCTGATATTGATTGTCAACTTGACAGGCTCTAGAATCACCCTGGAGATAAATCCCTGAGCATGTCTGCAGGTGGATTTTCTAATTTTGTTACATGAAACAGGAAGAATCATCCTAAATATAGGTGGCATCATGGGCTACAGTCCTGGACTATATAAAAAGAAGACAGGGAGTTGAGTGATGTGGGATAATGCTCTTGTTCACTGTATAGAGTTATCACTCATATCCGTTCAATAAAACACTGATTGGCCAGTAGCCAGGCAGGAAGTATAGGTGGGGCTACCAGACTCGGAGAATTCTGGGAAGAAGAAATGCAGAGACACAGTCACCAACCAGAAGTGTATGGCAATATTGAGAAAAGGTACCAAGACACGTGGTAAGAATTATGGGTTAATTTACGTTGTAAGAGCTAGTTAGTTACAAGACTGAGCAACAGGCCAAACAGTGTATGATTACTATAAGTCTCGGTGTGTTTATTTGGGAATGAATGGCTGCAGGACCAGATGGGACAGAAACTTCTGTCTCCAGTTGAGCATCAGCATTCATCTCCCTCTGCTTCTGAACTGTGGCTGCCATAGGACCAGCTGCCTCCTAAGGACCCTGCTGTCATAGCTTCCTTGTCACGATGAACAGTTGCCTCATCCTCCCTTAGGTGGCTTTTGTCAGGGGTTTGAGTAGGGCAATGAGGAAAAGAACTAATACAGTTGACATGAGAAGAAGCCTGTTGTCTGTAGGCGTGTCTGAGGAAGCAAGTATCCTAGATGTATTTATTACATAATCCATAAGTCACTCGTAAGTGTGAAACTACATGAAAAATGTTTCTACTGATAGGCAGTGTAGATGGAGTGTTGATAGGGAACAAAACAACTAAATTCTCTTATTTGTCTATGACTATCTGCCTCTTCTGCCAGGCAAATATCCACCCTCTTGTCTCTTCCATGTAGTCTTTCTACTGGACTTGTGGGCAATGAAATCCTGGCATCTGTTTGCTACGCAGGAGCATGGCTCTTCAAGGGTTAAAAATCAACAGACTTCTGGGAAATGCCTTTCATGAAAGACCTGAACAAAACCCAGCCCAGAGTGCCTTGCAGATAAAGGACCTGAAATCAGGACGGCCCAGCAGTCTGAGAAGTGAGGCCGTTGCCCGTATTCACACATATCCTTTGCATTCCTGCTGCAGGCCATTTTCTTCCTGGCTGAAAATAAGTGTGAAGCTCATTTTCTTCCACCTTTGTTTAATTAATAGGAACACTTCCCAGAGGATCAACTCCTTTAAAATTTTAATAAAGTTGCTGAGCTCTTGAGTTGTTTTGCCATGATACAGCACCATAATTGTTGTGCCAATTCAGCCCTCTTAATTGTGCCGGCAATGTGCATACGTGCTTGAAAATGAAATGGGCTGAAACATGAGTCTCCAAAACGGCAAGAGACTAAAGAAGAGAGTATATGGGCCTAGGTGCTTCTTATTGCAAAGATCTAGCAGTTACAGTGAGAAACTACAGTGGGCTTGGAACAAAGACAATCTGGAATAGGGCCACAGGAAATAGAACTTCTGCTCTCTGGGGCTGAGATCCCAGAGCCAGAATTCTCTTGCTGGGTCTACATGTCTGAAGAGTTCGTTCTGCCTGTGCCATGGCAGGAGAGCAGAAGTGGATCAAACTTGATTCCCTCAGAAATCCAGTGAGGTAGGACAGGGGCGATGGCTTACTCAGTTAACATGCTTCCATGCAAACACAAAGACCTGAGTTCAGATCCCCAGTACCCGTGGCAGTGAGCATTTGTTATCCTAACACTGGGGAGGTAGATAGACATACGCATGCACCAACATATGCAAATACAAATGAAAACACACATGAACATATACATGCATGCACATACACAGAAGGAAGGCAACACGATACTGTAGCCTTTTGAGAAAGGATTAGAGCCACTGGACCTGGAGACCACTATCATCTTTCAGATGGTACCAGCACCATTGTTATGCAGCTAGGCTGTGCCCACACAAATGGGAATAAATGTAACTGGACTTTAGTTATAAAGGAGGTACTTTTTTTGTAGGAGTTAAAATGTAATAAAAATATAATACGTATTGATGGCAGAAAAAGGTAATAAACCAACTGTCCTCAGTGGTGAGCCACCTACTCCTGCTATTCTGTTCTATCCTTCCATCTTTTATTTCCTTTTCTTGCAGTCATAGGATGATGGTCTAAAGAGGTTTTTAATTGTTCTAGTGCGGAGCTGGGGATGTAGCTTAATTGCTAGAGTGCTTGTCTAGCATGTACAAAGACCCGAGTTCAGTCCCCCCCAGCACCAGGTAAGGTGGTCAAGGTAGTAAGTACATTCTGTAATCCCAGCACTCAGAAGGCAGGACCAGGTAGATCAGAAGTTCAAGACCACCCTCAACTACACAATGACTTGGAGGAAAGGCTAGAATACATGTGACTCTGTCTCAACAACAACAAAAGAACAATCCCCCAAACAGAAAGTATTGTAGAGCAACCTGTTTAACCAGGGAGGAAACAGGATCAGAGATGATGAGATGGTTTAAGCATTATTTACAGCTAATCATCCACATGGGCAGAGATCTCAGACAATGGGATTCCCAGCTTAGCCCTGTTTGTCTTCTGGTCCTCATCCCTCCTGTTACCTTCTAGGAACTGGAACAAAGAGAAAGAGTCACACTGAGATTATGAATGTTATCACCTTCATTTGCATCTTGCCTCTTGTGCTAGAAGAAGAGAATGGATCATATTCCATAGTCCAGCCTACCATGGTGATTGACAGGCTTCCAGTGACAAGGACATGATGGAGTTTGAGTCACCTTACACTATAATACTTCATGTGGTCTGCAGAAGGGACTGGTGTCATCATGCAGTATAGCAATGGACAAAAATGATAGACTCATGTCCTGGTGCCATCCCTTAGTATCTAAAGGTCTTGGGTAAATCATAAACAGTCCTAAGATCTTGTTTCCTCACTGACTGATTTCCTAACCTGCTAGCTCCATAGTTTCCAGGCTTAGCAAGAGACCAAAAATGGAACAGGTACCAAGTACATTTCTTTTCCAGTCTCACCCCTGACCTGGGATATAGTATGTTCTCAACAGCTGATTTATTGAATGAGTGTTTCATGGTTGAAGGCCTTTGAAACTGAGGCTGAGTTATCCATACAACAATTATCAATCCAAACATATCAGAGAAACAACCAATTTTATATCCAAAAATTAATTCAGGATCACTTAGCCACTTGTCTTTAAACTCTGCAGATACAAAGTAAAATGCTTCTAAGGTCTGAGTTTATTCTGAAAGCCAATGAGCAGCCCTGGGAATGGGATAGTTGGTCATTGAAATGATGGATCAGATCTGAAGCTCCAACACAGGATGCTGATAAGTAGGGCTTCTGGCTTGCACGGGGCAATAAAATCCTGGAGCCAAGTAAGGAAACTCAGCCCAGAGGCAGCACACCTCACTTTGTTAAAGCTTAACAAGATCATTTCAGGTGTGTGTGTGTGGAGGGGGGGTTGATGGTGATAATGGGGAGTACAGATGGAATCTGAGGTTTCCCTGTTCTCTGGCAAGCAATGGGAAATGTTAAACAGAACTCAGAGAATCAATTTTCTAAAATACTTGAAAATCTCAGGTGAAAGAGGAATTGAGAGCTGGCTAGGCGTGGAGACAGTCAAAGCTGGTAGAAGAAAAACCCAACAAAGGCAGAAAACAGTCATAGAATGTGGAAAACATGCAGTGCTTTAAACCAGAGAACAAGAGGGAGTCAAGATCATGGCAGAGGTCAAACCAACAAGAACTAAGGGCTTAGACCAATGTAACACCATCATAATCAATACTATCACATGTAAATAACATGTAAAAAGACAAAAAAAGAGTAAGGAGGGGGGAAGAAAGAAAAGAAAAAAGAAAGGAAGGGGAAGGGGAAGCCAGAGAGATGAGTCAGCAAGTAAGAGCACATACTGTCTGCATATGGATACTTTGTTTTGGAATGGATTTTCATTTATTGATGCAAATTAAGGTCAATTTTATGATATGTATATTTTTCCTCTTGTTTAGGTGTTGTGTTTATATTTAAGACAGAGCTAGCCAATAAGAAATACTAGCAATAGGTCAACAACTTTATATCTAACACAGCATCTCTATGGGTTATTTGGAGCTGGCACGGCTGTGGGACCATAATGGCGGGAAAACCTAGTAACAACTGTCTTCCAGAGGACCCGAATTAGGTTCTCAGCACTTATCTTGGGCAACTCAATACCACCTGTGACTCCAGCACCAACACACAGAGGATCTACCTCCAACTTTACCCACATTCTCTCTCTCTCTCTCTCTCTCTCTCTCTCTCTCTCTCTCTCTCTCTCTCTCTCTCTCTCTCTCTCTCTCTCTCTCTCTCTCTCTCTCTCTCTCTCTCTCCACACACACACACACACACACACACACACACACACACACACACACACAAATCAAGTAAATCTTTTTTTTTAATGTAAAGTAAACTCATATGGCCTCTCTTTGGCTCCCTGTTGAGAGAATGTTTGCAAATAGTTATTTTGAAAGTGACATAGAGTAAATAGTAAATAAATGTATTTAATTCCTTGCCTGCCTTTGCTCAAGTCAGTGCAGCTGCTGGTTTGTGCAACTTGTCGACATTTACTCACCAGATCCTCTGTCTACACAGCTGTCTGGGAACAGGAAGAAGACACCCACTCTCTGATGGATCAGACTAGACCAGAAGGGGAAACATTGCAAGTACCCTGCTCGCTGTACAATTCTACAATGGAAGCTGGTACATTCCATAAGATATCACTTCATTAACATCCCTGAATCTTGCTATCACTGGCAAAAAACCTCATTATTACTAATAGACATACAGCATTGTAGAATACAGATTCTGCAGATTCTAGGAAAGAGATAAAGTTCAATACAAACAAAAACAAATATTTTTGTTCAAGAGAGGGTATATTCTTTGTTTGAAACTATATGGAAATGTTACTGTAAGATGATTGTGACAGGCTTAGTGAAAACAATGCAGCCAACCTTATACAAAATAGTTCTTGTTTCTGTATTGTGTTTTACATGCAGCATGTACATTTTATATACACAAATTGCTGCTATCTTAAGTATGGAAAGACAGCATTATTCTGAGGAGTTCATACATGAGCACTGTACTTCTAACATTTCCATCCCTCTTTCCCTACCTCCTTCCATTTTTCACCCTCTTAAATTCATTACATTTCTTCTATAATTATTACACACACACATACACACACACACACACACACACACACACACACACACACACACTCATCCTACCGAATCCATCTAGTATTGCTCATATATGCATATGTTTAGGGAGAAGGAAGGAATAGCAAATAAATAATACTTAGGATGATTGGAAAAGCTATAGAACAACATATTCAGGGAGTCCAAGAGTCCCAAACAATACAGGCTAATGCCATTGCCCTGTCACTTCCCAGAACTTGATGGCAAAAACCCCCATTGCTGAAGACATCATGTACTTAGGGCACAGGACTTAAAGGAATCCAGATGGAACTGACGTATATGTCACATTTTAAAGATGGATCATGATACAATATGATTTTCTAACTAAAAGCAGAGCATGTTTAGACAGAGCAAGTAACTTACTCATCTTCAATCATGTCTGGTGGTAGCGTCCCTGATTTGGAGAATTCCAAATACTAAATCCATCCCTTCTTGATGTTATGGGTTTTAACCAAATCAATATGTTCTGCCATTTCTGCACAGTGGCTCTGTTCAGAAGCCATGCCGACTTTATGCAATGGTGGTGGTACACTGTGGAAGGCCTCTGCTCACAGACTGCTCACCTTTAACTATAACAAAATAATGTGAGCTGTGAAGGATTTAATGAGGACCAAGTAAGACCAGACATGTGGTGTACTTAACATAGAGCAGGGCCAGCAGCAGCCCAAAGTAACTCACAACCATCTGCTTAAAGTTCCTGAAGAGTGGTGTGTGGGGGGGTGATGGTTGAAGAGCTTTATATATGTATTTATTGACCAGAAAGAAACCCAGTGTTGAGGTGGCTTATTCTTAGGGTGTCACAACACCCCTTCATCAACCCAGTTCCTTTAACAATACAATGTTCAGATATACTGTTGCTATAAACAGAAATCCATCTATAACAGAGTGGTCACCTATAGAAACCACCATTACATGAATTTTTAAAACTGACATGATCCTGACTTTTTAGGGTCATTGTGTGTAAACAATGCTTCTGTGTAAACAGACTGAAATAGATGCCTCATTAAAGTCTCCATGTGACTTAGACTAGAAAGAGGCCCCATTCAGTGTTTTGGTTCTTGAAATGCCAAATGATACCATATGATGTACTTATGTGTACATGAGTGTGCATGTATCTATGGCCTTGTAAACGTGCAGCGTACAAATGTTAGATGTCGATACTAAGTGTGTTCCTTGATGCTCTTCTCAACCTTAATTTTTGAGGCAGGGTCTCTCTCCAAACCTCAACACTCAACAATTCAGCTAGACTAACCAACTGGCCAGGGATCCTCCTCTTCCTCCCCACACTGCAAACAACAGGAATCCAGATATGTGTTCCTGGCTTCCTGGATTCCACTGTACTTGGCTTTTAATATAGGATCTTGGGATTTGAACTGAGGAATGTGTGGCTGTGCAGCAAGCACTTTATCAAACTGAGCCATCTACCTCCCCAGGCCCAGTGCCATTTTAAAAACTAAGGAGCACATAAACAATGGTGCCTGCTGGTTTGAGGGCAGCTCCCTGGCAAGGGTCCCTGCAACTGCTGAAGTTAATCAGGAACTGACAGCTCCTACTGTGAGACAGTATTAGGGGTTCTCAACCCCTGTTAACATGAAGATCAGCAGCCTGCAAACAACTCTGCCCATACTCTCTCCAGATGAGCAAATCATCCTCAACCAAAAAGAGGCAGAAAAGAAATGCACATGTGGAAATGAATTTCGTTTGGGGCCGGCATCTGGCTTCTGCCCCTCTCACACACTCGTGCCTCTGTGTCTTCCTCTGAGTAGCCCTCACCAAGGACAACCTGGCGCTCAAAGTCCATCCTAAGTGAGTATAAATCAAGTAAACATTCATTTGTAAAGCATTCATCTCAGGTATTCTATTATAGCAATAAAAACTGGGCTAATAAAATTGTCAATATGTCACTTACCTTGATTTAAGTATGTTCCCCACTTTTTGCTTTGACTGACCACTTTAAAGGAAATTGCCTATATCAGAGCATTTGCTCATCATTTTTACTCATTTATATCATGAAACAAACAAAATTTGCAATGCTTACTCAAACTTATCCAACTTTAAATTAATCATTATTGATTAATTAAAACAAGATAAACATAGCATGTTTAGAGGAAAAATCCTGAGAAACAGCCATGTCAGAAGTATGTCATAAAGAAATAGAAAACTCGGAACAAATAGAGAATGGATAAATAAGAGCTCTAGTCAAAAAGCCCCTAATGAAAGAAAGAATAGGACCAGATATTTTCATAGATTTTTCAAAAAAAAAATGTTAAAGGAGAATCAGTGCTAATTCTTCTCAAACTCTTTAACCATTTGAATAACTAAGAATCCTTTAAAATTCATTCCAAGGCCAAAATGATCTTCATACCAAAGCTGGCCAGACAGAGACAGGACAAGAAAAGCTTACTAGCCAACATACTTGTTGTATTTGCAGGCAAAGTTTCTCAAGAAAATACCAGCAAGCCTCAATCAACAGTATGTTCAAGGTATCATCCACCATAACCAAGTAAGGATCAGGATAAACAATTAGGCTGAATAGATGTTTATTAAGGGAGAAATAACTCACAACATAGGCAGATGAATGTGGCGAGTTCCACCGGATCCTAAGCCTTCCAGCGTCCACCACCAAAGAGAGTGGCCTGACCCTTTCCCAGCCTTTTCCCCAGGTCACTTCCTGCCCTGTCTCCACCCCCAATGGGCGTGGCCTAAGCCACAGGTGCGGACAAGGTGAATATCTCACTACAATTCCCCTTTTAGTCTAAAGAAAAGATTTGGGCTTGATACAAAACTATATACAAAACAGTGAATAACAAGTGTGCTCTAAGAAAAGGAAAATTGAGAACAAAACGACCTACATATCTAGTCCTAGGGTGAAGGCATAACGGAGTTTACAATATAGTTATCCTAAGCTAGAAAGCTTAAGTCTAGTACCTAATATATCTAACTAGGAAGAGAAAATAATAGTTGTGATAGTTTAATCTACAACCTCATCAAGACCTGGGAAGGAAAATAGCAATACTAGGGTAGACAGGAAGTACGGATGGGCAACTTCCAAAAGATGCGGCCAGGACAGAAACAGCAAGCTACCTGGACAGTCACCCAAGGTCTCACAGCAACATTGGTACAGACAGTTTTGGCTAAGACCAAGAGTACCTGACAGACCACAACAAAAGCAGGGAGGAAGAAAGGCTGTCTTACCCTGACTTGGTAAGGTTCAGCAGTCTTCTGTTTGTCTTCTGCAAGCACATAGGACCACATGTCCAGATCAGTGGTATCAAGGTAGGGGCAGTTCCTTGCCCAAGAGGCATGGCCGAAGTGAGGTTGAACTCCAGAAGGAGCAACAACAGTGTCCAACATACTTTTGGGAAAGTGCACGGTGCTGTCAGGAGCAACAGTGTCTCATGCCAAAGGAGTGCTAATATTAAAACATTTACATGCCATGTTCTGCAGGTCTATGAAGTGATTGGAGATTAAGCATCTATGTCTGACTAATCTCATAGGTAAAGGAAACATGGGTGAGGATAATCTGTAATACTCAGGAACTTAGCTAAAAAACCTGATTAAAACTTCCTTGAATAAAGCAAGGATACATACCTAAACAATATAACTATGCACATGTAAATTCCTAAAGTAGAGGTAGAGTAGAAATGTCTAGACAAGAGGTAGCTCTAAAGGGAAGCAAGAAAAATATCCCAAATTGTATCAATATACAAAATGTCTTGAACACAAAGTATATATACATAAAATATGGCGAGAATAATGTGCATAAAACATAAATGGAAAGATTTCACACAATATGACAAAATATAATATACAATTCTTCCAGTACATAGGTTACCACAGATAAGAATATATAACAATGTAAGCTGTAATACTAATATCTCACTCTTACTAAATAATTCATAAGAAGGTAGGCTAATCTACCTATATCCATTCTGAACCATACCTTTCCCAACCATACCCTATTCCTGCCTAAAAGTGATAACCGAGTCTAAATATCATAGAAACTGGACATGCAGGACCCACAAAAAGGTGACTGCTGATTCAAGATGGACATTGCTACAGGATTCCTGCTTCATGGAAGAGGCTGCCAGACAGCCATACATTCTGCAGGACACAGAGAAAAATGATTGACAAACTGCCAATACAGGCAGACAATTTAAAGTTTCCTGCTCTGCTGAAGAGTCTGCCAGACACACTATGGCCTATGGGCTGAAGATGGAACATTACAGAAGAACTTCGTGTGACTGACCAGGCAGTGAGTTGTTTCTGTCATTTCTAGAGTTTATATATTATCCTTCTGTGGTCTTTGAAGGAGTTGAAGACAGATAGTTTTGGTTATAGTTTCCTTAGTTAGGATTAAAGATAAGTTACATATAGGACTTTAGACTCACAAAGATAGGCTAGATGATATTATCTTTAAGTCTTACAAAATGTTAATGGACTAAATATTGTTAACTGTGATTCTTATTTGATAACTGTTGTATGGTATATTTTGCTATGTTAAGGTTAAACCCCTTCTTTTTATTTTAGACAGAAAAGAGGAGATGATGGAAGATGTTATTCTATAAATATGTTTCTCATACTGGTTAATAAAGCACCGTAGCCAATAGGAAAAAAGATAGGCGAGGCTAGGAGACAAGGAGAAAAGAGGAAATAGGAATGAGGAGTCAGCATGTAGAGCCTAGAGGAAGCAAGATGCCGCCGCGCTCGGATAAGATGACCACGTGAAAATACTTAGATAAGTAGAAATGCGTTAATAACTAAGTCAGAGATAGCTGATAAACAATAATAGTAACTGGCCAACAGGATTGTATCAAATACAGAGTCTCTGAGTGTTATTTGGGGGCTGGCGTGGTAGCGGGGCAGCGGGACCAGACTGGCGGGGAAAACATGCCCATAACACAGGTGTATTCTTTGAGTTTGAGAACAGTTTGCTCTACACAGCAAGTCCCAGACCAGCTAGTCAGGCTACATAGTGAGACCCTGTCAGAATCAGTCACCAATCACTCAATCATAGTAGGGATGGAGAAAATGAATCTAAATGTAAGAAAAGCTATGTATTCTAAGCTCAGGGGCATCATCAAACTCAATGGTGAGAATGTAACAACTATTCTTCTAAGATTAGAAACAAGGAAACAATGCCAATTTCCCCTTCTATTCAACATAATCCTGGAAGACCCAGCCAAAACAAGTTGGCAAGAAAGAGAGACAAAAGTCATCCAAATTGGAATGAAATCTGCCTGCATATGATATTGTATGTACAAAACTCTAATTACCCTACCAAAATTGTTATCATTAATGAATTTAGTAAAGCTGTATGACACAAAATCAACAGACCAAACACAACTGTATTTTATCTGCTCTATCATCACAGAGTCAAAGTTTTTAAGAAAACAATCCTATTTTCAATAGCATCAAGGGTACTTAGTTCCAGGCATGGTGGTGCACACCTTTAATCTCAGCATTTGGGAGGCAGAGGCCTGCAGATTTCTATGAGTTTGAGGCTAGACTGCTCCACAGAGTGTGTTCTAAGCCAGTGAGGACAATATAGTGAGATTTTTGTCTCAAAAAGCAAACAGCAAACAAACAAAGAATACTTAGGAATAAGCTTAATTAAGGGGGGAACTACAAAGGATGAATAAAAGAAGTGGGAACGGCACAAATTGATACTATATAAGACAAACCAATTAAAATGGTTAAAATACCTACAAGGCCAAAGTAAGTCTACAGATTCTAAGCAATTCCTCTTAAAATTATCATGGCATTTTTCACATCAAAGGAGATTTGTACTGAGCCACAAATTTAATCTTGAACAAGAACAAGCTTGAAGATGTTACACTTCCCAGTTTCAAATTATTTTTACAAACTACTTAATCAAAGCAGTGCCATGCTGGCATTGAAAACAGACATGCTGCTGAGAGGGACAGAATGGATAAACCAGAAATAAAACCACATAAATATGATCAACTAATTTTTGAGAGAAACGGTAAGAAGATAGCTTGGGGCAGGGAGTGGTCTTGTCAATAAATGGAGCTGTCAAACAAGAAATTATATGCAAAAGATTGAAATTGGATTCTCAGCTATAACAGGCAAAAAAAATCAATTCAAAATGGACTAAAGACCTGTAAGAATGAAATTAAAGAAAAAAAAATCTCCTGAAAAGATGAGAAAGTGTCCTTGCCAACATTAGCAATTGGGGGAGGGAGAGGAGAGAGAAGGTAGGGAAAGACAGGATATCAAAATCATATGCAACAATAAAAGCTAGAAACAAACTCTTCATTCGAAAGGAAAATATCAACAAATGAAAAACATCCCTACAGAGTAGGAGAAAGGATCTGTAAGTCATATATCCGATCAGAGGTTATGATCCAACTGTGTTACAAACTCAGTCAACTCGATAGTTATCAAAAAAAGAAAATAATCCTGATTAATTATTGAGCAGAAGACCAGAATGGATTTTCTTTCTTTTTCCTTTTACTCAAAAGGAGTCATGAAAATAGCTAACGGGGATATGAATAGGTAGATGGAATCGCAAATCATCAGATAAATACAAATGCAAACTCAAACCACAGCGAGCCATTGCTTCATGCCTGGTAGGAGGTTATCATCGAGTGAAGAGGAGATGCCAAATGTTGGCAGGAAATGGAGGAAGGGGAAGCGTGTGCAGTTTTATTAGTAAGAGGGGAAAGTGGCACAGCCATATGGGAAACATATGGTGGTACCTAAATAATTAAAAAGCACATATATTATGCACCATATATACATATGCACCATGAATGTGAAATGTTCCCACAAGCCCAGGTGTTTAAACACTGGGCCCTCATCTGGTAGCACTGTTTTGATAAGTTGTGGAATTTTAGGAGGTGGGTACTAGCCAGAGGAAGTGGGCCAATGGGGTCAGATCTTAAGGATTATATACCTGGCTCAGCTTCCAGGCAGATTTCAATCAGTTTTCTGAGCAACTTGAGATATGGACAACAAGGCCCTGACACCACAGCTATGAGCCCCACCCACCATCATGTCTTCCCGTTAAGATAGACTAATATCCTGGAACCATGAGCCCAGATGAATTCTTCTTGCATTAAGTTGCTTGCTTTCAGCTGTTCGATGGCAGGAGTACAAAGAATACTTCATACTGTATCCAAATGGATGGAACTGCTGCCCTGAGTTGTTTCTCTCTATCTCCACATTCACAGAAACCATATTCATAGCCAAGGCATGAGAGCAGCCTGTGTCCATCAATAAACTACTAGGTAAGGCAAATTTGATATGCAAATATGTGTGAACATCAATTATCACTGAAAAGAAATGGAAACCCCATCAGCTATGGTGAGGACGGGTCCCCAAAAGTTACATGTAGAGAACTAAACCCCAACTAATAGTATTATGAGGAGGTATCTTTAAAAGATAATTAGGTCAGGAGGGCCTACCCTCTTGAATGACTTAGTAACATAATTATAAGGGTGGATTTCCTATCACAAGAGTGCATGTGCTGGAAAACTTAACCCATGCCTCTCGCTCTTGGCACTCATTGTTCTGCTATATGCCATGATGCGGTTTCTCTGGAAGCTTGATATTGGACTTCCTAGCCTCCAGAGCTGTATGAATTATACCCGTCTTCCCCTCTTCCTTATACACAATCCAGTCTCTAGTGTGCTGTTGTTGCAAGAACATGGACAACACCCCGAAGGACATGGCACAGAAGGATAACTAAGCGCAGTCCCATGCAGGCTTCCTGGTCATTGTTCAGTCTCTGTGAGCCCCTGTGAGCTCAGGTTAGTTGATTCTGTTGATTTTTCTTGTGGTGTCCTTGGCCATTCTGAGTCCTATAATCCTTTCTCCTGCTCTTCTGCAAGATTCCCCTAACTCTGCCTAACATTTGGCTATGGGTCTCTAAATTTGTTTTCATCAGTTGTTGGATGAAGCCTCTCTGATGACAGCTGGGCTGGGCACCAATCTGGTCACAGGAGATGGCCAGTTCTCTGATGCCATAAAACTTTCCGTTTTGATAAAACACTAAGACTTATTGTGTATGTTCCCTTTCCTCAACCTGGAATCAGTCATGTAGAGTGTCAGTTCCATTTAGAAAAGAGCAGTGTTTAGACATTTCAATCTGCCCCTGGAGTGCTCAATTCTCCTTGTATTGATTCTAGCCCTCTGTAGATACTTAGAGGGTGAACAGATTAAGCAACTTAGAAGCCAAAACAATCAGCATATCCTAAGGTAGCTGATTCAAATTTTAGGTCACAAAGTTCTTGTTTTACTTCTGTTTGTATTTATCTCTTTTATTTTTATGACAAACATATCTCAATTCTTTGTGATATCAACATGAATGCTTATTACTCTGATATCTGAGACACCCTTGGCTTTGGCCCTTTACCAACTCATTCAGAACCTGTTGTGACCTAAATGTCATGGGGAGGTCTTATATAATCATATTAAATAAATTATGTTAGTCCCAAAAGACAACTATCACATTTTCTGTCACTCGTGGATCCTAGACTTTATAAATACATAATATTATGCATGTGCAGGCGACAGGAATGTAGAAGTTAACATATCTAGAGGAAAACGTGTTCTCGTGGGAGGGGAAGGGTGAGAAAGTGGAAGGCAGCAGGGAATGAAAGAATTATGCCCCAACTACATTCTATATTTTCTTGAAAATGGCTTTAGGTATACACCATAACATTTATTAAACTCATGTGTACGTGTGTGTGTGTGTGTGTGTGTGTGTGTGTGTGTGTTTGTAATAAATACCCACTATGCACAGATGAAAATCTATACTAAAATATGGAATCTGGCAACTATGCTTGAAGATGGGCTCTTCCACTCAGGACATGATCCTGAAACACAACTAGATAAAATCTTCACCCAAATGGACCATTGCTCAGATACTAGCTTCTTGTCTACAGCACAAGCATCAGGAATACAGTTTGTATACATAAGTGTCATAGGAGTGGGGCAAACTAGCACCAAACTGGACCATCCTTCTGAGGATGGGGGATGGGAAGAGCCTCCAGCTAAAGTGCATTTGCATATCTGAGAGAGAAGACAAGACTTATGGGGAGGGAGACTGATGGGAGATGTTATTGTGTAAATATGTTTCTCATACTGGTTCAACAATAAAGCATTGTGGCCAATGAGAAAGCAAGATAGACGGGGCTAGGAGACAAGGAGGAAAGAGGAAGTAGTTAGGAGGAGTCAGCATGTAGAGCCTGGAGAGAGAAGATGTGGCCTGCCGCTCTCTGGTAAAATGAGCCACGTAAAAACACTTAAAATAATAAAAATGGGTTAATCATTAAGACAGAGCTGGCCCATGAACAATGATAGTCACTGGCCCACAGGATTGTATCAAATACAGAGTCTTAGTGTGTTATTGGGAGCTGGCGCGGTTTTGGGACCAGACAGTGGGCAGGCTGGCGGAAAACAGACATGCTACATAGCTTTATCAAAAATAATGGATTTCCAAACTTCTTATATTAATGTGGACAAACCAATGGCTCTTAAAATACAGGTTGCCTTACCCACCAAGCAGTGAATTAACCATGATCTATACAGTAACTGTGAGATAAAAGGGATTGGGCTCAAAAGGCTTCGATCATACTGTCCCATCTATTTGTCATGGACTCTAAGACATAATTTCCAGGGCAGGAGAGATGAGTTAGTAGTTAAGAGTGTGTAATGCTCTTGCAGAGGACCTGAGTTTTGTACTCAGCACCCATGTTGTGCTGCTGACAACAGAGTGTATCTAGTTTCAAGGAGATCCAGCCCCTCACTTTTGGAGGCATTGAGCATTTTTATTCACACAATACACTTTATAACACATACTCATAATCAGAAATTTTAACATTAATCTCTATAAAGAAAAAAATCATGTTGTCTCGACTTCCATATAGAATACTACATAAGGGGTTACCTTACAGGACAATGAAGTCATTAATTATGTACTAGGTGCAGAGTAACTTTTCAGGGATTTGTCATTTTTTGTCTCTACATCAATTTGGTTTTTTCTCAACATAAGAAATCATTTGTTTGCCAACTTTTGAGGTCTGTATCTAGCACAGACTATTCTGTGAGAGTAAGACAACCATCATATTCTTCTGTATTCCTATTCCATGAAGGGAGGGATCTGTATTTTTTGTAGTGACTAGGCTGGTCAGTCATGTGATACATGATCTTCCTCATCTCATTAGCATAATCTATACATGCTTTGCATACCTACAAGAGGCCAGCAGTCTGGGTGCTGTCACTTAAAGTTTAAGTAATGTCTTGTATTCCTCAGGACAGTTGGCTACCAGGTCTGCCTTCACTGTTCAACACCAAAGACCCAGTAAGCACAATGCCCAGTCAGAGGCTCTCAGAGGGGTTCTAGATGTAGTATGAACATGTCTACACAATGCTGTTTGCACAGACTTGTGTAAAACTCCTGCACCTTACCATCTATTTTTATGGTCACTCCAAGGAAAAGGCTAGCCTAATCCTCCTGACAGTTTCATGTGAATACATTGAACAGATCCATTAAGCTTCAATAATAATCCAATTAATTGTTTAGAAACAAGAAACAGCCTAGCTCTTCTGTGTGGTTTTTCTCACAGGAAGACCGGGTGCCTGTTTATCTCACAGGAGCACTGACCGAGTGAGATATTGATATTCTCCATGAGTGAGCACTTTAAAATGGATTTGCTATCGACCAGACCATTTGCTATTGTTAGAAACCCTGTTCTCTGCTGAGAGGCCTGTGACTTTTTTCACCCCCATTAGCCCTGTGAATAAGTCCTCCTCTAACCAAAGAAGTAAAATCAGGTTTACATGTACATATTTCCCCTAAAAGTACAGTATTAATTTCCCCTAAAAGTACAGTATTAATTACCCCCAAAACAGATTTTTATGTCTTAACTATGTGTGTGTGTGTGTGTGTGTGTGCGCGTGTGTATGGGTACACATGTGGGGGGGCATATGCACATATGCACATGCACACCAGATAACAAGCTCAGACACTACCCACCCTGCATTTTGAGACAGGGTCCCTCATTGTCTGTAGCTCATTTTTTAGATATGCCTACCTAGCCAGGGAGCCCCAGGAATCTGCCTGTCTCGTTTTTTACCCAGCACTGGGCTTATAGCTTTGTGCTACCAGACCCAGATTTTTAATATGGGCTCTGGGCAAGCAACTCTGGTCCTCACATTTACATAGCAAGCCTTTCTCTGCCCCCTCCTGCCTCTTTCCCCCTGTCTTACAAATAGTTAAGAGTCAGGTGAGGGGGTCAGGTATTGTGGAGTAGGAAAACCTGAATGGAGGTCTAATTCTGACATTTTTCATAAAGCAGAACTGACTTTTTCTGAACTCAGTTCACTCACTCCAGAATGGGAACAGCCCTGGTTTTGGCCTCAGTGACACATGATTGGATTCACTCAAAATCCCAATAGTTGAGCTATGCAAACATGGCTTCCTACCTGCCTTGGCTCTTATAGACACCACATAAAATTACACAAAAGATCTATTTATTTTTAAAAAATTAAAAATCAATGGATATTAGCAATGTTATATGAACCACCTATTTGTTTCCTGCCTACCAAGAAATAGGATAATATATTGGGGGGTGGCATTTTCTTCTGTTTATATGCTGTGAAGATTCAGTACAGAGGAAGCACTGAGCCAATGGCTCTAACATGAAAATGGTGGAACGTAAATAAAGTAAAATATGCGTGATATTCAAAATAGATCCTATGCACTGGATTCCAAATCACTCAACAGACATCAAGTTATCACAGATTTACCTTTGTGTGTGTGGGGGGGTCAGTCTTATTACTAAGGAGGATATACCACAGTTGTTTATGTGCTTGTCATGTGACCCATGATGATGAAAGTGCACTGTACCTGTGGGCTATTCTACTACTAGTGGAGAAGAGATGCAAGGTTCCTAAGGGGTAAAGACCTTTTTCTAGTCCCTAGAGATGCTGGATGCTCATGGGCATTCCAGAGATGGGAGTCTATGCTTCCTTATGTCACACAGACTGTGCAGTAGAGAATAGAGGGCACTATTGACATGGCATGAAAATGCATGCCATCACGGTTGTCCCCACTACTCTAGTGAAGAGGGAGTCCTGACAAAAACCTCAATACAAGATATCCCAAATAGCTTCATATTTGTGACTCTCTGGCCCCAGCCAGTGATGCATTCTTGGGAGGGTCCTGAGGGCAAGAGCTGACAGTAAGAGCCTGCCCCTACCTCACATCTCTTCCTATGCTTCCTGTTTGTCCTCGTGGAGAGACTCTGTCACATGCTCCTCTGCCACGGCCATGAATTAACGTCCCCTGAAAAGATAAAGCCAAGAGACTACTGTCCTCCATTGTGTTGGGATACGGAACCTGAATCCCAACTACAGGCACAAAGTTAGCACAGCTCCAGCAAAGGCAGACATCAACAGAAGAAATGGACTCAGATTCCCTCTCATCATTCCACAGGCAGACAGGGTCCTGAGCTACAGCAAGTGCCTCGCTTACCAGTCATCATCTGTGTAAGTCAGGGCAATCTCCACTTTCTCAGCCTGGAGTGAGAATCAAATATGGAATAGCAGAGTGTGGGGAACGTATGCCAGCATGTGACCTATCACTGAGTGCCAAGCGCCATGCATCTTGCTGCAGAAAGAGGGTACATAAAAACACAGAAGTCAGGATTTCTCAGGGGTCTCTGGACCCCAGGATTTCCTCTGCTATAACCACCCAGCCCTACTATCAAGTATAACCCACTCACAAACCCAAAGATCTGGCATTTGGTGTAAGCAAAAATGTCAGGGAAATGCTGAGGATTGCGGGAAAATGCTGAGGGTCCATCCAGTCGGAAGGTTCTTCAGGTTCTTCTCACTACAAGCCCGGACAGTATCCACGTGCCTCCCCCACCCACCCCAAATGTAAATATTCCTGTGCGACACGTTTCACCCAGGTCTTAATGCATTCTTCTGCCTGAAAGTCCATCTGTGGGAGGCCTGATTTATGACTCTTCTCACAATGATTCTGTTGGATATTTTCATTCTCTCATGTTAGGTAGGAGCAGAGGTTTTGAGGGGTCTTAAAGTCTTTTACTTCACCCAAGTTCCTTCCCGTAACAAGCAATGGAGCCTGAATACATAGGAGAATGTCTCTGTGGTTATCACTTGGCTACCGAGGCATATAGAAATATTTTTATTACAGGTGGCTGCTGCTGATGGTGGTGGTGGTGGTGGTGGTGGTGTGTGTGTGTGTGTGTGTACATATGCATGTGTCTGTGGAGGACAAGAGTTGATGCTAGGTGTATGGCTCTCTGCCATGTTTTATTTTGTTTTGTTTTGTTTTGTTTTGAGCCAGGGTCTCTCATTGAACTTGGAGATAAAGATCTTCATAGACTAGCTGGCCAACCAACATCAGAGATCTCCTCACCTCTACTTGTCCAGAAATGGAATTTCAGGTGCACACAATGACAGCCTAGATATATGGTTTGAACTCAGGTACTTGGGCTTGTGTGAAAGAACTTTACTGCATGAACAACCGTAATAAGAAAATAATAAAAATCCAGAGACTGATATTAGGGTTCAAGCTTCAAGCTGAACATCAGAAGCAAAGCAGCCTGCCACTAGCTTCTTACCTCTACCTCAGGCTGAATGGGCTGATCCTATCTCCGCCAGCTCTCACCAAGCCTCAGACTGTATGTAATCTCTCCTCAGTATGGCTGGAGAAGGAATGCCTCTCTGAGACCTTGTTTCTGTCTTATATACTTCCCTAATGTTGGGATTAAATGTGTGAGCTATAATTCTCTTTTAGCCTGATTCACTCTTGTATAGATATGTGTGGTCTTGAACTCACAGAAATCTGTCTGTCTCTTAATCCTGAGTCCTAGGATTAAAGGTATGTACCAACACCTCCTAGCTTCTGGCTGCTGGGATTAAAGGTGTGTGCCCAGTTTCTATGGCTTGTGGCTGACTTTGCTTTCTGAATCCTCAGTCAAGCTTTAATAAATCATAAACAATATATCGCTATAAACAACCCCAATTCTCAGGCTGCTTTTTGAGAACAGGGTTGTTACTTGCTACATGGCCCCAGCAACTAGACACCTACTTAAATGTATTTCCATTGTAGGGTGAATGAACGAAGCATCAGTACATATATCCCTGTGATTCCAAAGAACAAAATTAGCTCTGAAAAATGAGTCAAGCTCAGTATGCATTGATAGTCTAGTTACTGGACAGGATCACATAGTGATGAACTTGCTTCTCCAAAAATACTGCAGAACTGAGCACCTCCCCGGATGGAAGAATATTTCCCTCATACAGTGTTCCACTGCTTGAATTAGTTGATCTCTCATTGCAGTGGCCAAAACACCTGGGAGTTTATTTTAGACACAAGTCAAGGGCACAGTCCCTCATGGCAGGGAAGGCAAGCCGGCAGGGGCATGAGGCAGTCGGTCACACTGCATCCACACTCAGGATGCAGGTTAATGAGTCCTGGTACCCATATGACTTTAATCCATCTTCCTTTTCACTAAGTCCAGGACCTCAGCCTAGGGGATATCACCACCCGTATTTAGAGTGTGTCATGGGATAGCACCACCCGTATTTAGAGTGTGTCTTCTCTCTTTGGTTGTGGAAATATCCTCACAGACACGAGCAGAGGTGTGTCTCCTAGGTGATTCTAAATCTAATCAAGTGGAGACTAACAAAGTCACCAAATCCTTAGTGGCTGCAGACAGTCCAGATTCATTATTTTACTGGCTGAAATCCCAGTGTCCACCAGGCTGAGCAGCTGTAAGCACTGGAGAAAATCCCTACACCTCCCCTCCCTAACCCTTTACAGCATTACACAATCACAGGTTTCTTGGCTTATGCCTCCTTATAGCCTCAAAGCCAGCGATGTACTCCGAGTCCTAAATGGTGTATTTGTTGTATCTTCTCTGTACTGTCTTGCACATTTAAGGGCCCCATCATCACCTGAGACTCAATGAGACAATTTGGGACAAGGTCTTCATCTCTCATGCCACACTTTATCAGCATCTATAGAGTTCCTCCTTGCCATATAGACTAACTTACTCATGCTCTGTGAGAACTAGGACCTGGACATTTTCTGGGACCCCTTATTGTGTCGATGACACATCTCCTTTGACTATATATGTGGAGGGTAAGTTTATATGAACTGAAGAAAAATCACATGCATCCAGTCCCATCTCTGTCGGTCCCCGCTGCATGAGCTAAAGCTACATGTTCAGCCTGTCTGGCTTTAGGGTGGCTTCACCTTAAGTGAAATGTTAACTCATACATGTCTTAATGGTTTTAAGAACTTTTAAACAAAGTAATAAATGTATTTTGGACTTTCCAAGTGCCATGACATGTTAATTGTCAGGAAATGGCGGCATGTCAGCTAACACAGGTAATTGTGCTGTGCTAGTCCACACTGCCGTAGTTCAACGTGCTGTACTTAGTTTTTGATGTGAAAAGTGTAGAGACATTATGGGAGGGAAGGACATTAAATCATGACGTTACTTATGCTTCCAACCTCCTCTAAGAACACCGAATCCTCTCTATTTAACAATAAGTCAATATTAGCAGAAGGAATATAATACCTCAAAGAAGGCATCTAGGAATCAATTCTAACAATTATCTATATAGCATTGCATTTGGTCACAGTAGAGAAGGTGGGGAAATGTTGCCCAGAATCTTCCAAAGACTTGTTATCTTAAGAACCAGGAAGCCCATGACAAAGTCAACCACTTAAATAAGTCCCAGGTACCCCTGGACCTCTTTGCTAACAGAAAAGCCCTTCACAACGTTATGGGCTATGAAGAGAGGCAGCCGTACGATGTAAAAAATTAGGAAGAGATTCAGATCTATTGTCACTTGGGATTGTGGACATAGGACAAGAGTACCAAGATGAGGCTTACAGGGTGACTGCAGAGATGATAAGCCACTATGGAGAAGGCCAGTATAAAAGTAAGAAATGAGTCTTGTACTCAGAGGTAAGGTCTAGCTCTAGACATGGATGCCATCATTGACACACAGGCAGTCATTTAAGCCAAGAAACTGTATGAATGCAGATAGAATAACAGGACCAATGAGAAACCTTGGGAGAGAAAGCCACATAAAGAAGGCATGGGGTAGTGGCGGGGGTGGGGGGGCAGGGTTGAAGATAAGAATGGTGAGCATAGCCAGTGGTCAAATGATGAGAAAGCTTGCAAGCAGTGTGAAATGCTACCAAGAAAGGAAATAGCAGTGATTATCAAAAGAACCAGGGGGAAAGTCTCTTTTTAGTGTGGTTGTGGAAAAAAAAATATTGCTAAACATGGATTGTAAAGTGAAGGGAATATGTGTGTGTGTGTGTGTGTGTGTGTGTGTGTGTGAGTGTGTGTGTGTGTGTGTGTGTGTGTGTGTGTGTGTGTGTGTAAGCACAGAGTAAATAGGAAGCAAGGTGTGTCTACAAAACCCACTTGCTCTGCAGGTGACCCACTTTCTCAACAGAGGCTCTGCATGCTACAGATTCCACAAGCTTCCCAAACAGAACCACCAGCTAGGGACCAAGTGTTCAAACACATGAGCCCACGGGACCAGATGAGGCAGTTAATATTCAAACTCTAGCACCAGCTAAGTGATCGTCCCAGCCCCAATTGTTCTTTTAAATGGGTAAATTATATGGAGGTAAATGAGTTTCAAAAACCTTGCAAAGTCACAAGTGCAATCATGAGCTCAGGCACAAACTTCAGATGGAGGCCACAGGCCAGAAACTCAAGCAGAGACCTGGAAGGATGTACAGCCTGGCTTCCCAAACCCAAACCTTAAGACTGCAGGGAAGAAAGCCATCATCCTCTGTGTTTCTTCCTCCTCTATACACCTCCTGCCTTGCTCTCTATACCCACTTCCAGAATTTACCTTCCCTTCTGTTACTAGTGACAACCAAAGGCACCATGAATACATTGAATACATTCAGGAGTTTTGCTGTGTACCCCTATGAAGATGCAAACTCTGTAAGACTGAGGAGACATTGCCTGACATGCTGAATGGGCTCTCACCAAAGTGTGTGGACAGCCTTGACATGTAAAACCCAGTAGGTTTCTCTGAAATGAAGGGATGCATCAATCAGTAGATGTGGCTTATCTTTTTATCTGCCATTGTAAGACATCTGCACCTCATTCCCAGGAACCTCCATGTTCTCATGCTCCAGTCACTCCCAAATGTTCCCTCATCTCAGAGGGCTCCTACATTCAGTGACCCTGTATGTTTCCCCTGTGATTCTGTGACTTGGTCTCTCTCTCTCTCTCTCTCTCTCTCTCTCTCACCACACACATGCATACATACATCCTCCATGACTCCCATTCAACCTCCCAGAATCAAATATATTAGCTAAAACATTTCGTCTCATAGATGATTTCTTCAAGCATCTCTGCAGATGTATCTGCTCTTCCCTTCAGCATTTAATTCATCCAAGTGATACTCTCAGGAGATGGAGGCACCCTTCCCATGTGTTTGCTACTATGAGCTTAAGAGACAGACCTGCATACAAACACAGATGGGCCCTGTGCTCATGGAATGCATACCATCGCTAGGACTGTGCCTCCCTCCTCTCTGAGGAGACACCCAGCTACCTACGAGGCAATTACATGTTGACATCTGTCTCCCCAACTAGACTCTGAAGTCCTGCAGGGGAAAACCATTCTTTATTTGTCTCCATTTCCCCAGCACACAATGTTTGTTCCTTGATAAATGTTTGAGTGTACGAAGCAACCTAATGGCCAAAGGACACAAGAGAGATGATCATTTCCAGCCATCATACTGACAGCCCATTTCTTTTTGCTCCTGGCCTTGGAGGTGTCTGTGCTGTTGTTGAGGATGTCATTTTCTCTCCTTCCTCCTTGGCACATGTAACAAGTTGCCACTCATTCACAGCCTGCTTTGTGCAAGATACTCAGCTACAGTAGGACATCACAAAGCTTAACATCTTACTTACCCCGCTGAAGACAACTAGTTGGGACTAACTCAAAAAGCCCTACCCCTCCCTGAAGGTCCATACACAAGTAATGGTTGCTAAGGGAAGGAAAGAAATCTTCTTCAGTGATGCGGCCGTTGATAAATTGCCTCACTACTCTAAAGGACCCCTTGCCCATGCTCATGTAAGTAATCCTAATTAAACTCATAAGAACACACACACACATACACACATACACACACATAAACACATACACACATACACACACACACATAAACACATACACACATACACACACACACATAAACACATAAACACATACACACACATACACACATATACACACACACATAAACACATACACACATACACACACACATAAACACATACACACATACACACACACATAAACACATACACACATACACACACATAAACACATACACACATACACACACATACACACATACACACACATAAACACATACACACATACAAAACATACACACACACAAACACATACACACATACACACACACATAAACACATACACACATAAATACACACACATAAACACATACATACATACACACACACATACACACATACACACACACATACACACATACACACATACACACATACACACACACATAAACACATACACACATAAACACACACACATAAACACATACACACATACACACATATACACACACACATAAACACATACACACATACACACACACTCACTCATACACACACTCATACACACACACACACATACACACACACACACACACACACACACACACGAAAATAGAAAGAGAGCTCATTTTGAATATAAGACAGTAATCCAAAGTGGAAAGGGGAGACAAGACAATGATAGGGCATGAATAATACCAACACATCATAAACATGTATGATAGTATCATCATGAAAATCACTACATATACTCAGCATATTTGAATAAAATGATAATAATATAAACATCAGCAAACAAATATCAGTGCCCTTATTTTGAAAATGTGTTTCTTTTCCTCCTCACAGCCCCATCTTGTGCAAACAGTACCTGTCTTAGACTCACAGGACTCCCGAGCCCTCTCTGGTAGAGACAAGTTCCTAAACATCACCACCTCCCAGAGACTCAGGTCCCTCTGTCTGTTTCCCAGCCTGCTCTGCTGCAACCCCTCCTTTACCTCTGATTGCCCAATGCAGATTCTGGCAGAGTCACAAGTCTAGACTGTATTGATTTCCTTGACAAGTGACAAATAGAGCATCATGATGATTTATTTCAAAACACACACACACACACAGAGAGAGAGAGAGAGAGAGAGAGAGAGAGAGAGAGAGAGAGAGAGAGAGAGAGAGAGAGAGAGGAGAGAGAATAACAACTTAAGACAGCTGTTACTGTTTCTCTCCTTCCTGGAGATTAACACTGCGTGCTCTCCTAGAGAAAACAGTGGCAGCCAAGCCCCAGATCTAGGCCTTACCCCATTCGAACGTGTAGCTGAGTCTTGTTGCATGACAGCTTAGAAATATACCAATAATGTGTGTGTAAACCACTAGGTTTTAGTAAAGGAGGTGTATGACTGACCCTACCTGGAACAGAGCATGGTAAAGCTACTTGAGACTGCTTATGTGGGGAAATTCCAGGGTACCTTTAGATTTTGAATGCAGATAGGCGTGATTGGACTCCCTTTCTCTATCTGATGCCTACATGACCTTCAGGAAGCTATTGAATCTTTCCAAGGTTGCCTGCTTTAGTTGTATAATCAGACAATGCTGCCAGTTCCATAGGCTTGCTGAGGAAATAAAATAACATTTACAGGAGGTCTAGGATTTTAAGGCGCTGCAAATGCCTTATTCTTCTTCTGCTCTATTCCAGTTCCTTCACTTTATGAAAATCTGGGATTCTTATGAGGAAATAAGGAGCCACCAATGTCAACCTCTATTCACAGCAGAGCACACTCCTACATGGGTCATCTGGCTGCCAGGGCTACACCTCTATTGTCCTTAATAACTCAATTCTGGTTTCCTTTAACACTAGCCTGTTTATGTTATCTGTCTGTTTCCCCCATAGACTGAGATGACATATCATGGGTCCATTTTCTTTATTACAGCACTATAACCAAAGGATATGAGAGATATCATTTCCACCCATCATAGTGACATCCTTCTTCATTCCACGACTGGCCCTGAAGATGCCTGTGATATTACTATGGCTGTTGCTCTTACTTATAGCCTCTTTTCTCTCTTTTTTTTTTTTCTCCTTTAGTCACCATCATGGCTACCACTGGGCTGACTCTGCATAGCATACGGATACATGATGCATAAATGAATTGTTTAAAGAGTTCTAGAAAACTCCTCTTAAGCAAACATCTTAATAAAATGATCTCTCTTTCCTGTTGTGCATGTGCATTCTACATACAGTTGTAAGGCAGATTGAGCTGACCCTGACATGAATGTCCACCAGGCACTATGGGCACAGTCCTACCCACTAGAAGCAGATGTGGGTACAGGAAGAAATTGTTCATCAGTCAGGGTGCTGGAATATGGAGTCCAAGAGAGCCCTGGGCTGCACAGAGAAGGCACCTGGGAGATGCTAATTGATGACTGAAGAAAAATGGGAGCAATTCCATGGTCTCTGATCTAAATTATACATTTACCCTCTCCTGGCTCTTTGAAACACATAACAGATGAATAAGAGAGCAAAACTTGAGGCCATCAATTCATGAAATGTAGACAGTGTGTTCTTCTGTCCCTCCTCTGTTTTTCTCATTCCCTTTTGATTGATAAAAATCTCAACTCCACAGGAACAGTTAAGAGAATAAATTAGAAATATACTCTCAGCATTTACAGAGTATATTCATTTCTAACATTGAGTCAAACCCAGAAGTGGGCAGTTTGGAAAGACAAGAAATAGTCCCTGCCCTAGGAGAACTCAAGGTTGCCTGGGACAGCAGTGTAGCATAATCACTTTTTATTAGAGGCAAGTTAATAAAGATTTATGTCTGTAGCAAAGTACCATGAAGCTGGTAGTTGCATGTAGTTTTCCCTACTGCTGTGCTAAACACCTAACAAAAGCATCTCTAGGGAGAAAATTATATTTCAGCTCATAATTCTGAGGTGCAGTCCATTGTGATGGGAAAGTCCGGCCAGCAAGAGCTTGAGGCAACTGTTCACACTGTGTCTACAGTCAAGACACAGAGAGCAGTGATGTTTATGTCTAGCCGGCTCTCTCCATTCTGTGCAATCTAGGACCACACCCCTTAAAGACAGAGCCACCTGCTTTTAGGGTGGGCCCTACCTCAGTTAACCTAGTCGAGACCGGCCCTCACAGCCATGCCCAGAGGCTTGTCTCCTACATGATTCTAGGTTCTGTCAGGTTGGCAGTCAATATAAGCCATCACAGTAGTTGAGAACACAAGAGAGCAATCTCTTTAGTTCTGGATCCCAGAATTCCACAGGGAGCTAGTCACTTGAGACCAGGCTCTTCGGGGGATCTAATTTAAACACTAATCCTAGTAGGCTTCTTATTGATTCTGGTAGTTTCTGGATGTCCTCTCTGTGGCCACACCATTGCAATATCTTCCTCTGTCCTCTGAGACAGAGCTCATTTGTATGTTTATTGTGGGAACACCGGTCTCTTGTTGAGTTGGACACACCTGTGTCCCCCAGGATGAGGGCTAACTTGGATGTGGAGATGTGTTATAGGAGAGCTGTCTTTCCAGGCACTGTAATAAGCACCACGCTGAGTTCTGCTGTGTTTCTTTGGAGAACAGCAAGAGACTCCTATGGTTAGACACACCTACACTTGGAGAATGGCCAGCTGCAACTCACGCCCACCTCTGACTCAAAAACATCTGCTCTCTTCATCACTACTCATTCAAGAGACCATGACATAGTATTCCATGTGGTCCTAAATAATCCCGAGATTTAAATTCATGTCCGGTAAGCAAAACTGAGAAAAGCCTTGTGAAGACAAATGATGAAAGGCACAGGAGGGTTAATGGTGTCATGTGAGACGGTGATTCTGTCAATGGAGCCTGCTCTCTTCAATGCTTTCTCATTGTGGTGATTCTATCAATGGAGCCTGCTATCTTCAATGCTTTCTTATTGTTGTGATAAAATACCCTGGCCAAAGCGCATCAAGGGAGAAAGGGTTTGTTGCGGCTTACATTTCTGGAGGGATAAAATCCATCGCGGTGGGGAAGGTGTGGCAGCGGGCAGGGGAGGCACGGTGGCAGAAGTAGGAGGCCGGCTGGTCACATTGCATTCACAGTAAGAAAGCAGAGAGTGAGCAGGAAGTGTAGCCAAACTATAAAGCCTCAAGGCCTACCCTCACTCCGGGTCTACCGCTCCAGGTGGGCATCTATGAGGACCATGCATTTAAACATGTGAGCCCACGGGGACCTTTCCCAGTAAACCATGCCTCCTGCCAAGCTTAAAATGCAGTGCTTTTGGTGAAGGGCTCTAAACGTAACACATTTTAGAGGAAGAAAGGCAAGAGAGGAGGAGGGAGCTGAGGAGAGTTCACGTTGAGAGGGAACTGAAAGAAAGAGGATTGGAGCACATCGTGAAAATATCACAGAAGGGAGTAGAGTTGAGACTCCAGGATGGGGAGGGAAGCATGTGCCAGTCTGGAGAAAGGCAACACTGATGGCTGTCCAGAGAGGGCTGCAGATAGAGAGACGGGGCTGGGGTCCTGGGCAAGGCCAGCATGCGATGCATCTTTATTCGTGTTTGGGGACTGGCTATAAGAGTGGGAGCCCCTGAACAGTACTCACGGTGACGAGTGGCTGAAATCCACCTCTGCCCTCAAAGCTCCGCTTTCTAAGTACTTACGGTGCAAAACCCAATCTGCAGTACCACCTTTGCCCTTTGCTCTGGGGAGGAACATGGCAAAAGACACAGTGACACATTCAATCAGATCCTCCTCGGGGTACAAAAGGTAGCAAGGCAGCCACATGCTCTCTTGGTAGAAAGAGACTCGGCTGCCCTACTTTAAGGTGGAATCCTGAGTACGGGTCACCTGGGTGAGAACATTTTATGCTGACCCTCTCTAAAATGGCAGATCTTTTACAGTCAGCCTATGCTGAGGTCTAATAGGGCTAGAATAGTGGGAGGGGGGATTGGATACAACGATTGCTCTCAATGTGTCCAAAATTAAGGAGATGTGGCTTTATATGCTTGAAGAGTCTGGGTCAGGGTAAACAGAGCTGATAGAAAACGTGCAGAGGATGGGACTGTCCGGGAAGGAAAAGGGGGCTCTGGGGACCCACACCTCCCTGAGGCTGTGTAAGCAGCTAATAGTGACTCTGGAAGGGAGAGTCTGGTGTAATCACTGGTAAATTGTCCACACTTCTGTAAATAAACCCTCATCCATGTCCATTCCTGATGACACTCATTGGTATACACACAAACACACACACACACACAGAGAGAGAGAGAGAAAGAGAGAGAGAGAGAGAGAGAGAGAGAGAGAGAGAGAGAGAGAGAGAGAGAATGAACACTAAGTAGAGGGGACCAGTTGAGAATGATGTGAACTTGAGTGGTAATGAGGTACAAAGAGGTCACGAGGGACGTCAAAACATACTACATGTGTGTATGAAAATGTCATACATCATACTGAAGGGATGAGGCGAGGTTCCGTGGTTAAGAGTGTGTTCCCATCTTGCAGGAGAGGGGACCAGCGTAACCCCATGAGATGGCTCACGGCCAGCTCTAACTCCAGCTCCAGAGGATCTGACTGGCTCTTCTGCCCTCTGCAGGTGCTGTACTCACAGGCACACAAACCCATACCCACATCTATACACATAAGCCAAACATGAAGTCTTTTAAAAATTTAAACATCCTATTGAAAAGCACTATTGTGTGTAATTAACGTGTGCTCATAAACATCTGGGAAAATATTGGGGTGGGAGCCCTAAAATAAAGGACAAGAGATCATTTTCTTTTTTCCAGTCCCACACCTGTCCTTCTTGACCACGGGGACAGAGTGGAGGGCAGAACAGAAGTGGGCACTCTCTTCCAGTGATGCTGGGACTGCTGAGCCAGCAGGCCAGGAGTTGCAAACCAAAGCGGGAAAGGATAACAAAACTCTAATCCCTTCAGGCACACACTCTTCATTTTCTCTTCCCAGGGATCCAGACACCTGCCTCATGCATTGCCTCTTCCCACTTCAAAGCAAACTGACCCACTGTGTCCTCGATACAAATTAGCATCTGGTCACACAAAGGGAGAAATGGTCTCTGTGATGAATCTTTCCCTTAGAGGAAAAGAAAATATTAATTATGCCTAACATCGGTAAAGCATGTGCCCGTGCACTTCCGCGCACTAATTTCATTTTCTCTTGTGGGATGAGTGAGACAGTGCATGAGACACACTCGGAACTGTGCTCAGAGCAAAGCAGGTGTTCCAAGAGGGTCCCTCTCTCATTTCCCGTAGAGCAAGCATTCCTGCTGTCACCATTCCAGCGTGCCTCTGGGCTGTCACTTCCCGTTACGCTCCACAGTGAAAACTGGGGCAATATTGTTCTCTTCCTTCCCTGCTAACAAACAGAATCCTACCAAATCCCTTTAAAATGAACCGGCAGAAGCACAGAGTGACAGGTTTTATAAATCATCCTAATGGGGAGAAACTACACCTCTCCTCCACACAGACGCGGCCTGGGCCTGTGTAACGGAGCCCCTCAAATGGAAGCAGCCTAGTTCAGCAGCCCTTCCCATGAAATTACTTACATATGAACCTGTTTAATCCGGATGACTGCCACTCAAGAACGCCCCTCGCCAAAAACAAAACAAAACAAACAAAAAGTATAGTAAAGCGGTGTGATTTTTTTTTTTAGCTGTGTCCTGGAGAGTGGCCCTTTAAGTCACAGAATACTAGGGACTAATTTATTCCACAGCTAGAGTGCTACAAAGCATGAGAGATAGTTTTCTCCTTTGAATATTTCAGAGAGAGTTAGCCGATGTGTGCTAACACAGATATAAAACTCTACTGTAGGAAAACAGCTAGGAGATGCTGTGTCTTATTTTCTGTTACTGCATATAAAGGTGTCCTAGTTTGCTTTTCTGTTGCTGTGATAAAAACACAGACCAAAAGCAACTTGGGAGGTAATGGTTTATTTGGCTTATTCCTTCCATGTCGCAGCCATCATGAATCGATGCCAAGGCACAGGGACTCAAGACAGGAACTGAAGTAAAAACATGGAGGGTGCTGCTTACTGCTTGAACCCCGTGGCTTGCTTAGCCTGCTCCTTCTACAACCCATGACTCCTGCCCAGGGTGGCACTGCCTGCAATGTTCTGGGCCCTCCCACATCAATCAGTAGTCAATCTGACAGAGTCAACTCCTTAACTAAGGTGTGTTCTCTCTTTCCAGGTGGCTCTGGTTTGTGTCAAGTTGGCAAACACGGACAAACACAGATGATAAACAGACCCAGCGTCTTTCCTTGTCCATCAACCCTGTGTTCATCCTTCAGCATCATCTTCACACACCCTACAGACAGAATTAACCAAGGCTTTCTGCGCTCCCAGGCAGTGTACAGAATCGATTGATTAGCCCTCGTCCTAAGACTCAGCTTTTGTATGCTAGGCCCACTCACAGGAATGAAGGCCAGGCAACTGCTTTATCTTTGTAATCACCCCAAGGCTTTGTGTGGGAACTATTATTTGGAAGGTGTTCAGCAAATGTATATGGAATTTAAATTAAATTTAAAAGTATAAAGCAAACACAATAGCTTCCTAACATACTCTCATGACCCCATGAGATACACAACCCCTTCCCGGGTACCTTCCGATTCCACAAGTATAGACATAGAAGATCCACCTGGAGACTTCCTTTCTTATTTGTTTTTTTATTTTATTTTTCAAGTATGTATGCGTGCGTGCATATACACAGAGGTGTGTATACATCTGTGTGACCTCTATGCAGACACATGTGGAAAACAGGTGATGACTTCACTGTCTTTCCTTGGGAACTATTCCGAGTTTTTGAGAAGGGATCTCTCTCACAGGCCTGGATCTTGCCAAGTAAGCTAGGCTGGCTGCCCAGCAAGTCCCAGGGATCCACTTGTCACCCATCTCTTTGTATACACCTCCTGGAGATCAAGCTCGGGTCTTCATGCTTACACTTCTTGCAAATCAAGGCATTTCCCAGCCCCTTACTGTTTGGATCTGAAAGTACATATCAGACAGGCACTGAGGTAAAAGAATTTTTCTTGATACCATAATATAATCATGACTCAGGGCATGCAGGAACCTGGCTGAAGGTGCTATGATGCTCTCTAAGTTACAAATAAGAGAGGACGGAGACCAACTGCACATGGGACTCTAGGTGACCAGCTTCTCTGAGGAAAGAGGCCCAAGGACCCTGAACTGATATATGTCACTCCAGTCTACCAATCAGGCAGTATTAGCACACATGTGGATGTTATGTGACCCAGGGGTCACATGACTACTAGACCTGGAAGGAGTCAGAACCCACTCCAATGCCTCATTGGCCAAAGCCATTGACAACTAGTAACTTAGGACCCACAGAAATTAATCTCCTCATGTCAAGACTGCATTCAGCAAGAACTAGGGTGTCTTATTTGTGGGACATTTAGATACATTAGATAACAGATGATGATTCTTGTGTCCAGAAAGCCTTGATCCAAAGCTCAAATGTACAAATCAGCAAGCTGTAACCTTGCCCGAGCCAAGGAGGGGCTTTGAACTTCAGGATCCTCACTGGATGGATAGTAGTTCATTGCTGTGCTCTTAAAATTACAGAGAAAACCAACTTAAATGGAGAAAAGATTTGAGAGCTCACACTTTTAGAGTTTTGATCCATCATGACAGGGAGGGCATGGCAGAGCAGAGTAGCTCACTTAGAGGCTAGGAGAAAGGTGTGTGTGTGTACACACATATGTGGAGAGGGAGTGTGTATACACATAGGTGTGCACACACCCACATATAGAGACATATAGAGACAAAGGGTGTCTTCCCTGTGTGTGTGTGTACATATGCTTGTACACACATATATGGAGAGAGAGTGTGTACACATACACACACACACACACACACACACACACACACACACACACGGAGAGAAGGGTGTCTTCACTGGCTGGCTTTCTTACTTCCCCCACTTCCCTGTGTGTGTGTGTACATATGCTTGTACACACATATATGGAGAGAGAGTGTGTACACATACACACACACACACACACACACACACACACGGAGAGAAGGGTGTCTTCACTGGCTGGCTTTCTTACTTCCCCCACTTCCCTGTGTGTGTGTGTGTACATATGCTTGTACACACATATATGGAGAGTGTGTACATATATATGGCACACACATATATGGAGAGAATGTGTATAGATATGTGCACACACACACACATATATGGAGAGTGTACACATATGTGCGCACACACACACATATGGAAACAGAGGGTCTTCATTCGCTGGCTTTCTTATTTCCCCCACTTTCCTGTGTGTGTTTGTGTGTGTGTGTGTGTGTGTGTGTGTGTGTGTACATATGTGTGTACACACCTATATGGAGAGTGTGTACACATATGTGCACACACATATATGTAGAAAGAGAGTGTGTACACATATGTGCACATACTCATATATGTAGAAAAAGGGTGTCTTCACTGGCTGGCTTTCTTGCTTCCCCCAGTTTCCTCTGTGTCCTTTGCACACAGACATATATGGAGAGAGAGTGTATACATATATGTGCACACACACATATATGGAGAGAGAGGATGTACACATATGTGCACACACACAAATATGGAGAGAGAGTGTGTACACATACACACACATACACACACACACACACACACACACACACACACACGGAGAGAAGGGTGTCTTCACTGGCTGGCTTTTTTGCTTCCCTCATCCCCCTACCGTCAGTCCCCAGGGTATTCATCCTGTCTGTTAATCCACTTGGGAAATGCCCTCCCAGACAAACCCCATGTGATTTACTGTTTTCCTAGGTGCATCTCCAAATCAGTCATGTAGCCAGTTAAAACTATCACTTGTATCCATGAAACAAAGATAACTTCCTTGCTTACAAAGATTCTTTTAGGACTGTGATGCCTTCATATTAATATTGCTCATTCTCAGAATTTATGAAATGGCATGGTTTCTGCTTACCCACTCATTCTACTATGTGTCTGATAGACATTTGAGGAGCTATTAGAATATTAGAACATAATAAAAGGCATCTTCACAGGGTGATTTGTCACTGCAGTATAGGAAGTCAAAGGTACAGACAGGGCCTTGTAACCATGAGGGTAAGTGTGGGTTGTTAGACTGAGCAACCTTTTCACAGGATGCTAGGCTTCTTGCATAGCCCTGCATCATTGGCTCTGGGCTATGCTTCCAGGAGTATAAATAACCTCTTGGCCAAGTGGTCCTTATTAGCCAAAGGTAACCTTTTGTAGATGGATAAAAGCTATGGGCTATGATTAGCCACTGTGGCAGCAGAGATGGGTGTTGGCCCAGTGATGAAAATATGGATGGAACACCTGCCAGATGTCTGTCTGAGATGTGTGGAATTATGGTAATTTTGACTCCTAAGCAATCTATCCAATGATCTCACACCCACCTGTTTCTAACCTTAGTTAGTACTTGAGCCTAACAATCCATGAATTATTGAACAGAAGTAGACACTGTCCATGTTCTGCCTGTATCATTTGGCTCTCATCTTTCCAAAATATTCCTGTTCCAATTTAAAGGAAGCCCAAGGACTTTCCTTTAGGGAAATAGGCAGTGCTAGGGTTGTGTGTTAGTGTCCCAGGATCAGTTTTCAGTAGTAACCAATGGGAACTGAGGAATAAATACTAGCCTCCCCCAACCCTCAAGTAACAAACCAAAATGGCTCTTTACCATCTCCCCAAGGTCCCCAGAACTGGTCCCCAGTTGCCCAAGTCATAACATACAAAAAGTTATGTGTCTTTCTTGGACCTCTCATGTCTCATCTTCAGGATGCTTGTTTTAATCACTCTTGCTGTGGCTTGGAGCCATGTTTTTCCTTCAGAAACACATATTGGAGTTTAATCACCATGTGACTGAGCATTAAGAAGATGAAAATTGTATTGGAAGGTGATGTTAAAGCTGTAGTCCTCAGGAGGTGAATGATTAGATAGGGTCTTCAGAGTAGGACCCAGATGAATGACTATGGCTACTAATGGTATTAAAAGGGGAGGACCAGAAACCAGAACACACAGGTATGTGTGCATACTCTCTGTCCTCCCACGGACCCTGTACCACTCAGAGGCCTGGAAGCAAGGAGGCTTTGATTAGAACTGAAACCAAACTACACTCCTATTTGTATCTCTTAACTGATCTGCAATACAGTGTTATTGCCAACATCATGTATGAAAACAGACTAAGATGCCTCTAGAACAATGATGCTTCAGAGATCTCTGGAGGAACTAGCCTAAGACAAAAGGCCATGTTTAACCACCAGGACTCAATATCTATATTACTGTTATCACCTAATTCATAGAAAACATATTAAAAAGATAATGATAACAATTTATGATGGTATTCAATTGTCTAAAGCATTCTACTTTCCCATGGGGCTAGAAAAAAATGTTAACTATATTTGCATACTGGTATGCACACACAGGGAAATACATAGGCACACAGTCTTTATTTGAATGTTGTGCTCGTGAAATAAGTCTTCAAAGCATATAGTTGCCATTACCCAAAGAGCCCATGCTGACACTTATATGTCCCAGCACCATCTCATGACGTCTCACCTGGTACTGAGGTTCACCAACTGAGTAGCACCTCCTCATCCTCACCCTCTTCCTCCTCTTCTTCCTCCTCCTCAGCATCATCCTCGTTTTATGTTGTCTTCTCCTTCTACCTCCCCCTCCCTTCCTTCCCTTCCTCTCCTCCTCTTCATCCACCACCAATTCCTTTCTTTATTCTTTCTTTTTTTCCAAGTACATGATCATTGCGAAATACTCAGCCATTTCAAATTCCATTCTTGCCACAATAGCCAATCTGAATTGCAAAATAAAGTAAGTCCTGTAAAATGAAATAGACTTCTCATTTCCTGCATCGCTCCATGAGCTGAGCAAGTGACAAATGAGAGACCAAAACACCAGGGCAGTTGGCGTTAATTAATACTAAATTTACTGAATTAAACAATGAATTTTAAAGTAATAATTCTAAGATGTCATTTCAATTAAGGCACTGTCACTGAGATAATGGATGTGGGTGGCGTCCAGGAAAGTCGATCACAGCTCTGTTACAGGAAGGAACCATTAACTCCAGAGAAAAAGAAAGAGAAGATACCCCATGACTTCTAGAAGAAGACAGAGGCTACTGAGCTAGCAAACTTCTACCTTCTTAGTAGAGGGAAAAAAATCTATCTTGATTGGACTGAATAATCTAGAATGGGTTTCTTTAGCAATCCCTTGATTTAACTGAGGAGAAACAGGAGTCATTCTCTCCCCACATGTGAGAGAAAGAAGACAATATTTGGCGTGAATGGTTCTAATTGGCACAGGCCTTGGTGTTTCTCCCCTAAGCAATTCCCTCCAGTGAGTCCAAAGAATGAATAATAACAGCTTCATAAGGTTTGGAAAACTAGGGCATGTCCAGGAGAGGAATTGCAGCCACAAAGCTCTGTGCTAGAAAATGCTCCCTAACTGTCATCAAGTTCAACTGAAAAATTGTCCAAATGTGAATAAGACATTGGAGTCTTCTGGAAGGCTGCACAGTCCAGACCTACAACCTGCTCATTTCTCCTCCACAACGAAGTGGGTCTCTGCCAGTGCTGAGTGTAAGGAAAGAATGCTGAAGAGACACTTTAATTAAAAATAAGAATTAAAAATTCTAATTAAGGGAATAAATCTTCTGTCACCAAGTACAGGCAAGCATGACATCTCTCAGTCTCAGATTGCTCATTTATAATGTGGACCTAATAACTAGTAACTAACAGCTAATCCCACAGGTTTAGCCATATTTCCCCCTTGGCATACATCATGCTGCTCTGTTTTATATATTTGAAGAATAGCTTGCCCACTCTGTTTATAAAGAGGATTTCTGTATATTTGAACAATAAAATGTGTGTAAGCTAAAAAGACAAATGAGAGAGAGAGAGAGAGAGAGAGAGAGAGAGAGAGAGAGAGAGAGAGAGAGAGGAGAAGAGAAGAGAAGAGAAGAGAAGAGAAGAGAAGAGAAGAGAAGAGAAGAGAAGAGAAGAGAAGAGAAGAGAAGAGAAGAGGGAAGGAAGGAAGAAAGAAAGGAAGGAAGGACTGGCCAAAGCCAGGTTAGGAGAAGGGGGAGCAGGGAGCAGATAGCCAGGCCTCATCCTGGATGCTCTTCCTAACTAGGGGATGCCCAGCTGAGAGGGCAACCAGATGCCATCCCTAACAGCATCTCATGCAAACCTTCAGCTGGAACCCACTATGCATCCTGTGGTTTCTCTGCTTTGGGTTTGGTTTAGTTTATTTTACCTCTATATCTTAGACTCGTTCTTAAAATGAACAGTTCTGACCCAGACTGTCCCTGGGGATTTATGTTCACAATGAGAGGGGAAAGGGAAGAATTTCATCTTTAATTATAAATATTCATGTGTTCAGCCTAGATTATGCATGTCATTATGACTCCCAAATTAGTTCAGAAAGAAACTGACATTTTATTCAAATTTCTGTATTCTTCCTCAAAGTAGAATGGGTAACATTTGCTCTTGGAAAAGAAATGGAAATTTCCATGACTTCTTTCTCCATTCCTAATGAAACTCTGTCTTCTGTTTCAGAGTTGAGAGAAGTCAGTGGTCAGCAGGAAAGGGTACCCCAAAACTTCAAAAGGAGGGGCTGGCTTAGACAGAATGAAAGCAAGGAGTGGCCGAGGACACTAGCTTATAATTGCTGTCACCCAGTCTTCAGAAGTGAAGGAGGAGGAAGAGGAGGAGAGGAAGAGGAGGAAGCAGAAAGAACAAGTTAGTAGCTTACCCAAGCACACAGAGCACTCAAAAACTAGAATAGAATAAATATGAACCCATCCATTCTACTAATCCACCGTAACTGCCCATACATCCCATAATATTCATAGACTATGGGTCTGCTTGTGGAAGCCTCTTGCCAGCCAGCTTCTTGATTAGTGCCTCTCGGCAAGTCATCTGACTTTCCAACGATGTCCTATGTCACGGACAGACCAAGGGGTGGCATAGGAATTTCAGTAACTCGGCAAACATCATAAAGCATTGTGTGAAGTGGCATAAGCTCTTGTTTTTAAAGATCCCTACATGAAAAATCCATATGTAAGTTTAATAAAGGATCAAATGAGAGAAGCCAAATGTAGACCCTGTAGCTAGCCACACATGGAGTCCAAAGTTCTTCTCCAAGAGGAGGTGATGTTTGATTTCTCTGGGCTATGTTACACAGAATGACAAACTTGACCACCTTCAAACAACTTCCTCTCACCAGTCTTCTCTGTAGGGCAGGAGACTGAGCACATCTTAACAGGGTCTCCCACAGCTGCAGTCAAGGTGTAGGGGATGCAGGGTGGCTGCACGCTCATCTGGACCACAGCATCCTTTGTGAAGCTCATGGGGTTGTGGAAAGAATTCATTTCCTAAGGCCCAGAGCAGGCACTCTCTAACCCCAGAGCTGTCCTAAGCCTTCTTTTTATTATTATTATTTTTCAAGGCAGTGTTTCTCTTTGTAGCTTTGTAGACCAGGTTGGCCTCAAATACACAGAGATCCAACCGCCTCTGCCTCCTGAGTGCTGGGATTAAAGGTGTGCGCTACCACTGCCTAGCTCCCTAAGCCTTCTTTTAAAGGGCCTTTCTGATTAGATTAATCCTACTCAAATAATTTCCCTTTTATAAATTCAAAACCAAGCTAGAGACCTTCATCATGAATATGAAATCATTTTACATTTCTTGCAGTATAGCACAATGAGTAACATCTATAAGAATCATTCTTCCCACAGCAAAACATGCTCATCCACTGTGGCCAGAAAGAAAAGGAAAAAAAAAAAAAAAAAAAAAAAAAAAAAACCAGGATCTTCCAATGTGGACCTTTGTACTTCATATCCTGCTGATGGTATCCACACCTCTAAGTAGCAAGATTGCTGCCTCCTATATGGGATTTAAATGGAAATCCAGATTAAGCACTACTGGTATGCCTGGGACAGAACAAAGAAATCTATAGAAGTCCAGAGCAAATAAAATATTCAATCTTTTCTAGAAAATACATCAAATCTTCTGTGGAGGAAGGTGGAAATTATTATGTATAAAAATCAGCAGCTTCCAGAGGAGCATGGTGGCTGATTCCTAGAATGCCAGCACTTGAGAAGCTGAGGCAGGAGGCTCACCAAAGGTATGAAGTCATCTTTGACTACACTGTGAGTTCCAGAACAGCCTATGCTAAGAAGTGAGACCTTGTCTTGCAAAAGGTGAAACAAAAGTATAAGTAGCTGAAAAAAATGTTCCTAAAACTCAGTAGTTCACTTCCACATTCTACAAGTGCACTCATGAATTAAGAACACAGGAACTCAAAAAGTAGGGTTCCCAGAGCAGCGAAGCTGTTTCTTGTTCTGTAATACTAGAGCCAAGAATAATATTACTATTGGGATTCACATTTAGGAAAAAGCAAAAGTACAAAGCCCTAAGATACCCCCAGGATACTCATCTAAAGGCCTAGAGCATGGCTCCATCCTAGACTGTTTCCTGAGGGATGGGTGTCTCTCTCCTCCACCTGAACCACAGCATTCTCATCAGCATAAGAGGAAGCTGCCCAAGCCGAGATTCTACCAAAGGTTGGTCACCCTCTAAAGGCTTCTAAGATGTAGATTAGGTTTCTCTGAGGTCAAGTACCAATTGTGGCTCTCTCCACTTTGTCTCTTTTGTGTCTTTTACTCCTGGTTGCCATAGCTAAGTTGTTGTATCACCTAACTCTGATTTTTATTTGAATGGAGATAATTACTTCTACTTAGAGAAGAGATAAAGGTGTTAGCTATTGTGATATACAGCTCAATTATCCGGCAGGGGTTCTGGCACACAATAGGTACTTCTGGTCTACCCTGAGTACATTCATCTCCTGAGCATTCAGAATTCCACAGTTGTATTTGCAAAGGGCTAAATGCGCTTAAAGAAAATTCAAGTCTGATAATCAAAATTAATAATGGTGTTCAATCTAATTTTCCAAGCCAAAGGAGTGGAAGGCTGAGCTGTAATCAATCTTTGGAGGTCAATTTACAGAGAATTTATCAGGTACAGGGTTTGGCGCTACCTCATTCAAAGCAGTGTGTCTCTATGTGTGCTTTTTCTGTGACTCTTTTGGATGCTTAGAAATACACTCACCCTCACCTATGACCCTATACAACAACTCTTCTTTAACACTGGATTTTGTTCTCTCTCTCTCTCTCTCTCTCTCTCTCTCTCTCTCTCTCTCTCTCTCTCTTTCTCTTTCTCTGCCTTTTATTTTCATTTATGTTAATTGTGGGGAAAGGTGGTTGTACATGTGCCCAGGAAGCTGAAAGACAGCCCAGGATCCTCTGGAGCTGGAGTAACAGGTTGTCATAAACCATCCAATATGGACAATGGAAACTGGACTTGGGTCCACAGGGTCCACAGTAAGAGCAGTATGTGCTCCTCACTATTGAACTGCCTCTCCAGTCCCAGGTTTCTGTCTTTTAAAAACTCTAAATTGTTTGGCTAGGTTCTAAGTAGGATGGACTTCCCTTATATGAAAAACAAAAACCAGTCTATACCTACTTCTCTCAGCCCACACAGCCTATATTCCCTTTCCCGGGGACAACCTCTTTTAACAAATTTCCATGATGGTGATGGTGATGATGATGAGGAGGAGGAGGATAAAGGTGATGATGATGTGTGATGGTTAATTTTAGCTGTTGAGTTGCCACAATCTAGAATTTCCAGAGAGAACATCTCAGTGAGGAGATTATCTACAACAGATTGGCCAGTGAGTTTGTCTGTGGGAGAGTGTCTTCATCTTCGTAGTTAATTGCAGGAAGACGCACCATGAATGTGGGAGGAACCATTATTACATGGTCTGAGCTCCAGAATGTATAAGAATGAGAAAGCTGGGTGAGCACTAAACATGCACACATTTATTTCTCTCTGTTCTTAACTGTGGCTGTCATGTGAGCAGCTGCTTCTTCAAGTTCCTGCTGCTATAACTATGAGGCAATGTAATGGACTAAAACCCAGAAATCTAAGGTAAAATAAACCTTTCACAGCAACAGAAATGAATCCAAGGAGTGGGAATGTGTGTACAAAAAGTCCACAAATACAAATATATTCTACTATTAATAACAAGATTTTATGGACCGAAATGTTTTATTGCATATGTTGAAGGTTATTCCCTATCTTCACATTTCATACAAACTCATACTTTAATAATCACATAGTATTCCATTGTATGAAACAATAACTTGTTTCTATAGGATAATTTTGATCAACATACCTATTATATATTTCTTTCATCTTTTCTATTCAAACCAAGCTACTACTATTCCTTTAATTTAAAAAAATATTTTACATATGTTGACACATGTTACACATATTGGATAAACATATGAGTAAAATTTTATTATTGTTGGACTAATTGTTTTACACATACTCATTCAAAAATATTTAAGAATAGAGTATATATCAGATTCCAGTGGTGAAAATAATGGACAGAACTATTCTAATAGTGATTTTCTACACTTTATAGTAATGGTTCACTTAATCTTTAAAACAAATGCTTGGGAAATGGACTCTTGTTCTCATCTTAAAGGTGAAGAAACTGAGTCACTAACCTGTTCAACATGACAGCACAGTAACTGAGCTGGGACTCATGCCACATAGTACGATTCCTTGCTCATTATCTTACATACTGTGTGTTTTTTTATTTTATTTATTTATTTATTTATTTATTTATTTATTTATTTATTTTGGCCCATTCTTGGATGTTTCACCATTACACACCAACTCATAAAAAGAAACCTCATTGTTTTCTAGAACAGATTTTTGGTCAGGCAGTGGTGATACCCACCTTTAATCCCAGCATTCAGGAGGCAGAGGCAAGTGGATCTCTGAGTTTGAGGCCAGCCTGATCTACAGAGTGAGTTCCAGAGAACAGCCAAGGTAAACCCTGTCTGAACAGATAGAGAAATCCTGCCTCAAGAAAAAAACAAAACAAAACAAACAAACAACCAAAAACACTTTTTTTTTTTTTTTTTTTTTTTTTTTTTGCCACAGAAGAATTAGTCTTACCTACGAATAAATGTCCATGGTGCACTTTCTAAACCCCTGGCTTCCTAAAAGCAAGTTGAATCTGAGGTGACCAAAAGGTCAAGAGAAAAGAGAGCAGCAAGGTAGGAAGGGCAGGGGAATGGATGGCATGGGTGTTATTTCAGTGCACACCAGCTTCGGAGTCAGGGGCTCCTCTGAGCATCCTGCTGAGTGACAATTAAGGTCCCTGTGTTGTTTCGGCTGCAGCTGTTTTCCTGGTTGCTTCCTCAGTCCTAATCTCTACACAATGACCCTATATTTCTAATACACACATTCCCCTTGATCCTTAAAATTTTTCGCCTAGTTTATTTTATTTTGCTTCTCTGGGATTAAGTCCAGGACTCCACATATGCTAGGCCTGGGTCCTACCATTGTGGCACATCTTAGCCCCTTAAACTTTCCCCCCTGGAGTCTTCCAATGACTGCCCTTCTATATATGAAACTCTGTTCCCTTGGTGGCTATGGCAGAGCCATAGCCAATCTCTGCCCTTGGAGCCACCCACTTGGCACACCCAAAGTGTGACAGGGTGTGATAGACAGGGTTTCTATTGCTGTGATAAAACACCACGACTATAAACAATTTGGAAGACAAAGGGCTTATTTTATTTTACACTTCCAGAAAATGTTGCTTCTCTAGCCTGTGTGCTGAGGGAGCCCGTTTGCGCAAACTTTTCCCGTTCATTACAGCCTCTTGCGTGTTGCATCACCTGGACAGACATTGAGTTCTTAGGGCACTGACGGAAACGGGGAGACTCCTCATTCTTGAGGGTCTTACTTTATTTTCTGTCCCTTTTATACATTTTTCTGTCTCTCCTTTATTTTTCTTTTTCTTCCTTTTTTTTTTTTTCTGTGTTTTCTCTCCTCTGTCCCTTTTACTAAATCACATAACTCAGCTTCCTGTAACCCTTCCAGTCAAGGGGAATCCTGGGCTTCCCCGTGCATCAATCTCGTTTTTTAACTGTGTAGGCTGCCCAACGGCCCCAGGGACATTTTTTCTAGCTGTTAACAATCATCTCAAATAGCCTGGTGAGAAAACATGAGGGACTCCACCAACCCCGTAAGGCATTGGGGATCCTCTGAGAAAGGGGGGTGGCTAATTTTTTTAATTATAAAGTTCTGAGGAAAAGGACCAGTACTGAAGGCTGTAATATAGTTACCCAGCACTGGGGAACCAAGCATGCGAAGCAGTGGCAGGGTCATAAACCTGGGTAGCAGCGGTGGCGGCAGCAAGCAGGTACAGGGGACTGCGGTGGGTCAGACAACAAAATGGCTGGGACCCCCACTGGGGCTCACAGGCTCCTATTATAGGCAGCCAGGAGGGGGATGAGGTCATCTGAACCTGATTGGCTGGGGGCTCTTCTCTCTGCTGTTACAGAGAACAGAAACTGAAAGTGAAACCAAGCTGGAACCAAGGCCTAGCAGAGGCTGGGACCAGGAGAAGCCTGCTCTGGAGCTCCTGTGGACTCTCACAGACCCTCACACATACATGCATACATACATACATACATACATACATACATACATACATATATATATATATATACACACACATACACACACATATACACACATATACAAATGCATATACACACGCATATACATACATACATATTCACACGCATACACACATACATACACACAAACACATACATACATACACACATGCATATACATACACATACACACATGCATACACACATACATACACACAGACACATGCATACATACATATACACACATGCATACACACACATACATACATGCATGCATACATACACACACACACATACATACAAAATAAATCTTTTTAGATGAGTGTTGGTAAAACAGTGGACACCGACCTCTGGCCCTGCACACAATGTCTTTGTTCTTTCCTTATAAAAATGTCCTGAAATTGATGTCTCACTACTATAAATCTACATTCCTGGGTCATGGTCACTCATAGTTGGGCTCCCTCATGAACCACGTCTTTTATTGCTTTGAAATGAGAGCGGTTTCTTTTACTAACAATCCCCAAATGATGAGGCCAAGAGTCAACCTGAAGTGAGGCTGGAGTGAAAATGATGACATTCACGCTGTGTTTTGAGCAGTTCCTATAACTGAGGGACAGACAGTTGCCAGAAGGGACATCAGCAGGAATGACTCTGTATCCAAAGCTGTCATCAGCAAGTTTCAGAACACCACTTTTTCAAGAAATGAGCCTCCCTAGAGGTAACAAAGTCTTGCAGATCTTGCTTTTTCCCTCAGGGAAGTGTTGGCAAGACTTCTACTCCCTATTTTGGCAAACTTTGTCTTTTGTTAGTCTTCTGAAATGAAGCAGATTATTGAAATGGGTGCCTATTGGCCATTTCTCCCTGAAGAGAACTACTTTCAGCATCGCATTTACCCGTGGTGAGACTTTTGTCAGCAAAGAACAGTATGAAAAATGACTTCATGGTATGTAGTTGAACCATCTCTGACTTGTGTCTATCAATAGGAGGCTGGGGGTCCTGCAATGTACTCTTTGAACTTAGCATGAGGACTACTTCTCCAGACCATTTCCAAATGTAACCCCAAACCTGATCACCACAAATAGGGAGAAAACACCAGAGACTGATTTCTAGAAAGAAATGCGGTCATTCTTATCAAAGAGAGGGACAATGGGCTGACTGAACATATAGGAGGAGCTGACCCAAGAATTGCCTAGTGAATATAGATCTTTTTCCATTGGTCTGTGGCTGTGAAGTTTTTTGTTTGTTTGGTTTTGGTTTTGTTTTTTTAATCCATCTCCACAATGCTTTTCAGTGAGAAGCAAAGATTAATTCTCCCCTCACAAGCAAACACGAAAAGGTATGTCTTGTTTCTTACCCTGGAAGCTTCGGCTTGTCCATACAGCCAGAGTGCCTTTTCTTGTCTTAGGCTAGCACACACTAGAACTCTTAATGAGAAAAATCGAACAGCTGTCCACAGGAAGACAAAATGAGGCTTTGGAATAACACAGACCCTAAGGTCAATGTCTTAGTTAGGGTTTCTATTGCTGTGATGAAACAACATCGCCAAAAAGCAACTTGGGAAGCAAAGGGTTTCCTTGGCTTATACTTCAACACTGTTGTTCATCACTGGAGGAAGTCAGGACAGGAACTCAAGCAGATAGGAACCTGGAGACAGGAGCTGATGCAGACGCCATGGAGGGATGCTGCTTACTGAGTCGCCTCCTTATAGCACCCAGGACCACCAGCCCAGGGATGGTATCACCCACCATGGGCTGAGCCCTTCTGCATCAATCACCAATTAAGAAAATGCCATAAAGCTGGATATCATTGAGGCATTTCCCCAACTGAGGCTCCTTCCTCTCTGATGAGCGTAGCTCGTGTCAAACTGACACACAAATCAGGTAGAACAGCCAGCAATCATAGAAACATCTCCTGTAGGTACTTATGCAGACATCTGCAATTTCAAAGTCCCCTTTTTTCCCAAGAAAGCTCGGATTGGAGTATTCTCCACACCTTGGCTGCCAGACCTGCAACCATCCCTGTTGGGATGCCCAGGTTTGTTTAAATTCACCCTATGCACAGGTCCCTGCCTCTCTCTGCTCACATCTGTTTCCATGGTGCTGTAACCCTTCAGATTTCTTACTTCTAGAAGATTTGCTTCATCCTTGTGCAGTAAGATGGTACCAGCTTTATCTTTGCAATCCTGGGCCTGGGATCTAACTGGGACTTTGTAATGCTGAATGGAGCTGAGATAGATGGGACTCATCGATTGGCATTTCCAAGGAATCATCAGATAAGAGTCTGCATAGGCTCCAAATTTTGTAGGTATAACTGTGAGGTTGAAAATAGATGGAAGGGTAGCCCAATATCGTGTGAGTTATGGGATAGGGCCTGGGATTCAGGTCTCCTAATTCTTATCCAAATTCATTATCCAAATTAATTAAAGTCCTGAAATTCCTTATCCAAATTAAACAAAAAAAATATGTATCATGCACTTACTATATGCAAGTTTCTATGAAATAAGCAAGGCTCATGAACTCAAGCAATTTCTATTTCTAGAAAAAATGAACATATAATATATATACATATATTTCACACATATATTTCTGCAGTACAGTTTAATGTAAATGGAGCTCTTGCAAAAGTGAGATGAGAGCCCAGGTGTAACATCAGATTGATTCCAGAATAATTATACCAGCCACTCTGGGTACTTTGAATGGCTTCATGGTGGCCCCTCTCTGGTTTGGGCACCAGCTGTCAATCACATAGCCTGTCCCTCATGCTCACAGCATCTCATCTGGTGCAAGCATTTAGTGTTTTCTGTGTCTAGCTCTGCTGCCAGGGAGCCGCCCAGTATTTATGCTGGAAGGGAGGTGACAGGCTTCAGGGAAGCATTCCATGAATGGATGGCAATACTCAATAGATGGACACCCTAGCCTTTCACCCTTTGTGGGGAGGAACCGTTATTGTGAGAAATTCTGCCCATCTCTGGGAATGGGGACCTTCAGTGACACTAACTCATGCAGTCTAGGCAATGACAATGGGCAGAGCATAGAAGATACTGGCACTTCCTCTGGCCCCGGCTCTCTCCCTGCACCTTAAATCTGCACCTGCTCCCTAAGATCTGTCCTCAAACATGTCCCCCAGAGGACCTGGGGAGCACTTCGCTATTGTGGAAACCAAAATCAGAACATGAAGTCAGAGGTGCAAGATTGCCCTAGAATTTCCACAGGCCCAAAGCACTTTTGACCTATGGGTCCCCGTGTGTGTGTGTGTGTGTGTGTGTGTGTGTAATAATATTCACCACTGCATTGATGTAAGGATATAAAACATTGAGAGTGAATCTGAATCTATTACCATTATTTTCATTATATTCATCCTGTCTTCTGGGTTTTAAAGATTGTTTTAAAGACAGGGGTTCTCTGTACAACAGCCCTAGCTGTCTTCTGTGGACCAAGCTTGCCTCAAACTCACAGAGATCAACCTGCCTCTGTCTCCCAAGTGCCAAGATTAAAGGCGTGCACCACCATCACCTGGCTTAAAGATTTCTTTAATGATATATCCATTCCTAGGTATGTACATGAACAGGCAGGTACATGCAGATGCCCACGGAGGCATGAGATGTCCTGGAGCTGAAGTTATAAGCTGTTGTAAGCCAACTGACATAGACACTGGGAACACAGCAAAGCTCCTCCGAAAGAATGCTTGCACCCTCAACCCCTGGCCATCTTTCCTGCCTTCTTCTGATTTCAGTAGTATTTAAAAGTAAACATTGCTATGGACCCCGAAACGCATCATGAGTCCTAACAGTTGCATCTGCTGTGGAGAAAAGCACACAATAGAGGAAGGAAGACAACAGAACATCCTGTGACTGTGGCTAAGCCATAAAGGTTATGAACAGACTCAGTTTAATATGATCAGACTCAGGCACGATCTTCCCTCACTTTAAACCAGGTTATTAGTTTTTAAAATACTCATCTTTATCATTTAAGCAAATCAGGTTTAACACAAGAACTGTGGCAAGATAAAAATAGCAGCTTATTTTAATTTTTCCAGCCATTATAAGCCCTGAACTATAGCACACTTCCTGCTGGTTATTGAGTGGGCTTGGTTTGGTGGGCTTGAATCATTTGTGTTAGTGAGATTTAAAACCAGGAGACTTTGGTCTGGGGGCTAGGGAACATTTTTTTTAAGATTTATTTATTAATTATGCACACAGTGTTCTGCCTGCAGGCCAGAAGTGAGCACCTGTTGTCATTACAGATTATTGTGAGCCACCATGTGGTTGCTGGGAATTGAACTCAGGACCTTTGGAAGAATAGCCAGTGTTCTTAACCTCTGAGCCATTTCTCCAGGACAGTGACTTTTTTATGAACTCTGGAAACTCCCATTACCTTCCCTTTAAACACCAGTGTTGTTATTTCCATGTCCTGAGGAGGGTGAAAATCCAGGTGCTATGGGCTGGAGAGATGCTCATCTGTCAACAGCAGGTAACACTCATGATCCAACACTTCTGTCCTCCCCAGGTGCTGCATTCACAACTTACCCACCCACAGACTTCCACAGAATTAAAAAGCAATCATTGTTTAATTCCACATACACACACACACACACACACACACACACACACACACACACACTCACACACACACACACACACACACACTCACACACACACACACACTCACACACACACACACACACACACACACACACACACACACTCACACACACACACACACCTTATTACAGTCTGGTACAGTCTGGTAGTCTAACAATGGCTGCCACATACCGGAAAGACTGAGAATCTGGTAGTTGATCTGTCCCCATCTGGGGCTCAGTCCTGCAGGGTTCCGGGAGAGCTGCCATTCTTTAGGATACATTAGAATCCCAAAGAGGTTGGTTCTAACACCATGACACTGTAACCCCAGGCTAGATGGACTTTCCAGCAAGGATGAGGGCAAGCAAGAACAAAGAAAAGCTTCCTCCTTCCATGTCCATTTATGTAGGCTGAAACCAGAAGGCATAGCCCGGGTTTAGGGTGGGTCTTCCTGCTACAAATATACTGATCAAGAAAACCCCTCCAAGTGTGCTCAGCAGCCTGGGTTTTAGTTTATTCCAGATGCAGTCAAGATGACGTGGATAAACCATCACAAATACCGTTTTCTATTGTCTAGTCTAATCTGTTTAAGAGTATACCTGTAAATACTCCCCTACATCTAGTGTAATGGGTTTTTTTTCTATCTGAAGTGATAGAAAAAAAAGTTTGCCTGTCACGTCACACTACTACATTCTAAGGACTCCTCTCTCTTAATTCTGACTGTTGCCAACAGGGCTCTGGTGAAGAACCTTCTCAGGTGATCCTGTCGGTGTGAACAGTCCCCTCTGTGGGACCTCCTGCACATCCCAGGTGATAGTCTTCTTCCATGATTTGTGAAGTTTTCTCCTTGGCTTTTTCTTGATGGACGCCCGGGGCATACTCTGAGCTATGGAGTCCTTCCTGGTTAGTGCTTCCGCTGTAGCTTGGTAGATTCATTGTACTTTTTTCACCTTGTCAATAGCTCAGGCATCCACAGTATGCAAACCAGTCTGCTTAGAGCCAACGCCTTCCTGGTAAACCAGATGCTACCATAGGCCAGAGCAATCAGGCAACCTTTTTTTTTTTTAAGGTGGGGCAAGAGCTGAAGCAAGAAGACCATGAGGACCATGGCTTATCAGCTTCTCGGGCATCTCTCTGCCAGAACTTCACAATCTGCCCTCTGACAAATAAATGTGAATTCATTTAAAGTCCCTATCTCCTCCAGGCCTGGTGGATCATGCCTAGAGTCCTTGCACTGAAGAAACTAAGGTAGAGGTAATCGCCTGTGAGTTCAAGGCCAGGTTGAGCCACACAGTTCCTGATAAGCCAGGGCTAAAGGGTGAGATTCTGTTTAAGATAATAATAAAATAAATAAAGATACAAATGTACCCATAAGTAAAATGAATAAAATCTGCATCTGTGCTTTTACTCCCTGGTGATTATAACAGCTATTTAATCAGAGACACACTCACAACTTTGAGAGATACATTTGAAATGGGCTGAAATTGTTTAAACATATATGTTTGTACTTTTTTTTTTTCCCTGAGGAGAGTCTACAGCTTTCATCAACTGACAGAAGAAAATCGAAGCCTCAAGAAATCTTGAAAGCAATTGCTTCAAATCATCTTGAATGTCCCCTAAGTTAAACCCAGCCTTCGGCGGCGACACATCAGGAACTACACATTTAGGCCTTGACACATTGTCTCTGCTTCCTTCCTGCTGTCTGCCAGAGCTCAGAGGGAAGGGGCCAATCGGGGGGCGCCATAAACAGGGCACCAAGCAACTTCTTTACAGAGATACACATGAATATTGGGGGTTAATGGAGGTGGGGAGAGGCGATTGAAGCAGTGTGTTAGTTGAGGGGAGAAAAATACTAGCTGGAATCTGTCTGTCCTCTATACCCATGCATCAGCTCTATTCCCATGAACCACAACAGCACAGAAACATAAAAAACAGAATCCACACAAGGGTAGGACAGAAAACATGGCAAGAGGTCGGGTGGGGTGGGGTTACCTTCTGATGCTCTGATGCAGAAAGGGTTAAGTCACCAGGAACACACAGTCATTTAAGATTTTACACACACACACACACACACACACACACACACACACACACATAAAAGCCAGGTGTGTCCTGGGAATCTCAGAGCTGGCAAGGCAGAGACAGGAGGATTTCTGGGACTCACTGACCACCCCCTCTCACCTAATCAATGAGCTCCAGGTTCCCTGTGTCAGGAGGAAAAAAAAACAAGACAGACAACACCTGAGAAGCAGCACCTGCCATTGACCTCTGACTCCACACACATGCAAATACATATGAACATGTACACACACACACACACACACACACAGTTAATGTCTCAAAAAATATTAAAAATCCAACTTTATAATCTTAAAAAATAAAAATCAAACACTGATAGAAATAAAAGAATACTTGAGCAAATTCATCATCCAATGAAGAGAATTGTTTTTTAACAGTTGATATGTGTCATCTATGGGTGTGCTTTTACAAATAGCACCCAGTCAGGTGACTAAAGTCCAGGAAGCAAATGCTTCCAAAGCCACAGAAGGAGAAGGCCACCAGACTGAGATGCAAACCCACGCTCATCTGGCCTCCAAGGCCACACTTTCCAGGAGAGCTTGTTGGGAAGAAGGAAGAATGATATTGCAGTATCAAAATCTTTTCTTTTAATCTACATAATTCATTTTGTTGACTATTTCTTTTCTCCTCGGTGGCAGCTCCTTGCTATTTTCCCCCACCTGTTAATTACTTGGGGCTTGTGTGGGAGCGGAGTTGGCTTCCTGCAGCAGCCCAGGCAGGTTGTCACCCTGTCAAGGATCCCTTCATTAACAAGCTGTCAATATGCTGCCAACAGCCGCCATTTGGTTTGTTCAGGGAGCGGAGCTGTGGTATGAAGTCTTGGCTCGATCAATTAGAGGAATTTAAAAAAAAAAAAAAAAAGGCAAGAGGCAGATGTCTTCCAGTCTGTTCTCCGCAACAGACTTGGGATATGGCGTGGGCTTTTGCTGGGAAGAGGGGGAGTTGAAAGAAAGTGTCAAGGAGGAGGCAGCTAACAGAAAAGTATGGCAAGACTGAGGCGCTGAAAGAAGCAGGGTTCTCGTGCCGAGGCTTTCTGGGCAATGCTAGCTGTGGTCTTGTCCTTGTCACAGTGGACAGCTCAAAAGAAATGGTTCAGAAGCCACCAGTCCGATTTTTAAAATGAAAGGTGCCATTTGCCTACAACCTTTTCAAAGTCACCCTAATGAAGCCCAGAAGATCCGCCAGTCCCTGGCAGCCCCTTTCACCAGCCTGCACTCTCTCTGTTAATTGGCACTGTCTTTCTCTGAGCCCCCAGGTCTCCAGGCTTTCCAGTCACAGCATGCAGTCAGACACAAAGTTCTGTCAGAGGGCCTTATGTGAAATGATTGCAGGAGCCTCCCTTTTGAGTGACTGTTTCCAAAGCTCCGGTCACAATAAAAGTTAGTTCTGTTCTGCGTTCTAAGACCAGACTCCTGCCTCTCTCCCCACAATGCTGAGCAGCTGTGCCCACCTAAAATGTGCCCAGATCCTCTCCAACCAGGAAGACCCCAGGACAGAAAACGGTTTCCAAAGCTTGCTTCAGGACTGCCTGTGTTGTTAACATGAGTGTGCACTACTTTCAAGATTTCAAGAACTGATAAAATAGATTGTTATAAAAGTGCACACCTGTAATCCCAGGACTTGAGACAAGGAAAGGGGAGGACCAGAAATCCAAGGTCAGGCTGCAGAGGTGGCTCAGAGGTTAAGGGCACTGGCTGCTCTTCCAGAGGACCCAGGTTCAATTCCCATCCACCTCTACTCCAGTCTAAGGGGGTCCAACATCATCTTTTGATCTCCATGAGCATCATATGTGCGCGCAGACATGCACATGGGCATAATACCACATACATGAGAAAAATCCCAAGAATTCAAGGTCATCCTCAGCTACAGAGTGAGTTTGAGGCCACCCTGGGCTACATGAGACCTTACTAGAGTGGTGGAGAAGGAACTATGAGATATGTCCATTCCTATTACATTCTTCCTATTTCACTGTGACATAGAACATTTGTAGACCAACAGTCTTGGAATGAAGACAGAAGCTAGGCAAGTGGTAAACATCAAATCCAAGCTTGAAAACAATGACAAAAATTCCCCTTAGGGGAGTGTAACTATGACAGAAGTCACAGCATCATCATACAAGTTCAAGGAGATGATTTGGGAATTAAATACTTTGAATTTCTTAACATCCAGAGGGGAAAAATGCTGTTCTGATTGGTTGTGGGCTTTATTTACATTAATATATTCTAAGTAAATGAAAAGAAAATCTTCAGAAAGAACAGAAGACAGTAGTAGAATGAGGAAGAGGTGGGTCTATTATTCAATCCAAGAGAAAAGAAAGTCTAGGCTGGACAAATGGAAAGTAGAAAATCAGAAAGAAGTCCAAGTGCATCAGTAATCATGACAAGTGGAAATGGATTTAAAATAAAGATGATTCAAGCTGGGCTGCGGGGGAGAGGCCCAGTGAGTGCCTACCACACCAGCCCGATGAACCAGGCAAAGCACTGGTCCTGTGAGCCTGTCTAGAGACACGGGACTAAAGCAACAAGGAGAACACAGAAAGTCACTTTCTTTCTGTCTCCCTCTCCCTCCCTTCCTCTCTGTCTTTGTCCTTCCCTTCCTTCCTCTCTTCCTCCCTCCCTCCATTCCTTTCTTCCTCTCCTTCCTTCCTTCCTTTCTTCATTATTTCTGTGAGACAGCCATAAAAGTGGACTACTTTGGAGGTGATAGAAGAGGAAAATTAATGCAGATGATGCAAAGTAAGAAATATAAGCAAAAGAAGGTTGTCCCTGATCCCCAAAGACACCTGCTGCAATCAGAATGAGGGAGAACATGTCTTAGAAGTGTGCAGGTGACTACAGAAAAAGAATGGCAGGACAATACACCCTTGTCATAAGCTGGGTATCGGTGCATGCTTTCACCCACAATTCATATAATGAAAAGAATTGGTTTGGTGGAGCAGAACTGGGAATCTGAACAAACTCACATCCAAACCACAGCCTCAGCACTCCTTCACCAGACGGTCCGTGGGAAACAGTATCTGCGACTGTCTAACGTGACCCTCAGTAAAATCTGACAGTAGGCAGATCCACATATGACAACATATTCAAAGATCGAGCATAAAGGTACAGTCCCCACTGGCCCCTGCAAGCTCAGCTCACCACGCAGGTTGTAAGAGGAGAGGAAAGGAAACACCGTGCCTCTTTATGCATTCCTTTGTCTCCTACACTAAGTTTCATTTCCCCGAATACATGGGAAATGTGTTTCCACCTGCAGCAAACCTCTCTTTCCCTGTTACACCACATAGAAAACCGGAGTGCTGGGGCAATCCTTAATCCTAGCCAACCAGTGACTGTTCCCGAACCCATGCACCAGGGCAAGGGGTTCCCATTGCAGAAATTTCTGTATTCTGAGACAGACTCGGGGGACCCAATGTCTTCACCACAAGGCACATATGAACACCTTCAGTCCAATAGGAAAATAGAGAGAGCTTCAAAGAGGGACTACTCAACCCAAAATTTAAAAACTAAATAAATAAATAAACAGGATCTCTTAGAGTTGGTGGGCTCACGGCTCTGGGGTCCCTTCTCTATTGGGAAGTCTATAAGGCTTGCCAATAAACTTCACTTATGCCTTGCTCTGAACTATTCTTCTGTCTTCTACTTCTTTAATGAACAGTGGGAAGGAAAACCCATCAGGCTAGTTGGTGTCTGACTTTCTGAATCCTGGCGAAACTCAGTCCACTCTCCAGGTTTCTGCAAGGCTTTGTTGAGGCTCTGGTATTCCAAAAAAAACCCTGCAGATTTTAGGAATGCTCTAGTCTACAGCCTGCCAGGCATCTGCAAAGGCAAGTTTGTATGATGGCAGAGAGAAGGCTCGGAGAGAAAGCCCTAGAGTAGGCTAAGAACAACAAAGTCACCTTTGAATGGCTCTGAGCAGGCTTTGCATGAAGTCTGGTGAGACTTGGAGAATGAGGAAGTATGCAAGAGCCTCTTCTGAGCCAGAAAGTTAGCAGGGACCCAAAACTCATTGCTCCAGCCACGCAGAGATGAGTTACGGAATGTCCGCATGGCACACATGCTGCTATGTGTTGGGATATGGCGATGATCGAAGCAGGCAAATGCAGGGTCGGAGAGATAGCGCTGTGGTTTTTAGTGAACGCTGCTCTGGAAGAAGACTGGGCTCAGTTCCCGGCACCCAGTCAGGCAGCTCAGGACAAGCTGTAACTCCAGTGCAGGGAATCTGATGCGCTCTTCTGGCCTCTGTGGACACCAGCATGCAGGTGCCCTCACACAGACACAGGGCACATGAATTAAAATACAAAAGCAATTCTTTAAATAAACCAGGCGAAGCAGCTGCTTTGAGCAACTAAGATTTGATAAAACATAAATATGCATTATGGTAAGTGCTGTGGAGAAAAGTTAAGTCAGGGAGGGGAGACATGGGGACCAGCTCTATGTGGGGTAAACAGGAGAAGGCTTCACAGGGGGATGCAGAGGGGCATGCACACAAAGTGACCAGGCCCCAAGCTTTATTTACAATGACAAGACTCCCATATGCATCATGTTAATAGACTCCTCTCTGGCTATCTGCATGGAACTCTATCAAGGTCTTAGGACATATCACCAGTGACAGGGATTCAGAGTTCCAGCCTTACCCTCCTTGCCATGCACAGCTGGGGTCACCTGCTGTATACCATGTTTCTACCTATGCGAATTTATTGAAAGCTCACATAGCCTCCAGCTATGGTTTCCCAAGAACCACACTTCTCTTGTTATTATACTTTATTAGCCTCCTTTTCTTTTTACAGGATTAGTTGTGAAATCCATTTTGGTCTGCTAGAAGCTGCAGCACAGTTGACACTACCCAAACAGGCTCCCTGTAGAAACCTCTTGCCTTGGTGAAAGCATTTCTGACCCGGCCCCTGCCATCTAGTCCCTGCAACTGTTTCTTCCCACCTAGCAATGATCCAGAACTTTGACCTCCTCTTGCTCATTCTTTCTTTTCCCTGATTTTATTTATGCCCTAAATGACAAATTTCAGGAGATCTTTCGGAGCTCACTGGAAGCTAATTTTGAGATGAGGATGTGAGAGTGTTAAAAATAAATTCATCATGAGCACAGGGGTGTCTATTTAAAATACTGATGTTCCCGTTATCTGGTAATGCAGCCGAGAAGCTGTGAATCTGCAGTGGTGAATGTCTGTCCTCACCCCACATCCTGCCTCCATCAGCACAAAGTGAGTAGTCCCCAGCCTCCGCAGGAAACCCATGCTCCAGTGCCATGACTCTCCTCAAGCCTCAAAACTTCTTCAGGCTCCTAAGTCCCCATTAAATACCGCCCGTCACCACCGCCACCACCGAGCCGCTATCTTCTATAGCACGGACAGTCTGGATCATCGTTGACCTTGGCCTCCTTCCTTACAGCATCTGTCTTGTGCCCTCATTGATGAGATTCTTTGCCACCCCTCTCTTTGCCAGGCCTCATCTGTGGGCCATTTCTCTCTCGATGCACTCCAGTTCTAGTGTGATGAGTTGGGTTCTAACTCTCTGGGCTCTAAAACTCCAAACACTTGAAGGGCTTCTTACATACATTCTGAGGGCCCTCAGGCATGGCTGCCCATTCCTGTCACTCATTTCCCACTGATATGGCCCTATAGCAGCTGTCAGAAGACTCACACATCCCTCAAATTGATGAATCAATAGCGAATTGATTGGTTTCCACAGCCTGTGCACAGGGTATTCAGGACTGAGTTTCTCTAGTTTTTCCCATTGGGGCCCCGATTTGCCTGCTGTTCACTTCACAGGCTTTTGCTCATGTGCCATCCATAGCAATGCTTTCTGAGGCATCACTCATTTCTACTCCTACTTCAACTAAAATCTTTGTACATCAGCTGGCACTAGCACATACTATCACATGTGTGCACTCTGCTGCCACTAGTCTCACACCTGGATCTTTGAAGTTGTCGATGGTTTTGTTGATCTGTGTTTCACTGCAACACAATGAACGTGTCTTAAATAACAGGAGAAGGGAGACAGGGAGGAGGGAGAGATCCTGGTTTTACAGATAAATTATAAAACTTGTATGGATTGCATGGCTAGAAATGAAACGGTAGTCCCCAGGCCCAAGAGCGATGTGTATGCATGTGTGTATGAGTGTGTGTGTGTGTGTGTGTGTGTGTGTGTGTGTGTGTGTGTATGAATGTGTGCCTGTGTGTGCATGAGTGTGTGCAGGTGTGTGTGCATGAGTGTGTACAGGTGTGTGTGCATGAGTGTGTGTATGTATGAATGTGTGCCTGTGTGTGTGTGTGCATGAGTGTGTGTATGTATGAATGTGTGCCTGTGTGTGTGTGTGTGTGTGCATGAGTGTGTGCACATGCATGTGTGAATGTATACATGTTTGTATGCACGCCTGTCTAGGCCAAAGATCAACCTCAGCTGCTCTTTCCCAGGAATCCTCACCTTGTTTTCTGAGACAGAATCTATCACTGAGACTTGGGACTTACTAAAAGGACTAGGCTAGCTGGCCAGTCACACACACACACACACACACACACACACACACACACACACACACACGCACACACACGCACACCAGCATCTGCCTGTCTTTGCCTCCCTAGTGCTGGAACTAAGCATAAGGACCCCTGCATCACAGCCTTTTCACATGGGTTATGGGGCTGGAACTCAGGTCCTCGTGCTTGAGCAGAAGGCTCTTTCCAAAGTGAGCTACTTCTGCATGCACAGCATTTAGATGTAAAGAAGACCAGGTTTCTCCTCCTCCAGCACAAGTGCCTTGTCCATCATTTTCCTCTCCTCTTTGTTAGAAATGGCATGCCTGTGCTTTAAAAGACAAGCCAAGAAGGAAAATTCTCATGACCTCCCATTGGGCCAGGGCTTTTCAGCCAGCCTCTCCCCATGCTTCTCCAACAGAAGAGGGAAATGGTGTGCTGATTTCCCTGCTGAGCCAGAAGTCCTCAGAGTGTCCTTGGATGCCTCTCACAGGACTACAGGTGCCACATGTAACTGGTCCTGAAGCTTCCCAACGCTGCTGCCTCCAGGTGCAAGGCTACAAGTGACCCTCACTGTCGAGTCTGCTCTCAGTTTTGGAGTCTACAAGGCTGTACCCTGAGGAAGTTCCCCTACCACATTGCAATGCAATGTGGTAGCAGTGACCATTTTGTCAACAAGGCTCGGGCCCTGTTTAGAGACTCTTGGCTATGCTGTCTTTCTAGAAAGGCCTGGCATCCCAACCAATGGGAGCACAGCTATATGACAACTTCTGCCAGCAGCCCTGCCATACTTCTATTTTCCACCCAAACTCAAGACCATGTTCCTCTAGGGTCTGGTTCATGGCCTTTATAGTAGACAACACTATCCCTAGCTACCTCAAGGACATGCAAGGCATTATGTGGCCTGCATTAGGGTAGAATTCCTTTTCTTCCATCCTATCAAATGCTTCCCAGATGTCTCGGGCCCTTCTTCCAATACAGCCTAGTAGACCCAGGAGTTCTTTCTGGGCTCCTGCACCATCTATTTGTTCACCCATGATTCCTATTCTCCATTTCGTATTCTGTGATATTTCCCTCTGTTTATTTTTAATCAACTGAAGATAGATTATGGAATGGTCAGGAAGAGGAGGCAGAACTTCTGAATATGATGTTGTCTTTGTTTACTAGGAGAGAAATTAATTTGCTGAGAGCCACTGTTTAGATTGATGTTCTAGCCTGGTTTGCTTCCAATCACCTACACCCATGGGCATGAGCCTCTGAAAGGGTCCTGCTTCTTCAGCCATTTAAAATGTCAACTGTGTTAACTCCTTCTGGGCAGTTGACTGTCAGTGTTTAAAATGACTTAGTACTGGTACATGTATATAAGATTAAGTATAAGAAGGATTATTTCTTTCTAAAATGGATTTTTTTTCTGCCACCTTAATCTAATAGCTATCTAGATAGAGACTTACAATTCCTGAGTGAAAATAGAGAAAATCCCTTTCATATAGGAAAGTAAGTAAGTGGGAATTGAAGGGGGGAGAAAATGGGGCTAATTCCATGTGCCAATTTACAACCTGTCTCTGTAGCTGGTGTTGTGAATTCGCTCCATGTTCTTTACCACAATAGTGCACCCTCCCCAGCTCAGGTACATGCTAGCTGATGTCCTCTACTATGAAGAACTTCCAAAGCGCACACACAGCTGACCTCCCCTGATGAATTCTACTGCCAGTAACACTGACAAAGGGGTGTGCTTAGCCTTCTCTTTACTCTTCAGCCTTTGTCTCCTGTAAGATTTCCCTACAAGTTAATGGTTCAGATACTGAAAACAAAATAGCACTGAATCTGTGTGATGTAGTATTAGAAGACAAATCCATCACTAATCATTCCATTCACACGTATTAAGGGTATGCCCCCATTAGCTTCCTGCAAGACCCCAATAACCAAAGGAATCCTGAGCAAAGAGAGCAATACTGGGGGAATTACTATTCCATTCCGCATTTCAAGACACATTACAGAACTGTAGTTTAAAAAAAAAAAAAAAAAAAAAAAAAACAGTATGGTGGTAGCATAAAAATAGACACAGAGACCAATGGGACAAAGTAGAAGAGGAAACATGAGTACATGTAACTACAGCCATCTGACATTTGACAAAGACACCAAAAACATAACACTGGAGAAAATAACGCATCTTCAACTGGATACCCATATGCAAAGAATGAAATTCAACCCTTACTTATTTCTACACACAAAAGTAAGCTCCAAATGGATCAAATACCTCAATGTGAAACTTGAAACTAGTAGAAGGAAATACAGGCCATGCCCTGTAAGACATAGGGGCAGGAAAGGGCTTTCTGAATAAGACTCAATTTGCTAGGAATAACAGCCACCATGACAAGTGGGACCTAGTCAGTCTTTGGTCTACCCTTTGTCATAGCCCTCTCCCAGGGAGGATGCAGAGAAAGAAAAATAACTTTAGTCTAAGCTCGGACTCACTGATTTGGTCCTAAACTGAAAGATCTAAGATATTAAGATTCATGGCATATTCTATGTACTCATCCTGGTTTTTTAAACATTTCAAAATTTCAAAACTCTATAACCGACTCTATCGGGTTTTATCCTTTTTACATCAAAGGGACAGCTAAAATACCTGGGAACATTTTTATCTCAACAAATACTCACCTTTCAAGCCAGTGCCTCCCATCTCTCCTCACAATAAGACTGCCTAATAAACCACTGGGTAATCCTCAGGGCACACCAAAAGACCCTTTGTTCAGCTCATGGGCCTGGACGCTAGAGGGGTCAGCTAGGCTTGGGGAGAATTAAGGAGGATCCCTTGAATCGCCAGGGATGTGGGTGTGGCTCATGTGGGCTGTCAGCCCCTGCTTTGCAATTTCTTCTGTCTCATATGACAAGCAGGAAGTCCTAGGCACATTATTCTCAGGGTAGCAGCAGAGTGCAAGAGGAACCCAAACACGTGTGTGTATTCCCACCCTCTGCAGGTTTCAGGTCTGCAGGCCCCCAGTAGCCAAATCAAAACATATAAGGAAAAACAAAACAAAACAAAAAAACCAAATGAATAGGTACGGAGTACTGAGTACTGCGGGTCAGACCGGTAAGCTTGTTAGAAATTGGCAGGGGGGGGCGGGGTGTGAAGAGCTGGAAAAAATAGATGTCCAGAATGACACTTGTTACATAACTTTTCCCAGGGTCTCACTGGTTACAGCTTGAATTGCTGTCTCTGTTAAGGTATGACCTACTTAAGACCAGGGGTGGCAAACAGAAATGGAGTGTGGCCCTGCCCTGGTCCCTACAGTGGGCACTATTATTTCCCAACAGGTATCATCACGTAGTCCATAACCCACAGTGAGGCTTTGAGTGACATGGGGCACACCTCTAGCTTCAGGAGTGACCACATCTCTCTGAGAGCTCTTGTGGCAATATGGCAATATACCTGAGCACCAAGCTCATCCGTGAATGATATTCTGCACACAGGAATTTGAGATGGTCTATCTTGGAAAAGCTCAGAGCATCTGCTGGCTTGAAGGAAAAGCCAGGGCTTATTCTGAATATAAATGAAAGGCCACAGAACCACAGCCCACTGGTGACACAAGGGAAGCCAGTCTACCCCAAAGCCAGACAGCATAAGATGGGGGACAGAATCAGACCCTATATCTGATCTCTCCATCATAGCAGACAACCCCAAATGCCCACGGCATTCTTCACGGACCCCTACTTCATCTTCCCCAGTGTTTAGTGTCTGAACTGTGTGTACTGAGTGAATCTGTATTCCCACACCAGAATGGGAGCTCCCCGTGGGTAGATTCTGCTCTCTTTGCTGCCCCATCTGCATTAAGCGTACTCAGTAAAAACTGTGTTGACCGCATGAACACACAGGTGGATTGTGGAGCTTGGCTTAGGTTGGATGTCTGCTTCTTACCACCTAAGGAATCCAGAGATACTGTCAGACCACAAAGCCTGTCTGAATATGGCAGGGGGGGGGGAGGGTTTTCCAGGAGAGCAGAAAACATAAGGGCTGCTGCTATCAGCTGCTAAAGTCTTTATGGGGAGAGAACATGGGTTTCATTCTTTGTGGTTCCAGAAGGGGAAGTTAGATTAGGGCTTGATGTAAGGGAGTGTTTTCTCAGAAGCTGTTCTCGTAGATTTGTGCTGACAGTCGGCAGCAGGCTTCCTGTCACTTGTGCAACAGGTTAATCTAACCAACCAATGGAAACTAGGCAGGGCACATTGCACGCTGACAAGTCAGCTGTGGGATGATCTATATGAAATGTGTGGTTTCAGCCTTCTCTCCGGGACCCCCAGACTGCGTGTGCATCCTCAGATCTGAACAGGTGGGGCTGTCCCTTCTTCGAATATGGGTTTTGTAAAGCTTTTATATGTCCCATCCTAGCTTTGGGGCTTAGAGTCCCTGTGTCTCTGGGAAAGGCAGGTTAGCTAAATTTACTGTCCTGAGATTACACTTACAAGTGCCCATCTGTGACATATTTCTGGACCAAAGCCTTCAATGTAATACGAATTTCAGAATGACAGGAAGCTTTACGCCTTAAGGGATGCATTACTGTTGCCATTGTTTTCCAGGTAAAGTAATAAACACTCAAAGGGGCTTAAGAAAACCTTTCTTGGTTCAAAAGACAAGGAAATTTTCAAGTCTGGAACCTGAACGGTTACCCATGACTCCAGTGTCAAGATACGGCTTGTGTGCGAACTTGATAAGCTCTTCCAGATCTGGGGGACTAGGACCCCATCCCTCCATCTCAAGCTATACACTTAGCACCTCAGACTTCACAACCAAAGGAGCCAGTAAGGAAGACACACACCCCCACGCCCCCCACACCCTCCACACTCCCCACCCCCACACCCGCTGCAGGGTTCAAATCTAAGCACTAGAGAATCTCCTGGTAGCCTGATTGGTTTGTTTCTCCAACATTCCCAGCCTTACCCTTGTCTTTGCATATCCCTGATACCAAGACAGCAAGGGAGGCTGAACCAAGGCAGATGGGCTGGATAACAGGGTGAGCTCTGTTGTTCACATATTTAAACCAGGGGCTTATCACTCTGAGCTTGGATGGCTGATGTCAGGTAGCCCACAGCGAGCTGGTGTAGGAGCCAAGTTGTTTGAATCACATGTAGGGAATCAAACAGCCTAACCCATCTTTCTCTTCCCCTCTCCCAATCGCCGCCCAGTGTCCTCCCACAGATACTGTTCTGCAAGAGAGAGAACTTAGATTACAGTTCCACTTTATTCATATTTAAAGGAATATGGAGTCTCCTGATTAAAATTGTTGTGAGAATCATTAGAACTACCTTTTGCTTACTTCCTCACATCCTGATTCCTAGCCACCACCACCCCATCCCTCCACCCACACCCACACCTGCCCGTGAATGGTCACAGAAATGAAATGATTTTGCAAAAACTCTGAAGCCTCCTCTTCTGATCTTGGTTATTATATTAGCTACTGTCACAGTCATGCTGTCTCACAACCCCCCCCCCATCAAATCTCAGGAACTTAAGGCAATGAGTATTGACGGCTGTGGGTATAGGGGTCAGTTTTCAGGGAGAAGGAGGCTTCATCATGAACTACTGTGTATGAGCATTACTTGACTTAGACTGGGTCCACCAAGCTCCCTCTGCTGCACACACGCGACTCTGCTCAGTGCAGCTGATGCCTTTGGAGAAACCTTTTCACAGGCCTTCATGAAGCACAAGAGGGTACACTGGAACACCTGAATACCATCCATTCTCTACTCACATAGGGCTGTTGACATTCTACCAACCAAAGCACACATGTGATCAAAGTCAAGGGTGAGGAAATATAACCCATCCATGATGGCGGCACCATGTTTTGCTGGGGAGACCAACATGAAATGTCAGATGCTGACGGACTGAAGCAACAGAAATTTGTTTTCCTTCACCTTTCCAGCTGTGAATCTAATATCAAGGTGTCAGTAGGTTTGGGGCCTCCTGAAACCTCTTTTCTTGGGTTGCAGAAGGCCACATTTATGCTGAGCTCTGAGGTGGCCACTTCACCATGGGTACTGGTAGGGTCTTTTGTTTCTTACTGGGTTTGGTGTTGTTGCTTTTTTTATTGCTATCGTTACAGTCTGTGGTGCTAAGAATCAAACACAGGCCTTGCACACATCAGTCAAGCACTCTACAGCTGAGCTAAATATACCTCCAACCTACTTCCTCATTAAAAATGAGGGCAGCCTTATTGTCCTTAAAAACACCATATTGGATTAGAACTCTGCCCATGAGATTTATTTCAATGGCTTCTATGGAGACACTCACTCCAAAAACAATTACACTTGGGCCACTACTTCAGCACATGGAGCTGAGGAAAATACAATTCAAGGCGCACATGGTATTAGTGAGTCGCTCTGAACAATAGTTTGGCCTCCCTTTATGCGGTTCTGCAGCTTGAAGTCTAACAAAGCACAGCGCCAAGTCCCGACTCTTACACTCATTCGCCATGTAACAACCTTAGAAAGATAACCTTTCCCCCACTTATCACATTAGAATTACAATAATAATGAACTCACGCATTTGGCAAGAGTGGAATAAAAGAATTAATTTTATAAAAGCATGTATCACAAGATTTGTTCTCAAAGTAATTGCTCAAGAAAAGTCACTGGTGTCAAGGTTCTTTGCAGTAGAGGAACTTTTCCTTTCCCCAGGGAGGCCGCATGGGCTGAGACACAACCCACGTGCCTTCCCTATCGAGGCCTGGATCCTCTCCTGCAGCAAATTCTATTTTCCCAAATCCATCTTCCCTCAATCTGTTTCTGCAATATGGTGACTCTGTTTTAAAAAGTCTACTTAACATTTCTCTGCCAATAAATTAGAGACCAGAAAGAGGGTAGCACTCACTTGACTTTCTAGACACTCTACAGATGGCTTGCTGCCTGGAAGGCATGGCATGGCGGTGGTGGCCTCCACAAAGAATGACAACTTTTCTCTTTCTGTGTGGGAAGCCAATGGGCACAGGATTACAATGCTGGGGCTAACTGTGCCCTTTGGCAGTTTCTCTGAGACTTTGGAGTTCTAGGTGTGGAATCTACAAAGACTTTCAGAACTTGGCATTGCTTCTCAGAATCACGTTGGTTGGTTCACTAGCTATGGGCCATGGGGAGTCTTATGGTTCCATGATCATCCTCCAATGACTTCATAAAAGGATTGCTGTCTATCCAACGCTGCCAGCATCCATTCTTTCAAAAACCAGTCTTGGCATGTGGGGGTGGGGCTGCCGGCAATGGAATGTGTTGGTATGTTATATGTCTATCTATGTGTGTCTCTGTATGTGTATGTCTGTGTGTATGTATTTCTATGTGTGTATTTGGAAGCCATAGGTCAGCTTCAAGTGTCATTCATCCGAAGCTGACCACTTTGAGATAAAGTCTTTCACTGATTAGGCTGGATGGCTAGCAAGACTCAGGGATGCTAATGTCTCTACCTTCCCAGTGTTGAGATTACACAGCATGTTACCATTGTGTCCACGCTTTACAGAAAATTAAATTCAAGTTCTCATGCCTGCACAGCAAACACTTTAAGAACTGAGCTACCCCTCCAGCCCCCAAATTACTCTTTACTGTTATGTCCAGTGATCTCATAGATCCCTCCTACCAACAAGCTCATAGGAAGGGTGGGGTCAGGAACACAGGATGAGAACACGACTTGGATTTCTTCTCTACTTTGCACTTGTACCTTAGTTAATACACACAGTCTCCCTGAACAGTAGATAATGTCTAACAAGGCTTTTTCCCCCTATAAACAAGATGTTTAAATTGATGTTTATGACTAATGTATCAAAATACAAGAAGAATGCAGGCTGCAGTTAGAAACAAGAGAAAATGCTGGATGTGAAAGGAAACATTTGACAACAACTTCCACAGTGGTTAACTCCTACAGGAAATCAAGTGGCATGAAAAGATGTCAGGATATGGAAAGAAAGGATATGTCATGGAAAACGGATCTGCAGGGTGATCGTCTCCAGACGGGCAGCACCAGAGGCTTAGGGACTTTTCTGGAATGTAAATTACAGGTACCAATGTGTTGGCAGCACTCATTGGGAAGGTTGTGAAACCCAGAGGTACAGCCATGTTAGAAGAAGTACTTCACTGCAGGGAAGGCTTTAAGAATTTGTAGCCATCTTTAGTGAGCTGGCTTCCGGCTTGTGAGTGAAATGTGATCAGCCAGCTTCCTGCCCTGTCTTCCCTGCCATGAGGACACTATCATTCTGGAACTGGAAGTTAATAGAAAGATTACTTCCATCCCTATGGAAGGCCTCATCCTCCCTGGGGAGCAGAAAGGGGATGGGATTGGGTTTGGGGGGGGCAGGGGAGGAGGGAACTGGGATTGACATGTAAAACAAACTTGTTTCAAATTTCAATGAAAAATATTATCATAAAAAAAGAAAGAAAGATTTCTTCCTTAAATTGCTTTGGTCCTGGTATTTTAACATCACAACAGATTAGTAACTGACACAGGTAAGGCCAGCAAGCCTCAAAGATCCACCTGTCTCCATGTCCCCAGCCCTGAGATTACAAGAGTAAGCCATCACTCCTGGAAATTTTCATGAACAGTGGGATCAAACTCAAGTCCTCTTCCTTCCCATGAAGGCATTTTACCACCTGAGCTGTTGTCTCAACTCCCCATTCCCTGTTTTATGTTTGAATGAGCCTTCCAGCGATCTGGATGCAGCTAGAGTTGAGAAGCACTGCTCTGGAGAGTGGCACACTCCCGAACATCTTGCCCTCACCAGGGACTTTTTGGCCTATGAAGAATCACTAGCTGGGACCATCCAGGAAATTAAGGACAAATTAACCACAACCTTCCTCATGGTCTGCACACATCCATCCTGGCCATAGGGAGACTATTATCGCCAAACCAGTGGCCTTAGGGAAAACAGAAATAAAACCAAGGTATCTCTCTTAGTCACTGTCCTATTGCTGCAAAGACACACCATGACCAAGGCAGTTCTCATAAAATAAAACGTTTAATTGGGGTCATGCATACAGTTTCAGAGGTTCACTCCATTTTCATAACATCAGGAAGCATGGCAGCATACAAGCAGCTGCTGGAGCAGTAGCTGAGAGCTAGAGAGAGAGAGAGAGAGAGAGAGAGAGAGAGAGAGAGAGAGAGAGAGAGAGAGAGAGAGTGAGAGAGAGATGCTAGTCCTGGCTGGGCTTCTGAAACTTCATAGCCCACCCCCAGTGACACCCTTCCTCCAACAAGACCACACCTCCTAACCTTTCCAATCCTTCTAAACAGTTTTACTCCCTGGTGACTAAACATCCAACTACATGAGCCTATGAGGACCATTTTTAGTCAAACCACCAGAGTATCTATGAGGAAGGCATTCAAATTTGCTAAAGATGTTTGGGCTGGAAAAAGTCAAGACCTTTGCCCCTCCTTTCCCATACATGTGTCTCTGTACAACTTGCCAAACCCCAGAAGCATTTAGGATGAGCTCAGAACTCCTAAGGAAGCTGTTTAATGTCCTAAAGACCAGAGAAAATCTGTAGTCTGGCTATTCTCCCTAAGCCCTCAAGTACACAGCTTTGGGTTCAGGAATAAGAAACATTCCTCTGGGACACTCAGTCGTGTGTGTGTGTGTGTGTGTGTGTGTGTGTGTGTGTGTGTGTGAGAGAGAGAGAGAGAGAGAGAGAGAGAGAGAGAGAGACAGAGACTGAGACAGAGACAGAGACAGAAAGATAGAGACAGAGAGAGACAGAGAGACAGAGACACACAGAGAGAGACAGAGACACAGAGAGGGAGAGAGAGAGAGAGAGAGAGAGAGAGAGAGAGAGAGAGAGTTTATGACAGCCACTGAACTAAAATTCTTGTCCCTGAAGCTACAGAGTTAGGGTTATAACTCAGAGGTAGAACACTAGCCTAGTATGTATGAAACCCTAGCATCCTCAGCATTGTAAATACATGCAGACATAATAATTAAGCGTATGATCCACAAATTTGTCTGGTGGTAATTAAATTCAAGGTACTGATAAATGAGAACACATCCAGATAAATTGTCAGCAATAGGGTAGTATGTTTTCCATAGAAACAAGGTGTGTGGTACACAGATAAAACAAATACATAAGAATGCATATGCTCTGTGGCATTCTTTTTCCAGCAAGCCTAACAAATTGTTGTGACTTATAAGAAAAATCACTCACATATCAGCCTACAGTGATGTGAGTCACGAGTCCAGGGGCAGCTGCCTGGGTTCTGTCCCGGGAGTCTGATAGAGTGAGAGTCAATGGGTCAGCAAAGCTGTTTACCTGTCCTAGTCACGGTCACTTCCTCTGTGATGAAACACCTTTATCAAAATCATCTTAGGCTTATTCAGTTTATACTTGTACATCACTGTTCATTGCTAAAGGAAGTCAGGGCAGGAACTCAGGCAGGACAGGAACCTGGAGGCAGGAGCTGGCTGGTGCAGAGGTCACAGTAGAACGCTGCTTACTGGCTTGCACACATGGCTTGTTCAATCTGCTTTGTTATAGAACCCAGAACCACCAGTCCAGGGATGGCACCACCTACTTCAGTCACTAAGAAAAAACTCTACAGGCTTGCCTACCCCAGTCTTGAAGAGGTATTTTCTCAATGAAGGTTCCCTCCTCTCTGATGAATGTAGCTTGTGCCACGTCAACATAAAGCTAGTCAGGACAGCGGGGTCTCTTGTCAACTTGACACAGAAACACATCACTGTTAAGCCACAACCTTTTACTTTCTTATTCATTCCCAAGATCACACATTAATAAAGACATTTATAATATAAAACATTCTTACAAACTTCAGTCCCACAGCTGCCAGGCAATGGTGGTACATGTTTTTAATCCTAGCACTTGGGAGACAGACGCAGGTGGATCTCTGTGAGGATGAGACAAGCCTGGTCTGCAAGAGATATTTCCAGGACAGCCTTCAAAGGTACACAGGGAGGCTATGTACTATCTATCTCAATAAAAAAAAGAAAGAAAGAAAGAAAGAAAGAAAGAAAGAAAGAAAGAAAGAAAAGAAAGAAAGAGAGGACCCCCATCGCTGGGCCTCTGCTAGAGGCCTCAGCTGGAGAGTGCCGGGCCCCAGCTAGATCCCCCTAACCACCCCAGAATATCTTGAGTCTGCATGCCCCCAATCACCATCCCTGGGCCTCTGCTAGAGGTGAGTCTGGGACCAATTCGGGTTGAATCCCCTCCCCACACCCTTCCCTGGGAACTCCCTGGATCTCCTTCCCCACTGTGTCCTGTCCCCAGCGAGAGCATTCCTGGTGCTCTGATATACACTCCCCCACCCCCATGAAAAGCCTGTCCTCCCCTTACCCTGTGCCATACCCTGCAACTGTTGAGCACTGGGGCAGAGGGCAGATTCAACAATCCTACAACCTTCGGGGAACTACCTGGAGCTGTTCTGAGCACACTAGACCTGCCTCTCCATGAGGGACTACTGGCAATCCCCACCTGCCTGATCTCTGGCCCCCACCTTCGGTCCTCTCTTGGAGTCCCGGCCCCTCCCAGAGATCTGCCTATCCCCTTGGGACCATCCTGATTCCCTACCTGCTGGATCTTTGACACCCACTGCTGAGCCTCTACTGGAGCCTGATCTTTGACCCCCATTGCCAGGCCCCTGCCTGAGGAGAGACCTCCTAGAGAGCTTGAACCACCCAGAGCTCCAGACATCAAACCTCTGACCCACCTAAGCCCACCTGGGGAGTGAGAGAGAGAGAGAGAGAGAGAGAGAGAGAGAGAGAGAGAGAGAGAGAGAGAGAGACCCCACCTACACCTACCTGAAGAAGTGATGGGAAGACAGCAATACAAGAAAACATGTAACAATAGAAAGACAAGCATGACACCACCAGAATCTAGGGACTCTATACCAACTAGACCTGAACACCCCAAAGCAGATGAAGCAGAAGAGAATGACTTAAAAATTATCTTCATAAAAATGATAGAGGCCCTCAAAGATGATGGGAGAAAATCCCTTAAAGAAATGGAAGAAAAAACAAAAAATTGGAAGAAATGAACAAATCTCTTAAAGAAAATATGGAAAGCAAAGAAAAAAACAATTAAACAGGTAAAGGAAATGGTTCAAGACTTGAAAACTGAAATAGAGACAATAAAGAAAACACAAACTGGGTCCCCCATCACCAAGCCTTGGCTAGAGGGGAGTCTGGGACCAATTCAGGTGAACTCTCCCCTATACCCTTCCCCAGGATCTCCCTGGGTTGGCCCCAATCTCGCTGCCCCTGTGTCCTGTCCCCATCTAGAGCACTCTTGGAGCTCTGATACACCCCCACCCCACCCCACCGAGAGCCTGCCCTCCCCCTGCCCTGTGCCCTGCCCTGCCCACTGTCCCACTGCTCTGGTTGAGCACTGGGACAGAGGGTGAAGCCAACAATCCAGCCACCTATGGGGAACTTGCTGGAGCTGCTCTGAACACACCAGATCTGCCTATCCACGTGGGACCACCTGTAATTTCCACCTGCCTGGTCTCTGACCCCCACTGACAGTCTTCTACTAGAGTTACAGGCCCCTCCCAGAGATCCGCCTATCTCCTCCAGACCACTTTGAGTTCCTGCCAGCTGGATCCTTGACCCCCATCACAGGGCCTCTGCTAAAGAGGCCTCAGCTGGAGAGGGCCTGGCCCAGGCTAGATCTGCCTATCAGCCTAAGGAACATCCTGAGTATCAGCCTTAGAGATCTTTGACTCCCATCACCAGTCTTCTGCTGGAGCCTGATCTTTGACCCCCATCGCCGGGCCCCTGCCTGAGGAGAGACCTCCTAGAGAGCTTCGACCACCCAGAGCTACAGACATTGAACCTCTGACCCACCTAAGCCTACCGGAGAAGTACCATAGAGAGGGAGAGACCCCACCAACACCTACTGGAAGAAGCTATGGGAAGATGGCAATACAAGAAAACACCTAACAACAAAAAGACAAGCATAACACCACCAGAATCTAGGGAATCTACACCAACTAGACCAGAACACAACAAAGCAGATGAAACAGAAGAAAATGACTTAAAAATTATCGTCATAAAAATGATAGAGGCCCTCAAAGAAGATGTGAGAAAATCTCTTAAAGAAATGGAAGAAAAAAAGCAAACAAAAAAATTGGATGAAATGAACAAATTTCTTAAAGAAAGTACAGAAAGCCAAGAAAAAAAAAAAAACAATTAAACAGGTGAAGGAAATGGTTCAAAACTTGAAAACTGAAATAGAGACAATAAAGAAAACATGAATGGAAGGAATGCTGGAAATAGAAAAACTGGGCAAACAATCAGGAACTACAGACACAAGCATAAACAACAGAATTCAAGAGATGAAAGAAAGAGTCTCAGGTGCAGAAGATAAGCTAGAGGAAATAGATTCATCAACCAAAGAAAATCGCAAATCCAACAAATCCTTAACACAAAACATCCAGGAAATGTGGGACACCGGCATAGAGGAAGGTGAGGAAGCCCAACTCAAAGGTGCTGAAAACATATTCAACAAAATCATTGAGGCAAACTTTTCCAATCTGAAGTAGGACATGCCCATGAAAGTGCAAGAAGCATACCGAACACCAAATAGACTGGACCAAAGAAAAAAGACCCCTCAACATATATTAATCAAAACACCTAAATAAAGAATAAAGAAAGAATATTAAGAGCAATGAAGGAAAATGGACAGGTAATATATAAAGGCAGACCTATCAAAATTACACCTGACTTCTCTATGGAAACCCTCAAGGCCAGAAGGTCCTGGATAGATGTTCTACAAGTACTAAAAGTCCACGGATGCCAGCCCAGGCTACTATACCCAGCAAAATTCTCAATCACTATAGATGGAGAAAACAAGATATTTAATGACAAAGCCAGATTTTCACAATACATATCTACAAATCTAGCCCTACAGAAAGTTTTGGAAGTAAACTCCAACTCAAGGAAGTTAACTACGCTCACAAAGATGTAGGCAACAGATAATCCCACTTCACCAGAAACTAAGGGTAAAGCAAGACAAATATATTCACAATACCACCGCCAACAACAAATCTAAAACAAACAAGCATTAACAATCAGCGGTCCTTACTCTCCCTCAACATTAATGGTCTTAACTCGCCTATAAAAAGACACAGGCTAACAGAATGGATACGAAGACAGAATCCATCCTTCTACTGCATACAAGAAACACATCTAAGCTTCAAAGATAGATATTACCTCAGGGTAAAGGGCTGGGAAAAAATCTTCCAATCAAATGGACCCAAGAAGCAAGCAGGTGTGGCTATCCTAATATCTAACAAGTAAGACTTCAAACCAAAATTAATCAGAAGAGATGAAGACGGTCATTTCATATTCACTGCAGGAGAAATCCATCAACACAAAGTCTCAATTCTGAACTTCTATGTCCCAAATACAAAGGCACCCACATTCATAAAAGAAACACTACTAAAACTCAAACCTTACATGAAACCTCACACACTTATAGTGGGAGACTTCAACACACTACTCTCACCATTAGACAGGACCATCAATCACAAACTCAGCAAAGAAACAAAAGAACTAACAGAAGTTATGTCTCAACTGGGTTTAAAAGACATCTATAGAACATTCCATCCAAACACACAAGAATATACCTTCTTCTCTGCTCCACATGGAACCTTCTCTAAAATCGACCACATACTTGGTGGCATAACAAACCTCAACCGATACAAAAGAATTGGAATAGTCCCCTGTATCCTATCAGACCACCGTGCTTTAAAATTGGAATTCAACAACAACACAAATCGCAGAAACCCTACAAACTCATGGAAACTGAACAATGTGCAATTGCACCATCCCTGGGTCAAGAAAGAAATAAAGAAAGGAATTAGGGACTTCCTAAAATTCAACGAGAATGAGCACACAACATACCCGAACTTATGAGACACCTTGAAAGCAGTGTTACTAGGGAAGTTCATTGCACTGAGTGCCCATATGAAGCAAACAGAGGATAGTCACATTAGAGAATTAACAGCGCAACTGAAAGCCTTAGAACAAAAAGAAGCAAACTCACCCTGGAGGAGTAACTGCCAGGAAATAATCAATTTGAGGGCTGAAATCAATAAAATAGAAACCAGGAAAACAATACAAAAATTCAATGCAACAAAGAGTTGGGTTTTTTTTTTTTTTTTTGAGAAAATCAACAAAATAGACAAACCTTTATCCAAACTAATGAAAAAGCAGAGAGAGAACATGCAAATTAACAAAAGTAAAAATGCAAAAGGGGTCATAATAATGGACACAGAGGAAACCCAGACAACTTTCAGGTCATACTTTGAAAACCTGTACTTCACAAAATTTGAAAATTCAAAAGAAATGGAAAAATTTCTGGATAACTATCACTTACCAAAATTAAATCAAGAACAGACAAACAACTTAAATAGACCTATAACCCCCAATAAAATAAAAGCAGTCATCAAAAGCCTTCCAACCAAAAAAAAAAAAAAAGCCCAGGGCCAGATGGCTTCAGTGCAGAATTCTACCAGAAATTCAAGGAAGAGCTATTACCAATACTCCTCAAATTGTTCCACACAATAGAAACAGAAGGTTAATTACCAAACTCTTTCTATGATGCCACAATCACCTTGGTACCCAAGCTTCACAAAGACACAACTAAGAAAGAAAACTACAGACCAATATCCCTGATGAACATCGATGCAAAAATACTCAATAAAATACTGGCAAACCAAATCCAAGAATACATCAGAGAAATCATCCAACATGATCAAGTAGGCTTCATCCCTGGGTTGCAGGGATGGTTTAACATATGAAAATCTATCAATGTGATCCACCATATAAACAAACTGAAAAAGAAAAATCACATGATCACTCCCTAGATGCTGAAAAAGCTTTGGACAAAATTCAACATCCTTTCATGATAAAGGTCTTGGAGAGATCAGGGATAACAGGAGCATACCTAAACATAATAAAAGCAACATACAGTAAACCAACAGCCAACATCAAATTGAATGGAGAGAAGCTTAAGGTGATTCCTCTAAAATCAGGAACAAGACAAGGCTGCCCTCTCTCTCCATATCTCTTCAATATTTTATTTGAAGTTCTAGCTAAAGAAATAAGACAACAAAAGGAGATCAAGGGGATACAAATAGGAAAGGAAGAAGTCAAACTTCATTTGCAGATGATTGATAGTTTACATAGGTGACTCAAAAGCTCTACCAGGGAACTCCTACAGTTGACAAACACCTTCAGCAAACTAGCAGAATACAAGATAAACTCAAAAAAAAAATAGTAGCCCTACTTTATTCAGACGACAAAGCGGCTGAGAAAAAAATCATAGAATCATCACCCTTTACAATAGCCACAAACAACATAAAGTATCTTGGGGTAATGCTTACCATACAAGTGAAAGACCTATATAGTAAGAATTTTGTGTCTTTAAAGAAAGAAATTAAAGATCATACCAGAAAATGTAAAGATCTCTCATGCTCTTGGATAGGTAGGATAAACATAGTAAAAATGGCAATCTTGCCAAAAGCAATCTACAGATTCAATGCCAGTCCCATTAAAATCCCAGCACAATTCTTCACTGACCTTGAAAGGAAAATAATCAACTTTATATGGGAAAACAAAAGGCCCAGGATAGCCAAAACATCCCTGTACAATAAAGGAACTTCAGGAGGCATCACCATCCCCAACTTGAAGCTCTACTACAGAGCTATAATCCTGAAAACAGCCTGATATTGGCATAAAAAACAGACAAGTAGACCAATGGAATCGAATCAAAAATCCTGATATTAACCCACACACCTATGAACACCTGTTTTTTGATGAAACAGCTAAAAGTATACAATGGAAAGAGGAAAGCATCTTCAACAAAGTAGAAGACTGCAAATAGACCCATGTCTATCACTATGCACAAAACTCAAGCCCAAATGGATCAAAGACCTCAACAAAAAACCAGCCACACTGAACCTCTTAGAAGAGAAAGTGGGAGGTACCCTTGAACAAATTGGTACAGGAAACCACTTCCTGAACATAACTCCAATAGCACAGACACTAAGATCAACAATTAATAAATGGGACCTCCTCAAACTTAGAAGCTTCTGTAAGGCAAAGGGCACAGTTGACAAGACTAAATGGCAGCCCACAGACTGGGAAAAAAAATCTTCACCAATCCTACATTTGACAGAGGGCTGTTCTCCAAAATAAACAAAGAACTCAAAAACTAGTCAACAAAACACCAAATAACCCTGTTAAAAAATGGGGTACAGAACTGAATAGTGAACTCTCAACAGAGGAAATCAAAAAGGCTGAAAGACGCTTAAGAAAGAGCTCAACATCCTTAGCTATCAGGGAAATGCAAATCAAAACAACTCTGAGACAGCATCTTACTCCTGCCAGAATGGCTAAAATTAGGATCACCAATGACAACATATGCTGGACATGATGTGGAGAAAGGGGAACACTCCTCCACTGCTGGTGGGGGTGCAAACTTGTACAGCCATTTTAGAGATCAGTATGGCGGTTCCTCAGGAAAATGGGAATTAGTCTACCACAGGACTCATCAATCCCCCTCTTAGGTATATACCCAAATGATCCACATCCATGCAACAAAGACATGCGTTCAACTATGTTCATAGCAGCATTATTTGTAATATCAAGAACCTGGAAGCAACCTAGATGCCCTCAACTGAAGAATGGATAAAGGAGATGTGGCACATTTACACAATGGAATACTACTCTGTTTGGGGGGGGACCCAATGGAATCTTGAAATTAGCAGGCAAGTGGATGGAACTTGAAGAAACCATCCTGACTGAGGTAACCCAGTCACAAAAAGAGGAACATGGTATGTACTCACTCATAAGTGGATTTTAGACATAGAGCAAAGGATCACCAGCCTATAATTCACATCGCCAGAGAATCTAGGATGCAAGGAGGATCCTAAGATATTTATACAAGGTCCCTCATGGAAGGGGAAAGGGACAAGATCTCCAGAGCACATGGGGATGGTGGTGGGTAGTGAGTGGAGAGGAACTAGGAGAAAAGAAGGGGAGAAGAGGAAAACACGTGGGACTAGGAAGATTGAATAAGTGGAGGAATAGACAAGAGAAGAGAGAGAGAGAGAGAGAGAGAGAGAGAGAGAGAGAGAGACCATAAAAGAGGGAGCCATTATAGATTTGAAGAGAAAACTGACTCTATAGAAATGTCCAGACACCTACAAGTCTGACCCCAACTCACAATTTGAGCAACAGTGGAAAAGCTACCATAAATGTCCTTTCCTGATAATGAGATTGACGACTAACTCATCCACCATCATGGAGCCCTCATCTAGTAGATAGAAACAGAAGCAAACACCCACAACTAAACACTAGCTGATCTGGAAAAGAGGGAGGACAAGACCAGGCTACAGAAACACATAGAGACAGCTGACCTGAACAAGGAGGAACTAATGGGTCCCCAGACTGATAGCTGGGAAACCAGCATGGAACTAACTCAGACCCCCTTGAACATGGGTCTCAGCTAGAAGGCCTGAGCAATCTAAGGGACCTCAGACAGTGGAACCATGATGTATTCCTGGTGCACAAAAGGACGTTATTTCCCATAAAGGGATACTCCCTTAACCTAGAGACAGGAGAGAAGTCCTAGTCCTTACTCCAAATGACTTGACAGATTTAGATGACCCCTCCTGGAGGGCATCACCCTACATGTGGAGTGGGGGAGAGGGGAGGGTTGTTGGGGGCATGAGAGAATGGGAAAGAGGGAAAGAGGGAAGGAAGGAAGGGAGGGAGGGAACTGGGATGGATATGCAAAATAAAAATAAAATAAAATTTAAAACAAAGAAAAAAGAAAAAGTTGTCTCTTTAAACCCCCAATCTCTCTCTCTCTCTCTCTCTCTCTCTCTCTCTCTCTCTCTCTCTCTCTCTCTCTCTCTCTCTCTCTCTCACACATACTCTCTCTCTCTCTCTCTCTCTCTCTCTCTCTCTCTCTCTCTCTCTCTCTCTCTCTCTCTCTCTCTCTCTAGTTGAAAGTCTCTCAATTGTGGGCTTCTGTAAAATAAAAAATAACTTAAGCACTTTCTTACTTCAAGAGGGAAGGACCAGGGCACGGTCACAATCTGAACCAATGAAAACCAAACTCCAAAGGTGTAAATAACTCAATGTCCAATATCCGAGATTCACTCACGATCTGCATTCCGCCAGGGTGCTTGGGTCATTTCTCCAGCTGTGTCCTCTGCAGCTCACACAGCTTGTCGTCTGCTAAGATTAGGCAGGTTCCTGTCTACCACTGATGATGCTGGTGGCCGTGGTCCTCCCAGGGCACTGTGGTCTTCAAAATGCTTGGATCTCTTGCTACACCTGGGCTGCACTTCTCCAGCTAGTCTCTCCTCACGGTGCCAAGTCTTGAGTTCTCTGTGTGAACCTTTCAATCCTAAACCTTCAGCTGCTACTGAGGCTGCACCTTCTTCATCAATGTTTTCCCCTGGCCTCTCCCAGTGCCAAGCATCGGCTGCTCCCCATAATCCCTTCATGCCTTCAAAACCAGTACCACCTGGGTGACGCTAACACTACCAAGTCCAGCTGCTAGTTTGAGGCACAACCTTGACTGCCTCCAGAGCACAGTTTGTGTGTGTGTGCTGACTCTGAGGAAACACTTCCCAGAAGATTTCACCTCAGCGATGCTGGTCTCTTCTAAATCACTGCCAGTTTCTTAGCTGCAGTTAACCAGCTTTGAAAGTCCCAGAAACGCAATGCTTTTTAACGGTGTGGGTCTCTTGTTGATCATGGGTATTTCTTTAACTCCAGCTGACCACAGTGACATTCTTAGCTCAAAATTGCAAATGGCCCTGATAGTCTTTTAACTTCCCTGGGAAACTTCATAAGGCAGGCCTCCATCTTTCGCCATGCTCTCAACATTCTTACCTTCCAGGCTTCTACAGAACAGCCCACTGAGCTCTGAACACTCAGACTTTTCTAGTCCAAAGCTCCTAAGTCCTTCCACAATCCTCCAAAACACATGGTCAAGTCTGTCACAACAATAACCACTGTGCTTATACCAATTTCCATCATATTAGGGTTACTATTGTTGTGATGAAGCACCATGAGCACAGGCAAATTGGGAAGGAAATGATTTATTTGACTTATACTGTTCATCAACAAAGGAAGTCAAGGCAAGAACTCACAGAGGGCAGTAACTGGGAGGCAGGAGCAGACACGGAGGATGTGGAAGATGCTGCTTACTGTCTTTCTCCCCATGGCTTGCTCAGTCTGCTTTCTAATAGAACCCCAGGACCACCAGCCCCAACCACAATGGGTTGGACCTTCCCCCATTGATCACTAATTAAGAAAATGCCCTACAGGCTTGCCTATAGCCTGATCTTATGAAGAAGCTCCCTCCTTCAAGGTGACACAAAACCAGCCAGGACAATGTCTATCCAGATGCTCTAGAGAAGATTCCTTTCCACAATCACTCAGGTCATTCACCAAAATTAGTTTCCTGAGACGCTAGACTGAGTTACTGGTGTCTTCAGTCCTACCAGTGAGGACAGTTGTCAGCGCCCAGAGACCGCCTACCTTCTTTATCCCATGGCTCTTCTACCTTAAAAGGAGCAAGAGAAATCTCTCTTGCACTTCAGATCTGTGGCTTCCACTCTCTAAAATCTAGATCCAGCTGCAAACTGCTAATGTGATTAAGTCAGCTGGAATGATCTCTGATTAACTGTTAATCAACTTACTAGTTAAGTAATGAACACTTAAGTATGGAGTGAACTGATTCTTTAAGTAGCATTAACTGCAGAGGAGAAACCCTTTTTTATGGAATATGAGGATCACCAAAAGTCAAATCCCATCATTTTCTTGGATTTTATTTGCACCGAAGGACAGGGTATCATTAGACAATTTATTTGTTTTTTTAACAATTTAGCATATATGTGCCATGCATACTTTTCCCATTTAGGGAAAGAAGTTTCTATTGCTGGGGAAAAATAAACAACCCACAACGGAACTCTAAATTTTCATTTTCACTTATTTATTTCATGTGTGCACAGGGACAAATGGCTCATGTGTAGAAGTCAGAGGACAACTTGTAGGAATTGGTTCTGCCTTCTGCCACGTGGGGCCTGGAAGCAAACACTGGTCCCCAGGCTTGGTGACAAGCACCTTTATTGCGGAGCAGTCTCACTGATCCCTCTCTGATGCTGGCTTGTTAGCACAGGTGATCTCAGAGTCACTAGTTAGCCTAGGATAGCCTTGGAGTTATGATCCGCCCTCCCCCCATCTCCCGGGTTAATAGCTTTACGCCAGCCGGGTGGTGGTGGCACCCGTTTTTGATGCCAGCACTTGGGAGGCAGAGGCAGGCGGATCTCTGGGAGTTTGAGGCCAGCCTGGTCTACAGAACGAGTGTCAGGACAGGCTCCAAAGCAACACAGAGAAACCCTGTCTCAAAAACAAACAAACAAAAGCTGTGTGCCGCCATGTTTTGTCGTATGTAATGCTGGGAATCAGCCTCCTTGCTTCACATACGCTAGACAGACAGCTGCTGACTGACATACAACCCTATCCAAACTGTTCTCTTTCTAGACCGGAAAACTAAGGTGCAGAAAAGATGCTGTAGTCAGCAGGGAAGGGCCTGCTGGGAACTCAGGGTCCTGCACTAGGACAGCAGGGAAGAGAGCAAAGGGAAGTATCCAGAGCCTCCGTTTACCAAGCACCCAACAAGTGCTGGGCACAGGGCTCACATCTGTGGTCCTTACAATAGTCTGCCTCGTTTTCTGATGGGGAAACTAAGTCTCAGGGGAGTGAGACAGTTGGACTCACGTGATCGAGCTGCGTAATGGTTGAGCTGGCAGCTTAGTTCCCGGCTTTTTCAGCACAAAGGACTAATGTTTCCTCTGTTGTGCTGCCCTCCTGCCCTAGAACCCTGGTTAACAGCAGCGTAAGGGCGATCTTCCTGTTAAACTGTGGTGACAGACAAAGTGCTCACTCCCTCCCTTGGATCCTGGCCTTGTGCCACTTGTTTTACCTGATGGGGCTCAGTCTCCAGTCTCTCCATGTGGAAAGTGGGACTCACCACAGATAGTGGAGTGCCAGGAGGACATACCGTGTAGAGCAGCGCTCACCAGTGCCCTTACTCTGCAAATGCCTATGTAAGGTGTGAAGAGTTCCTCTTGCCCTCTCCCGGGGCACTGAGGAGCCAGGATATCCCAGGATGCTCTTCAGTTAAGTGATACTCAAGGGGAAACTGAGGAAAGAGAGCAGCTTAAACCAGAATCTGGAGGACAGAGGGGAGTCAGACATGTGGCCAGCAAAACTGTAGGGTTTAAATAGATTTCCGGAGACTCTGGAAAACTGAACTCATCAGAGTCCACGGCTCCCTCAGATTGATCTAGAAGATGAAATTAACCATATTTACAAAAATCTTGACATCCAGTTGCCTTGACTTTGGTGTTTGTCCCCAAACCATGCTCTGTTATTTCATCATAACAGTCTGTTCTCAAGAATCATACACAAAATGCAATAAGTCCATTGTGATATTTGGAATTAGTGAAAAACCCATGCATGGTGCCCCTGCCTCCTCTATCCCTGAGTTTGCATTTTATATGAGAAAATAAAAGTCAGTCACTAATACTGTTCACCAATCCTGCCCTCAGGCTGGCAGTCAATCCACGTCTCCCAGAAGGAACATGGACCTTCATCTGGCTCCTTGCTCCTTGGATTTCAAGCATGGAGTAAGAGGAATCAGGAAGAACTTCATACTAACCAGCAGAAAGCCTCTAAAACAAGTGTGGATCATGACCCTTTTGGGGGACTGAACGACCCTTTCACAGGAGTTACCTAAGACCATCAGAAAACACAGATGTTACATTATGATTCATAACAGTAGCAAAATTACAGTTATAGAGTAGCAATAAAAATAAGTTTATAGGAGGTTCTCACTGCTCTAAAAAGAGAGGGAAAGTAAGACTAAAGTTTACAGTAAACTATCTCTCACATGAGACCCACCTGAGCTAACACAGTGACAGCATGTGAATATCCCTCTAGCCTGTTATCAGCAAGGTGATAATGTGTGGCTGGGCCCAGACTTCCATCTGTACAAGGACCAGCCTTACGTGAAAGGCTCTCAACTCTCCTTAGCTACCTGCCTTTAAAATGTTCATTTCATTACTTTTAGTTATGTGTGCACACACATGCACATACACATATGTTAATGCATGTAAATACATGTGTGTACAGTTGCTGTGGAGGCTAGAGGCCTCAGATGCCCTGTAGCTGGTGCTCCCAGCATTTGTGAGCTGTCCCACATGTGCTCTTAGAACTCAGTTTAGGTCCTCTGAAAGAGCAGGACATGATCCTAACCCCTGGGCAGTATTGTAAGTCCATCATACGTTAAGAATACTCATACGGGGGCAGGAGAGAGGGTTCAGTGGTACAGATCACTGACTGATCTTCCAGAGGACCCAGATTATGTTCCCAGCACCCACACAGTGGTTCACAACCATAACTACAGTAACTACCAGGGGATCCAGGGATCTCTCTGACTCCGCAGGTGCCGAATATACATAGTACACAGACACATACGCAGATGAAACACACACATACACAAAATAACAATAAACAGACTCTCAAAATGAGAATATTTATAGTCAACATGTGTTTTTATTCATAAAGAGCAAGACCAAGACGCGGCTTTAATCAGAGTAGTCAATTGCAGCTGTTTCAACAGACCCACCATTGCAGTGGTAATGCATGCATGGTTACCATCTACCCTGGGAGCCCGATGTAGAACCTTTTCCCTTCCCCTGATCTTTAGTTATGGTCTGAGACCCGGGGTCTTCCCTGGAGGATTGTATCATTTCAAGAGGCAGTTCTGCTCAGAACTTCTGCCCAGAGCATCTGGGCAAGAACTCAACTACAATGCCCTAACTTAACTGTATGGAAATCTGGGAGATGCACAGAAGCACAGGCACGATTTACCAGTGTCGACATGGCTAAACAACGGACAATGATGATGCAATGGGTTGAGTTCACTCTTGAGTTATAATAAAGGTATGACTGTTGCACGATTGTAGTTTCTCCTTGGCAGGTCTAAAATCAGTTCATAGGAAAGGAGATATATGAAAAGTCACAGGAAAAGAGCAACAGCAAGATATGTGGGCTAGTTCCACATCCCGTCTGCAGGTGTCTTTGCAGGTATCTCATGCCTCTGGCATCTCCAACATCTCTGAGTGAGCCTCCATGCAGGAATTCTCTTGCCACACGCCTGACCTCAGCTGCTCTCCTTAACTGCAGACAATCCTTTTAGTCCTGTATCCTCCATTTCATGTGGTGGATGCTGTTGAATTCAGCTGCCTGATTGGGATGCAATATGGCCTCCTTCTGGGATTACATTTGCATAAGCTTTTCTTTGGAAATATAACTGGGCAGAGTCCTGCCCTGAGGGCGCCTCTCTTTATTCCACTTCATATCATGCCTCCCCTTACCTCTCCCAGCACAAGCCTTGACGCTAACGTTACATTTCTGATATTCTTTTTCTTCTCAAACTGTACCTTCTGTATTTCTTTTTGCTCTACTCACTTTCCTTCATTGTAGATCTGCATAAGAGTGATTGAAATCTCTTCTACCAACACAATTAGCTCAAAACTTTTCAGCTTTGCCTGAGGCAAGGTTTTAGGACAAGGGCAGAAAGCAGCCACATTCTTTGACAAAATATCACAGGAAAGATCTCTAGCCAGTTGATAATGATGTCCCCCTCTGAAAGCTACTGAGCGAGCCTCCACGGTCCACATCCCTCTCTGCATTACTGTCTTCCAGGCTTCTATTAGAATGGCCCAGTAAGCTCCACTTATAGCATTCAATCATTTCCTAGTTCCAAGTCCCAAAGTCTTCCTCATCTCTCAAAAAATAACATCTGCGTGGTCAGGCCTGTCACAGCAATAGCCCGCTTCCTGGTACCAATTCCTGTTGTGGTTACTTTTCTGTTGCTGCGATATGACACCATGACCAAGGCAACTTATAGAAGAAGGGGATTATTGAGGGGCTTACAGCTTCATGTGGTGTGTCCATGACCACCATGGCGGGAAGCATGGCAGTGTGTAGGCAAACATGATGCTGGAACAGTAGCTCAGGGTTTCTGTCTTATTCACAAGTTGTAATGAGACATCGTTTATGATTTATTACAGCTGGCCTGAAGATTCAGAAAGCAAAGTCAGCCACAGGCCATAGAAGCCAGGCACATACTTTTAATCCCAGCAGCCAGACTCTAGGAGGTGGTGGTATACACTTTAATCCTAGGACTCAGAATTAAGAGATAGACAGATCTCTGTGAGCCCAAGGCCACCAAGATCTACACAGGGGTAAATCAGACTAAAAGAGAATTATAGCTTCAATTTCCAACATTAGGGAAGTATATAAGAGAGAAGCAAGTTCTCAGAGAGGCATTCATTCTCCAGCCACACTGAGGAGAGGCAGCAGTTTGAGGCTTGGTGAAGAGCTCGTTCCTGGATCAGCCCTTTCAGCCTGAGCTAGAGGTGAGAGCTAGTGGCCAGCTGCTTTGCTTTGCTGATATTCAGTTTGAATCTTGAACCCCAATATCAGTCTCTGGGTCTTTCATTTTTCATGTTACACTAAGTAAGAGGCAGAGAGAGATAACTGGGAACGACATGGGGCTTTTGAAAAACCTCAGGCTACCCTCAGCCACACACTTTTCCAAAAAGGCCACTCCTCCTATTTCTTCCTAAACAGTTCCACCAATTAAGGATCAAACATTCCAGTGAGCCAATGGGGCCATTCTAGTTCATTCCACCACAGTAGGATGCTGAAGCTCATCATTCATGAGCTCTTGTGACAAAAATCTGTAATTTCTTTAGCCCCAAACTCAACGCACCCACTGGGCTCTTGGAATCACCAGACCTCTCGGTCTCTTTGAAAGACACCTGACACTGGAGTCCGGATGTCTTCTCAGACCCAATATGACAATACATATGACAGTGATTTTCTGAAATAGATACCATCATTCCCATTTTACAAATAAGAGAAACCACAAAGAGGTTTGCAAGTGGAGGCCAAATGTGTTCCTTGATAAAAGTGAGGAAGGGCTAACCCTTGCTTCCTGCCTTAAAGTGATAGTATGAAAAGATGAAGATACAGGAAATGGGACCACTCTAACGGCAAAATTGCTCTAACAGGTTTCTCTAGAAGCCATGGTTTCTCAGGGCTCTGAGCTACACACATCCAATTGCAGAGATAAAGCATAGAAGCTCTGAGAAGTGGAATGGCATCAACTCGCCCTGGACTAAATGGACTGGACACAGATGACCAAGTAAATCAGCCCAGCTTTAAAAGAATGATGGGGCTGGGAGGGTGGTTCCATGGCTAAGAGTACTGGCCACACAAGCACAAAGATCTCAGTTTTGGTCTCAGCACCCATGTAAAAATCCAGACATGGCTGTCTGGGTGCCATTCCACCACTGGGGATGCAGGGAGACAGGATAATTCCTACCGTGTGAGGCTGCCAGTCTGGGACCAGGTTCAGTGAGAAACCTTGTCTCAAGAGAGTAAGACAAAGACTGGTAGGACAGGACACTCAATATCCTACTCTGGCCTTCATGCATGCCAAAGCCACGCATACTTACATATACACATGCGCGCGCGCGCGCGCACACACACACACACACACACAGAGAGAGAGAGAGAGAAGGTAGGAAAGAAGGAAGAGAGAAGGGAGGAAGGAGGAAGGAAGTGGAAAGGCAAGGCTCCCCTCACTTGCAGTAGGCATTGTTCTACTGAGGAAACAAATGTGACACGTATAAAATATGCAAGCACACATATCCATAATGTTTTACATCCATAGCATACTCATTTACATACACGCAGAGTCCAATGGACACAAGCAACCTAAATACAGTTTTCTATTTGTCTTTAATTCGATGTAGTGGGAAGCCCCAGCTGATGGCATCATTTGTGTTCTACCCTGAGCTTCCAGAAGCTCATCTGGTAGCCACAGCAAACATCACATTTGTTGTATGTCTATGTAGCTACTCATTCATCATAACCAGAAAACAATAAATAGCTCCTTCCACTTATCTGCTTTCCAAGTCTGCATGAGAATCTAACCAGGTACCCAGGAGGCCTGGAAAATGGACGTTTTAGCCTCTTAGCCCTTATAAAATAAGAAGAGACTTAAAATCAACCACTAATATCTAACATAAAGAGATAATGGTATATTCATCATATAATTGAAAGGACTGATGTTTAAGGATTAAATAACAGGGCTGGAGAGATGGATCAGTGGTTAAGAGCACTGGCTGCTTTTCCAGAGGTCCTGGGTTTAACTACCAGCACCCACATGGTAATTCACATTTGCCTGTAACTCTAGTCCCAAGGGCTCTGACAATTGCACATAGACATATATGCAGGCAAAACACCAATGCACAAATAAAAATAAATACATATTGAAAAAACTTTTTAAAGAATTAAATAACTTTTTCCAGATTCCTTCTACTAATTGTCAGTAGAAATCATGACAGTCTATTTTTGGTAATATAATAGAATATATAACTTATAAGTCATGAAAATTTATTTCTCATAGCCTTAGAAATTGAGAAGTTACAAGGTTGAGATTCTAACAGGTTTGGCACCTAATAAGGGTCCCATAGATGGAGGTTTCTGTCCTGCCAAGTTCCGCCACCCTTCAGCCCCAAATAAGCACACAGAGACATATAAATTATTAAACTGTTGGCGGATGGCTTAGGCTTCTTACTGGATAGCTCTGTCTTAGTTATTTGCCCATTTCTATTAATATATATATTGCAACTAGGTTGTGGCTTAACTGTAACCTGGCAAGTTACTCCTTGAACCGCATGGCATCTTTTCATGGATTCTTCCTGTTTTCCTCTCCTGGTCTGGTAGCCCTGCCTAGGCTTTCTGCCTGGCTATTGGACAATCAGTGTTTTATTCATCAACCAGTAAGAAAAATATGTATACAGAAGAACATCCCCCATCAGGGCCCAGTCTCTGCATCCAAGATGGTGCTTTGACCACTTGACTATTCAGAAAACACAAATGGTGTTCCTAACACTACAGAAGAACCCAAGAACCAATCCACTCCCTAAGCCCTTTGCAGAGCAGAAGTATCCCATTCATGAGGCCAGAGCTGTCACAACACCCCCTAGTTGGCCCCACTTCCCAACTCTGGTACATTGGAGATGACATTTCAACATGGGTTCTGAAGGAGACAAAAAATGTTCAAACTGTATGAAATAGAATATTAATAAGTCTGGACCACTCAGCCTCTAAAATAACCCAAGAATGTGAATGGCATTTTGATTGATGTGGAGGCACAGACTTGCCCATCTAGATCCAGAGGGGACTTTTTCTGCACTTCTATTGCTGGCTCATTTGCCAACTCTGCCAGCATGAGGGAAGTAATTAAGGCATGTTCCTCATCAATCATGCTAATGTCTGGTAGATGTTCGTTCTTGGTAAATAGGAAACATCTGAAAGAAACATTAAATCCTGAAAGACATTCAAAGGTAGAGAGCTAGGGAGACAGCTCAGTTAGTGAAATGCTTGCCACGCAAGCATGATAACGTAAGTTCAATTCCCAGCACCCATGTAGAAAGCTGGGCAAGGTGGCACACTGGAGAAGTGGAGACTTTGCCTGTGCACATTCCCACACATGCACACAGGCATAGACCTGCGTAGTTACCTGCCCCCACACATACACATATGTACACACTGCTTTTCAGATGTAACAAAGGGAATGTACATTAAAACCACAAGGAGTTACTTTTCCCCATCCACGATATTAGTTCATATGGAGTACTGAGGAGACACAGTCACTCCCGTGCTCAGGCACCAAGGCAGGTGGACCACAGGAATTGGCAACCTACACTGGAGAGCAATTTGACATTGCCTCTTCTTAAATGTATTCACAGTCTATGCATAAGGCTCATAAGAATGTGTCCAATGGAAATTTGTGTTCTGCTTCATAACATGAAACACAGAGAGAAATGCACAGTGAATTCATAGCAGTTTAAAATGTAAAGTAAGTATAATGGCCATTAACCCAGAAAAACAAATAAATTAGAACATATTCACACCATAACATCATATTTCAGGACTCAGCAAGGCATAGCATAGAAGCCAAACCCAATCTCCTGTCCATTTTCTAAGTAAAGTTTTGTATGAACACAGCAATGTCTGCCCTTGTCTGTGCTGCCCATGATGCTGCCACAGTATCATGCATGGTGAACTTGAAGCTACAGAAACGGCTCAGTGGTTAAGAGCAAGTACTGCTCTTTCAAAGTTCAGTTCCCAGGATGCCTGTGGGCCAGCACACAAACACCTGTAACTCCAGCTCTAGGGGAATCTGATGCCCTCTTGTGGCCTTCATGGGCACTGCACACATGTGCACATAACCACACATAGATACACATAATTAAAAATAAAACTAAAAAAATAATGTAATCACTTAAGTCTAGGGGACAAAGGTCACTAAGGTAGTTCCAGTACATCTACAAAAAATGTGTGTGTGGAGAGGGAAGACAAAAAAAGAAAACAGGCAAAACTAAATGCCATTCTGTTTAGAATGCATTTTTTTTAGAACTATAAAGGAAATCAAGGGAAATGCTAACTAAATATGGAAATGATTCAGTTAATTAGTGGCAGTGGAATGGGATGGAAGCGTGGAAGTCTCAAGCAAGAGTTTTAAGGGTCTAGTGATTATTTATTCTAAGTGGAACTGTGAGTTCAAGTGAGTCTGTTTTGCAAGCTTTCTTCCCGTTATATTTATATTCACTCTGCTGATGACCTAGAGCTCCCCGCCACTCTCTGCCTGTCCCCAGCTCCACCCAGAGAGTTTTGAGCTGGAGGTGGTGGAGGGGCAGCCTCTCCACCCTGCTCTGGCTTTCCAAATACAGTGTGCTTGAAACAGCAGCAAGCCTGTCCAGGCATGGCAACTCCATCCCTGGATTTCCCGGACCACTTCTTACTTGCCAGGCATTTAATGCAAAATAACTGCAGTGCTAACATCCAGCTCTGCCACTCACTAGCTTCATGAGTGTGGGAACAGGATCGAGCCTCTGTGCCTCCAGAATCATTACACACGCCATGGGCTTTCATGAATGCACAATGTGTGTTACATGGAAAACTTAGAAAAGAATTCAGCATGCAGGGCCACATCTTCAGTGCTCACATGTTGCTGATATTGGGACTCATCTTGTCGAAACCATTAATCACCCTCCCATCCTGATTCAGCTCACTATGACATGAAGGTCAAATCCAATCCACCGTCTGTCTGTTGAATAAAGTTCTTTGATACAGCACAGTTGCACCCATTCCTTCCCAGAATGCCTGTGATTGTTGCCATAGCAGCAGGACGGAGGAACTGAGTCAGACTTCATGGCGCTTTGCTTAAGATGCTGCTGACTTCCGAAGAGTATTACCGAGCTCTGATGTAGTTCGGTCTCTCCCCATAGCCTTTCCTACTGCAGACACCTATGCCAGCCTTGGGTATGATGATCATTCTAGTCTCAGTCTTGTTCCTCTGCTCCTGACTGTGAATGTCACGTGGCTAAGTTGCAGGGAAGTCAAGGCAGGAACTTCAAACAAGCAGTCACACCGCATTCGCAGTGTGTAGTGGAGGGAAATGGTTCACATATGCTCGCTCATTTGCTTGCTTATGTTCAGCTTGCTTCCTCCGCTCTTACACAGGCCAGGAGTCCCTGCCTAAGGAATCGTGCTGCCCACGGTAGGCTGAGTCTTCTCGCATCAACTAACTTTCTTAAAACAGTTCCTTAGAGACATGCTCACAGGCCAACTCAATATATGCAATCCTTCCCTGAGACTCAGGTAATCCTAAATTATGTCTATCTGACCATTAAAGCTAACGCCACAGCGACTAATGAAGTCGATATAATCTTCTGCCCTCGGACTGAAACGAGCACAGAGTCAGTGCATTTTCTGTTGGCCAGTTAGCATGCTGAGTGTAACAGTGGGCTCATGCAGTGCTCAGACCACTACTGACTGAACAATGCATGTGACAGGGAGCATATTCCGACTGTCTTGCAATCAAACTTTCTCATAGAAGATGGGGAATCACTTCATTCTGGAACAGAGTGTGTAAAAAGCACCATGAACCGCCATTTGTGTATATAGAAACTCATCCAAAGACCAGTATTTCCAGTACTCACTGGCCATCACATTTTATTCATCTTAAATACCACCTACATCCTATCAGAAATACCAAACAATAATTGTGACATCATGTTCTTCCTGAAAATGGATCTTAAACTGAATGATGGTGCTGATGTGAAAAGAAAAAAAAACATGCCCTCCCTGTCTAATCCCCATCCTGCTATCCATCCTCAGCACCTCACCCACCCCAGACACCAATCACATCTACTTCACAGCACTGACAAAGAAACAGGACACACAAAGACAGGTAGGAGCTTACAAAAAGAAACTAGAAGGGGTTCAGAGACAAGCAGTTTTGGCAAAGCACCCAGCCTAAGAAAAGGAAGCATAAGAACCCTTTTCTCTGTCGTGTGCTATTCTGGCCACATGTGATTAATAACCTGCCACACGTGGCCAAATAGCATACAAGGTCAAGCTAACAAGGCATCTCTCTGCACCAGTCAGGGCACATCTTTCTATCAAAGGTACCAGGGGGCAGTGTATATATGTAGAGAACACACTCCTGCCACACTGCATCCCTTCATCCCGAAATTCTGCTAAAATTCTTTCCCCTTCACATTCCCTCAGAGAGAGAGACAGAGACAGAGAGAGGCAGAGAGAGACAGAGACAGAGACAGAGACAGAGAGCTCATTTCATTCAGCGGCCCCTCTGTAAAGGCTGTTATACTGCCTACATAGCCACAGAAACAGATCTGCTAAGTGTTGAATGAGGAGGAGGTGTGATGAAAGGATAGGGCAATTAAGCTGGGTAAGTTAGAAAAGAATGAGATAATGAACATATCACCATGGAAACCAGGTCATCATCTACAATCTAATACTGATCTATCTCTAAAGTGCTATGTCCTGAGAAATGGGGTAATCTTTTAGTTTTTATTCATGAATATTGTCCTCATAGAAATATTAAAAGTCTGGTCAGAGTACTTTAGTGCCCCACCTAATAGAGAAGCAACACGTAAATGAGATTTGAAATTCCCTCTGGAACAGAGGAATGCAAAAAGTCTTTGTGAATTCAAAAAGGGCTTTGATTTCTTTCTGATTCCTTATTAAACTGACTGCCACATTTTCCTTGGCTTCCCATAAACATCCTACGTTCCAAGCCACTCTGTAATAAACACACTCAAACGAGCACCCAGGAAATTGATGGCTAACTATAACGTTTGACTTACTAAGCACATGAACTGGACTGCTTGCTTCAAAGATTCCTTCACTAGCTCTTCCCCTAAATGTTTTCAGGTTAGCTGATTCCCAGGAACAGATTTGTTTATAACCCTTAAAGTAATGTAAGAGTGTCTATTAAAATGCTGAAATAAAGAAAAAAATGTAGAAAGACACCAAAACCTAAATCTCAATGAAACATGAGCATGAGAGAAAGACAGCACAATAGCAATCATTTGACTGGTGCCTCTTGTGGTCAAAACAAAAGAGAAAGGAAGCAGAAAGGCGGGTAGCTCAGAGGCACACAACAGCCTTCGGAGCGTCCCAAACCACTGATAGTGTACATTGGGCGTGCACCTGTGGGTTCATAAGCAATCTGGGCATGAAGTCAAAGTGAGCGCCAGACAAAACAGCCTCAGTGAGTCAGAAGGGAGGGGTAACAAAGAAGGGGCATGGATCTTCAGTTCACCCTGCTTGGTCCAAATACTGTTAGCACTAGCTGTCAGAACTCTCGCATACTCACTTCCAACACACTGATTTCAACTCCCTGTGAGGAAAGATCTGGAAGACTTTGTGACTCCCTGACCTAGAACTAAGATATAATCCAAGCGTGGTATGGTGATGATGGTGATGGTGATGGTGATGGTGATGAGGATGAGGATGATGAGGAAGATGATGATGGTGATATGATGAGGAGGATGATGAGGATGATGATGGTGATATGATGAGGATGATGATGGTGGTGGTGATGATATGATGAAGATGATGATGATGGTGGTGGTGGTGGTGATGATGAGGAGGAAGATAATGATGGTGGTGGTGGTGATGATGATGATGGTGATGACACTATGTGAACAAGCAATGCTTTTATGAAAATGGAAGGCAAGTTCAAGATTCTCCAAACAACTCCCAAGTGAGAGGGGTATGGCCAAAGCAATAGAGCAAATTGCTCTGGTAATTTTCAGGTATTCATGGTGCAACTGGGCTATCCCAGAAATCTGGTTCTCCTTCATGTACTATCTAAATAATGCTAACAAATCCATGAGGGTTTCTCTACCTCTCACCTTCCACTACAGTTTAGACTTGGGCCAAATGAATGTGATTTTTCTTCCCTTGCGCTGACAACTATAGCCAACATCAAATGTTCCACACACAGGGGTGGTGCATTCAGCTGAGGTATGAGCAAGACAGGAACTAAATCACCTGCTCTTCCAGAGGACCCGGGTTCCATTCCCAGCACCCACACCACACCTCACAACCATCTGTAAATTCAGTTTCAGGGGATCTCACACCCTTTACTGGCCTCCTCAGGCACCAGGCACTTACATGATTTGAAGACATAAATGCAGATAAAACACTCTCAAACACAAAAAAGAAAGATAAACTTTTAAGAGAACAGAATATCCATTTATTGGTTTGTTATCAATCTTTGCAAACTTACCATTCCAATCATGTGCCTCCAATATTTGTTTGAAAACATTTTTCTAGTTTTTTTCCTTTTATTTTGTGCTGATTTTCCTCTATTTTATTCCCTTCAACTTCTTTTCTTAAAATTTTCAACGTGACTGTCAAGAGCTATTGACTAAAAATCATGTGAATATGCACTTACCCCTCCTGTGTGTTTGGATTTTCACCTTGATAAGCTGTGTCTGCTTTGGACTTCTGCATGTATACAGGATGCTGTGTCCTCTTAAATTTTATTGAGTGTTTTTTATTATTATTTAGTTAGTTCCCCAAGGATACTAATGAATGTCTATGCCTTATCTTGATTAAAGTGCATCTTTCCCACACATTAAATCAACTGTAGCTCGGCAAGGAGGGTGCACAGTCTCCATAATGGTGAGAACGGCTTTAGTGCTTGCATTTCAAGTAAAACAGAAGGGTCAGACCTAGTTCTACTACATTCAGATACGGAGTCTGTTTGTTTGAAGCAGAGGCCAGCATGACCTTCCAATCCTCCGACCTCTGCCCCTGGAGTGTCAGGATTGCAGGTGTGTGCCACCAAACCCACTTTCTCTCAAGTGACTCAAGAATTCTGTGCTATGTAATGTTTGGAAAGAACACATTCTTGAAATCTACTAAGGACTGAATTTTTTAAATTTAAATTAGAACCAAGTTTGTTTTACATGTCTATCCCAAGTTGTTTTACATCTCCCTCTCCTCCTCCCCTGCCCCCCACCAACCACCTATCCCACCCCATTTCTGCTCCAAAGGGAGGCTAAGGCCTTCCATGGGGATCTTCAAAGTCTGTCATATCATTTGGAGCAGGGCCTAGGCCCTCCCCCATGTGTCTAGGCCGAGACAGTATCCCTCTATGTGGAATGTGCTCCCAAAGTCCATTCCTATACTAGGGATAAATATTGATCCACTACCAGACGCCCCATAGACTGCCCAGGCCTCCTAACTGACTCCGAAGTTCAGGAGGTCTGGATCAGTCTTATGTTGGTTTCCCAGCTATCCGTCTGAGGTTCATAAGCTCCCCCTTGTTCACATCAGCTCTTTCTGTGGGTTTCTCCAAGCTGGTGTTAACACCTTTGCTCATCACTCCTCCTTCTCTGCACCTGGACTCCAGGAGTTCTGCTCAGTGTTTGGCTACAGGTGTCTGCTTCTGCATCCATTAGCTACTAGATGAAGGCTCTAGGATGGCATATAAGGTAGTCATCAATCTCATTATCATGGAAGGGCATTAAAGGTAGCCTCTCCACTATTGCTCATATTGTTAAATGGGATCATCCTTGTAGATCTCTGGACATTTCCCTAGTGCCAGATTTCTCTTTTAACCTATAATGGCTCCCTCTATTATGGTATCTCTTTTCTTGCTCTCCCCTATTCTTCAATATTTCTGTTCCCTCATGTCCTCCTCTCCCCTCCTTTTCTCCCCTTATCTTTTTCTACCTCTACCCTCTCCTCATGCTCCCAAATTGTTCAGGAGATCTTGTCCCATTCTACTTCTCCGGGAGAACATGTCTGTCTCTCTTAGGGACCTCTTTGTTTCCTAGCTTCTATGGTGATGTGGATTGTAGGCTGGCAATCCTTTGCTACATGTCTAAAACTCCATCTATGAGTGAGTACATACCATGTTTGTCTTTTTTGTGACTGGGTTACCTGACTCAGAATGGTTTCTTCTAGTTCCATCCATTTGCCTGCGAATTTCAAAAGTCCATTGTTGTTTTTTTTTCCTCTGAGTAGCACTCCATTGTGTAAATGTACCACATTTTCTGTATCCATTCTTCAGTTGAGGGTCATCTATGTTGCTACCAGATTATGGCTATTACAAGCAATGCCCTTATGAACATAGTTGAACAGATGTCCTTGTTGCATGGATGTGCATCTTTTGGGTATATATCCAAAAGATGCTTTCTTTTTTCCATTGTATAATTTTAGCTTCTTGATCAAAAATCCGGTATTCATAGGCATGTAGATTAATATCAGAGTTTTCAATTGGACTCCATTGGTCTATTCTGTCTATTTTTGTGCTAATACCAAGCTGTTTTCAGGACTATAGCTCTATAATAAAGCTTGAATTCAGGGATGGTGATGCCTTGGGAAATGCCTTTATTGTACAAGGTTGTTTTGGCTATCCTAGGACTTTTGTCTTTTCATATAAAGTTGAGTATTGTTCTTTCAAGGTCTGAAATTTTGATGGGGATTGCATTGAATCTGTTAATTGCTTTTGGCAAAATTGCCATTTTTACTATTTTTATCCTACCTATCCAAGAGCATGAGAGATCTTTCCATTTCCTGGTATCTTTAATTTCTTTCTTTAAAGACTCCAAGTTATTGCTATACAGGTCTTTCACTTGTTTGGTTAGTGTTACCCAAGATATTTTATGTTGTTTGTGGCTATTGTAAAAGATGATATTTCTCTGATTTCTTCCTTAGCCCCTTTATCATCTGAATATAGTAGGACTAATGACTTTTTGAGTTAGTCTTGTATCCTGCCACTTTGCTAAAAATGTTTACCAGCTGTAGATGTTCCCTGGTAGAGTTTTTCAGGCCACTTATGTAAACTACCATATCCTCCATAAATAGTGACAGTTTGACTTCTTCATTTCCAATTTGTATCCCCTTGATCTCCTTTTGTTTTCTTATTGATCTAGCTAGGATGTCAATTAAAATATTGAAGAGATATGGAGTGGACAGCCTTGTCTTGTTCCTGATTTTAGAGTAATCACACTGAGTTTCTTTCCATTTAGTTTGATGTTGGCTGTTGGTTTGCTGTATATTGCTTTTGTTATGTTTAGGTATGTTTCTGTTATCCCTGATTTCTCCAAGACATTTATCATAAAGGGGTGTTGGATTTTTTCAAAGGCTTTTTAGCATCTAGTGAAATGATCATGTGGTTTTTGTTTTCAGTTTGTTTATATGGTGGATTACATTGATAAGTGTTCAGATGTTGAACCATCCTTGCATCCCTGGGATGAAGCCTATTTGATCATGATGGATGATTCTCTCATGTGTTCTTGGCCTTGATTTGCCAGTATTTTATTGAGTATTTTTGCATCAATGTTATGAGGGATATTGGTCTATAGTTCTCTTTCTTTGTTGTCTTAGTGTGGCTTGGGTATCTTGATAAGAGTATCCTCATAAAAAGAGTTTGGCAATGAACCTTCTGCTTCTATTGTGTAGAACACTTTGAGGAGTATTGGTATTAGCTCTTCCTTGAATTTCTGGTAGAATTCTGCACTGAAACCATCTTGTTTTTTGTTTGTTTGTTTGTTTTTGCTTTTGTTTTCTTTTTCTGGTTGGGAGACTTTTGATGACTGCTTAATTTCATTATAGGTTATAGGTCTGTTTAAATTCCTTATCTGTTGTTGATTTAATTTTGGTAAGTGATATCTATCTAGAATATTGTCTGTTTCCTTTAAATTTTTGAATTTTGTGGAGTACAGGTTTTCAAAGTATGACCTGAAGAGTCTCTGGATTTCCTCAGTGTCAGTTGTTATAGCCCCCTTTCCATTTCTGATTTTGTTAATTTGCATGTTCTGTCTCTCTGCCTTTTGGTTAGTTTGGATAAAGGTTTGTCTATCTTGCTGATTTTCTCAAAGAACCAAATCATTGTTACATTGATTCTTTGTATTGTTGTATTTGTTTCTACTTTACTGATCTCAGCCCTCAATTTGATTATTTCCTGGTATCTACTCCTCCAGGGTGAGTTTGCCTCTTTTTGTTCTAGAGCTTTAAGTCCTTAGTATAACTATTCTCCAGTTTCTTCGTGTGGGCATTTAGTGCTATGAATTTTCCTCTTAGTACTGTCTTCAAAGAGTCCCATAAGTTCGGGTATGTTGTGTTCATTCTCATTGAATTCTAGGAAGTCTTTAATTTCATTCTTTTTTTTTTCCTTGACCCAGGAATGGTGCAAGTGTGTATTGTTCAATTTCCATGCATTTGTAGGGTTTCTGAAGTTTGTGTTCTTGAATACTAACTTTAAATGTTGGTGTCTGATAAGATACAGGGTTTACTCCAGTTTATTTATTTATTTATTTATTTATTTATTTATTTATTTATTATATCATTGAGGTTTGCTATGTTGCCAAGTACATGGTCAATTTTAGAGAAGGTTCCATGTGGAGCTGAGGAAAAGGTATATTCTTTTGTGTTTGGATGGAATGTTCTATAGATGTCTGTTAAACCCAATTGGGCCATAACTTCTGTTAGTTCCTTTGTTTCTTTGTTAAGTTTCTGTCTAGTGGTCCTATCAAGTGATGACAGTGGGGTGTTAAAGTGTCCCACTATGAGCGTGTGGGGTTTTATGTGTGATTTCAGTTTTAGTAATGTTTCTGTTATGAACATGGGTGCTTTTGTATTTGGGGCATAAATGTTCAGAATTGAGACTTCATCCTTAATGGATTTTCCTGTGATGAATGTGAAATGACCTTTCTCATCTCTTTTGTTTGATTTTAGTTTTAAGTCTAATTTGTTAGATATTAGGATAGCTACTCCAACTTGTTTCTTGGGTCTATTTGATTGGAAAATTGTTTCCCAACCCTTTACTCTGAGGTAATGTCTGTCTTTGAAGTTGAGGTGTGTTTCTTGTGTGCAACAGAAGGATGGATTCTGTCTTCATAGCCATTCTGTTAACCTGTGTCTTTTTATGGGCAAGCTAAGACAATTAATATTGAGGGAAATTAAGTACCATTGATTGTTAACTCTTGTTTGCTTTGGATTTGTTAGTGGTGGTGGTATTGTATGTGGATTCACCCTGCTTTTTCTTTTGGCATTTGGTAAAGTGGGATTCTCTATTGCCTGTGTTTTTGTGAGTATAGTTAACTTCCTTATGTTGGAGTTTTCCTTCCAGCACTTTCTTTAGGGCTGGATTAATGGATGTGTATAATTTAAATCTGGTTTTGTAATGGAATATTTTTGTTTTTTCCATCTTTACTGATTGAAAGTATTGCTGGGTGTAGTAGTCAAGGCTGGCATCATGTTCTCTTAGTGTTGGTAGAATATCTATCCAGGATCTTTTTGCTTTCAGAGTTTCCATGGAGAAGTCAGGTGTAATTGTGATAAGTTTGTCTTTATATGTTACTTGGACTTTTTCCTTCACTGCTTTTAATACTCTTTCTTTATTCTGTATGTTTACTATTTTGATTATTATGTGGCAAGAAGACTTTCTTTTGTGGTCCACTCTATTTGGTGCTCAGTAAGCTTCTTGTACCTTCATTGGCATGTCTTTCTCTGGGCTTGGAAAGTTTTCTTCTATGATCTTGTTGAATGTATTTTCTGCAACTTTGAGTTGGGTTTCTTCACCTTCTTCTATACCTATTATTCTTAGGCTTGGCTTTTCACTGTGTCCCATATTTCGTGTATATTGTGTTACAGATTTGTTAGACTTAAGATTTTCTTCAATCAATGAATCTATTTCTCCTGGTGTATCTTCAGTGCTTGAGATTCTCTCTTCCATCTCTTGTATTCTGTTGGTTATGCTTGCATCTGTAGTTCCTGGTCGTTTACCCAGATTTTCTAATTCCAGCATTCCCTCTGACTGGGTATTTTGTTGTTTTGTTTTGTTTTTTGTTTTTGTTGGTTGTTTTTTGGGGGTTTTATTATGTTTTGTTTTGTTTTTGTTTTTTGTTGTTGGTGGTGGGTTTTTGGTCTCTATTTCAGCTTTCAAACCTTGCACTGTTTAAATAGTTTCTTGCAATTTTTGGTTTGTCTTTTCTTCCATTTCTTTAAAGGATTTTCTCATTTCCTCTTTTAGGGTCTCTATCATCTTCTTGAAATTGTTTTTAAGGTCACTCTCTTCTGCTTATCTGTGTTGGGATGTTTGGGTCTTGCTGGTGTAGAGTCCCTAGACTCTGGTGGTGTCATATTAGCTTTTCTGTTGTTGAATGTGTTCTTATGTTGGTGTATTCCCAGCTCTTCTTCTAGTGGGTGTAGGTGGAGTCTCTTCCTTTCCTGGTGGGTACTGGTCCAAGGTTCTCTTACAGTAGGGTCAAGCTGGTTCAATACTCCTATGGGTCTCAAGATGGGAGCAGGCAAGCGGGTCTGAGACTCTTCTTCTCCCTCTCCCAATGGGTGGAGGCAGGATAGCATCTCGATGTCAGCAGACTCTGGATTGCTTGGTCCACAACAGGGGAGGGTTGGGGTGTATCGAGTCTACCTGCAATCAGACCCCGGCTGGGAAATCCCAAAGAGAGCAAGCAGAAAGCAGAAGTCAGGCCTGAGTCAGGGGCCCATGCTCACCTCCCCCTCCTAAGGATTGAATTTAAATGTATCTTCTTGTGACTGCTTTTATGTTCTGTCACTCCTTTTCCCATTTCTCCTGTAGTCAATTTTAACAATGACCCATTTTGTAAATCTATTTTTCACTTATGTAATCTGCATTAGCATGTATTCATTTAGAATGCTGCCTTATCTGATTGCCATATCTGTTTATAATCACAGTGAACTGACAATAGTTAAGCTTAGTCACTACTGGTAATTTCCTTTTTATCTCTCTGGTTACTTTTACAAGAATTTTGTCTCTTATCGGCCTCGATTCTTTAAAGAGAGAGGGGTGAGGTTAGAGAGATGGCTCAACAATTAAGAGCACTTACTGCCCTTCCATAGGATAGGAGTCTAGTTTCCAACACCCACATCTGGTACCACACTATGAGTAACTCCAGCCCCAGCGGATCTGGTGCTCTCCTCTTCTGACCTCTGAGGGCACAGCATGCACATGCACAAATACACACATGTACACACACAAAAATAAATAATAAAATAAACCTTTAACACACACACACACACACACACACACACACACACACACACACACACACACACGAAAAAGAAAGAGAGCATGGAAGAGAGAGAACCAAATTCTACTGCATTGTGTTACTTCTCTCAGATTGTTAATGCCTGTCTACATTTTCGGGCATGTCTTCCTTGGATATCACCATTGAATGCAACCCATCACATTCTATCACTGATTTCTTTTTATTCCGTTATCTGTATCTTATGCCATGTTTCCCATGTTTTAAATAATACTTTTTACTATTGCCTTTACTTTGGAATTTCTTTTTTTTTTTTCTTTTCTTTTTTCACTCCGTATATCCCTGAACAATTCACCTGGAATTTATAATTGCTCCATCTATGTTTGGACTTTTTTTTTTAACCATTGCAACCATAGGCTGTTGCTAGCTACTTCAATGTCACCTTGATATTGACATAAACTAAATTAATTTTGGAAGAGGGGACCTAAATTGAGAAATTGCCCCCACCAGAATAGCCAGTGGGTAAACCAGTTATGCATTTTCTTGATTGATGGTTGATGACTGATGTTAGAGGACCCAGATCACTGTGGGTGGTGCCACCCGAGGGCAGGTGCTCTGGGTTGTGTAAGAAAGCAGGCTGAACAAGCCATGAAGAGCAAGCCAGTAAGCAGCAACCCCCCCTCCCATGGCCTCTGCCTCAGCTCCTGCCTCCAGGTTTCTGCCTTGACTTCCTGATCTAACTTTTCTTTGTTACAGGCTGTAAACTGTAAGCTGAAATAAACACTTTCTCTGCCAGGTTACCTTTAGTAATGGTGTTTCTCACGGCAATTGAAACCCTAACTGAGATAACTGTCCTTTGAATACATTTTATAACATTTATTTTTGCTGATATCCACTCTTTTGCTTAAAATTGCATGGAAAATTGGGTGTTTCCTTTTGCTTAAAACTGCATGTAAAAAAAAAGTGTGCATCCCATCATTTTTAGGATTTCTTCTTCAATTTATCAGTACCTACTGGAAAACTCATCTGACTGGATGTCACATATTCTAGAGGTTTTCACAATTACATTTGACAGATAGGTTTCATGGCCTCTAAATATCTAATTTCCATAGTATCCCGCAAGATAGTTTTAAATGTGGGAAACAGCAACTAAGATCAGAATGGAAACGCACACTCCAGTACCTATGCACATGTTTATGTGCCCAAACAAGAATGTTAATATGCTCTTGTGTGTGTGTGTGTGTGTGTGTGTGTGTGTGTGTGTGTGTGTGTACACAGATGTTACCGGATCCACACATGTAGATACAGTCTGCAGCCAAAGATGACCACAGTATTTCAAAGACGAATAAGGACTGGGAACAAAAAAACACCATCCCCTCCTGGGAATCTTTATGGATTCTACAAACACATGCTGCCTATTGGTGTAGCAACTGAAGTAGCTCTCATAAGATACAGGGAATACTGTCTCCTATGTAGGCAGAGGCATAGAGGCAGCTTGGCGGCTTGGAGGTGATTCTGAAGGATGGGTGAGAGAGTGTTTGAGTGTTTTAAATAAGACTGCAACTAAGAGACTGAGAGGGTAGTTTGCTATATAAACTCGGTCCCCTGTACCCCCAAAACAGCTGAGCATGGTGGTTCACATCTGCCGTCCTGGCATTGGAAAGGCGGAGACAGGAAGATCCCTTGAAATCACTAATCAGCTAGCAAACACACACACACACACACACACACACACACACACACACACACACCCATCACATGCATGTACCTGACTGTAATCAAGACCTAATGACAGGATTACACTTCAAACGATGCAGAATTCTCTTTTACATCCTTGTCCCTTTAGATGCCCATCATAGCTAAATAAATATTATAGCTTGCTGTGTCTTTAAAATAATCCAATTTGTAACCATGCCCTATGTGTTGTTGGTCTCACATCCACAGGCTCATGCTGGCTCCCACCCTGTCCTGCCTGACTCCATGAAAAGCTTCCAAGTTCAGCACTCAGGCAACCCGGCTGAGCTCCCTAATTCTTCTGAGCTGAGACTCGGAAGATTGCTGGCCACACAGGGTCACTGCCATCTGCCACACCCCGTGACTAAACTGAATTAACCTTCTGTTTGTGCTTGCAGGAAGAAGGGTTCAAGAAGAAGAGGTGAAATCTGTGCTCCCTGGATGTGTTGGGGGATAATATACTCTGTGCTGGAATCCAGAACTGGACAGACAAGTGTTCTTTCCCTCCATTCTGCAGGGGACAGTCTGGGACAGCCTATGCCCACCTGCTCCCCACTCATTAATATAAATTCAAAACAGGTCCAGAACTATGTGATTGCTTCTCTACACAAATGTATACAATTGAGTCTTTTTTTTCCTTCAAGGAAAAAACACCCAGGCATGACAATATATTCTATAATCTCAACACTCAGGATGCCAAGGCAGGAGACTCATGAGTTTGAGGTCACCCTGGGCTTCCTAATAACCCTGAAGTTAACAAGGGCTGCACAGAAAGACCCTGTCTCAAAGAAAAAAAATGTAAATGCAGGAAGATATATTGCAACATAGAACTGAATGTTATCACAGGTGTTTGAAAGTGGGTTCAATCTGCTGCCTTCATAAAGAAGTGTTTATCTTTCCTGCACATTGCCTCCCCCGCTTTATGGTCCTCAAGTGGATCTTACCTGCTCCATAAGCTAGCAAAGGTACCGGGAAAAACCTAGATGGGTCATGAGTGTAAATGGCCACCACAGGAGGAGAGCATGATGGGTAAAAAGCCATCCTCTTGCACCTGTTTCCTCCTGAGAGATGCACTGTGACTTTGATGACAAGTGTCCTGACAGCCTGGGGGAGTGTCTCCCATGGTACTGGTCATGTCATCAGCACGCTGCTGTTGGCAGCTTGAAGAACTAACAACCTACCATGGATGGCCCTGCTCCAAGAGGCCCCTGGAAATTCCATCAACAATGACTTTATGCACTAGTCTCTCCTTCTTAATCGCTTTTTAGGCATACAGCGTTGTAAACATGAAACCCAATAAATACGATAAAGAGTGAATGAGACACAGGTGTCTAAGCACAATAAAGCCAACCCATTAAAGAGATTTAAACCAGCTACTTTCTCCTTCTGCAGACTTTTATGTCTCACTTACACCGACTTTCACAAAACAGAAGTCAGATGTGTGTTCTGAGAGATGTGAGCTAGCAGGTTCTAGCTGGAAACGAGCTATGTTGTTCCAGGGGAGAACCAGACAGTCCATTTGCGTGATTCTATTCTTGGGGGACATAAACAAACATCCGCCGACCCCAGGTAGGGATGTGACCGCCACACTCCAACCTGGGGAAAGGGGGAGTACTACTGGGGTTACCTACAGGAGTACAGACAGGCAAGGGGTTACTAACGGGAACACGGCTGACACCGAGACAGGGGCATCACTCAAAAGACCCCCAACATAGGTAATGACTCATGGAAGCTGTAACCCTGACTCTGTGACTTGTAGTAAGGCCAACACCACTCTGAGAGTCTCCTCAGCCATCCTTTGTGCTTAAGGGATCTTGAAGACGGACGAACCTTGTGAATCTGGTATAGTTCAGGAACTTCCAGACATGTCTGAGTTATTTACTTCCTGAGTACCACAAGCCACCTTTAGAATCCCCTGGTTGTCAGGGTCTTCGCTCCATGATAGAATATTTCTATCCAGGGTTCACTGCTACCCAACAGGTCTCTCAGGAGAGGATGGGAAAGCCACTCCATGTCTAAGTGCAGACGTCTGGGGGTGTCAGACATCTCAGAGGAGCCTGATTGCTGCCTTGCTTTCTCTCTCTAAGCCCTCTTTTCCAATAGTGGTACCCATTTATAACTACAAAGAGAAACCATTGCCTTTCCTAAGTATTACCTACAGAATCCCTGAATTTCAGGCAATGGACAATCCCAGTACATTACTTAACCCAGCTTTGAAACACTGCACTGAGTCTGTGAGGCCCTTGAATGGCATTTGGACCTGGATGTGGAGAGTGGGTGACTGTTTCTCTGGTCCATTCTGCCAACTGTGGCTGGTCATAGTGTCAGGCCAGAGGTGATGTCAAGCCTTCCCATAGTTCTGCCTCAAATGAGTCTCAGGAGAGAATGCTGGTTTATGGCTCTAAAGCTCCATAGTAAGCCTCAAATGGGTCATTAAGACAGATGCTTTCAGAAGGACATCCTCGTGTGATGTAGAGGACACAAATCCTGAGATGCTACTGGTCCACACACCTAGAACTAACACATCGATCCTTCTACAGAGTTCATAAACTCCATCTTGGCTATGACACCAAAAGAGGAAAATAGGTAAATGAAATCAAAGCATAATAAACAATCAAGAAATGAAAATTATTGATGGGACATCGTATCTCTTCTCTGGTTTTTTATTATAAAAAAAAACTCATACAAGACAAAAATACCAACAGGATTTCTATGGTAGGTTCACCTCACCTCTGACGTCCATCATTCAGAACAGCCTCTCAAAGCAACCCTCCATGAATGAAACCTTATGCCACTGAACACACTGAGGCATAAGTTTCATGGTAAAAACTAGGGGAAAGAGACAAAGACAAAAACTTGATAGATTCTTCTTTGTTGTTACTATGGTTACCAGCAGAGGCACCAAAAATGAGAGTGCTCTGAAAACATCAAACATGAATACGAAAAGTATAAATAGCCACTGCTATTTTCAGCTGAGGAATAAGCCAGCTATCACTGCTATCATTTCCTGACACGCAAGGCTCCAGGGTTCCAGTTGCTTCACAGCATGGATGACTAGTTCCCAGGAGGCATCCGTCCTATGAGACAGAAAATACAAAGCAATCATCACCCTGGCCTTTCTAACCTCAAGCAGGGTCTCTCCAAAGCATGCTTTTGCCTTCACAGCTCTTCTTGTAAAGAGAAGGTAGGAAGTGACACTTCTCACAGCTCCCATCACACCTCAGTATTAAGGAAATCATGGTGCCAACTGTTAGCAAAGGTGCCTGAGTGGAGGAAATGTTTGCAACAGTGCCATAGTTAACTTTTTATTTTTTCTTACATTTATTTATTTTATGTGTATCAATGTTTTGCCAGCATGGAGGCATACCATGTGCATGCCCTGGTGCTCCCAGATGTTAGAAGAGGGCATCGGATTCCCTAAGAATGGAGTTCCAGATGGTTGTGAACCACCATGTGGGTTCTAGGAACCAACCCTGGGTCCTCTACAAGAGAAACGGGCGCTCTAAACAACCATACCATCTCTCTAGCCCTGTGACAGTTAGTGTTGTCAACTTGGAACAACTGAAGAATCACCTGAGAGTCTCAGTAAGGGGTTGTCCACATTGGGTTGGCCTGTGGCCATGTTTGTGGAGGTTTATCTTGAGTGTGTTGACCTGTGTAGAAGACACAGCATCATTCTCTAGGTAGGGGACCTTGACCTGCATAGGAGAGGAGAAATCAAGCCGAGCACAAGCAAGCATGCATTCATGCATCCATTCCTCTCTGCTCCTGACTATGGACACGTGTGGCAAGCTGACTTAAGTTCCTGCTGTTGTGCCTTGACTTGTGCAGTTACAGACTAACCAGGAACTTTATGCTGAAATAAACCCCTTCATTCTCTACTACTTGTCAGGGTATTTTATCCCAACAACAGAAGTGAAGATAGTACATAGAGTGTGGGCTGAAGACCAAACATTTCCAACACACACTCTGTTCTGACAACACAGTTATTACAGCACATTCAACTAAACAAAAGTAGCCCCATTAAAGTCTATTTAACAACATTGAGTGAGTGGTGTTGCTAGAATGACCAAGTAAAATGTCCATGCTCCAACTAGCCACATTGTTCCTTGCCATCTTCTGCCATTTGCTCCCACCAAAAACCAAAAGAATTCAGAAAATTTGGGTTGATGTGTCCTAGTAAGGAAATTTGCATTGTGAATGTAATCTTGTAATAACCAAAAGCCAGGGCTTTGAAAAACATCATAAAAAGCAATTTAGATGCTTAGTACAAAGAGAAAATAAGCAATGTAAGGACTTGTTGGAAAACATTTAAGATAAAGATACTACTGCAAGACTAATAATGGTTCACAACACTATGAATAAGCTGTGAGCCTTGGACAAGACCTTCTCCCTTCCCCAAGGCTCTGGGAACATCCAGGAAGAAAGGAGAGAAAGAATACAAGAGCAGGAAGATTGAGAGGAGAGCTGTGAATGCTGTCCCCTGGACATGACATAGCTATTGAACTTCTGAATTCACAGAAGCTATGGTTACATTCACTAGAGCCAGCCACTTAAAATCTCAGCATGGATGACGGAGAAGCTATCAAAAGCCCTACTTCCAGCTGAGGAGCATTGATGGCAGCAGAGGGGAGAAAGGCTCATTTTACCTGAAGGGTGTGGTCACTGGTAAGCTGCTCAAACTCTAGTTGCTGTCTCCAAATTCATGCACATATGTGATGGGAGATGTCATTCTGTAAATATGTTTCTCATATTTGTTAATGAATAAAACACTGTTGGCCAATAGGAAAGCAAGATAGGCAGGACTAGGAGACTAGGAGGAAAGAAGAAGTAGCTGGGAGGAGTCAACATGGAGAGACTGGAGAGAGCAGAATGCTGGCCCTCTCTCAGGTAAGATGAGACCTTGTGGAAATGCTTAGATTAATAGAAATGGGTTAAACATTAAGACAGAGCTAGCCGATAAGAAATTAGTAACTGGCCAACAGAATTACATCAATATAGAGTCTCTGTGTGTTATTGGGGGCTGGCGTGGTGGTGGGACAAGACCAGCAGGGAAAAACCTGCTCATAATACATATGAGCATCATTGGCTGAACTTGGTGGGTTAGGGTTAGGGTGAGAGTTAGGAGAGATGGGAGAGAAATAATGAAAGAAAGAATGAACAAAAGAAAGAGAGAGAGGAGAAGGAACGGAAGAAAAAGGAAGGGAGAAAGAGAGAGAGAGAGGAGGGGGGAAAGGAGACCAATTAGAGAAGTTGAAGGGGAGGAGGAAAGGAGGGTAGATATGATCTAGATATGATGTATACATATATGAACTTTTCAAAATATGAAACTATCACTGATTTTTTTAATGCAATCAAATCAGTCATGTAAAAGGAGTAGGTAAAGAAAACAGAAGTAAGCTGAAGTGTGAAATCCTGCTCGAAGAAGTGACCTGTGTGAGCTACATGCTCCTGGCTCAGGGTCAACTACAGACATCAGTGCCCTCATGGTGAGAGCTACAGAGCAGGACACAGGTCTGAGCTGTAGAAAGGCAATGGGAGGATGGATAAGGCATGCGCATGCGCAGGCTGGGGCCCCGGCAGTGCTCAGATTGAAGTGTGGACCCTTACCCCTGCACTACTGTCTAACCAAGCTACAAGAAAGAACATGAAGGGCGCGGCGGAAGCTGACAACGGACAAAGGTAGATTGAGATGGGTGAGTGTTCCATATCCTGTAAGAGCACAGAAGCTGCTCTGTGAGGAATGAGCCAGACCCCAAGCATCAAAGACGAGGCAAAGGCTTTCATTTCAGGCAAGGAAGCTCAGACTGGGGCATTTTGGCAGAGGATGGGCTCCTCCCCAGAGAACATTGACTTCTCTTATTTCATTTGCTGAGGTCAGCAGCTTCCCCTCTGACCTGTGGAGACAACAGAGAGGGCAAACACGAGCAGAGGGTGTAATGACCTTGTATTTCAGGTTACTGCTTATTTTATTTTATTGATTTATTCATTTGATTTTCCTACTTCTATTTTATTATTAGTGATAACTTTGTTCTTTGTTTTGTTATATTTTGGTTGGAATGAACATGCTCATTGGTTTTTCTGTCAATTTGACACAAGCTAGAGTCTTCTGGGAAGAGAGCGCCTCTACTGACGAAATGCCTCTACCAGATGTGCCACTACAGGGGACATTGTCTTGAAAAATGATTGATGTGAGAGGGCCCAGCACTTTTACGCTTGGACAGGTGATCTCAGGTTGTGTAAGAAAGCTAGCTGAGCAAGCCTTGAGAAGAAGGTCAGTAGGAGTGTCTCTCCATGCCATCAGGCTCCTGCCTCTAGTTGTTCCTACCGCGACCTCTGACCTCTCTCACAGATGAAGCAATGGAGACCTGGGAAGCCAAACAAACTTTCTCTCACTGAAGGTGCTTTTGTTGGTGGTGTTTGTCACAGCAACAGAGCTCAATGACCGTTCTTTCTCTACACTGGCAACAGATATAAATTATAGGACATAGTCAACCCAAGTTCAAGTAGGAATGAAAATAAGAGTTGATCTTAGATTTATCCAAACTAATATTCAAAGCCAAGAAGTAGAAGACAGGCAGGTGGTTTTGCAAATGCAAAGGAACAAAAGCAGCATACAAGGACTCCTTTGTATTTAAAATGTGAAGGGAACAAAGAGTGATGATGGCTTAAAAACCAAAAGCACAAAAACCTAAAGGAGGCTACCAAGTTAGCTCAATGGGTAAAGGGACTTGCCACCAAGCCCAGTGGCCTGAGTTCAACTCCCAGGATCCACAGAGTGGAAGGAGAATATTTGGTTTTTTTGTTTGCTTTTGTTTTTGTTTGTCCCCTCCTCTAGCCTCCACTCAAGCACCGGGCATGTGATTCCTCCCCCACACACACACACTTCATAAAGCCATGTTATATATATACAATTTAAAATAAATTTTAAAATTTAAACCTAAATAATTAAATTCTACTAGCAAGGAAATACTTTAAAAAATAAACAATACAGAAAGGAAGTATAGAAAAGGACTGATGGTTAATATTAAATTCACTTAAGGGACCAACAATATGACTTAATGGGTAAAGGGGCTTAAGGTCAAGCCTGGTAATCGGAGTTAGATTCCCAGGCCTGCATGTTGGAAGAAGAGAACTCATTCCTCCCAGCTGTCTTCTGACCTTCACACATGCACCATGGCACACATGTACCCCTCGACCCTAAATAAATAAATGCAATTTTAAACTTAGTCTGGCATGTTGGACTCCACTAATACCACTGGAAATTTATCATTTCTTTTAGAGGGTTTTAACACACTTTTAGTAAGTTAGCATTCACACTGTTTCTGCTTCCTATCTCTACCTCCTTATCTTTCCATGTATTCACCCACTGAACTAGTAAGGAAGAGACAACCGCAATTAGATTTACAAACATAATTGGTACTTTGGACATTTTTTTTTCTTCCTTGCATATCCCATTTGACTGCATTTTTATTAAAAATTAGCATATATGTTTATGAAATACAGTAGTCATTATTCTTTCAAAAATGAAAACCAGGAATAATGTAAACAAAACTACAGCCTGTACACAAAAGCCAGGGAAGAAAGTATGTTTCCCTTAGCAACATGGAAGCGGATAGTTAAACATAATCGGCATTCCATGAACACATAATTTAGCAATCAACAAATAACTGACACTCAGCTTGTAAATTATTCATATTTTAATTTTTCAACTGTTTACTCTTCTCAAATATTTATTCATCCCTTCAACCAAACACATTCATTCAGAGGTCTAAAAATTTTAAAAGAAGAAGAAAACCTTGTATCAAGCTGAGTTAAAATGACACACTGGAAACCACGGTCCAACAGGAAGAGGAGGAACCAAAGTTCCCAGGAAAAAGCCACAGCCATGTTAAGCTACAGGTAATCGGCTGATCGAAACAATGGGAAGTTGGGATGTCACAGAAACAAAGTATCTTTGGTTATTATCAGCATCCTAAATAGCCATTTCTTTCTCTCCTTTGTGTTGGACTCAACATCCTTGTGACTATAAGGAAAATCTTTTGGGAATGTACAAACAGGACCCCTGTATCCACCAGCCCAAAATCTAAGAATGTCATCAGATAATGCCTGAAGCCTCCAACAGAGTCTCACCCCACCCCCACCTCACCCCAACCCCACCCCCTCTTTACTGTGTAACCTGCCTACCTGATGTTTCCACCAATGTATTTTTACAGTACCTTAATTTACAACTTTATTCTGTCAGCATTACCATGAAACTGTTACCATGTTGGAACAAGGAATCGGAGTAGCCTGGAGTCTCCAGGGCATGATTGTCCACACTTGATTCCAGATGAGCTATCCTTTTCTCTGTGAGATAAGAGTTATATGTTCCTATCTGCAGAGAGGAAACATCCAACTGGGGACAACAGCCCAAACTATATAAATGGTTCCAGAACTATGTGCTTTATTAAGATCAGTTTCTTTAAAGCCACATTTTCACTTCAAATATTATCTCAGATTAGAAATGCCTGCCACTTAATGCTCCCTTCTAAGTCATTCATGGCATCCAGCCATGGCTGCTTGGAACCCACCCTCTTAAAAAGTGCCCAACAGATTCTCCTATGGCCCCATTGCCACAATCCTGATGGTCTAGCACCCAGGGTGACCACCTATCCAAGCCGTACTCCTCTCGTCTCCTTTAAACTTATTATTAGGTGTGTGTGTGTGTGTGTGTGTGTGTGTGTGTGTGTGTGTAAGAAAACCAGAGAAACAGAGAGAGCAGATGGTGCATCTGTAAAAACGACAGGACAACTTTGTGATGCTGCCCATTCTCTCCTTGCACATTTCCATAGGTTCTAGAGATCAAACCCAGGTCACCAAGCTCACACAGCAAGTGTCTTTGCCCTCTGAACCATCTCGCTGGCCCCTCTCTGCTCCTTTAATTCCATTTTTACTCTTTTCTGTATTAGTTACTTTCCTCCTTATTGTAACAGAATACCTGATGAAAATAACTTCAGAGTTTGATTCGGCTCACAGTTCACGCTGCTTTGGGGGCGGGTGTCTATGCGTGGTACCAGTGATGATAGTGAAAGGTGGTGGGGGTCCAGCGAAATGGGGATGGTTGTCTGTTGGGAGGTCTATGCATGGTGCTCACTGGCATCATGAAGTGGGAATGGGGGATGGTCGTTTGGCCCATCTGAAACCCAGTGTGTTAGGGCATTTGGGTTTTCGTTTTTGTTTTTTTGTGTCTGTGTGCCTTTGTGGGAGTATGCACACATGTATACAAGTGTCTGAAGAGGCCAGAAGATGGTGTTGGATCTCCTAGTCCTGGAATCACAGGTGGTTATGAGCTGTCTGGTGAGGGCCTGATGTGGGTCTGCCCAAGGCTGTTCCAGTGCTTTTAACCACTGAGCCATCTCTCCAACCCCTGAGGTAAGGTCTTGGCATGGTAACAAATGAGAGAAAATGTCAATATTTGTATGATGCAGTGATATATCAATAGACAATTGCAAAGAGAGCAATTGCAAATCTATAGGAAGATCCATATAATCAGATAAATACATTAACACAAAGTTAACCCTAAAATAAATAAAAATATTAAGTAGATATGTAAAACTTATGTGACTTTTTAATAAACAAAGAAAATTATTTTTACACATGGAAAATTTAAACTGGCAAAAAATGGGAGAGAGTGGAAAAACTGGGAAATAATAGAGTGAGAAATAATCTATCATTGGTAGTTTGTTGAAGAACGAACTGTGGATTCTTTGTAAGTGAAGCTTGTAATATATATAGCAAGCACATGGTGTGGACTGAAGAGATGATCTAGTACTTGTGCACCTAGGGGACCTGGGTTGGGCTCTCAGCAACTATGTTTGTACAGCTCACAACTGTCTGCAACACCAGTACCAGCCAAGAGATCTGATGCCCTCTCTGGCCTCCATGAGGAACTGCAGCCATATGCACACACACCCACACGTGCGCACACAACCACACATGCACATATTCGTCAATAAAATTTTTAAAGACAAATCTCAAAACCATGCAGAGTCTTTAACCTTATCATCAAGAAATTGAGCTGACAGGAAAATTAGACAAGGTTGGAGACTTCAACCTTGCTGTTCTTTACCAGGCAAAACAGATTTATAATGATCAATTAATATTTAATTGTGATATAATTCTTAAATACTATAGATGACCATTTAAAAACTTAAATGCTTATTATTAATATAAGAGCATGACATTTCTGATGCACTTATAGTTTAAAATGAAATAGCATAGGAAAATTGATACAGTAATTTTAATTAATTTTATTAAGAAAATATGTATATAATTTCTCAAATGAATTTTCAATCCCTATACTCAAAAATATTGATTTTCTCCAAAACATGGGATTCAAAGTAATCTTAATCAGAGTTTTTTTATGTCTGATGTTTTTGTGATTATTATTTATTAAGTTTTAAAATTCTACACTAAAAAACAGTTGGCTTCTCAGAGAGCAAGAGAGAGTGAGCATTCTGATTTAGGGACTTGTACCCTTAAATGAAGTCATTCTATTTAGAATAAAATACAAATGTACAATGTCACAATGCCAAGTTTCATAAGACAAAAACTCTTTTTAACTTTTTGGAAAAAAAAGCAAAAAACCTAAAACAGCTTTCATCTCAGAGGAGTAAGAGCTAGTTTATTCTGGAGTCAAATATGAATGAACACTGAGTAACAAAGTGAGTGACCACAGCCCAGGAACTCAGCCCAGGTCCCACTGTGGAGACCATGCCATGGTCTAAAGATTTTGTTTGTCTGGTCGGTTGGTTGGTTGGTTGGTTGGTTGGTTGGTTGGTTGGTTGGGGAGGTGGGTGGGTAGGTGGGTGGTTGGTTGGTTTCTTGTGTAGGATTTCTCTGTGTAACAGTCCTGGCTTTCCTGTAACTCGATTTGTAGTCCAGGCTGTCCTTGGATTCACAGAAATCCACCTGCCTCTGTCTCTTGGATTAAAGGTGTATGTGTGTGCCACCACCTCCTGGCAGTGAGTTTTTGTTTTTTTGTTTTGTTTTGTTTAACAGTAACAGAAAAAGAAAAAGAAGTCATAAATTAAACACTTTAGAAATAATTTGGTTGGAGGTGGCAGGGGGATGAATCAATAATTTAAGAGCATTTGGTGCTTTTCCAGAGGACCTGGATTTGCTTCCCAGTGCCTCTATGATGGATCACAACTGCCTAACTCCAGTTCCAGGGGATCCAATGGCCTCTTCTGACCCCACCCCATTCCCAGACATGAGTCAGAAGTTATGCACATGGTACAGATAGAATCATGCAGGTACTCGCACAGAAGATAAATACATCTAAAATAATGCATTGGTGGGAACCTCACGTAGGGGGGTTACAGTAAAGCAAGAAAGATTGCAGCTCCCCATAACACCCAGAAGCTCCAATCAGTCAGCCTTGTATAATGGTTAACACAAATGTCGCTTTTCTCTACCTGGGAACTCCTGTGCACAAATCCAAACCAATCTGGAGAAGTTTAAGGCAGAGCTGAAGTTTCTTTCAAGGAAGCACAGATGTTCGTCTTCCCTGAATAAGTGACAGAAAACTGAACAGGTCTAGAAGCTGAAATATATATCTTTTTTAAGATCTCCAAAAGAATGTTGAGAAAGCTGGAGGGTTATTGAAATGAACCCTCCTCTAGCTATATAGAGAGACAGACTAAGCACTAGTTTAACTTAAAAACAAAGCCTTTGAAGTCTGCAGAGTACTTATAGATGCCTTCTCTCCAGTAAAGACATGTGCTGTGATTTTCTTGTATCCATTCAGGCAGCTCATCATTTTGGTATTGCTTTCCTCACACAACTGTGATGTGTTGGGTGTTGCAACTGGCTCTAAGGAAAAGACTAAGATGTCCTAAACTCCATGTGGCTGTCTTTAGTTGAGTTACAGATACTGTCACAAGTCCTGTGACAACCAGTACCCTTCTGTTCAGTGACCTGTTCATTCATCCCTGTGCTGATGGTAACAGAGAATTAGACATTAGCTCTCCAGAGTTAGACACCACAACAAAAGTGACCAAAACCAAGATAAAGACAGGTACCCAACCCTGGGGTTGGAGCAGGAGTTCCTCATTCCATCTGAAGATATTCAGAACAGATGGCAGTTGGTCTAAATCTTGAAGATGGTGAGCAAACCAGGCAGGAAGGCTTGATAAGTGCCACAGTCTGCTTTCTATTGTTCTGGTAACCACCGTCACCAAAACCAAGTTGGGGAGGAGAGGGCTTATTTGGCTTATGTGTCCTGATCACAGTCAATCTATGAGGAAAGTGAGGGAACTCAAACAAGAGCAGAGACGGTGATCATGGAGGAATGCTGCTTGTTCTCCATGGCTTGCTCAGAGCTTGCTTTCTTACAGAACCCAGGACCACCTGCCCAGGGTGGCACCACCCACATCAACTGTCAATCAAAAAAATGCCCCACATGAATTGTCTTTTACTAATCTATTGTGCTTTCCAATTTTGTGTTTTTGTGGTGGGGGGGTGGGTTGGGGTGGGTGCATGTTTATTTGTGTGTGTGTGTGCATGTGTGCATGTGTGCATGCGCGCACACACACAGATCTACATGTGATGTGTTTCTCAGTCCTTTTTCTTTGCTTTTGTTCTTTCATTTGTCTGTTTGCTTTATTTAGTCTGTTTGATTTTTATTGGCCTGTTTGTTTTAAGATAGAGTGAATGAAGGAAGGCCTGGAGTTGGGAGGGTGGGGAGGTAGGGAGGATCTGGGAGATGACAGAGAGAAAACTTTGATCAGAATGTGTATATGAAAAATATTATTTTCCATTAAAAAAGAAAATGCCCCCACAGACTTGCTCAGGACAATCTGAGGCAATCCCACAATTGAGGCTCCCTCTTTCCAGGTGACTATAGTGTGTGATGACAAAAATCAGCCAGTGGATTTTTTTTTCATTTGCTAAAAATGTATTTGTAATAGTTCTATTATTCTCTTAAAATTCCATATAGGTATATAACATATGTTGATTATACATACTTCCACTCCTCCCATCTAATTTCCCCATCCAACATATCTCTCCGACAGTGGAATCCAATTGATGCTAGCTACCCTTGTATATGTGCATAGCCATGAGGCATGGGCAACCTACCAGTAACCCTACCAGTAATCTACCAGTCCCAAACTAAAATGACTCTGTCCCCAACAGCCATCAACTGTCAGTGGGCAAATAATAATTATATATTTATGAAGTCAGCATCATATTTTAATATATGTGGTAAAATAACTGAATTGAACCAATGAATATATTTGTGCTCACTCTCCCACACACCTTTTCTTACAAATTTTAGCATCCTCCTTTTTCTCTAAGCTCCAGCAGTATTTATTCCACAGCTAGAAGGCTCTCAAATCTATTTTCTGCAAAGAGCGTCATTGTTCATTGTTTTATATAACATTTATTTAAGTTCTGTTTATGATGATCTTACCCCGGGAGACTGAGGAAAACAAAAACTGTGTGTCAAATGGTATAGGACATTTTTCAGAGGGTTATTATTGCGGTTTCTTTCCTTAAGGAGAAATTAAAATAAAAATTATATAACCATGTGTATGTTAGATATTAAGTGTATTTCAGTTTGAACTGTGCAATAAATCAGTGAACCTGGCTAGGTATATGTTTTTATTTTTATTATAAGTGCAGGGCCCTGTAATTCTATTTTGTTCTTTTCCCTAGCACAATTATTAATGGCTCTCATTTCCGCTCTCAGAAAGATCTTGTTTGGAAAAATAAATTATATGGTCATTCTAATCATTTAACTTTTGTCCCCTTATAAAAGCAAAAGGTTTAGTGTAATTGGGCCGTGTGCCTCTGAGGATGTGAACCATTGAGAAGTGATTCTTCAGCCCTTATGTTACAACCTTGGGGGAAATGAACTAATGCAAATCTGACCCTGATGACTTGAACAAGGGCAGAGAGGGGTGTGTTATGAAACAGGCAGTGTGAGGCCAAACAGGATTGCTGCATCTCATGACTACATCCATACATCCTCAGCCTCTTTAAATGACCTTATCCACCACCAGGGGATGGACCTGCTTTGTGTGGCACCCACCTGTGCCACTGGAGCTGTCTTCCTTTAGTGTTGGCAGCACCAACTGATGGGACACGTTTTCTTTCAGTAGACTTTGCAAAGGCTCAAGGGCAGTTAAGTAGAGAGGTATTAAACTGTATGAGTTTGTCTGGAATCTAGATTTCAATAGTCTTCCTTAAGGCTACTCCTTAACTTTTTTCTTACCATTTATGTTTTCAAATCTAAGCACTTTCCCACTTGTATGAAAGACAAACTTTGCACGATTCTCTAAATTTGTTTTCATTTTTACTTAATGTTGACATTTGTGACCTTGATAAATTATTGTGACTTATCCTATTAATGTAAACCCATTTGTTTAAAATAATTTGACCAGATTGATTTCTTAATTTTCACTACTGTTTTGATGAAAGATAAGAGAGAGGTAGAAAGGACAACACACACACACACACACACACACACACACACACACACACACACACACCCAATGGTAGAAAAGGACCTTATGCTCAAATATTCTTATTTAGCATTAAGCTCTGCATCAGCCTGGTGTGGGGATACCCATGCCTCTGTGCACTCACATTTAATAGTGTCTAAGTATTTAGGGAAAGATTAGAAGGAAAAGGAAATGCTTTTCATTTACTAATAGCAGTCTTTTTAATAATGTAGAGATATTTGGGTGAACACAGGCATAATGACTCAGAATGGGCAATGTGCAGGTTAGCTTTCTCAATGTGACTACACCACACTCATCTGGGAAGAGGGAGTTTCAGCTGAGGACTTGCTCCCATCAACTTTATCTGTGGGCAAGTCTGTGGGACATTTTCTTGGTTGGTGATTCCTGTGGAAGGGCACAGATCATTACTCCTGGCAGCTTAGGGGTTTTTTTATTGCTGTGAGGAGACACCATGACCACACCTGCGCAGGTAGTTCCAGGTTGTATAAAAAGAGACTGAGCCTGGGGGAGGAAGGCAGTAAGCCACATCCTGTTTCATCCATGCCCACTGAGCTCCTGTCCTGACTACCTTCCATGAGCAACTGGGGTCAGAATGAGTAAGCCATAGACTCTTCCCCAATTGTTTTTGGTCATAGCGCTTATCAAAGCAATGGAAGGCAAAGTATGACAGATGATGATATTGTTGGGGGATAAATATTTTCTCCAGATCACGAATCGTCTGTCCTTTCTCAAAATATTCCAGAAAGAGGCCTATTTGTGCAGGAACCAACGCTAACCCCAAGCATGCCATGTTGTTTGTGCTTCTCCTCTTGTGAAAATCATTTCACTGTAGAGAGTTTGTGGGAAAACCTAACACGGCCATACACACACCCCACACACACACACACACATACACAGGATTAGGATTTCTAGAAAAGGTTCTTGCTTGCAAGCTTTGTTGATTCCATCCAGAGTTCATAGTGTTTCTACCAGGATTGTTAGGCTCACCAGAAATCACTGCTAGTTCAGTGTGATTACTTCTCTCTTGGAGCGGTAGAAAAAAAAAAACAAACAAACAAACAAACGAACAAAATTGTTTCAACCTTTAGCATTTCTGTTTCCAGAAATTTCGTCCCCCAAATCCTTGAAGCGTGACACCATTGGCTACTCACAGCATGTGCACCTCTGTGTTGGATCATGTCCATGGAAAAGTGGAAAACTGGAATGATCAGTCTTGGTGCACTTAGATATTTATCTGGAACTGGCTTCAGTGGAAGTTCATTGGTACACTCCAATGTGTTTAAGCCAATGCCTAACCCATCGCAGTAATGGACCCCTCGGGATATTTATTACAAACAACCCAAAGAGAATCCTTTGGTCAGATGTCATGGTGAAGCAGTCATTATTCCCCTCCCCCATTAGTCTTCTCCCCTATCTAAGCTCTTTAGCAACATTGCTTCCATTACTTTCTAGGCCACCAGCAAAGAAACCACCCTGATACTAGCAGGTATGGAATACCAAGTAGATGGGATGATCCTCTTGACGGTGGCCCTCTCAGCCTTGCTAGCTCTGAAACCAAGCCATCATTTTATTGAAGGGACTGGAGTTTCATGACATGGTATATGGAATGCAAGCCCCTAAAAAGCTCATTAGTGCTACAATCCTTTCTCATCCTAGAATCCAGCTCTGGGATCATTGGTAGAATGAGCTATGCTGTGATTATGACACTCTTACTGCTTATACACATGGATTAATTCTTACCATATCAGCGCCCTGTGAGTCAGGAAGTTGGGTTAAGGCAGAGAGATGGAGGCATAATGCAATCATTAGTGGCCATTGCTTTCCTTTCTAATTCCGTTGAATTACTGAGCAGATGCTGACAATTTAAGATCATCAACTTAGCAGTTTTGTTTTGTTTTAATGTATGAGTTTTGTTACTTTTAACTACACCTCCATACACCTGCTGAAACTGGACAATTGGAGGACATGTGGTGACAGTCTCTGGGATGAAAGGAACAGAGGAGAAGCTTGAGGGCTCTGAGGTCTTCTTGAGGGAATTGCAAAATAGGCTAAGTGTTTCATCCGGGAGACTTTTCTCTGTTTTAAACATTTAAAAAAAAAAAAATCGACATAAAGCCGATAGCTAATTTAAATTTCCAGAAGGAAGCATAAAAGTGTAGACCTTTGGACCAAACTGTCCCCACATGGGAAAATGAGCAAGGTGTGTATATTAACAGTGAAGAGATAAAAGCCCAATGGCTGTGTGTATTCCCAGCTAGGAGACCAGCCGGTTTAAGAACTAAAGTAGATGGGTGGTAGTCCTCCACTTCCCGTGCTCTCATCACCATACTTACTTTCCCAGAGCACCTTGCTGCTTAGCGTGGTCTATTAACCCCAGTTAGAACACTAACACACCAAAAGAAGGATTCTGTTCAAGCCCAGGTTGGGAAACCAATCAGTTTATGGTGGTTGCATACTTAGGCAAGAGGTTACTTAGAGGGAGGGCCTGGGTGATGACACAAAAGTGGCATTACTGTAGTCTCCTGCTCAGTTTGCAGGCAGTTACACCACTGAAGGGTCTCCCTTTCACCAGCAATTGCTTACGGCTTACATAACCTCTGAGTTGCTTTTGAGTTTCTGAGCCTTCTATGCCTCTGAGTTTCTAAGTGAGTTTCCTGAGTCTTTTAAGCCTCTCTTCTCCTCTTTTCTCCCCTCCCTTCTCCCCCTAGAAGGAAATGTTTCAATCTGTAGGAGACAATGTTTTTGTCTGTGGGAAACAATGTTTCTATCTATAGGAGACAATATTTTTGTCTATGGGAAACAATGTTTCAATCTATAGGAAACACTGTTTTAATCTGTAGGAGACAATGTTTTTATCTGTGAGAAACAATGTTTCTATCTGTGGGAAACAATGTTTCAATCTGTGGGAAACAATGTTTCAATCTATAGGAAACACTGTTTTAATCTGTAGGAAGCAATGTTTTTATTTTGTGGGCAACCATGTTTCTATCTATAGGAAACAATGTTTCTATCTGTGGGAAATGGTGCTTCGCTCTGTAGGAAACAGTGTTTCAATCTGTAGGAGACAATGTTTCAATATGAAGGTCTTGGAAGATGTTTGTCTCCGGAATAGTCTTGCTAAGCATCAACAGGTCCTTGGGAAGGCTTCCACGAAAAGGCCTCTGCCTTTATTGCTCCGCAGATGCTCACCTCCTTTGGAGTCTTCAGCATTTAGAGGTGACTTCCACACGGGCAATGAAACATGGTCTTTGCCATTCTATCTTTCACTTTTCTGGTTAACTAAATGCAGTCACTAGGGTGTTGTAGTTTAGCTTGCATGTTTTTGCTTTGGGCCACTGTTATTATAAAACAGCAAAACATATTTAGAAAAGCCACACTTTGCTCTTTGACCATTCCCTAGAATAGTTCTTAGGACACCAGGTGGCAGCAAGTCAAGTTTCTAGGTAACCACTCCCTCATAACTCTGTGTGGCTAAGCCATGAGGTTGGGTAGGTCAAGCACTGTGAATGAGAATGTCACCCTGTCACAGGCATTTGAACAAGTGGTCTCTAGTTTGTTGCACAGATTGGAAGTATTGGCAGGTGTAGCCTTGCAGGAAGAGGTCTGTCATTGATGGGGAGGGTGGATTTTGAGATGTTCAAACCATTCCCAGTGCACTCTTTCTGCTTCCTGTTTGTTGTTGGAAATGTAAACTCTTAGCTTCCATGCCTACAGCCTACTGCCTCCACACTGCTGTTGTGGACTCTAACCCTCTAGTGAGCCAAATAAACTTCTCTATAAATAGCCTTGGTCATGATGTTATATCACAATAGGAAAGTAACTAATAAAGGTGTGCAGAACTTGTTTTGAATTGCAAAGTTTTCTTCTTAAAGTGAGTCTATCCAGACATAACCCCTTCATTATCAACGATGTCTGTTCATCCTGTAGAAAGATTAAGATTCACTGCCTTCCTGAGCAACTTAGTCTGATTTATCTTCTCTACAGATTCCAATCTGAAGCTCCTGGCACAGAATCCTGGTGCTGGAATATGGAAGGATCCTCATCGCTCATGACTTCACTTTGCCAACTCTGTATGTCTGGCTTTGGAGGAAACCAAGAAAAGAATAATGCAGTTACTTTCTAATGCCTAAGACCTTGAAACGTAACATTTATCCTTCTGGGATTTTCCTTTCAAATAATAACTATTTGAAAGAACATTTAAATAAGGGGGAAGGAATGAAACCATAGTCAAAATTAGTTCTTCTCCATCTTGTTTGCTTGTAGTCTGTAATTTTCTGTTCCAGTATCTCTAGATTATTAATTAACAGCAGGAATCATGAAACCTATCATTGTGTCACACACCTTCTTGGAAAAGAAGCTTCTATGCCACAGTGCCTACTGTGACATTCCATGGACAAGTCTTTCTGGGCATCCTATATGACTAAGGTATCACAGTCTCATAGCAGCATACCCAGCCAGAGGAAAGTCATCATTACATCTGCTCCATGCCCACCTGCTATCAGTTTTCTCCCCAAAGTGGATCCAAACCAAAGAGAAGGTTCTACATCGGCTAGGCACAAGGCCAATGAAGGCATGCCTGGACAAAGACTAAAACCTCATAACCTGTCTAGGGGGTCTCGGGAAAAGAAATCAAAAAGTCATGTGTTTGTTTCCCCTGGAATTCTCCTGGAAACAGTTTAAGTAAATGTGCTTGAAAAATACAAGTCCGGATAGAGAAAGAGGGCTTTCTTAAGTGAAGAGTCCAGATGAAAAAGTCTGCATAAAGGTAAGACTTGGTCAAGAAAACCTCTTCCTGGCATCCATCTAGAATTCAACTCAGCCAAAACATGCTCAAAGAATGAAGGTAGAATAAAGACAAACAAAAACTAAAGAGATTCCTCAGTGACAGTCACATGACACTTAGACCAACAAAGGCTGTCCTCTAGTGCAGAAAATATGACCCCAAAGGAAGCTTGGAGACCAGGAAAAGAACAAAGAACAATGAAAAAGTGAAGAATATATGTCAACTTAAATGCATATGTTTTGTAGAAAACAAGAATAGGAAGCAATAATTGGGTTTCTGTGGTTGCAAGTATGGAGACAATTACCATCTGCAACAAGTTTTATTGAAACTTAGATGGAGTGAAACTTTAACAGTATAAGAAAGACTTGGCAGTTCTTGGTAACAGGCTTCAGCAAGTCAAAATTACACATTGTAATCTCTAGAGGAAGCACAGAAATTATATGTAGTATGTATGAAAAAGAGTCAATGGGTATTACAACAGAAAGAGAAAGTTACATATAGTTCTCTGTGTGTGTGTGTGTGTGTGTGTGTGTGTGTGTGTGTGTGTGTGTGTATACATACAGTTCTATGATGGGGGCATACAGTTCTGTTGAGGAGAAGGAAATACAGTTCTCTCTGTGTGTATGTGTGTGTGTGTGTGTGTGTGTGTGTGTGTGTGTTTGTGTGTGTGTGCCCACACGTGTGTACTCAAATGTGCATTCACACATACAAAAAAAGGATTCTAGCGAGGTTTCTGCTGATTGTTAACCCAAGTAACAATATCAGTAGACAAGAGTGTGACACTCATAAAGCCCCAAGCTAAAGGAAGTTATTACACACCCCGCCAAGTCCTTTCTCAGAGAATGTTCTGAAATATGTGAGGACTCAAGAAGTACCACATCTATGAGACATTCATGAAAATTGTTATTAGGATAACATATATTACATACATGTACATTTCCCATGCTTTAATACTGGGTAGTGACGATAAATCAAAATAAAGAAATAAAATTGAAATGCCAAGGTGAAATGCTGATGATAGGTTTCAAAATAGAAACCAATAAACATAAAAACCAGCATTATAACTCTTAGCATTAAAATTGCAGGCAACTAAAACTGTTAGAAGCATTGAGAATCACAAAGAGTGTATTTGATTTTGCTTTTATAATACAGATTTCCAAAGATACATTCCAAAGCTAAATTACGCAGTTCAAATGTCATTTGAAACATACATTAAAAAAGGATCTGTTGAGACTAATGTATTTCATCCCATATATCTACCATCACATAACAAGAGAGACATTTCTAATGAATTTATGTTGAATTGTTCGAAGCAAATCTTTAAAACTCTATCTAGATACATCATTAGCTACCTGCATAAGGAATGGAGAGATGTTTCAATGGTGTTAATCAAAATCTATTGTTACCTCTGGTTTTTATTGTATTTCTAGAAAATGGAATTTGGTTCAATTTGTATCTCTGGGTGATAAATATTTTTGGTAAATGCAAGCAGCATTTAAAAAAATAATAATAAAAGTTGGCCTGAATGTGGTAGCCCACACCTTTAATCCCTGCACCCTGTAGGCAGAAACTGGTAGGTCCCTGTGAGTGAGTTTGAGGTCAGCTTGATTTGTATAATGTGTTGAGGTCATCAAGGGCTGTATAGTGAGATCCTGTCTCAAAAAAAAAAAAAAAAAAAAAAAAAAAGAGTAATAATGATTTAAAGACACATTGTATGAAACAAACAAAAACAACTAAAACAAGCAAACATTTGTATAGTTCCAAGGAAGGCTAATGTAAGGCATGTCGACATGAGGAAATTAAGCCACGGGAGTGTAGTGAGATATTCACTTTGTCCACATCTGTGGCATTGACCACGCCCACTGAGGGGATGGAGACAGGGGCAGAAGTGACCTGGAGAACTAGGTCTGAGGAGGAGCCCGGAGTGCTCTCTTGTAGGCAGGACGCGGACAGGAGAGCATCTGGAGAAACCTGCTGGTGTTTATCTGTCTATGTTATAAGTTATTTCTCCCTGAATAAACATCTATTTGGCCCGTTTGTTTCTCCTGATCCTTATTAAACCACGATATGGGAAAGAGATGGGTAGCCACAATCACTAAGGAACATAAATAGAGATGAGCAAGCAAGGAAAACATGTTCTCTAGCGTTTTCAAAGCACAAAACATGAGGAACAACATACAAATACCAACTTGCTAAAAATGTCAATGTGATCTATTCCCTAGAGGAAGAGGGACAGAGGTGGCACTGTGAATCCTTGAAACATACCTCTGTAACACTCCAGGCACAGACTTTCCACCTATAGGTAAATAATGAGGGAAAATGCACTGTGCATTTTCAAGTATGGTGAGTCCTAGGTAGAATCAGGACCAAGACATGCAAGAAATAAGATTTGGAACAGTAAAAATCCGTGCATAAGAAATTTACGTATTAGCTCTCTCCCGAAACCCTCTATCTTGGCTTTTTCTCTCACGGGCTCAGTCACTTGGTTACGTCAAATCCACACTAGCAAGCAGCACTTCATCCGCCATCAGTGGGAGTGCGAACTGATACGAGGCCTCTGCCAAACTGTGTGGTGGTTTCTAGTGAAGCTGAAATACACCCACACCAGAACCCAGAAGTTCTATCCCAGACCATGTCCCCAAAAGACCTGAGTATGCCTAAGTTCACAAAATCTTGCATAAGTGTACTCATAGTAGATTTATTCATAATTAACAAAAACTAGGGAACAAAATCCAGTTTGGCCAACAGGAAAATATGCCTATTCAGTGGAATGCCACTCAACCATTCAAAGGATGAGCCTTGGAAACACAATGCAGCATGCACAACCCTCAAAGTGTCCTTTGATCAAAATAAGCCAGACCCAAAAGAGAAGCACACACTACTTAATGTCATGTATATGCAATTCTGGAATAGTACAGTGTGCCTACAGACATAAACATCACAACAGTGCTTGTCTTAGAGATCACTTGTGACAAGAGAGGGGCATGAAGGAATTTTAGGACAGTTTTCACACGCTCAGGTATGAGTACGTGCAAAAGTGGGATTCCTAACTGTGCATTCCAAATCTCTGCATTCTATTTGAATAACTTACATAGCACAAACACAGTGCTGGCTTAAAGGAAGGGCACCCACTTCCACATCAAAGGAACACAATGCCAGCTGCTCTCTGCACCTATCCCGTGGCCCGTGAACCTGCTCTAAGCCATGCTTAGGAGGGTCTGAGGAGCCTAGAGAGAAGGGGGCGGCTGACCTCATTTCATTACTTGGGTGGAGTGGCATCTATACTGTTCCTTAAAACAGCGCAAATGTAAACGAGGTGTAAACTGCCTTCACATCTCATTTAGGGAACAGATGAGCCGTGAAATGCATTTCACAGGCACAAGTGCTGCAGGGGTATGCTTAGCAAGTAAGCACAGTCTCGCAGTGCAGTGTTGAACATTTGTTCTTCTTCCCTCGGGATCCAGGATTATTTCTGTGTGCTGGCCGGGTGGGAGGGAAAGGGGGCAGGGTGTGAGTGTAGGAGGAAAGAGGGAGCTGCTTCTCAAGTCCGTGGGACCTCTTCCTTTCCCTGTGTGATTGACTCCTACACCTCTGTCCAAGTCCAGCTTAACTTTCACCTCCCTGCACAGCACTCATGCTCCCAGACTCCATTCCTCTGCCCTCCAGACAGACACAGCATTGGGCCCCTTCCCCTTGATTTGTCATGGCTAGCTCTGTAGGCTCCTTGCAGGCTAATGCCAGATCTCAGTAGTTGCTCAATTAATCATGTGTCCAGAATGTATATGGGTATATTTGTGTGGTGTGTGTGCCATGTACACACCCATTTATACACATATAGACACTAGAGACATATGTCAAGTGTCTTCCTATATCCCACCTTATTTTCTGAGACAGGGTCTCTCATTGAACTGGAAGCTTGCTGTTGACCATTGAGCTCCTGGAATCTGCCTGTCAACGTTCCACAACATTTGAGTTACAGGCATGTATGGCTATGCCAGGCTGTCTCATGGGTGCTAAGGACATAATCTGAGATCCTCCTGTTTTCACAGAATGTACTTTATCCACTGAATCATCTCTCCAGCTCCTCAGTAATCTTTAAGGAATGAACACAAACGGAGGCGGGGGAGATTGGTGGAGAGACTATCTGAGATGCCTCTGTAGCAGCTAACCCTTCTGCAAACACCCCCCCAATACAAAAGCACCACATACTTGAGTCATAAAATATGGACATTTCAAGCTAGTATAAACCTGCAATTTCCATCCCTACTGGGTAGTTTTGAAAATGCCAGAAAGTGCTATGCATGCTAACAGAGAAAATCGTGAACCTTGTGTGCTGCTATAACTATCAGCTTAGAAAGGCATGCCCACTGGTGCAATCATAGCATGAATGTTGTGGGAATAACTAACCCAATTTCTGGCTGGATTTATGTCCTGTTCAACAAGATGAAGTCCATACCTGTCACCATTGTCATGCCAAGAACCTGTGGTGAGTCAGGTCATAGGCCCTAGGAAAGAATTTACTGCTTTCATTCAGCTAAATAGAAATAGTGTAGAATTGACTCCTAATGACTTATACCCATAGATCAATGTCTCTCTCGATTCTCATTAGTTCAACTTCTGTTTACAGTAATTAGGGATTAACCCAGAGACCCATGTAAATGGGATTTTACTCCCACCTGCTAGTTCCCTGAATAAACACTCAGAGGTTTAATATTAATTATAATTGCCTGGCCAATAGCTCAGGCATCTTACTGATGAGATCTCTCAATTAAGCTAACCCATTTAGTTTATATTTTACCATGATGCACATGGCTTGTTATCTCACATCTTGCTTCTCCAGTGGTTACATGGTATCTCCCTGATGCCACCTTCTTTCTCTCCAAATCTTTATTTGGTTTCTGGCCTGGCTCTATTCTGCCTGGCCATTAACCAAATGAGCTTAATTTATCAACCAATAAAAGCAACACATATTTAGAGCATGCAGAAGAACATCCCACATCAGACCCACAACTGAACAGCATGCAAAGAATAAGAGACTGTGGGATGCTTAGCTCTGAATGGTACATCTGTATTACTATCCCTCCTCCCAAGACTCAGGGATGACTTTTAAAGAGGGGGTAGATGGATAAAAAGGAATCGTGTCTTCCCGATAGAGCAAGGCAGCTGCACATATAAACCATAGCAGCTATAAAGACATGCGCATGCCCGGTGAAAGCTCAAGCCAGACCAAATTACAGTATGGAGAGGAAAAACAGGCACAACGTCCACGCATAGCTGAGGAGCCCTTGGTAATTGATAACTCCTGGGAGGGGAGGAGTTGATCGTCTTTAGGAGCTCTGCCCCTGATCTTGTGGGACCTCATCCCTAGGAACTACAGGCAACTCACAGCTTCTGAGAGAGAGAGAATTAGTCTTCCTCAGGGAGGAGTTCTGTAATTGGCTACCCAATACCAGGGGTCATCCTGAAAACATATACATACAAACAACACTAAATGGACTCAGCAGACTGTTTATATGTTTGTATATGTTATATTAATACATAACAAGAATAATTTTTTTAAAAAATAAAGAGGTCATGAATTTAAGAGGGGATGATGAAGGGAAACTTGGGAAGGATTGGAGGAAAAGAGAGAAGGGGGAGATTTTTATGGTTCTGTTTTAATTTAAGAAATAATTAAAAGTGAAAAAAAAAAGCATTGCCCCTCATAGGTCGGCATGATTCAGCAGAAGGCCGCACATCCAAGCACGTATGAGCGGCACAAATTGCACCTGGAGGGTGAATTACAAAGAGGTGGGTAGGCAGAGGAGGATGGATCTAGGAGCAGTGGGTGAGAACATGAATATGACCAAAACACATTGTACAAAATTCTCAAAGAGCTAATAGTGAATAAGAAATACAGCCATCCAAAGGCTATTTAAAAGGGTTTCGACTATCTCTGTAATTTCATGTGTCATCAAGGCACGCATGGATACAAACCTCCAGGGCAAGCTGAAGAAGATCAGCGCAGAAGTTAGGGGGCTTGATCATTGAGAGTCATGTGTTGTCCCCTTCTGTGGCAGGAGCTGAGATACTACACGCTGATGAGTGTCATGTCTCCGTCATCTAGCTCCAGGCCTTTGCCCAATACTAAAGGCCATGTATGTGCATTCTCTGGGTACCATCTGATGGTGGTCTGTATGTCAATCATATGTTATATGTTTTAAAGTGACCAAAGCAAGGATGAGGCCAAGCTAAAAGATAACAAACCCAGTGTGCTAGAGATGCTGTCCTTAGAAAATCCCCATGGCTAAGATGATATCATCCTGTGGAATGAATATATCTCTAAAATTCAGACGATTCAAGATTGAGGCTCATCACAAACTTGATCTTGAAAAATCTCTTCAGATCCTAGGCTTTCACTTCCTTCTGCATTAAATAAATATGTCTGACTGCAGAACACATTTCAAGCCTGTCCTGTGACTCACTGTTTGTCTGACGAAGGTAGACTTCATACAGATGCCCCAGTTCAGATGCACAAAAAAAGAAAAAAGAAAAAAAAAAAAAAAAGATTCATTCCCAAATTGCTTCTAAAAGCAGAGCTGAAAACAATCCCACTGCTTATTGGTGCAGGCATAGATAAACAGTATTTGCATACGAAATAGACCCACATATCCTAATTAGAGAGATCTTAAGAACAGAAGATTGGAAAACAAAAGATGCAGTTTGGAATTCACAGTCCAACAGCACTTAGGTAAATAGGAACTCAAGTAGAGGAGAGTGGGAATGAGGTGAATGAGGAGGCAATGAAAACAGGAAGTAAAGAATGGGCAAGGCATTTCAGCTGGCAGAGTGTTGTCCAGCATATATGCAGCCCTGGGTTTGATCCCCAGCATGGCCTGGGCCAGGTATGATGGTTCTGGCCTGTGGTCTCAGGAAGGTGGGAGTAGGGGGATCAGGATTCACAGTCCTCTTCACCCATACAGCAAGTTTGAGGCCAGCCTGGGCTACATTTTATATAAAATATTAATTATAAGAGCACCTTATAAAGCAAGCGATATACAAATGACCATGGGATCAGCAAAAAGGCAGAGAAAATGAGACATTTCTAGGTAGACATGATTTCATTTCAAGTGAAATCTCAAGACACTCAATATCTCTAAATGCAGTTTCGTATTTCAACTAGGTCATCCAGCCTCTATACCAAGAGGCTAAGCCCCCATGGTGACCAGATAACACTTGCTGTGCATTGCAAATGATGGATTGTCACAGATTTTGCTCAGTATTGACAGTCAAGGCGGCTTTTATTGGTGATACAGTGTTAATTGGGACCATGCTAACATTTAATTAATCTTAAGTACAATAGATCATTTGTCAACAAAGGGGGGTAAAATATTAATTGAAACATATGTGAATGGTTATTTGCTGGGTGTAGGAAATATCCCACAATTAAAGTTAATCACAGTGTGATTAATTGATTCTAATTGATTCAAGACGGGTTCCTGGGGGCATAACATAAGTCTGTCAATAAAACCTACAATTAAGCGTCACTGCAAAAAAGCAAAGTTGTTACAGCAAGTGGTGTGTGGCAGGGCTGCAGTACATTGCTTTCCTCCCAGGGCAAAAGGGAGTGCGGCCAGTGGTCTGCCCAGAACAGGGTCCTTGCTGGACAGCAGGGGCTCAGAGGCTGATTTCGATGAAGGTGGAAGACAGAAAGATAGAGTTGGAAAAGTCCTCTGCAAAGTATGGAAGTAAACTCAGGCCTGAGAGGCAGAGATGCATTTGTGGAAGCTATGACGATGAGAGAGGTGAGTAGGAAGCAGAGGCAGACGATGAGGCAAGAAATTCTCTCCACCAAGTACACAGATAAGCACTGTGGATGCCACACTGGGGTACCCACAATGCACAGGGATGGCAGGGCCTGCACGTTTCCCTCCACATAGAGATCCATTAGAATCCATTGCTAGTGAACATCCACGGGTTTTCTAGGCCTGCTGGGCACTATGTCTCCAACCTGAATGCTGACTATAACTGAAACATCCCACACACAGCCCTCCAGGAAGGGACACGGGTGTGGGCATTAATTCTCATTTTTGTGTGTGCATGTGTCTGTGGAGGACAGAGACCAATGTTAGGTATCCTCTTCTATTGCTCCCCACCTTGGGTTTGGACATAGGGTCTCTCACTGAACCTAGCACTCACTGAGTTGCTAACCAGCCAGTTCTGAGGAGTCTGCCTCCATACCCCAACCCTAGGTTTAGGGTTATAGGCACATTCTGCCACGCCCAACTTTTTCCTGGGTGCTAAAGCTCTGAACTCAGGTCTTCATGTCAGGGTAGCAGGCACTATACTGACCCAGTTCTCTCCCCAGCCCTAAGTCTTAATCAGAATCCCCATGCTGTGTATGGTCTTGATGGTCACTGTAGACAACACATCCATTTTATGATTCTTTATTTTAGAAATCTCAGTGTCTGTCACCTGTTTCCAATGCCACACATGTATCAGAGTAAGTCTCAGGCCATGGTTATGACAGTGAGGTGGCCGTATGACAGGGATTCCTGCAGAATTTCAGAATGAGAGCTGGCCACCAGAATAACCAGACACACAATTAGGAACTTTTGGACCTGGACCAACCCAATCTGTGGGAAGGGAAAGAAGAGACACAGAAACTAAATCCAGTCCTGTGAGCACTGAGTCTAAGATGTCTGTTAAAAGTGGTGCATATTAGGATTCAGTGGCCCTTCTGATTAATAGGAGCAGTTACGTACAGGGACGTACTACAAGGAGAGGGCATGGAGGGTCAGTGTGCCTCTCCTCAGCACAGCCATGACCTTAGCAAATTTTCCATTGGGCTGTCCCTGAGTGGCATCATTTATAATAAAACTCTAATTATAAGTATGACAACATCAGTAAGTTCCAAGAACAGTTCTGAGGACTGCCAAATGCAGGAAGAGGCCTCATGTGCCCTTTAAAGTCGTCACCAGCATATCAGCATCTCAGCCTATCAGCAACCCGTTGCAGGGACCTCTCCAGACCTATCTCACATGGAGGCAGTCTTAGCAAGGACTCAACTCACATAGTCTGCACTAACAATAAGGAATGGCCAAATCAAACTGAGATACAGAAGACTCCGTTGGTAAGAGAGAGTTGGTATCAGAACACAACAGCTTGAAGGGAAAAAAAAATGGATGCAGTTTTTAGGATACTATCACAAGAGGCCAGGGTAGGCTAAGAAAATGAGAGAAGTAAACATGGAAAGCTACACAGCAAACTAACAACTCATTACCTCTGTAGTCAGCTGGAGGAGGAGATAGAAAGGGCACATCTTCACAGACAGAAAGGCCAGGCTCTCCACAGACAGGAAGATCAGGCTCTCCACAGATAGGAAGACCAGGATCTCCACAGACAGGAAGGCCAGGTTCTCCACAGACTGAAAGGCCAGGATCTTCACAGACAGGAAGATCAGGCTCTCCACAGATAGGAAGACCAGGATCTCCACAGACAGGAATGCCAGGCTCTCCACAGACTGGAAGGCCAGGCTCTCCACAGACTGGAAGGCCAGGCTCTCCACAGACTGGAAGGCCAGGCTCTCCACAGGCTGGAAGGCCAGGCTCTCCACAGACAGGAAGGCCAGGCTCTCCACAGACAGGAATGCCAGGCTCTCCACAGACTGGAAGGCCAGGCTCTCCACAGGCTGGAAGGCCAGGCTCTCCACAGGCTGGAAGGCCAGGCTCTCCACAGACAGGATGCTCTCCCACTAAAATTCTCCCCAGTAGGTTAAGAGTGGCTCTAGGGAGACAGACCATTAATTTCTCCACCACTCTATTGTGCCTGAGCAAAGCTAAATAATTCCCTCGTCTTCGTATATCTAAAGCATTAGATAATATTAAATTATTTAAATTAAATTAAGGAGTTATAAACTTGATGTGTCATACCAGAGGCATAAATTAATCAAGACAACGGAGAGGATGTGGCTTGGTGCATGGCAAGCACCAGCTCAGAAATCTCATTGTTCTCTATGAAGTAGCCCCAGTTTCTTACTTGGACTGGAGCCATCCACAAGTCATTTGCTGGCCTCAAGAATGCCCTTTCTCCCTTCTTGGTTCCACCCATGGTCCCTACAGAGGTCACAAATCTAAGATGTGTTGAGAACAAACAGCCATCATGGTCAGACCACAATGCATGAGTCCTCTTGCAAGAGCTGGTCAAAGTAGAAACAATGCCAGTGTACAAACAAGCAATGTGGGGGAGCCAGTGTCCTGTGACGTAAAGATGGGGGAAGGTGGGACCACAAATAAAAGATAACGGAACCCTGCTGGGAAAGCATCCTTGGTACGACGAGGGAATGTTGTGATGACCCAAGGGAAGAGCCACTTTGAACAGGGAAAATGTTTGATTCTGGAATTATGATCCATTTCACACACACACACACACACACCCATAAGGTCTTACTCCTGGGATAAGAGTCATAACAATGCTATCGCATAAGCCCGCCTAAATGAATACTCTGTTCTCAGCCAGCACAAGAACTTCCAAAAAGACAGGCAACTTCCGGTGGAAAATCTCCATCTTAGCTTTGTGCCCTGTTCCTGTGATCAAATACCGTGACATAAACAATAGGGGATGGGAAGAAGGGGCTTGTGTTAGCTCATGCTCCCAAATTACAGACCATCAGACTGCGGAAGTCAGGGCAGCAGGAACATGAAGCACCCAGTCCCACTATACCCACAGTCCAGAGCAGAGAATGATGAATTAATAAATGCATGCAATTTTTCAGTTCTCTCTCTACTCATACAGTCCTGGATCCCTTGTCCGGAGAATGGTGCCACACACAGTAGATGGGTTCCCCAACCTCAACTAACATACCCAAGAGAACTCTCTATAAACTTGACCACAGGCCAAACTGATGGAGACATCCTGCTGAGAGGGTCAAGCTGACAATTAAAATTAACCATCATAGCTCCCCTAGGCACACAGACTCAAACTGGCCATGCCCACCAGAACAGGGTTGTCTACCTTGAAAGCTAGTATTCACCATCCATTATCATCCTGGACCCACAAACAGTATCCCAGAGCTACTTAATGAGCCAGATTTTGAATAGAGAACCCATAGCTACAAAGATTCCATTCAAATAAGAGTGGAGTGTGGCATGCAGGAGCTCATAGACACAATGGGAGGATTGGTCGGACATGTCCTTTGGTGAGTTCTAAAGTGAGTGCATCTAACGAAGCATTAGCGTTGGCATCTAAAAGTCACTCCCTGAGACAAGTCACTATTTCCAACTTGCCTTTTTTGGATAAACCAATATCACCTACCTATAAAGGATTTCATATTGGTGATGGGGATACACTGGATCATAATTCCTAACTTGGTATAATAGTTACTTTTCTCCTACTGTAATAAAAATAATGTGGCCACAGGCAACTCAAGGAAGAAAAATATTATTTGGGTTCATGGTTCCAGAAAGCTAGAGTACTTTGTGGCAGGGAAGGGCCACCAAGAGCAGAGAGCAGGCCATCCACACACAGGGGGCAGAGAGAGCAGGAAGAAGGATGCGGCTATAAACCCTCGAAGCCCACGCCCAGTGATGTACTTCAAAACTCCCCTTCCTAAAGGTTCACTAACCTCTCCCAACAGGGCCACCAGATGGGGATCAAGTGTCCAGGTACATGAGCCTATGGGGAACATCTCTCACTCAGACCACCACAGTTGGTTTTGATTTTTGGATTGGGACATCTCTCACTCAGACCACCACAGTTGGTTTTGATTTTTGGATTTTGTCTGTTTGCTGGTTTATTATTTTATTTTATTCTTTTATGTTGCGCTCAGATTTTTACCATATGGTGGAAAAATGGAGGAAAACCCTTTATTCCCCTGACTTTGGAACCAACCACCATGGACAGAAGGAAACAATACCATTGGCTCAGCCTGAGCCACTTGCCAGTCCTTGGAGAAAGACAGGAAACAGAAGATGTTGCTTGGGATGAAGAGTGGAACAAAACTGCGCCCAAGTTTAATGCCCCAGATCACCTGTACACACAGTGTCACTTCTCCGTTTATTATGGTCCAGAACCTATACCAAGTCCTTAGGTTAGCAGAGCAAATCCAGCATACTCATGCGCCTCTTAGCTGCATATCCAGGTAAATCTGTGGACAGCCAATGTAATTACTCAACTCCAGCTCCTGCGCCTGTAAAATACAGATAATGACTTCTACCTGGAATTGTAGCCGGGAAAGTTAGTTTAGTTCTCAGGGCTCAGCACTAGCAGTCTAATCTGTGCTGATGTGCCCAAGAGTGGCAGCAGCGGTGGTCCCATTACTTCGAAGTGTGCAGTGAGATTTGAGATACTATTTTTTTTTCTGGCTGCACAGCTTCTAGACACCCCTCCCCTCATCCCTGAGTCTTCAGCCTTGGCAGAGACTTTGCACATTAATATCCCCTAATAAATTGCCCTTCTGCTCAAACAGGTTTTGATTGTGTGCTACGAAAAACATTAACTGATAAGGAATCTCCTTAATAAGTGGTAACTATAGTGACTAATCCCTGAGCTTTTTGTCCCTTTATTACCAAAGGCATATCTGGAAGCTGGGGGAAAGTCAGAACCTAAGGAAGCTATCCTACAAATAAAATCTGTTCCCAAAGCTGGCTGGGGCAGACATGGAGGGCAGCTCCCAAGTTTGATGGACAGGGAAGGTGAGGAGGCCCCTCTCATTTCCCAGAGGCCAGGGGAAATAAAGAGGCCGTCTGCCACACATGGAGGTAAAATAATGGTTTCTCCGAAGAAGCTTTCATGCACTGCACTGATTAAAAGTAATAAAGACGCTGCTGCTTCAACTCTGGATTTAATTTCAGACACTTAAATGTGTTATGGCTTTCCAATTGAGTTCTGTGTGTTCGGTGGCGCAGGAAGGTGGGAAGCTAAGATTTCCCTTCATTTGGGAGACGTTGCGCGGAAGACACATCCGCATCCCTGACCTTCAGAGAGCAGACACAAGGGACTCTGTTCTCCCATTGGCCACAGCCTTGATGTTGGCTATCCCCCCCCCCCAGGCAAGGTGGGCCCTTCTCTGAGCACCTACCTAAGAGACAGAACTCCTATCTTCCCTCAGACACACTAGCTGAAGTTCATTAATATGGCGGTGTTAACCTGATCTCCTTTCGTTCCACACTCGCCAATTACACCTTCTGTTACCAAGCACTTTGCCACTTACACCCTGTGATACTCTGAGGTCGTCACCTTTCCTCAGCCTCAGCTTTTCCCCTGGGAAATATAAATGGTGGAGCTGAGGAGATGGTCCAATTGGTAAACTGTTCGGTGCACAAACAAGGGGATCAGAGTGAGCTCCAGGACCCACGTACAAAGCCAGGGGCAGCCACATACACCTGTAATCCCAGCAGAGACCGGGAGACCCCTGGGTACCCAGCCAGCCTAGCAGATCAGTGAGCTCAAGCTTGAATAAAGGACCCAGTTACAACAGATAGGGAGAAAGAGTGATTGGAGCCAACACGTCAACCTCTAGGCCCCATACACATGCATGGGCATGGGCGTCCCCCAACACAAACACATGCACACACATACACAACACACATAAGAGCAATACACATTAAATAAATGAATAAGAATGGTTTTGTCTCACAGGCTATACTGTAAGACCATGGGGATTGCTAAACACAAGTACTATAAGGTTTAGATAATATAAAATAGTTGCCCATAATCTCACTTAAAAAAGAAATAATAATCACAGCTAATTATACCATCACCCTTATCCTCGCCTTTTCAGAAAGTGGGAAAGCAAGGAATAGGAAGTCAGGAATGCTGCCCCTTTGGTGACCAGGCTGTGATATCATGGTCCTAGTTCTTAGATTCCACGTCCTCAGAAAGAGAGAGAAGCAAACCGGAAACAAATACATTGATGCAGCCCACAGGCACAGGCACAGTTTGCCAAGACATGGGGAGACTCCTTACCCTGGTCCAGACCCGGAGAATGGTACCCACTGGAAAGCCTTCTCTGGGCTCTCAGAGGCTGGCTCACTCACACTTCTCATTGGCACGATGAGCAACAGGCTTCTCACAACCTCTCCGTGGTCCACCTACCAAAGCACAGGAGCACACAGAGAGAAGTCTGGACACTTCTGAAATGTTTCAGTGCACCCCTGAGTAGAGCTTATTCGGTGGCTAGTGTGGAGTTGGCTAAAATTTAAACTGCCCTGTGCCTAATTATAGATATTTTTACTTCCCTTTTCTTATAGGCTTTACCTTAGAAGACTTACAAGTATAAATTCTGTCTTAGTCCCTTTACAATGTAAATCTTCCCTGTGTACTGGCTTGTCGATATTATAACTGATAAATGTCTTTCCCAAGAACCTGAAAGCCATCCCTTTAATGTGATTACTATACCACTAGGGACACTATTTCCTAGTCTCTGTGGGACACTAAGATGCTAACTTTCCTAAGCACCAAATAGCAAATGCTACAGTGACTAACTTTTCAGCTTCCCCACCCATACCCTCCAGTGCTCTTCCACTAGCCCAGCCCAGGCATCAAACCCCTCTCCCTTTCATCTCAGAAGATTCTGCTTCAACCTTCCTTTCTACTGAAATGGTCTTGAAGTCTTCACCTATTTAGCTTTGTTTCCTAGAAACTTCCACAGTACTCCGTAAAGGCAAGCACAGAGAAGGGAGATGTGTTGTGTCATCTGTCATTGGGACAAAGCACCCGAGATGCAGCTTTAAAGAAGTTCAGGTTTGTTTGCCTCGTGGCTGCAGCCGGTGATCATCTGTCCCTGTTGCTTTGAGCTTGAGACGAAACTATGGTGAGGAGCAGATGTGGAGAAAAGCCTCCTCATCTCGGGGTATCCAAAAGGAACAGGAGACACGAAGGAAAGGGAAGATCAGTGATCCAACCTCTTCCCTCCGGGACCCACCTCCTCAAGCAAGGGCTCTCAATCTGTGGGTTGTGACCCCTTTGGGGTTGAATGTCACAGGGGTCACCTAAGACTGAGAACACAGATGTTGCATTATGGTTCACAACAGTAGCAAAAATTACAGTTACGAAGTAGCAACAAAAATGATCTTATGCTTGGAGGGACACCACGAACACGAAGAAGTATATTAAAAGGTTGCAGCATTAGGAAGGTTGAGAACCACTGTCCCAAAGGATCTACCACTTCCCAGTAGTGCCCCAGGCTAGAGCCTAAGCTGTAGGTGGACTTTCTCTGTCCCGCCATCCAGTTTCCAGATAACCACACAGACACTTATTATTAATTATAAATGCTTGGCCAATAGCTTAGGCTTGTTACTAACTAGCTCTTACAAATTGAATTAAGCAATTTCTATTGATTTACATGCTGCTGTGTGGTGTGGCTCGTGACTTATTACCTCATTTTCTACATGTCCTGTTCCCTCCGTGTCTGGCTGGAGACCCCGCCCTTCTTCTCAGCATTCTCTCAGTCTGGCTCCCCTGCCTAACCTCTTCCTGCCTAGCTGTTGACCAGTTAGCACTTTATTATACCGATGAGAGCAACACATCTTCACAGTGTACAAAAGGTTTATTCCAGAGCACTAAGCCTCTAACATATGGGCCTTTCAGGGACAATTAATTCCCAATTGTGATAGTTAATATTGGTTGTCAACATGACACACCTAAGAGAAAAGTATTGAGGGAACTGCCTCCATCAGATTGGCCACGTCTGGAGCATTTTCCTGATAGATAATTGATGTAGCTGGACCTATCCCATTGTAGGGCTAGAAAGTACCATCTGAGAGAGCCAGGGGAGCAAGCCAGTAAGCAGTGAGCAGTAAGCAGTAAGCAAGCAGTAAGCAGTAAGCAGTAAGCAGTAAGCAGTAAGCAGTAAGCAGTAAGCAGTAAGCAGTAAGCAGTAAGCAGTGTTCCCTGCATGATCTCTACTTCAGTTCCTGACTCTAGGTTCCTGCTTGAATCCCTGCCATAGCTTCCCTCAGTGATGAACTGTGACACAGAAATGTAAGTCAAATAAACCCTTCCTGACCCCTGAGTTGCTTATGGTCATGATGTTTGTCAGAGCAACAGAGAAGCAAACCAGGAGAGCAACCAGAACATACGTGAAAGGAACTTTGTAATCTGAATGTTTATCTGCCTGGCTTCTGGACAATAACCCTGATACATTATACTTGCAACTGGAGCTCTTGAGAGTCTCCCCGGGGAATATGGATTAGTAAATCAACTGTAGAAACAGTGTCTACCAGAGCTGAATATCTGCCAGTCCTGGGAAGGTCGACTCCTCTTACAAGAAGTAAAACAGCAGAAAAGGGGACTATGTATAGCAAAATGTGCGTAAAAGAGTTTTAATCCCAGCAAAATTTGTCATCAACTCAAGTTGAAAATAACCCAAATTTCTATTGAGAGGAGAATGAATAAAATGAGATATGTTGATTATACAGAGAGGGAAATAGAGGGGAAGAGAGCGGGCAGTGAGATGAACAGACTTGAAGGACATTTATCAACATAAGAAAGCTCTTCAAACACTTCAGTGAGAGAGAGCAGCCTGGGGTACAACATTACACAATGACCAACTTCACATAGACAACGTTTTGAGACAGTCACCATCTCCAGCTTTGGAGGTCAGGACAAAAGTAACCACCAGTAACATGGACATAGTGAAGGAACACCTGGAGCTTTGGGAGGGCTGCTCAGATTCTGTTGGTGGTCTATAGGCTGATCAGCCCATCTCTTTGCTCTGTGACAGTTCACTGAGCTGAAGGTGTCTGAACTGTCTCCTCTGTGTATGTCCTACTCATGAGACAACATTGACATGAAACTGAATAGGAAAGGACTTCTGTGGCCTGGATGCAAGTTGCTAGGAGGAACCCAGATGTATACACTCACCACCCTGGGCTCCAAGATAGCTCATACAAGTACACTCAAAACCCAAAGCCTGGACGGTTGTGGTTATGGCTTAGTAGGCAATGTTTTGCCTTAGCATTCCTAAAGCCCTGGGTTCAATTCCCAGCACTGCATACACTGAACAAGGTGGTACACCCTGTAACCCTAGACCTCAGTGTTCGGGAGATAGAGACAGGAGGACCGGGAGTTCAAGGTCATCCTTAGATATATAACAAGCTTAGCAACATCCTCAGATACATGAGACCTTGTCTCAGAAAGGAAAAGAGTCAGAGGCTGGAAAGAAAGGTGTTTGCGTGACAGAGAGGAACAAGGAGAAGAGAGAACGGGTATGTCAACGTGCACCAGCAGCCAGGGGGACAGACGCTGGTGCTGGCTGCACACCAGACTGGGAAGCAGATAAAGACAAGGGCTTATGAACTCTCACACTTGTACTTTACAACCCCTATATAAAATATGACACAAGCAAAAATGCCCAGATGGGATAACCCTGTCAGAAGTCTAGATGCTCTCCAGACATTTGTGCAGATGGAGTTGGAGCTTCACTCTGAAAGCCATCCAGGTTTCTCATGAGATGTGTGTCTCAGGCAGAGGGAGCAGTTCAGACTTCTTAGGCTGAAAGGCAAGCCCTCTGCCACTCCCCTCCCCCGCCTTTGCTCCTCTCTCAGTCCTGGAGCAGCTGCATCGGTCTAAGACCACCAGAACTCCGTGCTCTTGCTTTATGCTCAGACATCTTGCTGGTTCTGACCAGAAGTTCTGGGTGGGGCAGGGGCAGGGGTTCCTGGTTTGGATGGAATTAGAGAGGAACCAGCAAGTTCCATCACAGTTGGGCTGGGGTAACACTAAGTTACGCCCATAGCAAATAGAAACTCAGCCTGTGAAGACATCAGAAAGGTCTCAGACTTGCCTGGCTGCTGCTGGCTTCCAGGAACTGCCTCTTTCCTCTGCAGCTAAAAATGCTTGCAGGCAGAGGTTGTGACAAGAAGGGACACTTGGTAGCTTTTGAATAGCAGAAATAGAGCTCACTCTCCACAGCATGAAGAGGGAGGTTTCCCAGAGTAAATATGTGAGGTGACCAGCATTCAGATCAACAACAAAACAAAGAAATGGGGGGGGGTGTCTGTGGGGATACCTTGTGTAGACATGTTCTTGCTGTGCAATCACGAGAACCTGAGTTTGTTCCCCAGAACCCACTTAACAAAGCTAGCTGTAGAGGTACATGCTTGGAATCCCATCACAGGGAGGCTGAGCCAGGAGGGCCCTAGGGGCTTGCCAATTTATCCCAATCAGAGAGTCACAAGCAAAAGTGGGCAACCACATCTGAAGAAACAAGATGGCTACCTTCGGAAAAAGGGCAGTCACAAATGACCTCTAGCTTTCACACCCATGAGCACATGAATTGTGCCCCCACGTCAATAGGTACCCATCCAACACACACAAAAGACTTCCCTCCATCATATGGAGACTTTCTGGCCCTGCTTGAGTCCATGGGTGTAGAAGGATGCACCTGTTGGCCTATGACAGTGCATCTTAGTCTGGGTCAAGAGACTCCAGACTAAGAGTTCTCAAAGGGCCATCTCCCAGCATGCAACGTCAACAACAAATGGCACTGGTTATGAATTTCACACTTTATACCCACACTCCCAGACCTTCAGAACCAGATAAGCAGCTGGTAGCCCAAAAGACAGGACTTGAGGCAAGCACTCATCAATTTGACGCAAGTTTGAGGTTAAATACGTAAAAGCACTCCTGGGAATGCAACAGAGTACTGAAGGCACGGCTTCTTCCTTGCTCTCCCCTCTAATGAGTTTGTTCCGAAGAAGAACACGTTGGGCTTTTAGGTCCCAACTGGAAAGACTAGGGGAGGACAATAGAATGGATGGGTGGACCTCTGGCAGCTGTATCTCACTCTTATCTGTCTGGCTTCAAAGTTCTCTAGTTTCACAGCTAGGGCAGTGCTAGCAGGAGTTCGCCTGTGATTCGATCCAGGTGCTGAAAATAGTGTTCCAAGGAGCTGAGTGCATGCCCGAGCAATTGTGTAGAAGGCAAAAAAAAAAAAAAAAAAAAAAAAGACGCAGCCCATCATGATGCCCAACAGAGACCAGTGACCACAGCTGCTTCTGTACACAACCGTTGGTCGTTCCAAACTTGGCATATATCATGTGGGTGCCCCATCATCACAGATAAAGAAAAGCACCCTTGTTCCACAGAAACGAGGCTACAGGCTTCTAGGATTCTTTACTTCTGTTATTGCAGCCATTTCTACCTTCCTGCCCTCTAGGCCTGCAACATAAAGCTAGCCCATTTCAAACAAACCCACCACAGTCTGCTCTAGAGAGATTTGCTCTGAATTTCTCCCAGACTGAAAACTGCACACGTTGAAGGTTTAAAAGCTTATGTTGGGAGAAATTGAACATTATCTCCAGCTAATGTTTCCTTACCATGCTTAAATTTCCAGAGGCGTTTACAAAAATTAAACATCAATGGAAGCCGAGTCCTTTATTTATGAAGCCAGAAATAGACATTGATCCTGAGATAACGTTATTATTTTTCTTATTGCTCTTGTCAGTGTGTATTTCATTGTCGCTGGGTAGGATGAGTGTAGGGTGGCATGGGAATAGAGTGTTTATTGACTTGCAGTTCCTTGATATTTAAAAAAAAAAAGTGTGGGCTGCTGTCTTAAGATCTTTGGAAAATTAGTTATGCACACGAGAGATTAAAATTTATCTCTAACTGATGTTTTTAAAAAACAATTCTTCAGAACTGGAGACATAGCTCAGTTGGGGAAGTGTTTGCCTGGCACGCATGAAAACTTGAGTTCAGTGATCAGCATCATATAAACGAGTTGTGGTGACTCATGTCTATAATCCTAGGACTCCAGGGGCAGAGGCAAGGGGTTCAGACATGGTAAGTTTGATGGTAGCTTGGGCAACACGAGACCCTATCTCAAAATAGAAATAACAATGATGATGTTGACAATAATCCTAGAACTTTTTAAAATATGACACAATAGTCACTGCCAATTTTAGTAACACCTAAAAAATATAATCAGCCATCTTGGAGTTCTACTAAGCAGCAGTTGGGCCATTTAGCATGGATGAGGAAGATGGGCTACTTAGATATTTCTACCAGTTGGATGAATGGAGAGAGTAGCTTTATTTATAAAAAGAAATAGCACTGGGGACTGGAGAGACAGCTCACAAGTGTGAGGACATGAGTTTAGATTCTAGAATAGACACAGAAGCTGGACATAGCGGTGTTAAGTATTGATAATACCACAGCTCCTCTGGGAGACAGGAGGCAGGCAGGAGACTCTCTGGGAGCTTGTGGAGCAGCTAGCCCAGCATAAACATAAGACCAGGTCTCAAAACACAAACACCAGAGGTTGTCCTCTAACCCATATACAAGCACCATGGCATGTGTGCATCTGCACTAACACACATGAGCACATACACACACACACACACACACACACACACACACACACACACACGCTTGCATGCACACACTGCTCTTAAGAACACTAACCAATAACAATAAATAAGAGAATATTCACCCATTCTTCACGCAAAGACAGAAGGGTCTATCTAGATCATGAAAGATCATCACGTATCCTACAGCTGCAGCTCATCTAGTTGAGCCCCTCGGGAAATCAGAGAATGGGCTCTGGCCCAGCATGATGAAGATCTGAGGGATCAAGAAAGAATAGATACTTGGACAAGTGCATAGGGGTCAAGGCCTGAATGCCACAGCTGGCCAGACACTGGAATGAGAGGATCTACATGTGTAGGACGTGGCAGTAGGAGCTGAGACACACACGCACCCTTTCTTGTTGCACACACTTCTCATTCCAGCTGCCCAGAGCCCAGGTCTAGAGAGAAGCTTGCAGTGGATTGTGGATGAGAGAGGAATACCCACTGGCTTGGTAAATAAGAGTTGGTCTTTGAAGCCATGCATACCCCTGATGTGACATTTAAGAAGTATCCTTTTCTTGGGCCTTGGGTCTCATCCTTGGTGTCTTCCGGCTGTCAGGTCATCCATCTCTCTGCTCTCTAGACAAGTTTTATTTTCCATCGCATCCCTCACAAACAGACTCAAGCCTTCCCTACTCTAAAAATATCTTCCCACCACCCCACATTTCCTGCACTTACAGCTCTCCTCCTCCTCCTCAGACCCAGACTTCCCAGACAAGTATCCATCCTACACTCTCCATATGCTTCACTCCTACACATGGCTCAGTTCACACCACGTCATCCTCTATCCCTCCACTGGCTGGAAGAAGACGCAGTGATCCCCAAGTGGCCTTGCTGCTGCTCAAGTACTGGAACTTTCAGCCCCTATCTTACCAGAACCTCAAGTACAGGTGAGAAGATCATCTTCCTCTGGAGTCTATCTTGAGCTCTCAGGCCCCAGTGTTCTCCTGGTGTTCCTATTGCCTGGGAAGCTGTGTGGTTCCTTTCCCAGACTCCTTCTCCCACCCATCACATAAGAATTCTGACATACTCTAGAGGTCATCCTTGATATAAGGGACCTCTGCCCTTACATTCCTGACCAAACATCAGCACATGTTACCATTCTAGAGCGTTTGAAATCTCTCTCTCTCTCTCTCTCTCTCTCTCTCTCTCTCTCTCTCTCTCTCTCTCTCTCTCTCTGTGTGTGTGTGTGTGTGTCCATCTGTCTTTCTGTCTCTGTGTCTGTTTCTCTGTCTGTCTATAAGTGTGTGTATGTGCTCGTATCCACACAGATATGTGTGGATGAATGCATGAGCATATTCGTGTGTGGAGGTCGGACATCAACACTGAGTGACATTCCTCATCAGGTGTCATCTAACTTATTCTTTGAGACTAGGTCTCATTGGTTGGTCTGCTGCTTGTTAAGTAGGCCAAGCTAGCTGGCTAGCCCCAGGAGCCTCCTTTGCCTCCTCAGCCCTGAGATCACAAGTGTATACTTGTGTGAGTGCTAGATTGAACTCGGGCCCTCTTGCTCACACACCAAGCACTTACTGGCTGAGCCCTCTCCGCAGGCTGGCATCTGTTTCTTGGATGCACTTTTGTGCAGTGACCTCCCCTAGAACAGAGATTTGCCTGCAATCACAGTTAAGCATGCTGATTTACAGTGACCAGAGGAAGGGGCCCAGTATGGAGGCGTTTCCTCTCTACCTGATATAATCACACTGTATACAGAAAAGTAGGACATTAGTAAGATATGTGTCATTCACCGGCACCATGGAATGGCTAAGACGTGGGAAGTTCCTCTAAGCAATATTTTTCCCATTGGCAGGATCGGAAAAACAGAAATGAGATTCCATGAGTGACCTCAGAAACCCCCTAAGGACACAATCTCAGGCATTTATAAAACAAGGAGCTGCTGACTCTTTCCACCTCATCAGAGTAACAAAGGGAGCTGCTGGCGGCAGCTGAGGACGGAAGGAGACCAGTAAGATGGGATTTCAAAGGCTTGGTTTCAACTGTCAGCAAAGAGTGAGAATGCAGATGAGACAGACGTGCTCCCTAAAATCATCAGCCCACAAGACTGTCACAGGAAATACAAAGCCTGCTCTAGGAGGTGAAGGGGGGCAGGAGAGAAGTTACTGATAGATGCATTCCAGCCCAGCGAGAAAACAAGCGCACTGTTGGAACTGTCCAGGGTGCCAGGAGCAGGACAGGACCAGGACAGACCTTTGCATGTTGTCTGCCTGTCACTCTGCTATGGGTGTTGTCAGAGAGTGAGAAAAAGCAAGCTCTGGTTTTCACACCACACTTCATGGCTGAGACAGTACTCTCTGGTTTGACCTTCTCAGCAGCACACTGAGATATCTGGAGGCAAGTGTGTTCTCTGCTGATGCGCGTGAAAGAAGGCTCTCGGAGAGTTTCAGAAACGGCTGTTCCAAGGGAAGACTGCATGGCACGCCCAACGCCACCATTTGATGGGTCCTAATTGTGATGTGTGCCCTGTGACATGAAAGACAGAGATGGAAAAGTGGGCGGTCTCACTGGATGACCTTAGACTCCGGCCTTCCCTAAATGACCCATTGAGGTAGCATCCTTCCTGGGTGAGATCGCATCCTTCCTGGGTCACACCTCTTTGCCTTTTGACTCCTGTCTCTTCTTTTCCTCAGACTCATCAGAGGGGTCTCTCTTCACTTCTTCTTCTAAGAATCTCACCTACCCAAGCGCAGAGGAGACAGACACTGGGCTGAGATAGGCATATGGCCAAAGTTCAGATGTGAGCAAGCAGAGGGTGACATAGAACAGCAGGGGGCTTAGAGGACACAGACTCGTGTCATGAGGAACACGAGAGTGTCTAGACAGGATGCAGTCCTGTCTTGACCACCTGGCTCAGCTACAGTTCCTCAGTGTACACCGCCTCTGACCCTCACCATTGCTCTACACCTGTTCCAGAGTCTATCTTCACCCCGACACGAGTTACAAACTACTTCATTGTTGAGTAGCATCTCTGCAGTATAAGAGAAAAATCGGCTCCTGGGCTTGACTGATTTAGAGAGCACAGCCCACGATAGACTCTGTCTGTGGAAGAGCAGATTACCTCAGTAAGCTATTTTCACCCCCCCTCCCCACCCCCCACCCCTGCTTTCCTCCCTCTCCACTGTTTCATTGGCTCAGTTTGCCTCTGCCCTCCTTCCTGGCCTCTACTCATAAGGTCTTGCCCCTGGGTCTCTCTTAGCACTTGGTTTTAATTCTAAAACTTTCCAAAGCCAATAAAGCTCTTTAGTCATAAAGTCTGGCTGCCAAGGAAAGAATGCTAACTGGAAACTTTCCTTTCTCGAGGTCCTGGGGAGCTTGGATATGGATATTCTTCTTTTGTCTAGTTCGTCATTAACACAGCATAGACTCTGAAGGGGCAGAACACAAAACGGCTCCAAATATGAGAAGTGGATCCAAGAAATGCCAGCTCCTATGCCAAGAAGCAAGTTCCGCACTACAAATCCTAGAGAGAATGGAGGCTGTGGGCCCTGATTTTACTTCATTAGAAAAGACAAGGCTATGGGGAGGAACACAGGGAAAATTAAAAGATCCTAGGTACCACGACAAGCTTCATCGTTTAGAACAAGCACCCAGGTTAGGCCATCCTTGCGTCAGCAATTGGGTTCAAAGTAAGATCTCAACCTCCCACAGTCTCTTAGTGTGAAGGTATTTTAGGAACAACTCAGAAACAGCTAAGAGCAGAGCTTCTATTGAGAAGTTTCCTAGACAAGCTCACCTATGGCCATGTCTTGTGGGAAGGGTGTTGGTTGTTAATTGATGTAAGAAAACCAGTCCTTTGTTGGCAGTGACATTCCCTAGACGGAGGGTCCTGATTATATAAGACACTATATAAGGCCACTGCATGGGTACAATCGCTTCTCTCTGGTCTTGACTGTGGATATGATGATGTGGCAAGCTACTTGGGTTCCTGGCTTGACTTCCCCTCAAGGATGGGGCTGTGCCCTGAAATTATAAGCCAAGGAAACTCCCGTTCTCCCCTCAGTTGCCTTTCACTCAAGGTATTTTATCACAACAACAGGAATGAAACTAAAACACAATGGTTATTGTATATGTGTCAGGCTCCTTAGTAGTCCCTAGAACCAGACAGGAACAAGATTTGAACCTTGTTCTCAGTGTCTAGACAGAAAAAAAACATAGAGGCAGAGCTTTGCAGGCTGCCCCACAGAGCTGCCAGAGCAGAAGGAAGGAAAGCCGACCTCTAGGAAGGGAGGGGGTCCTCTTCCTTTTCATGGCTGTGCAGTAAGGCTGTGATTTCTTGGCATACACACTAGCTGCTGATAACCACTCACTCACACCTTTCCAGATTTCTTGCTTCTCCTTTATCTTTGGTTTTCAGAAAAACTCGGACTGGTCAAGCAGAGATAACAATTTGCTTGAACACTCTGTGATTGTTTGCAGAATATATATGGTTAAAGGGACTGGGCTTAAATAGAGCTTGGCTCTGAGAAGCCCTGGGGACTGTGATAGCAGGTATTAATGTCATCGTGTCAGAGTGACACTGAAGGATCAAGAAACTTCAACAGATTGCTTTTTATGTCTGAGGAAAATAGCATCTACTAGATTCCCTGGGGCATAAGAACAATTGCTGTGCCCTTTTCTGCTCCACGGGAGAGACTGATCCAGGGAGAAGAAGAAGATATCCTAGCACAAAGGGAGACTGGTACCTCCTAGATCTTATACGGGTCCCACCCAAGACCTCTTGCCAAGAACTGCTCTGTCAGTTTTCACAGGTGGTTATGGATCTATTGAACCACAGGACTTCTAGTCCAAAGGTAGGAATTCTTTCCTTTGCTGGATACAGTGACTCAGAGGGTCTGGGGGAAGCCCAGAAATCAATATCTCAATAAGCAGTCAAGTGGTTCCGCCAACAGTTCGGTGAAGCCGGGAGACCTCCTGGTGGGGTCTGCTCTTACTCTGCAGAGCAGGCATCATCTTGAGAGGCCACTTATATTTAAATCCATTATTAGCCAGACTTGAGGAAAACAAAGAGCAGGGCTCCTGACTGTAATTGCTTTGTCCTGAATGTCATCTGAGTGTTTTTGGGAAATAACAAAAAGATGAGAGCGAACATCCTCACTGCTCTAGAAAATGTCTGGGCATTACCAGAGCTCTAGGAGACCCTGGTTTTAGGGAAGACATAGTCAGTGTTGCTCCTACACCTAACATACTCAGCTGCGGAACCAAACTAGGTTCTCTGTGAGAGAGGGGAAAGTAGGTGGGTGGGGAAAGAACTTTCTGAGCCAATCTCCAAAATTCAAGCAGAGAGTGAACCTGCTGAGTGAGTAACTTTTCGCCAGGACCAAGGAAAACAGAACAAAAAGACCACATCCAACACAGTCCCTGACTTTAAAAACAATATTGTAACCTTTCACAGAAAATCTTTCGTATTGGGGTGATATGTCAATCAATAAAATGCCTGTCCTGCATGAGGACCTGGTTCTATCCCCCAAACGCATGTGTTTGTTTGTTTGTTTGCTTGCTTGCTTGCTTGTTTGTTTTTTTTTTTTAAGACAGGGCACAGTGGTGAGAACATGTAATCCCAGCACTAAGGAGGTGAAGATGGGTCAGTGAAGACAACAGGATCCCTGGAACTAACTGGCCAACCGCCTAGCCTCCTTGGTGGCTCCAAGCCTAAGAGAGACCTTGTCTCAGAAATTAAGGTAGGCAGTTGCTGAGGGATGATACATATGCACACACACACACACACACACACACACACACACACACACACACACACAACTGCCTTACTCTATGAATACAAATAAGCAATCAGGAAAACCCTTATGCTTGAAACTCTTGAAAATAGTCAAATCTTTCTAGTTCCAGCCTGGTCTACAGTGCAATTAGGACAGCCAGAGCTACACAGAGAAACCCTGTCTTAAAAATCCTAAAAAAGAAATAAGTCCAAATCCAATTAATGCTTAAGAATGTCTTGTTCCTTACTACATGGGTTAGGGAACTGGTAACTAAGGGACAATTCTCCTCTTTGGTCCTCTTCTGAGTTAAACCACAATATCCTGAGGTTCAGATATACATCCTCCACTGGATCTTTGCAAGACTGCAAATAAAGAAGGGTGGGTCCTCAGGAGTACTGTAAGAGTGAAGGCCTCTCAGCCCCTAAAGAGCATTCATTACCAGGTTCTCATAGAAGTTGAGACCAGATAGAAGTTGGCGATGTTCTCAGTAGTTCTTATGCAAGCATCTCAAGGGGCTAATTAGAGCTGCTTTTGTAATTTGCCATCTATAAATTTCTTCCGATGCTCTCACGGTTCTGGAAGATTGGCCAGTGGGAGTCAGGGTTCTGTGCTGATATTGCAAATCTACCCAGTGATCCAGAGTTGGTGGCAGTCTCTCAGATAGCCATCATGGAATCCACAGCATCCAGACATCTGGGGTAACTTTCTAATTTGCTTATTTTCCCCGCTCTCTGCAGATTGGGTTAAAAGACAACTTCCCATACTGTGCCAGGCAGCACCTGCCTTATTCTCAGCTAATTTATTTTAAATTGGTTTAGTACAGACTTTTTGCCCCATGATGTCTACAAAGCTATGAATTCATTTCCTCATCTCCCCTCCCGAATTTGATCAAGGAATGAAAATAGTGATAAAGCTCTACAGCCAGTCTTTGGAAGCACAGTCAGAGAAAACCAAGCCAAGATAGCTCCCAAACTGGAAAACAAACATTTCAAAGATTTCTGGGGGGGGGGGCAATGGCAGGGTGTGTAGTTACACAAAACTTGACGTCTGATTGTGTAAGGATGGCTTGTCCTTGGTTATTAAACTCATGTGAAACACCTAGCCATTTCTATACATTTTTCTTTTTCATGTAATCCTCCCTATAACCCGGTAGGGATAAACAGCTACTAATCTGATTTTTTTAAATCCATTTTAAGACTTTAACTAAGTTGCCCAAGATGACATCAATGGTGAGATTTGAACCTAGGGCAGTCCAATTTCAAAGCCACGGAGACTTTTCTCGTCATCTGTATTCTGAAATCTCTCTGCTCTGAGCCACCAAGCCCCTAAACCAGGAGGGGATCTGGGGCATTAAAAGAAGGATTCTTGACGGGGATCCTTGGAATAGTCAACTCCCCTATTGTGCTGGAAATGTTCCAGCCACAGAAGCCTGTTTACTACGAGGAACATTTCTGCACCACAGCTGCTGTCTAAAGCAGGGCTGGATGTTGGTGCTGCTTTCTCGGCTATGCTGACGAAAGACCCCTGAGGTCAAGTCGCCTGAGAGGATGGAAATGTTGTGATTGGCATAAAGTGTAAGACACAATGAACATGCAAGAACAATCTGGCAGGCACGACGACATTTTTTTTCAGACAGCTCACAATCCAGTCCAAGAGATTGCAAAGACAGTCGTAGATCCCTTCAGTCAAGACATACAACAAGGGGTGCAAAGATGACTAAGACAATAGAGTACTCACTTTGCAGTCATGAGGACCTGAGTCCTATGTCCAGAACCAATGGGGTTTTTAAGTATTAATGATAGCAAGGCCAGATTGCTGACATGCTTGTAATCTCAGTGTTGGGAAAATAGAGACGGGGGATCCAACTTAGTGTGCTGTGAGAGTTCCATGCCAGTGAGAGTCCATAGATAGATAGATAGGTAGATAGATAGATAGATAGATAGATAGATAGATAGATAGATAGATAGATAGATAGTAGATAGACTAAAGAATGCTAGAGATTGAGAATCCTGATGTTGACAAGCACATACACACATGCACAAACACACACACACACACAGAGAGAGGGGGGGTAATACACTTCACTTCATCAGAATTTGACTCCCAACAGGCCACGCATACTTTGCCTTCCCAATTGGATATTAACAAACCAGATATAACCAGAGGTTTAAAAAGAACCTTGCAGTCTGACTTGCCCACCTCCTGAGCCTGGATGCCCAAGTCCACCTTATGTTTCAGTCAGAGCCAGCCTGCTGGAGGACAAATAAAGCACCTCAAGCAACAAGCATCCGGACTCCAGCTGCCAACTGACAGCCACTGGACCTGCAAGGGGGTTCATCTTAGGTCTCCTGGCTAGTGCAGAAGTATCAGAGAGTCAGCCATGGTCAGCACAGACAGCCCAAGCCAAGGCAGGAGAAAACACAGAGCTGTGAACCAAACAAAACAGCTTTGTTTCCAGCCCCCATGGGAAAGGATGCTATTTAACATAACAAAACCTGATCAACACCAAGTCTTAATGTATTTGTTGTTTATTGTATACCTCAGCCTTCCAAATAAATGAGAAAAGCCACAGAATGGCAAGCAGAAAGAAGTGTAGCAAAGAGACAGAAGATGTGCAAAATGGGAACGAAGTCCCCGAAAACTTTGGGGACTCGGAGTGTGGCGGGCGCCATTAACATGCCGCTTCGCTTCCCTCTTGCCTGGTTCATTGATCTTTCCACTACACCAGACTCTTTCTCTGAAAAGTCTAGCCTAACAGGACCAATTCCATAGTCCCCATTGTAGTCGCTAGCCCTAGGGAAAAACAAGCCAATTGGAGATTTGAGTTAATAATACATGAAGGATTTTTCGAGCATGCTTCTTCATTTCTCCTTCTCTCTCAGATCTCTCCTGCAGGTTACCAGAGTCAGCTAGCAAACTAGGGGGGAAAAATGGATGAAAGGACAGACAGAGGGGACAGTGACGCTGTCTGACTGGAGGGTGTTTTTCACCTTCAAAGTACATTGACCATGAATTACCGATGTACTTCCACGGCTCACATTCCTATGTAATGTCTACCTTTGAGGCCCCTGGCTGAGGAGAATATGTTAGTTTAAAAAAATGTAACCTGAGGATAATGCATTTCCCTCAGAACCTATGCATTTCACTCAGGACCTATGCATTTCCCTCAGAACCTATGCATTTCACTCAGGACCTATGATTTTTTCCCCCAGAACCTATGCATTTCACTCAGGACCTATGATTTTTTCCCCCTTCTGGTCGGCATTAAAGATCAGTGTTCTACCTTCTGCACTGAAGAGAACTGAGAGTCTCCTCAGACAAAGGCTGAAAAATGGCTGCCATGGCTACTTTTGCTTTGCTAGAAGGCATCATTTCATCCTGTGGGTCGCAAACCCCTTGGGGGGGGTCAAACAACCCTTTTGCAGGGGTTGCCTAAGACCATCAGAAAACACAGATATTTACATTATGATTCACGACTGTAGCAACATTACAGTTGTGAAGTAGCCATAAAAGTAATTTTATGGTTGGGGTCACCCCAACATGAGGAACTGTATTAAAGGGTTGCAGTGTTAGGAAGGTTGAGAACCACTGACCTAGAATAAAATCCTACAGGATCACTTTGAAGGAGGAAGGATTTATCTGGGCTGGTGATTTCAGAAAATGCAGTCCGTCATGGCAAGAAGGATACGGTGAAGCAGGGTAGCTGGGGGCTCAGTGGGCTGAGAAAAAAAAAAAGAAAGAGGGGCGGTGCCATTGGACTGGCTTTCTCTTTTTTGCCTTTAGTACATCCAAGCCCTCATCCCACAGAACGATGCTGCCCATATCTATGGAAGATCTCCACCCTCACTACCGCCCTTACCTTGGCTAACTCTCTGAAACTGCTTTCACAGACATGCTCAAGGGTGAACTTCAATCCCCTGGGAGATGTCAAATCTAACCAAGTTGACAATGAAGATGAACCAACATAGGGACACTACCTCCTCCAAACATACATGATTACCTCGCCCACATGGCCATGGTTACCCTGCCTCTATGTCCATGGTTACCCTGCCTCTGTGCCCATAGTTACCCCACCCCTGTGCCCATGGTTACCCTGCCCCTGTGTCCATGGTTAACTCATCACTGTGTCCATGGCCATCCCATCCCTGCATAATTAGGTATTCAGAAGTTCAGGCAATATAATTCAATGTCTACATCTAGAGACTGCTGTGTAGATGTAGGGGGACACTAACACTCTGCATGTACAGCAAAGCATTGCAAATTATTCAAATGTTTTGATACTACCATATTAGCCAATCAATACAGGAGCCATCAATGGTAGTATGACAGAAGGGTGATGTGGAGGGTGGGATATAAAAAAGAAAGAGAAAGGCTGCCAAGTAAAAGAGCATGAGCAAAAAGGCAAACTATTCAAATAGCCTGGGAGGCTCCCAATCTGCCAGAAACTGGGCCCATTGAGCTTTTAGCTTTTCACCAGCTCCCCTCACCCAACACTCTTCTCCCCCAATAAACCACCTCTGCAGGGACTCTCCAGGTGTCTTCATCCAATTCCTTGTTCTTCAAAAGAAAGGGAAATCTGGAAATTCCATCTGTTGCCTACAGGACCTCAGTACTTGCCTGTCACTGTAGGTAATGATGCATAATTAGTCGTGTAAATCCTACTGTGTCAGTTGTTGAAGCCACAGACCCTAATGTCAGGTTATTCTCCTGTAGGGGCACAGGATTTGCTGGAGTCCTCTGTTCCGAGTTTGGTTTCATTTTGCACTGTTTTCTTACTTGATTTTTATTTTTGTCTGACCTAATTGTAGCATGTGCATATGGCATTGTTATTGTAAAAATGCCTTGACGCATGATCTGCTATTCATGGTCAAGTCAAGGCAATTGGTATATCTATCTCCTAAATAGTTACCTGTTTTGTAGTAAGAATGTTTAAATCTTCTCTCCTAGCTAGTTTGGAAAATTATTGTTCCATATGCATTGACTTTGGTTCACCAAGGCGTATACACCATAATTAAAAATATTTTGTGTTTATTGACTAATTTCTCCCCATCTTCTCTCCTACCCACTTCCCTCAAGCCCTGATAAATACTCTTCTACCCTAAACTTTCCTCGGGTGGACTTTGTAAAGTTTTCTTCTTCTTATATCCATTCTTTGAGGGTTTCGTGTGTATAGGCAATGTATTTTGATCACATTAACCCCACTTCCCCCTTCAATTCCTCACCTCTCTCTCCCAACGTCACCCAATTCCATGGCTCCTTTTCATGACACACTGATCTCAACCAGCATTGTCTGTATGTGCTTGGTTTCAGGCCGTCCCCTGGAACACAGGTGTCCAGCTAGGAGACATTTCCCTAAAGAAACTAACTCTGTCACCAGCAGCCTTTAGCTGCTAAAGCTCTCCAGCTAGGTAACTTTTTAAAATTCTTCATGACTGGCGCTGTGTTTGCTTGTGTACTACATCTCTGTGTACACTCTTAGTGTAATGTCCCCTGGGCTCGCTCATACTGTCACAGATAAGATTTCATCCTGTGTGTGTGTGTGTGTGTGTGTGTGTGTGTGTGTGTGTGTGTGTGTGTGTGATGTATGCATGTGTGCAGGTGCATGTGTGTAGAGATTAGAAGGCAACCTGGGGTGTTAGTCTTTGCCTTCCATCTCACTTGAGGCATGGTCTGCTGTCGCTCACAACTGTGTGCACCAGGCTCCCTGGGCCCTAGCTTATGGGGACTGTCCTGCCTCTGCCTCTTGTTTGGAACACTGGGATTGCAGACACTTGGGCTACACCATCTTTACAGGAAGAGTTCTAGGGATCCAAACTCAAGTACAGATGCTTGTATGGCAACTGTTGTACCCACTGAGCCACCTTCCCAACCTCAAGACTTCGCCCTATTTACCGCTGTACAGTTTCAAGACTTTGCCCTATTTACCACTGTACAGTTTCCTGTTGGGTGTCTGTAACACATTCCCCTTTCTATCCACTAACTCATTCCACTCCTTGGCTTTTGATGGGAGAGCAGGGACCTCTCTCCACCATTCTGAGTCATTTCCTTTAGACACATGTCCAATAGTGGAATTGCTACATAGCATGGTTGTATTTTACTGGAAACCTCCATGCTAGTCTCTGCAGTGACTGTGTTCATTTACATTGTCACCTACAGTTTAGAAGTGTTCCTTTCTCCGCGTCCTTGCCTGATTTTAATATGTTTTGTCCTTGTGATATTAGCCATTCAGGCTGGGATGACAGGGTATGTTTTGTGGGTTTGATTTGCATTTCCCTAATGGTTAATGTGCTAATCACTGTTTTATATACAAGATGGCCATTTGCAGGTCTTCCTTTGAGAAATGTCTACCCAGACCATTAGACAGACAACTTTTAATCAGTATTTTGTTTGCTTTGATTCAATTTGACTTGATAATTAATTTGTTACAATTTTACTTTGTTTTGTTTTGTTTTAGGACTGACTAATTTGCTTCCTAATCCCAACTGCTTAAAATGTGAGATATAGTCCACGCAGACCAGCTGAAGAGAATCTGTTAGTACTGGCCCAGAAGGAACACAAAACCAGCTTCGCCTAGGTAGTGTTGGCAAAATTTGGGTCTGGGAGCCGAGATAGGCCTCACAAGAGAGTGTGACACACCCAGATTTCTTTGGCAATCTGTGTCCCAATGGGAACAGCCATTCCTGACATCACAGACGGTGTGATTGCTAATTTTCTTTATCAACTTAGTAGGATTTAAAATAACCATGGAAACAAACCTTTTGGCCAATCTGTGAGGAAGCTTCTGGATTGGGTTAACTGAGGTGGAAGGGTCCACCCTGAATGTGGGCAGCAACATTCTGTGAGGCGAAGCTATCGCTCTCTCGCCACTTCTTGAGGGCACATGCAATGTGACCAGCTATTTTCTGTTCCTGCTGCCACGCCTTCCTTTCCACAGCAGACTCTTCCAGAACTGTGAGCCAAAATGGGGATTTTCTTCCCAGGTTGCTTTTATTACAGCGCCTTGTTGTCACAACAATCAAGTGACTAATACAAAGGGCCTTAGAGGGAAACTCCATCAAGTGGCCACATGAGCCCCTCTGCCCACCTAGGTGACCTCCTGGCAGAGCAGCCTTGTGCCACCAGCCTGTAACCCCGCATAGGCCAAACCCTCTCAAACAGCAAAGAGTAGTCAAGGTTGTGTCTGTCTGTCCATGTTCTCTACCACTCCCACTCAGCCTCGTTCTTCTCCACAGAAAGCACACCAATAAATTTACCCCTTGGGTAACGGTGTCCATTCTCGTGAGACTGGCCAAGACAGGCAACATAGTCATTCAGAGTTCTCTCCACAGAAAGGCAAACCAAAGCTCCATATCCTGGCTCTGGAGGCTACAAGAGACCAACATGCCCCTTCTTGTTGACCCTACTCTTATCTCCTCATCTGTTTGTCCCCTTGGATACAGTCTCGCGAAGAATCACTTGGCATGATACCAAACCTAGATGGTCCCATCCAACTGCCTAGCAGGAAGAGATGGGTGTACGCCTGCCAGAGGTAAGGTTTCTGTTCTCCTCCAGTGTTTGGCTCAAGGTTTTATGTTCTTCCAGGCACGGTATCTAATCTGATATGAGGTCTCATTCCTGGTCCCAGACAGTCTGGGGTAGCCTCCTCCCTATGAGGGAGCACCTCACCACCTGAACCCTACCTTCACGGTTCTCCTTTCTCTGACTTGTTGGAATTAAAAGCACTAATGGATTATTATCAGTTTGGGGAAATTGTTGGTACTAATATTACTGAAGTCTTTTCTGTAGCTGGAAAACTTCAGGGAGAGGGGGCAACTAATAAACTAGCCACTCTATTTCCCCTGGAGAGTTTGTGAATGAGGATAATCAATTTAAGAAGTTCAGTTTGGGCTTAGAAAGTTAGAAGTATTTATTCAGTGGTTTTTTTTTTTTTTTTTTTTTGGGTAGCCAAGGCAGCTGGAGAGATGTCACAACAGTTAACAGCACTAGCTGATCTCGACTCCCAGTACCCAGCACCCACATGGAGTCTCCACTGTCTGTAACTCTACTTCCAGGGATCCGATGCCCCTCTGTGGTCCCTGTGAGCACCAGCCATGTATAAGCATGCACAGACATACATGCAAGCAAAATATCCAAATACATAAAACAAAATAAGAATAAGATGCTAATAATGATAATAATAATAATAATAATAATAATAATAATAATAATAATAATAATAATATAGCCATAGCCAAGGTCTTCTCCCAGCCTCTGGATGGCATCAGGGAACATTATGACTGAAAGGAGATAAGAAACTCAGATGACTTCCTGAAAATGAAAAACTATGCTAACTGGGCCTGGTAGCTGCGGGCTTGTAAACCTAGCTAGTTGGGAGGCTGAGGCAGAAGGACTACAATCCAAGGCTTGCCTGAGCTACAGAGAGAGTTCAAAACCAACCTAGGAAACTTAGTGTGACCCTGTCTCCAAATGAAAAGGGAAAGGGGGTTGGGGAAATGACTCAATGGTGAGGATGCTTCTTCCATGGTATGTGTGAAGCCCTAGAGCCAATCCCCAGTAAATAACAGAGGCAGGGAGAAAGGGAAAGCAAGAAAGAGGGGAAGGGAGAGAGGGGGAGGAAGAGGGAGAGAGGTAGGGCAGGTTGATTTGGAGAGGCATTGGGTGTTATGTCATGATACCCACCAGGAAGAAGTGTAGATGTCTCTGTCTACAGAAGTAAATAAAATTCAGTTTTCCTCAGCTTGGATGGCATGCTGAGTTTAGAATGCTGAAATGTATGATTACAGAAAGGACAACATCTAACAAACCCACAGTCAAAGTCCCCAACTGCTGACTTGTCTTATTCCTTCCCAACTCTGCCATATTGCCAGCCTCTAGAAATAGGATGAGAGACAGGCCATAAAGATAGCTCTCGTGGGCTGCTGGAATGTATCTGGGCATCCTTCCTGCTTCTGCCTTCTTGTCTGCAAGAAGAAGAATGAAAAAGAATCCGGGCAGAGGAAACGGATGTCAATCCTACATGAAGACCTGACGTCCATCCTCAGAACCCACATAAAAAGCTAGGCTTGGTGACCTGCACTTGTAACCCCAATGCTGGGGAAGTAGAGACGGGCAGATCCTAGGGACTCATGGACCAGCCAGCCCAGCCAAGTCTGCAAGATGCAGGTGGGAAATGAAAGGCCCTGTCCAAAAAAAAAAAAAAAAAAAAAAAAAGGCAAGCAAATAAAAAAGGTGGAGGGTATCCTAGGAAGCAAGACCTGAGGTGAGCCTCTGCACCCACATGTAAGTGCACCCACGTGCATGCATACGCACAAGGAAAGAAAAGGAAGCAAAGGCTCACCTAGATGACAAATGTCTAATCTAGTCCACAGACCTTTTATGTCTATAGCAACTGGGCTGTTGGCCACTCTACACACTCCTAACCCTACCACCACCACTACAACCACCACCACCACGACCATGATGGGTAACGTTTAAATAAGCAAGAACCGGCTTTACCTAGCAGCAGCTGTGTTCTGACTCATCTGCACATAGATCCGCTGCAGCGGCGGAAGGAAACTGGCTCCCCCATCTTTCCAAAACTCTTCCCCCAATGCTCAAATTCAGGCTGTTCTCTGCATACCTGGCAAGGCGGGTGACCTTTCGCTCAACACCACTGTGGTACTACTAACTGTTTCGCTGCCTGTGCTTTCTTTTGGGGGGGGGCATAAGGAACAGTTCCGTTCTCTCCCCAGGCAGCCTTCACTCAGAGCTGCAGGAACAAGCAAGGTGGATGAGCCCACCGAAGCCTTGCATGCTGCACATGGCTGGACCACTGCCAGACTCTCTCCTCCGTCTTCGGGACCAGATAAAAAGGGGAAAGTGAGTTGCGCACCAGCATCCATCTCTCTCTGCTTCCTACTGGGGAACCACACAGCCAGCTGCTTCGAGTTCTTGCACGATTGGCCTCACCCTCGAGCCTCGAGCCAAAACACACCTTCCTTCCCCAGGCTGCTTCTGTTGGGCATCTTGTCATAGCAAGGAGAGAAACGACTCCTGTGCCAGCCTTAGCCCCTTTGGAACTTGATAGAATCTAGACCGGGTGATGATCCCAGGGGTGCGGAGAGGGCCAAGGGGAGGGCCCTTCTTTTGGAATTACGCGAGGTCTATTAACAACTGCAAACTGCAGCTGGTGAGGAGCAGGAGAGAAAAGGTAACCATGAAACGTTTTCTAGGCCCCTCCTCCAACTGATAAATTCCCATCTGCCCTTGAAAGCAAATCTTCCTGAAGGTGTCTGTGACCTGACCGCAGTAGCCCGTGTCATTCAGGGCTAAGTCTGCTTCACAGCCCGCTCTCAGCCCATGTCTGTCATCTTCACAATGTTTACTACTGAGGGAGGGAAAGGTTCACCATTGTTTCCTGATGTCTGCAATGAGGACGCTTTAGGGCAGGGTTACATACCATTAATATCTTTGTCATCTCGCCCAATATCTGGCACATAGTAAACCTAATGAGCGAGTGGATGGATGGATGGATGGATGGATGGATGGATGGATGGACGGACGGACGGACGGATCATGGTACCCTGAGGTTGTCCCAATAATACTCAAGTAGTTGTCATGAAAATGTGTGTTCTATGCAGCCCTAGAGATAACCACCAACCTTGCTATTTCCAAGCCAATCTTTAAGATCTGCTTTAGAAAGCTTTTAACCAAGGCTTCTGGCAGCTTCCTCCAGCATACGATGGAGTAAGAACAGTGGCTGGGTTGAGGAAAGCAGGAAGAATCAAGAGCCACTGTTTCCTCTTCATTGGCACCATTGAGGAAGAAACTGGTTCAATAAATACACACACACACACACACACACACACACACACACACACACCACACACATCATGGATGGAGTTAATGTTTTTCATCTCCAGCCAACAATGGAATCCAGAAATTTCCTTGCTTGCTTGTGGCATCCTATAGCAGCTCTTTACGCTGAGCTTATATGGTAGTAACTTTCTTTAGAACCACAAAGCAATGGAAAAATACACTCAGCGAGGAAAAAGAGGAACAGATAGCTATGCAGAAGAGCGGCTGGGAATTGCTAACCCTCTACTTGAGTTTACATTTCACTAAGCACAATGTCTTTTTCCAGACCTGTAAGACTCCTACGGAGGCTAACTAATCACACAGCGAACCAGCAATAAGCTGAACAATCACTCAGGGTAGGGGACAAATTTCACAGGGCTGATGTGATCGGAATAGCTGAGGGTTTTTTTTTAAATTCACCTCAGGCTGCTCCTGGGCCAGGCTGGTAAAAACGGGAAAATCTTAAGCCAACGGCTCTCCCTCCCAGGTGAGGTGAGCATCACTCTGCTGTGTGTTTGCTGCTGTTGTTGTTTGATATGTGGTGGGCATTCACAGAGCTCACACGCTGTTCACACTCCACTGAGGTCACCCCTGCCGCCAGCCTGCTTGCACTCTGCAGTGACAAGAGGAAGGGTGGTGAGCAAGGGATCTGTATCCCTTCTTGACATGGCTTGCATGCATAGACGCTTAATAAGAAAAAACATTCAGGAACTGGGGAGGTGGCTCCATGTGTCGAGTGTTTACTGTACTGGTATGAAGACCTGAGTGTGAATTCCCAGATCCCACGTTCAGCCACATACTAAAGCACAAATCTATGATCTCAACACTCCTCTAAGGAAGCCCTAGAGAGAGGCAGGCCTGTGCAGAAGAAAACAAAGAGGCCATGTTATGAGCAGGTTTCCCCCCCCACCCCCCGCCACCGTCAGTCTGGTCCCGCCACCACGCCAGCCCCCAATAACATGCAGAGACTCTGTATTTGATACGATTCTGTTGGCCAGTTACTATTATTTCTTACTGGCTAGCTCTGTCTTAAATATTAATCCTTTTTACTTATCTAAGTATGTCCCAGTGGTCATCTTATTGGAGAGTGGCGGGCCTGTGTTCTACCTCTCTGGGCTCTCCATGTTGACTCCTATTTCCTCTTTCCTCCTTGTCTCCTAGCCCCGCCTATCTTGCTTTCCCATTGGCCAACGGGGCTTTATTCATCAACCAGTAAGAGAAACATATTACAGAATAACGTCTGCCATCAAGGCTGCATCTCAAACAAGATAGACGGTGAGGACTGATGACTAAGGCTGTCCTCTGACATCCAGACATGCATGATCCAGCACACACACACACACACACACACACACACACACCATCCTGGAGGAAATACACCAATATCTGCTCCCCCAGCTTACAACCTCCTTGGTTCTCAGCTAACTTCCAACCACACTCTTAAATAAAAAGAAACAACATGCTACAGAGAAGCTTCCTCAACTGAAGCTCCCTCTTCTTAAGAAGTCAATGTAGCAATCAAGATGAGCCAGCACAGTTAGTCTCTGAGGAGCCTGGGGACACGAAAGCAAAGTGAACCCATTAACAGTTAAGAGCCAAAGGTTATCAAGAACACTTCTACTCTGGTCCTAGCTCACTGAAAGCCAAACATGACCCAGAACAGTTAAACTGGGATTCCTCTCCTTAAAAGACCACAGTAATCTGAACAGAGTAAGTCTGGGGAGGGAGGAACTTTCCCAGAAAGCTGTGAGAAGCCAGCTCGTTCTGTTGGGATGTGAGAAAGTAGAATCATCAATGAATACAAGTGCGGGGCTAGCGAATGCAGCATAGGCGCTAGTGGATGCAAAACAGGGCGAGTGAATGCAGAAGAGGGGCTAGTGAATGCAGAATAGGAGCAAAGCTGGCCACAAGAAGACTGGGAGCTTCCATTTTCCTGCATTAAACTCTGCAGTGCAACCCTCGGTTGCAAGGAGTCTCTAGCTCTAGACATTCTCTTTCATTTTAGCACATAGACATTACCCGACAGCATTTTCATTTAGGAAAACCAAATACCATTGGTTTGATCCCCCTAACATGTCAGGGAAAGATCACAGCTTATTCCACATTATAAGACCCCCCTTGCAGCCTTTGTGCCTAGTCCTGAGAGTCTGCGTTGGCCAACCTACAGCTCCCTACCTGACTCAGTGCACTGCCTCCTTCATGCTCCTTCCCTTGTTCCCAGCCCAAGGACATCACGCCCCGACTTTTCCAAAGCACCATCCCTAAACATTGTGTGTGGCACACTCTCGCTGACTCCATAGAGTGGGCAGACATGGTTACTGCACTCCATCACCGCAAAAACTAGCAGACAGGTGGGATTCCAAGTGCCCAGTTCTCACGGTGTGCGCAGTACCTGCTACCTCTCCAAGCGTCACACGCCCACCCCAGGAGCTTCTGTCTTCAATTCCATCGTGCTTTTATTCAGATGCCCTTTGTCCTACCTGCTGTGGAATAATCTTTTTTGTACACTGTGAAGATGTGTCTTTACCAAGGCTCCTTCTGATTGTTTTAATGAAGAGCTGTATGGAAAATAGCTGGGCAGGAGGTATAGTGGGGACTTCCGGGACAGAGAGGGCTCTGGGAAGAAGAAAGGCAAAGAAGCCAGTCAAACAAGGAGGGAGTCCAACACACAAATTAGGACAGAGGTAAAAGCCATGTGGTAGAATGTAGATTAATAAAAACAGGGCTTAATTTAAGTTACAAGAGCTATTTAAAAACAAGCCTAAGCTAAGGCTAAGCTTTCGTAATTAATTAGAAGTGGCTGTGTCCTTATTTGGGAGCTGGCTGGCAGGACAGAGAAATATTCATTACACTTACAGATTCTTTTCACAGCTATCCATTTATAGGGTTATTTCTGCCACAAAAGCATCCTTTAACTTTGCTTTAATGAGGTATGTAAACGGATGTTTCCTGTCGCGACTGCCCAGTCCCAAATAACCAACTCAAGAGGCTGAATATGAATTTTAAATGCTCAACCAATAACTCAGGCTTGTTACTAACTAGATCTTACACTTAAATTAACCCATATTTCTACTTATGCTTTTGCCACGTGGCTCGTGGCTTGTTAACTCATTTTTTACATGCCCTGCTTGCTCAGCGGCTGACAGGCATCTCCTCTAACTCCACCCTCCTCCTTCCCGGTATTCTCAGTTTGTCTTTCCCACCTAATTCCCAGCTACTGGGCTGTCAACTCTTCATTAACCAATGAGAGTAATACATATTCATAGTGTAGAAAAGGATTGTTCCACATCAGAGGTATAACTGATACATACACACACACACACACACACTTAATGTGTACACATTGATTATTTTGGATACATGCACACACCCAAAATGCCATCACTATATCCAAATGTATTAGTCACTGTTCTGCTGTTGTAACAAACCAACATGACCGAGAAAGAATGAACTTGGGGTTACAGTTATAGAGGGAGCATCCATGATGGGGTGTGGAGTATGACACCAGGAAGCCAAAGTGGGAAGCTGGGGAGAGATTGCATCTTCAACACAAAGAAGCTGTAGTGGGACAAGCCTAATTGAAGAACTTCCCCCAGCAAGACCGTACCACCTCCCCAAACAGCCCCACTGGAGACCTATCTGAGTCTATGGGGGACTCCGTCATTCAACCTACCACAGCCAATTATAAGGATAGGTAGCCACTCCGAAAGGCTGCTGTGTCTGTGTGTTAAGAATATTTAACATACAGTCTATAATGTTTTATGTACAGTAAGATTCATGATATTGTTCTGTTATCTACAGACACCATGTTGTATGTACAGCAGTTGTCTAGAACTATTCATCATTATATTGTATTGAGACTTACATTGTATTTTCCCTTCATTTGTAGTACAGGGAAGTTAGGCTACTCAAAGCTCTGCTAGCACTCCAGGGCGCCCATTCAGATATTACCTTCAATAGTTTCTAATACATTTTTTTCTAAGCTCTATTTTCCTTAATTCCCAACAACTACCTTTGCTAAAATGCCTGTTACCCAGCACTGTAGTGGGATTCTCATCTTCCAGCCCCAATTCCTTTTACTTTAATATGACACTAGCAAATCCATCTTCTGAAATCCTGTCTCCACACAGACCCACACTGATCTCCTCCCAGACACCTTCAGATGCTGCTCAATGCCACTCATGTTTGCAAACACAAATGCAAGACTTGCTATTTTAAAGCAAAGTCTTGAAAGGCATGAAAAAGCGTCTCAGGGTATTGCTAAGAGAATTCGATGCTGATCATATAAAATAAAGCTATGATCAATGCGTCATTAAACAAGGGCTGTTAAGTGCACATGGGTCAAAAAATACAGATATATTTCCTGTGTAATAATTACCACAAGGTATCTGTGGTACTTCTCGGGCTCAGAACACTTCATAGACATAAGCTAATTAATTGCACAATAAAGATATTACTTGTCTCTCTTTTGATATCAGTGGGTTCATTAACTTCACCATTCGGTTAACAAACTAATTTCCTGAACTTCTGGATTCCTGGGTAGGATGGGAGGACAGGAAGAAAGTGAAATGCCAGTCAAGACCTTTTCCTTCCTCCTTTCTGAGACTCAGTGGGAAAGTGCCCATGAGAGCCTCAGACACTCAACACCCGTGGGGAAGGAGATTTGGGAAGGGCTGCTCAGTTTCAGCCAACCTTTGCTTTATACCCCACCATCGTCACCATGACACCAAAGGAGACCCTGAGTGTGGACACACCGTGTCCCGCCCAGTCTACTATGAAAGATCATCCTCAGGGTAATGGTCCAGTCTCTGAGGGATCCATCTACGTGCTCTGCCGGGGAAGCCACCCGCATGCAGAAAAGCTGAGAGTACCTGACGCATCCAGCTCACATCCTGCCCTCCACTCTCTTGTACCCTTCTCATCTCCATTCATGCAGACCTCCACTAGGCAGGGACATGCCTCCCTGAACCCATGCAGGGACCCAGGAGGCGGACATCCAGCGGTGCTGTGATCCCTGAGCTGGAAGCTCCCGCCTGCTAGGGAGCTGGGCCTACTGAAGCCCAGTTTAGGTGCCATAGTAGAACAAAACAGAAGACCTTCTTACAATCCCACCACACCACACAAGAGCTGTCAAGCTTACACAGTCACTGTACAGCACAACAGAGGCACCACGAAGGTTTCACAGACAGTGGCAAAATCCCAAACGTGGCTGAATCACAGCACTAATGTTTAAACAATCCCCAAAGCCAACCTGGTTGCTAGCCTATGTTTTTCCCTTTGCTGCGACAAAAGCAGCATGGATGAGGGATGGCTCGTCTGGCTTAGTCCATCATTTCAGGGGCATGAAAGCAGGAGCTCCAGCAGCTAGTCACATCCTGCCCATGGTTAAGAGCTTGAGACAATGAATGCATCCAGGCTGCTTGCTGTCCTTGCTGCATACGCTCAGCTAGCTTCCTTCTGCCTTATCTAGTTCAGGGCGGGCACAGCCTAGAGAACAATGCCGCCCAAGATGGGCTGGCTCAGTCTCCCACAGGCCAACCCGATCTAGAAAATTCCTTCCTGGGACCCTTCCCCCCAGGTGATTCTAGGCTGTGTCCAGCTGTGTCAACTTGACAGTTAAAACTAACAGGCACAGTCTCTCTGGAGAAAGGCATGATCCCGGAAGTCACCTGGAAACTGGACTCAAACCTACATCTTCCAAGATAAAAGGAAGAAAGATATGTACAGATCCCTAGCACATCGTAAGTGTGAAGTAGGGGTACCACACATATCCTGTGCCATCAGCTAAGGACACAATAACATGAATACAGAAAGTATTTGGTCAGTTGCCCTGACTGTGACCATAGCCAGTAACAGAATCATGCCACCTGCTCTCCTGCAGCTGCATAAACTGAAACGGATTTGGGGTGAGAGCATCAATAATTTATTTTACACCCACTCAAGACAAAGGTAATGATTTCTACATGGTCTCCGAAGTGCCAGAAGCTCAGGGCCTATCGTAGTGGCCCCCACAATTCTACTCCTTCCAGTGCAGCCCCAGTCTCCCGCGTGGAATTGCTAATGCTCTAAGAGAAAGAATTAACTTTTGGACACACTCTTCCAAACATCGTTCTTGTTCTACAGAGGAAGGAATGTGTTTTGATTTTGTTGGGGCTTTCCTCCTTTTGTTTGTCCACCATTCCCCCTGGACTTGTGATTATGAGATAGCATAGCTGTCTGCTCACCAACCAGCGGGGAGAATAACTTCATTAATTACCCAGACAGTTCCTAAAGAGATAGCACAGCAGAAGCCAGTCTGAGAGCTTCAATGTTCCCCTGCTGGGTCCCTGAGTGTTGTAGACTAATATGACATTGGACCTCTGTTCTGTGACAGCTGCCCTAGTTTGTTCTCGCGTGCTGTGATAAACACCATGTCCAAAAGCAAGTTGGGGGCAAAAGGGTTTATATGTCCTACATTTCCACATAACAGTCCATTATCAAGGGAAGTCAGGAACGGAGCTATGTGGAGACCAGGGGGAAATGCTGCTTACTGGCTTGCTTTCCTAATGAGAGCAGTGTGTTGTCTTATATGACTTAAGTCTACCTGCGTAGGGAAGGCACCACCCACAGTGGGATAAGGAAGACACCACTCACAGTGAACTGGACCCTCCCACATCAATCATCAATCAAAACCTACCCCCACAGGCGATCTGATGGAGGTGATTCCTCAACTGGGTCCCTCGTCCTCAATGACTCCAACTTACGCTGGGGTTGACAAAAAAGGAGGAGGAGGAGAAACAGCACAACAATGAACCCCACATCAATACACATCTTTGGGACAGGGTCATGGTTTTAGTTCTTGTCTTACAATTTGGAAAAAAAACAAATCTAGAACAACAAAGATTCAAAGCCTTTCTGAAAAGTGTGCAGTGAATCCATAACCACTAGACTGTGGAAATCAATTGTGGCTGTTTCTCCTCAGCCTACAGAGAGACCGCTTTCTTCAGAGAGTGTCCCTACTATTGGAGAAATTGTGGTCCCAGAGCTGGGATTCGCTGGACTACAAGCAGAAAGACATGGGGCAATGACCAAGGTGCCTGTCACGGCAAGCATGGGTGCTCTGAGCCCCAAGCTTGAGGAAAGAGACCACAAAGCCATTGGCAGAAATGAGGCAGTGGTTTCACCCCCTGTGTACTGAGTTACATTACCCAGCATCCTCCTCAGCTGGGCAGCACCATGTGATCAAATGCTCCTCAGGAAGCTTCCTCAGATATAATCAAATGTAAAACTATCAACAGTCCTCCCTCTCATAGTCTTCCACCCTCGTGGGCATCTCCCTCCCACTCCTCTCCCCATCCGAGTCCTCCCTCCTAGAGAGCCTCCCTCTCACAGCTTTGTCCCCATCAGAGTCTTCCCCTGACATTGTCCCCAGCATAGCCCTTCCCTCACAGTCTCCTCCCATCACAGTGAATCTCCTCCCAATCCTCCCTACATAGTCCACTTCCCCAAGGCCTTCTGTCATCCCCCCACAGTGCTCCCCGACCCAGAAATCTCCCCACTGTAGTCCCTATCACAGTCCTTTTCACATATGCTCCTTGTCCTCACAGCAACACATAATGCTCCCTTAACAATTTCAAACACAATTCCCCCCCCCACAGTGTTCCTGAGTCCTCTCCCCGACAGTCCTCCCTCACAGTCCTCCCATCTCTCATCATAGTTCTTCTCCTCACAATCCTCTCACAATCCTCCCCCACAGGCCTCCCCCACAGGCCTCCCTCACAGTCCTCCCATCTCTCATCATAGTTCTCCTCACAATCCTCTCACAATCCACCCTTCACAGTCCTCCTCCACAGTCCTCCCCCACAGTCCTCCCCCTCACAGTCCACTCCTCACAATCTTCCCCCTCAGTTCTCCCCCACAGTCCTCCCCCACAGTCCTCCCCCACAGTCCTCCCCCACAGTCCTCTTCCTCATAGTCCTCCCCCTCACAGTCCTCCCCCTCACAATCCTCCCCCTCACAGTCCTCTCTCATGTCCTCCCCACAGTCCTCCCTCCACAGTCACTCTCTGTGTACGGCAGGTAAGGAGAGTCCGAGAGTCCAGGGTGGTGATGCTCCCTCGGGCCAATAACCCTGGACCCCGATGGACGGCGGGAAGCCCGGTGCCCTCTTCCTCCCTCGAGCTGAGGGAGGGCCAGCCTGTGCGTGTTGAGCCAGGACGACGCGGGTCTGCGTGCTGAGCACCCGGATGCTCTCTACAGCCTTCCCGCGTTGGCGGGGCGGACCCCAGCCCTTCTTCCCACCTCCAAGGGGACTCTTACTCTTCCCACTGCTCATTAACACTTCCTCCTCAGCCTGCAGTGAGCAAGGGGAAGAAGGTGAAATCTAAGTCCCTTGTTAGCAGCTCGGGCTTAAGACGAGGGGGTGGGGGTAACAGTTCTGGAGTGGGCGTGAGTCTGAGAAGGAGACTGGAAACCACGTGACACTGCTTTCAGCGCTACCTTTCTCTAAGAGCCCTCATTCTGGGCTGTGCAGGTTCACATGCGCCAGGAAGAATCTCCAAAAGGAATGTGACAGCGGTTCCTGATGGACGGGTGTCCCCGTGCGCCCCCTCCCCACTTCAAAGAATTCCGTCACTGATGGAAAAATGTCCACACCGCACAGAAGTAAATCCGGAGCCCAGAGCTTCATGGTAACGTCTGTGACCAGAAACTTATGCAACACCAGAAAAATGCTGAACACGGGATTTCAAATAAATACAAAAGAGACAGAGAAATAAAATTGAACATGTATTAGAGGACAAGCAAAGAATACACTGAAAATATTTGAGCCCAGCTGAAAACTAGTCAGGTTCCCCCCAAATGGCATTGTTTAGGGATCTTTGGAAGAAGGGAGGGGCAGGGAGAAAGGAGAGAAAGAATTCTCTGTTTCTCACAGAAGCGATGCCTGTGCAGCCAGGCCTCCTGGTGAACAGAATGACGCAGCTGGAGTTGGTTTTTCTCAAGTAGACGTTGTGCTGACAGCTGGGTCAGGGTCACTTTAGGTTGAAACACACTAACATTTCCAGAACATTAGCATCAAACATGCCCTCAACCAAAAGCACTATCCCATCTGTGGTAGAGGCACATGGCAAAGCACACACACACACACACACACACACACACACGTTTGTCTCTAAGTGAGGCCTTGACGCTTTGGACAGAGAGCCACAGAGGGATATGCATCCTTTTGTCCTTCTGTCTTTGCTCAGTGACCAGTGCTGGCAGCTGGCTAGAACTCAGAAGAAATCACATGGATTGGACCTGGCCCCCTTCAGTAATCAGCCCTCAGGGCATCAGTGAGTCCTGCTGCCCAGAACCTGGGCGTATTTCTCCCCCTGTCAGTCTCGCGGCTGGATAATGGGTCCAAGCACTAGAGAAGGCATGTTTGCAGGGTTCTTTCTATTTGTTTTAGTCATTATTTTTATGGCACATGTGTCTACTACAGCGTGAGCTGCAGCTCAAGTGCCAAGATCGAGGGACAATTCTGCTGTGTCTGTGTTTGCCTTTGTGAAGAGATCAGTTGCAGAGATATGAAAAGGGTTAATAAGAGAAAATGCTGTCCTCCTGCACACTCGCAGAGACATGCAGGGAGCCCGGGAGATGTGTTTATTGGAGCTTAGCAGGAGCAGGAACTACACAGAGGGGAGCTGTGGTCATGGAGGACACAGACACAGCCAGGAGCAGCAGATGGGGAAGAAGGAGGCAACAGGAGTACTGTGACCCACCTCTCCCTGTCGTCCTATTCTCTGTGACAGTGTTAAAGCCATTGAGATGACCTAACGGGAAGCAAAGGCTGAGGAACACTGAGGACGCCATGTCCATCCCCACCCACAGCATAGAGGAATGCACAGCGGAAGTCACATGGGGCGGGGCAAAGGAAGCACTAAGGTTCAGATTCCCGTTTCACTGCTCCCTGGGGCTGCACTCGTCTCTCCTTTCCAATTTAAACCTTGCCTTCCCCCTTAAAGTGGAGGAACCCAGCTGTTTTGAAGACAAAATTGATGAAATAATTCAAACTAAAATGAATATGCTTTCCTGTATATTTTCATTCCATGCCTATTTTACCTTGTTTTCAAACCCAGAAATGGAAAATGCAGCACATTAACTGCCTTCCCTTCAACCTCAATTCTCATTCCAGACATCACCAATCAATTACAGTCCCCTCTCATACTAAGTGGGTCTGGATATAGCATCAGACTCCTTCCCTGCAGGGTACTGTAGGCAGTCAAAACTAATCACCAAAGTTTGTATGAGAGCTTAAACCTATCAGGCTTCTCTGATAGAAATATTCCTGTGGCTGAAACATTGAGCTTGTAAGTAATTTAAGATTATGAATAATGGTGGCTAAGGAAGCCTTGAGTGAATGTATAAAGGGTGGATGAAGTCCTGAGTGAAGGTGTGTTGTTGATAAGGTCATAGCCAAGTCAAGGACCAATGCCTCAGACCCACGGGAAATTGGCCAAGTCTCCCTTTCCTATCTCTGAGTCAGACTCAGAGGATTAGAAAAGTCTTCCTCTGGTTTGAGTTGCAACGTTGACGGTGTGTGCAAAAACTAGCAATTGCAGCTTCCTCTTCCTTCTTCTTCTTCTTCTTCCTCCTCCTCCTCCTCCTCCTCCTCCTCCTTCCTGGATGTTTTCAACCTGAGCCTGTTCACCTACAGAACACTCCTACTTCACTAGCCAACTCTTCCCCACTGTGCTTAATGAACACCATGAGGTTCCAGCTTGAGCGTGTGTGCTCCTGGCCATAGCTTTACCATACGTTTGTCTGTTTGGCTATCCTTTCTTCATTTCCTAGCTAACCAGTCAAGTCAGGACCTCACCTAGCAGGACACAGAAGTGAATGGTGCCAGTTCTGAATAAATAATGACGTGTAAAGAGAAGCTTGATCCCCTAGGCCCCATTGAGTGATGAGACAAGGTCATCAGATAAAGCTCAGGAGAGGTCCCTTACCCAATGTCTTCTTCCCACCATCAGAGTCAGAAAGGCTTACTAATTGCAGAAACCTGAGCACCCCTTTTCTTTCATAAATCCTCTGTCCCTCCTCCCAGGAACCAGACTACACATAACTGGGTGGTATTTATCCCAAATCCCACCTTCTTCCAATCATATCCTTAAAACCAACTTCACAGCCAGTGGAAGACCCTACACTACACCAGTGTGCTAGCACTTCCTACCATAACCAACATAAACAGATAGCACAAGAGGTCAAAGGCTACACAGTCCAATCCAACTAGGTACCAAACCTACACACTCCTCCTCCTCCTGGCCCCACAGCTGAACTAAATCCCCAGTATCTCTAGTGGTGAGGTGAGTATATCCTAGTTTTGTTTCTGTAACTATGGCAAAACATCTTGACCAAAACAACTCAAGGGGAGAAGATGTTCATTCATCTTACAATTCCAGGACACAGACCATCATTGCAGAGAATTCACAACAGCAGGGGCTTGAAGCAGACAGTCATATCACACCCAAAGCCAGGAGCAGAGGGAAATGAATTTATTTATAAATTTTGCTTAGCTAGCTTCCTCTATTCTTGTATAATCTAGGGACCCACACCCATATTGAGGCTTGGTCTTCCCAAATCAATAAACAATCCAAACAATCCCTCCATAGATTTTCCCATGGGCCAACTTGATCCAGATGATCCCTTCCTGAAGCCCCCTTCCCAGATAACTCTGGGTTGTGTCAAGTTGACAAACTAAGCATCACATTGAGTTACAGACAATGAGAAGAAGAATTGATGATGTGCCTAACATCCATTATGAACTCATCAAATCATCCAAAGCACAAACTTGGAAAGCAGGTTGAAGATGATAGGGCCCAGGAGTACAGAAGCCTAGGTCCATCCCTGAGACGATACTTAGAAGAGAGCATCCCATCAATCAAAAGCATCTACCTGCACTTTAAGTAACTGAACAATGTGCATTTTCAAATCTGGGATTTGAGGGATGTATCTATTTCAATGGCTGATACTAACACACACTGTATTCTCAAATGCATTTGTGTCAATCAATTAAATTCTAGTCCCTAGTGCAATAATTCTGTAATGTGTTGACCATAAAAAAAAATCCATTCTTCTAAAATTAAATATTTGAACAGTGACAGGGTAGGTCATTATCATTATTCTCCATCAAGAATCCATTAGTACCATATCATCACCACCTCTGAAAGCATGTAGGTTTCTAAGAGAAGGAACCCCTGTCTCCCAGGATGGATGCTACCTTGACCATTTTGTTTAGCCTCTTGGTGGTGGTTTTCTCCTTCTGCAGAAATAGAAATACAGACATAATTGCCGCAACCATTCTGTCCCCATGAAGAGGTGATGCATAATACACTCAACTATAGCTTAAATATTCCACGGGATGAAAAGATCATAGTGTCCAGCTGAATCCAGCAGCCTCCGTATTTCCAAACTCAATGTTGTGGTCAAATTAATCCGGTGCTTGCTGCAGACTTTGCAGAGAAGGTAGCTCAGCAAATCAGCTTCAACCACATCTGAAGGCACAGGCCCTGAGTTGCTTCATGGTGCCTGACATGTTCTGACTCTGTCTCCTAAACAAGTTTCAGGGTGACTCATATGAGTTTTGAAGAGAAGGTTATCCTAGGTAAACGCCAAATCATTTTATCTCCTCTGGTCGAGATAATCAGCGTTATGTCAATAAGTTGTGTATTTGTATAGCACAAAGCACCTGGGCTTGTACACCCAGGGCTGTTGGCCTGGATTCCATATGGAAGTGCTCATCATGAAGAATAATATCTAGTTCCAAATCAGGAGGAAGGAATGAAGGAAAACGTGAACACTGAGCCGGGAGAGGCATTCTGAAAAACCCACTGCCATAGACTTCACATCCCTTACCTTAGTGTCCACTGATTACTCAGCTGCCATGTTCACAGAAGATGGAAGGGTGACTTGAGAATAGACTCATTAACATCACATACCCCCACAGTAGAAACATGGAGCGCTCTAGGGGCATTTGTTTCAAAACAGTAATAATACCAGAGTTTGTTTTCAACAGCTTAGTCATAAGAAGACAAAATCACATTGCAGAATAAGCCAAAATCAAGATGAGACATTTCATTTTTTCTGCGTTTCAGTCCTGATTTAGGGTTTGCAACAGCCTGCTTGCAAGAAGACAAAATCATATTGCAAAATAAGCTAAAAATCAAGAGACTAGACACATTTTGTTTTCTGTGTTTGGGGCTTGATTTAGGTCATCTGGGGTTGGTTAAGTACCTGTAAAATTCTAGCTGTGCTGTAGCATCTATTATTGGATCATGTTTATACCTTCCTGTTAGCCAGACTCATAAAGAAAATGAATTCTAAGTGAATCAGACAACCTCAAAGGAGTCATGGAGAAGGAAAGAGGCTTTTGCTAGAGGGAACAAAGAACACCAATGCTTGGCTTGAAAGAAGAGAAGGAATTCCATCAAGGGAAAATAGGTGCTCGTGACATGAATAAAGGTCAAAAAAAGGGGACCTGATATTTTCCTTTGATTCTTTGAACCCTTGGGACACTCTTTCACTTAAATCATCTCCGTACTTATTTCCTGAGACAAGCAAAAATTAATTCATATGGTCTCTACTGTATGGAAAAGTAAGTCTGAGATTCTATAAGAATATGTCCAGGTCATAGCTGGCAAGCAAAAGATGTTCAAGGTGCCTATGTCCTAGTGTCATATTGTTTTTAGTTTCTTCTTGGAAGAACGAAACCCTTGGGCTGGAGGCATACATACCTCAGCCAGTAAAGTGTCTGCTGTGCAAGTCTGGAGACATGACATTGGATACTCCAGAACCCACATAAGAAGAAGTCAGTATTGTCCAGACACCCAAGATTCCTATTTGTAAAATCCTTCCTAGGAGAGAGAAATAGGCAGACACTGGGACTCACTGGCCAGCTAACCTAACCAAATTGGCAGGTTCATGAGAGACTCTGTCATGAAAAACAATGCAAGGAATGACTAAGAAAGACCCTCAAGAGCAACCTCTAACCTCTGAGAGAGAGAGAGAGAGAGAGAGAGAGAGAGAGAGAGAGAGAGAGAGAGAGAGAGAGAGAGAGAGAGAGAAGCCTCTTTGTGTTCCTCTGAGGACCACAGTCCTTCAAGCGGGCAGATTTATCGAAATTATTCCCTACTAAAGAAAAACTAATGATGACTTTGGTTCCATCAATCTAATTTAAAGTTGACTTTGTGTACACAGTAAGGCAAAGAGACGGCAATCTGGATTCCCAGCCAAGAGGCTACATTTTAAATTGCTTTCCAATCACACTGTATTGATTATCTCAAAGCAACATCCACCCACTAATGAGAACCACTGTGACGTGAAATTCATAACCATTGATTTGCAGCCCAATTGTCCGTTTGTATATGCACATAATAGAGGGTATAAATGGCTGCCTAGGGCTGTCCTGTCACCATCCAGCATTCACTTTAGCTATGATGTGATAAGAAAGAGCTCGTGGCACATGAGGAAGGCCCATGTGTGAGTACGTGTGTCTGTGTGTGTCTGCACGGGGATGTGGGGGTACTTGAATGTGCTACACATTGATCCATTTTGAGTCTAGGCCTTCTCTAAAGTGAAAAGGTTAGAAGAAACACAGTATGCAAAAGGCTGGGCTGGTAAAGTGCTTGCCTCACAAGCAGAAGGACCAGGGCTGGGATCCCCAGTGCCCACATGAAAAGTCAAGCATGGTGGGTCATGGCTGTAATCCCGCCCCAGGGGAGGCAGAGCCAGGAGGATCCATGGGGTTTGTTTGCAAGCTGGCCTAGCTAAATCAGGGAGTTCCATGAGAGATCCTGTCTTGTAAAACTAAGGTGGGGGATGATTGATGAGGTTTCCTGCTATCAACCTGTAGCTTCCACATGAACACACATACACACAAAACATTCCTGTTCCGGTACTCAAGGTCCCCGGAGTCAGGGGTCTCCATTGGGGTTCTATGCGCAAGGCATACGCAAGAGTTCAGACCTGTGCTCTAAGGAGAAGGATGGGGAGCTTTGAGTGGGGATGGGAGGAGGAAGAGCGGAACGAGGCCTCTGCTGGGCAGGAACTTTCTCCTCAAGCTCCTCAGAGGTCTGGATCACGTTGGTCTGGCCTTGAAACACGACAGTGGTGTTTACTATGACTCCAGTCTGCACTGTCAGCCTCAGTGGATTCAGGAGGACCCAGGCGAAGGGGATAGCACACATCTGGGCGTGTCTGCAATGGCCATTCAAGAGCTGATGACATCACAAGGGCTCTAATGACTCTGAGCATCGTTGGATTCATAATGCAATGACATTATTGAGAGATGGGGAAAGGCAGGAAGTTGTGCTTAAAGGAAGGAAGTGGGCCACAGGGGTGTCTCCTTAGAGCTGTAACTTGTCCTGGCCCCTGACTACAACCACTCTCCATCCTACAGCCATCTTGTAAATTATTCCACTCCCCTTCTTAAAGGACTGAACTCAGAAGCCAAAATAAATACAGCCTCCCTTAAGCTGTTAAGCATGTCCTTTCTCTTAGACATTTTGTCACAGCTATGAAGAAATATACATACACCGTTCTTCACTCCCGTTTCAGTCACTTCTTACAGGCTCAGCTATAGGATGTGGGACAGGCATCTATCTCTTGACAGAGGGTCTGTTTCTAGACAAGAAGCCTCTGGGAATCAGCCAACATGAACAGCCAGTCAGGATGAAAATACTGGGGACTCAGCTCAACATGACTACTGCCATCTTGCCTGTGGGGTGACACTGGCACTCACTCCAAACCCTACAGTGTAACAAAGTCATTAAGGAAGCCAGCCAGGCCAAGCACTTCCTCCAGGCTCTGCTAGCTGGATCTGTTCCTTGCTGATGCCTGCTGTGTTCAAAGTCTGAGAAAACCCAGGTACACTCTGGTGGGAAACAGGCCACTTTTGTCTAGTCTACAAACTTTTCCCATCTGCCTCTGGGTGCAGAGAGCTTCCCGACTTACAAACTAAGACAACCTCATTCCATCAGTCCCCTGCAAGTTGCAATTTCTACATCCTTGGCCTTTTTAACTCTGCCCTTCAACTCTCAGAAGCGTCTGTCTTTGGTAACCATTTCTCATGTACCAGGCTTTCCAACCCAGACAGAACATCCAAACAGCTCACTAGATATTATGTTTGCTTGTATGTTTTAAAACACAGCTGACCCGAGGACTGGGAAGATGCCCACTGGTGCAACCACCAGAACCCATGTAATGAGAGCCAAGTGTGGTGACCCGTGCCGATAATCCCAGGGCTGGGGATACAGGGGCAGCAGATCCCAGCAGATCCCAGCCAATCCCAGCCGATCCCTGGGGAATACTGGCCAGCCAGCCTAGACCAATCAGCAAACTGCAGGCCAATACAAGACCCTGTCTCAAAGGTCAAGATGGATGACTCCTGAGGAACAACACCTAAGACTGTCCTATGTATGTGTGCATGCACACACACACACACACACACACACACACACACACACACACACACACACTAACCCAGAGTACAGTGTGTGTCCTTCACTATTCTCCATCAACAGCTACCTTCCCTGAAGTTATTTTGATCGTGAGCCGATATGAAGGCCAGGTAGAGCCTGCAAGTCCACACAGCTTCATGCTGTATCCCAGAGACAAAAACGTGAGCCCCAAGTTAGGAGATCAGAATGCCATCTGTGGTCTGGTTAATTGAATTGCACCAGCGTTCATCCAGGGATGGATACTGTCATGTTTCGAGATGGCACCAGTGGAGACACTGCCTGGTGGTCACATAGGGACACGTGGTGCTACTGTTATGCCTTCTTGAGAGTTTGTGCTGCAGAATTCAAAGGGGGAAAAAAGTAAAATAAAACTAAGACCCAGTATTAAAAGTATGGGTTTGGTAAAATGAAATCAAAAAATAAAAAAATGGGGAAAATATACTAACCATATTATCTATAATAAAAGAAGTGTATGGGTTTGAATCCTGGCCTTTGCAGTGCTGAGGTGTGTTATGAGTAAGCTTTCCCACTGGCCTGGGCCACCAGCAGTACCATATGTTAGGAGTAAGGTTTTTGCCCGCCGGTCTGGTCCCACTGCCATGCCATCAATTAACACAAACAGACCCTGTATTTGATATTATGCTGTTGGCCAGTTACTATCATTTCTTATCAGCTAGCTCTGTCTTAAATATTAACCCATTTCTATTAATCTAAGTATTTCCACATGGTCTCATCTTTCTGGCGAGAGGGGCTGGCGTTCTACCTCTCTGGTCTCCCCATGTTGACTTCTCCCTACTTCTTCTTTCATCCTAGTCTCCTAGTCCCTCCTATCTTGCTTTCCTATTGGCCAACAGTGCTTTATTCATTAACCAATAAGAGAAACATATTTACAGAATGACATCTCCCATCAGAGGTGAGACTTCTGCTACACGATAGACACTGTTCAGAACAGCCATGCATTGTTCTCGGTGCTTCCTACCCTGTCACACAGGAAGAACTCATTCAGTGACCCACAGGACTCCACAAATAAATAAATAATTGACCCTGGCAAATCTTGTAAGCTCCTGGCCTAGACTTGTATCTTCAGGTGCCTGCCAGGGCAGGAGGTGGGGAGGGGGGGTGGAGGGTGCCTACCATCTTGCTGGCCCCACCAGGAGCAGATTTAACCAGCTCACTCAAAAGTGACTACGTTTTGCAACAAGACTTGAGGCAAACTTGGAGATGCACTATGCTTCTTACTAGCCAGTGATGATGGAAGGGAGAAAAGGGGAAAGAGATGGAGAAACAACACATCATCTGAGGCAGACATGTTTGTCATTCAGCGTTGGGAGCTGCCGGTGTGTACAGGGGACAAGAACCCACAAAAGGAACGGGGGGAAGCCATTTATAGCCTAGTTACCTATGAGCCCCAACTTTGAAGATATTTGATAATCTCTTGAGCCCAACTCAACTAGATACAAAGTAATTCTGACTTAGATTCCAAAAGAATTTCCACTAAGGGCAGGTAGTGCTGTAAATCTGCCATTATGGAAACATGTCTCAAACAAAGCTGAGAGAGAGAGAGAGAGAGAGAGAGAGAGAGAGAGAGAGAGAGAGAGAGAGAGAGAGAGAGAGAGAGAGGATGCAGAGAAAACATAAAGTGCACAGTGCCTTTCTGCCCACCCATATAAGCATGCCACTGTCACCTTCTAGAGCCACCACGAAATTATTCCCCCTCTACCAAGGGGGACAGGCTGCTTTTGGCAAAGCCATCTTCCTTTTATATTGGTCAAGGACACTTGGCAAATGGTCCTATCTGGCCTTCAGGCTTTCCTCAGGTGTGTGAATTTGCCTACGTTTCCATGTGTCTGTACTTGTGCGCCTATGTGTCTGTACAAATATGTATGTGTCTGTATGTCTGTACTTGTGTGTCTATATATCTGTATTTGTGTGTCTATGTGTCTGTACTATGTGTCAGTGTCACTGCCTGCAAATGTATGTGTCTGAATATGTCTGTATTAGGCATTGACTACATATGGTTCTGTGTGTCTGTGTATTTGTGTGCATATGTGTCTGAGCTTGTGTTAATATGTATGTATGTATGTATGTATGTATGTATGTATGTATGTATGTCAGTGTCTCTGCCTGCATTTTATGTGCCTGTAAATGTGTGTCTGTACATGTTATCTAACTATATAGGTGTCTGTGAGTCTGCACATATATGTGTGTATGTAGAGGCTTCTGTGTGTGTCTGTTTGTGCTCAGGTCTTTATACATCTGTACATGTACATACATAACCATCTGTGTATATACATTGACATCAGAGTATATCTATATGCATGGACTGTATGTGTGTTTGAATGCATCTATACATATGTGCATCTTTGAATGTGTCTGTTGATTTTTGTGTCTACATTCCTCTGTATGTATCTCTTTGCATATGTTTGGGTACATCTGTACATGTGGACTTCTTTAGGTGTGTTATGCATCTACACATGGGTATGCCTCTGTCTATGCTCATCAGGGTGTGTCTACACACAGACATGTGTCTGTAGTGCTGTCTCTGTGTGTGCTGTGAATGGCCTCTTTGCTGTAGACTGCGGGAGGTCCCAGTGCCTCATTGCTTTCCCAGGATCCATCTCTGCCCCAGGACTCATTGCTCCCCCTCTGGTACTCTCTCTTATATCCTGAGATGTTCTGGGGCACATGAAAATGCTGAGTGCAGCAACACTGCTATAAGCAGATCTAGGTTCCGGGCTCAGCGTGAGAGTGGACAGATTGCTCAGCTGCCCGTGCGGTGGGTGGGAAGACCTCTCTCCTCCACTCTTCCCAAGGAGGTCACCGTCACCATGGGGACATCAGGGAAGAAGCACTGTGGGCTCTGCAAACTCCAAACAGGACACAGATTGGTCACCTTCATGGTCACCTTCATGGTTCCTCCTCTAGGCAAGTCTCAAGCGCTCTCAGTGTATATGGACCTCAGCCCCATGACAAAGGGACCTCAGCCCCATTTCAAAGGAAGCCCCCCCCCAGAGAGAGACTGCCCTTAGGCATCACCGCCAGGCCTTGCACTGGGGCATTGTTACCTCCCTTTCTTAAAAACAGGCCTTCAGGTCCACATGAAGTCGGGGGAACCCCATCCCAGGAGCCCCAGGTCTGTGCTGAATGTCAGCCCTTAGTGGAGTTCTCTCCCGATGACTCAGCATGACTTCCCTGGGCTCCTTCCCACTAATGTTTGAGGCTGTGTAGGAGAAGGGAGCTCGTGCAGACTGCCTAGGAGAGCTGCCTCCCTCTGCCCTGCTGGCTCAGGCAGGCTCCTGGTCCAATGCAGACTGTGTTTTCCAATGTGGGTCAGGTGACTTGTGTTTGCCTGATCTCTGGGTTGGGGATGACGGTGGGAGGGGTCATAGATTTCTCTCTGCCTAATGGTTGGTGTGAGAATCTAAAGAAGTGTCCCTTTGTTCTAGAAACACAATTCAAGAAGTCTGAAGGAGCAAGCCTTCACATGGCATTAAGCTGAAAAAAAAAAAAAAACTCTGTAATTTGACAGGATGGTATGAGACACTGTTCATCTCCAAAGCTTTGCAGAAATTAATTACTAATTAATCTAAAACTTTGGAGCATTATTTATTTATTTATTATCTGTACACTCCAAACTCAAATGTTTCCATCTAAAATTATGAGTATTAAAACATCCTTTAAAGCAGAAAAAAAAAAGAAGAAAGAAAAGAAAGAAAGACAGGCTTAAGGGATGCATCTAGGAAGACAAACCCTAGATATGTCAGGAGAGGAGGAGGCTGCTGCATTATCCCAGGGACTGCTAGCATCGGCCTGGGAAGTTCCACACAGATGGAAGTCTGCTGAAAGCATCTCTCCAGAGCATGCTGCCAATCAGGGTGAGCATGAAGGGACTCAGAGAGGGAACTACTGTGTCCCTTCTCCCAAAGCTGAGGGAATTTGATTCATAGCTACTCCCTAAAATAGAACTTCACTGAGAGGAGCCAAATTGTATTGTCCCAACAGACGAATGAATCATTAATCACAGTGAGGGAATCACGGGGGGGGGGGGCGGGGGGAGGGAGGGAGGGGGAGGGAGGGAGGGAGGGAGGGAGGGAGGGAGGGAGGGAGGGAGGGAGGAAAGGAGGAAGGAGGGAGGAAGGAAAGGGAAGGCAGGGAGAGAGGGAGGGAAGGGAAGAAGGGAGAGGAGGGAGGGAGGGAGGGAGGGAGGGAGGGAGGGAGGGAGGGAGGGAGGGAAGGAGAAGGTAGGTGGGTATAAAGAGGCTGGGACACAGGGGAGGAAATAGAAGAGTAGGAAGGCAAAGGGGAAACTGAGAAAAGAAGTGAGGGAAAGAGGGAAGGGAAGAAGTAAAGAAAGGAGGGAAGAGGGAAAGAAGACGAAGGAGAGAGAAGCAGGGAAGGGGAAGGGAAAGGAGGTGAACAGGGAAGGGAAGACAGAGGTGAACGGGAGAACAGAGAGGGGGACAGAGAGAGATAGGGGGGGGGGGGAAGGACCATTACAACATTACAGTGGCTCCAGAGTAAAGACGACAGCCACCATTGCTAAAAGCACACGCCTTCATGCAGAAGAAACCTAAGCTGTGACATTCGCCAGCCTTAACTTGAAAAGAAACCCCTCGGAGAGCACAAAGCAAGCCTGTGGGCTACCCACTCTTGTGCAACAAGCCTCTCTTGAGCCCCACCTGGTGGCCCTTCTTATCAAACCAGCAATCAGGCCACGAGCTGCAAAATGAACGTTGCATAAAAGTCCACGCCCAAACCTAGCCTTCAAGCAACAGGTTTTCCCAGAGACCAACCAGAAGCCATGCCCACGTGGAATCGAGGTCTCTCCTGGCCTCTCTTGTTCTCCCCTCCCATCAGCCCCCTCCCTTCTCATCTGCTCCCTTTTGCCACAAAGTGAGGTTACAATGCGTTTCAAAGCCTACAGCCGGCCAGAAGCCTTGCAGACAGACACCCAGGGGGAAGGCGGTGCTGCAGGCTGAGCAGGTGTGAGTTCACCTCACAGCAGGAAACCGGGCTGTCTCGCTAGGCTGTGAAAGAGTTTGTGAATTTTCACAAAGGAGGCGACACACTAGACAAACAGGCATGTTTTGGAGTGTGAGAGGGGCTACTTTCCACTCTGACCAAGGACCCTGACAGCGCCCCAGCAGAAACAACCGAAAGGCCTCTTAGCAACCGCAACCGGGATGGATCGGCGGGTGTGTTCAGGTTACATGTGGAGACTGCTCTTTCCCCACAGGGTTTAGTAGGAGGAAGGATGGAAACACCCATGGAAGGCTCCAGAGGTGCAATCCTCGCAGATAGCAACAGCATCTTCTGAAGAGCCCGGACCTCCGCTCCGGGGTCCCCAGATCTCTGAAGACAATAAGCGATAAAGACTGTTGCTGTTGCCTACAAGCCGCTTGGAACTCAGCACACCGAGTCCCTGGGCAGCTGACTGTGCAGGACAGCTATTCTCTGTGTGGAGTCTCCACCAGCAACACAGCTGTCGAGAGGGAGCTGGCAAATATCATTTTAAATTAAGTAGTATATTTAAAATGTGCTTCGCAGGTTAAAGGCACAGATGGCAGACATGCTGGCCCTAGAGGACAGCTATACGGAGGAAAATAGATGTGGGTCAAAATGCCACCTCCCACCAGCTTTCTGACCTGGCCTCCTCTGGGCAGGAAGTCACCAAACTTGCCTCTGCCCTGAACCCGGGGACCTTGCTGATTAACTGGTCCATCACTGGACCAAGCCAAAGGATCTTGAGCTGGAGACATTTCCAACTAAGAACATCATCATTGCACTATTGTGTG